>OY757242.1:72014029-72648516 GCA_963583935.1 Diaperis boleti | reverse complement strand
TCCTTGACTTTGCCCGTTTCTATACCACATTTAATGATGTGCTAAAAAATGAAACGTTTGTTAACTTCACCAAGCGAAGTTTAAGAATTTTTCCAGCGATCATTTGATTTTTTGCTTTGTCACAGAAGAATAGGAACAATGCGGCTCTGATGGGTGCAATATAAATACATCAATCGAGCAGACTTCTTGTCGTCGCGGCTTCCAGTTCGAAGAATCTCAAAAAATATGTCGAGGCATTCCAGTCTCATGTAGTAATGAATATTTCAATAAATTTCGGCTATTTTAATTCTAAGCCGGAGGAGCGGTGGGCGCATCTACGAAAAAAGCGCTTGGGCCACCTAGGACAATTTTCGGGGGGGCCAACACAAAAAGCGGCCATAGGCGTGCGACGCGACCAAAAGACGCGCGGAATGCGTCGCTTGTCCAGCGCCAAAACACAAATCGCCAGCCGCATGCATACATTCATCTCGCACTGCTTTTTCTACAAGACTGACTTATGGATGTTGCCGACAACAGCCTGCAACAGGACCATTATTATAGACTTATACAGACTTTTTATTGCGTTCTGCACGGTGTATTCACTTCAAGTTAAACAACGGGCTGTTTTCCTTATCGTCCGAATTTACGAGCCGGTCTATTAACATCATTAGACGCAGCGGGCTTGGCTTGCCAAATATGCAAATTGTAATAAACTTCCCGGACTAGATGCGCAAAGATCGTGCAAAAATCTGATTGGTGATACAGAAGTCACTTCTACGATTGATGCTAAACTGAACTTTTCATCTTCATCTTCTTTTCAATCGTTTTTTCTTTCAGCGTCGGATTTTATCACGGTCGTTACCTTCTTCATCCCATTTTATCTTTGGTCGTACGATCGTCCTTCTTTTGTGTTTTTCTTCCATTCTCGATACTCTCTTGATACTACTCGATCAGATATACCTAACCCTG
This sequence comes from Diaperis boleti, assembly GCA_963583935.1. Lineage (NCBI taxonomy): Eukaryota > Metazoa > Arthropoda > Insecta > Coleoptera > Tenebrionidae > Diaperis > Diaperis boleti. The sequence continues at coordinate 72,647,568 of OY757242.1, read as the reverse complement.
GAACAACCGAATGAATAAAAAAATAAAAAATAAGTTAAACGGTTTTATTGTAAAGAAACATAATCTTGATGCAGATGATGTACTAAAAATTACATCTTTACTCAGGTTACGTTACGCCCTACGATTTTATTTTAGTCATTGCTCTAGATTGATGAGGAGACTGGTGTGATCACTGGTACCTGGTACCTATATTCTGTTCATTATTAATCTGCATCAAAGTAGGCTGTGAAAGTCTAAACGCACCTTTAATTTAGTTACTAAAAAAGCACTCGATTTTAATGCCCGATTCACACAACAAATGTACAGGTTAATAATGAAATGCCTGTATTAATTATGTTGTGAATTTTAATAGATTTTCTTAGCTAGTTCAGAAATTACGATACAAATATTTCTTGAAGAGTGGATTCTGCGAGTGTGAAAAAGCGCAACCACAGCAACCCTTTTTTCGAGGATGCTAAAATATCACAAGTCACCTCGACCCCCGCCAACTCCTCGAACGACCACAAACCAAAGGGGTGAAAAATGCATTTTGTGACCTCCTCAACTAAAGGTAAACCTGAAAGAGATGTGCGTTAAAAAATTGAGTTCCAAATAGTAATGAAATATTACCTGGAAATTCAAAGCTACCCGATTAATGGATGCAGATGCGTCATTAGAATCTTTGAAAAACTCATTGTAGCAACGAAATTTTGCTTCAAATTCGCGTGGAGCTAAATCTGACATTCTAGAGAGAAAAACGCAGAAATTCTGAAACTGGGAGAGATTTTTCTGAAGACATCAGAGAGGTACTTTAGGACTGTAGGTAACACAACCAACACCACTTACCTCAAATAACTGTTGTGACCTTAATAGTTCTGAGAAGAACTGTTGTCAGTAAAATTAGGTAAATAAAAAAAAACGTAAGGGAAACTGTACCAAAGGCAATGAAACACACCAAAGCAAATCCGTAAACACAACAAACTGACGCGACCAAGGTGAACGTAAAATGGATGATTCCAAACCGACAACAAAATAAAATAAAACAACACACCACCAAAAATTGTCAGCAAAAAATGGAATTTAACAATTTTTTGAGCAAAAATGGGATTTGCCACAAAAAATTGTCAGCACAAAATCAAATTTGACACCAACAATTTGTCAGCAAAACTTGAAATTTGTCATCAAGAATTATTATTGTCAGCAAAAAAGGGATTTTCCACAAAAAATTGTGAGCAAAGCATGGAATGTGGCACCAAAAATTGCCAAGAAAAAAAATGAAACAAATTTGAAACCACCAAATATGTCAACAAAAAAGAAATTTATTTTCAAAAATTGTTAACAAAAAAAGAAATGTGATATCTAAAATTGTCAGCAAAAAATAAAATTTGACAACAAACAGAAAATCAAATGTGACCAAAAATTCAACGAAATTTGAAATTTGACAACTGTGACAATTTTGTAAACAAAAATGGAATTTCATATCAAACATTGTCAGCAAAGAATGAAATTTGACACCAACAATTTGTCAGTAAAACTTAAAATTTGCCACCAAAAATTGTCAGCAAAAATGGACATCTGAAATTGTCTGCAAAAAAATAAAATTTTACACTAAGCAAAAACTGAAATTTGCCACCAAAAAATTAAATGTGACTAAAAAATTGTCAGCAAACATTAAATTTGCCACCAAAAAATTGTCAGCAAAACATGAAATGTTTTACCACCAAAATTTGTCGGCGAAAAATAAAATTGGCCACCAAAAATTGTCATAGGTATACAATACCATAAGTGATAGAATTTTGCCGACAAAATTTAATGATTATTAAGAAAGTTTGTTGCTTGGCAATTTCGCCAGTGACATTGACATATAAAAATAACGAGCCGTCAGGCGAGTTATTTTTTGGCAATGTCACGAACGAAATTGCCCAAAGCACCAAACTTGAGTAGAATAATCTTTAAATTTTGTCAGGCAAAATTATATCACAAATGGTATTCGACATGACTATTTCATGAATAAAAATTTAAACAAGAAACAATTTTATTATTAAATTTACTGCAAATGTTAACAATTCCAAAATATTTCTTATTTATTTGCCATTGTCTATGTGAAAAGAACAATTATAATAATAAACATTTTCTTTTACATTCCTTGCATTCTACATTCTTAGAAGTTTGTTTGGACGAGTCAATACTGTTCCCTCTCAAATTTTGAACTAAATTGTCATGGTGAACTGCGTCAAGCTAAAGTTAGGGTTTTAATTACTTGCTGTTCTCCAACCCCATTTTTGGCCAAAGCAGATATTGCAGAAGATCTACGAGAATGATTTTTTATTTTTAACTTCTTGGCGTCAAATTCAATATTACGTGCAGATTCGCAGATTTTTTTGTCCAGGGTGTTTAAGCCTATTGGTGAGTTCTTAAGGCGAAACGCTCAGTCGCCTCAACTTTGGAATCGAATTACGGCTTTCATTGTTAGGTTATCTTAACGTATTAGGCATCAAAATTAGTAAAAAAAAAACCTCCATCACGGCAAAACGTTGTTTGTTCAGAAAAAAAAAATTATTGCCAAAATGAGAAGCCAAAAAAATTTTTTTTTTAACAAACGTGTTGGTGCTTGATTTTTACTGATCTCTGTATTCGGTAAATGCAAGGTGTTTTTATAAATATTGAAAAATAAATTTGCAAATTGTCCCCAAAGTTCGCTAGTTTCAAGCAATGTTGGCGTGGTTCAAGGTAACACAGGCCCCGCCCCTCAGCGGCAGGCAGACGTATCGACGGCTGACCGTATTATATTTCGTATGTGCCGCAACTTGTTCTTAAAAAGATAACAAAAAAGTAAAGTAAACAAAAACGGGCCAGTCGCCTTAAACCACAAACCTTTCGTCCAGGCAGGATTAACAGTCAAGAACAGCGTATCCCTTGTTATTTTTGAACCTCGATTTTCTACAATTTAAGTGATCTGACAGGACAGAGACTAACGTTTTCTTTATTTTTTATAAGCCATTTACTGGAAGCTTTAGACCCACCTTGAGTAGTTTTTGAAAAAATTGGATTCAATGCGACCAGTAAATTCGCGTTCATTAACTATTTCATCTTAGAAAAAGTGCATTTTGCAATTTACAGCTTCATTGCATCGCCACGCAAGCTCGAAGGAACAAACATGAAAAAACATTCTTTGTAACCCTTTCGGATTTTCTTCATTACAGCTGTTTGCCATGAAATGAATCTTGTGTAATTCAAGAGCTTTGGCACTCAGTTTCCGTGTATCAGAATTTTCTTGAAGAAGTTTTTTCTTGTCATCACGAGCACTTCTAGCTTCCTTAAAACAGATATCGGAAAAAAGATTGATTTTGATATTATAATCCTTGAAATATTTTACCTGGACCATTAATGCTGCTGTGTTCGACATTGATTTGACACCAGTTTCTTTGCAGTTTTCTCCGTTTTTCTTTTCATGTTGAATGCCCAATATTGTAATATTTTTGCAATTTCTTCAGGTGTTGTCGAAAGAAAATTATAATGCCGTTGCTCCCAAAATTCGGTAAACTGTAAACTGTACACTGCTACACTGACGCTTTAGTTTTAATCGTATTTAGAGGTACCTACAATGTTAGAAATGCTTTTTTAATGTTTTCAATTATTGATAAATCACCGAATCTTAAATATTTGGAGCAGTTATTCTGTCATCTCTTACAACTGACGTTTGTAAAAATTATTGTAAAAATCGGTTACTATGTTAGCGAAAAAACAAAAGAAAATTTGCCGCTGAAAAACAGCTTGGTTGCTTCATTCTCGCTTCCTATTGGTTGAACAACCCCAGCAAAATTTTAAATTAGAAATTTTGTCGATGCGAAACAATTTTTTGTTTAAAATAATGGACTTTGATTCGATGAAATTTTTGTGAATGAAATAGTCAACAAAAAAATGAAATGTTACCAAAAATTTACAGCAAAAATGAAATTTGCCACCAAAGATTGTCAACAAAAAATTAAATGTGATCAAAAATTGCCAGCACAAATGAAATTTGACACCAAAAATTGTCACCAAAACATGAAATGTTACACCAAAAATTGTCAGCAAAAAAAGAAATTTGTCATCAAACAAAAAATTAAATTTGCCACTAAGAATTGTCGATAAAAAATGAAATTTGTCACCAAAAATTGTCAGAAAAAAAAATTAAATAAATATGAAACTACCAAAAATTGTCAGCAAAGAATGGAATTTAACAATTTTTTGAGCAAAAATGGGATTTGCCACCAAAAATTGTCAGCAAAAAGCAAATTTGACACCAACAATTTGTCAGCAAAGCATGGAATGTGCCACCAAAAATTGCCAAGAAAAAAAAATGAAACAAATTTGAAACCACAAAAACTTGTAAACAAAAAAGAAATTTATTATCAAAAATTGTTAACAAAAAAGAAATGTGATATCTAAAATTGTCAGCAAAAAAATTAAATTTGACACCAAACAAAAAATCAAATGTGGCCAAGAATTGTCAACGAAAATTTAAATTTGACAACTTTGACAATTTTGTAAACAAAAATGGAATTTCACACCAAACATTGTCAGCAAAGAATGAAATTTGACACCAACAATTTGTCAGCAAAACTTCCCAAGCGCGTGCTGACAGGGAGGGAAGATTTTAAACAATATGCCTGACCGAGGGATATTTTTGTTCAGACAATCGCTCGACCAACATTGACAAATAATTGAAACGTCAAGATCTCATAAATCATGTCATGAGTTGGTTGTCGTGGTGGTCGACAATTTCCCTAGGGAGATTTTCGCCACGCGGAAAATTGTTGCGAAATTCAAATTTGATTGGTCGATTTCAAAAAAACCTGACGTTTAGATTGGTCCGACATATCAGTTTGACAGGTGAGGGCGATTGGCAGCAAAACATGAAATGTGACACCAAAAATTGTCTGCAAAAAATGAAATTTGACAGCAAACAAAAATTTAAATTTGCCAACAAAATTTGTCGGCGAAAAATGAAATTGGCCACCAAAAATTGTCAACAAAAAATTAAATGTGACCAAAACTTTACAGCAAAAAATGAAATTTTCCACCAGATTGTCAACAAAAAATTAAATGTGATCAAAAATTGCCAGCACAAATAAAATTTGACATCAAAAATTGTCACCAAAACATGAAATGTAACACCAAAAATTGTCAGCAAAAAAAGGAATTTGACACCAAACAAAAAATTAAATTTGCCACTAAGAATTGTCAACAAAAAATTAAATTTGCCAGGTAAAATTGTCAGCAAAAATGGAATTTGCCACCAAAAATTGTCAGCAAAAAATGTAATTTGACAATTTTGTGAGCAAAAATGGGATTTGCCACCAAAAATAATTGTCAGCAAAAAATAAAATTTGTAGGAAAAACTTGAAATTTGCCACCAAGAATTGTCAGCAAAAATGAGATTTGCCACCAAAAATTGAAACATGAAATGTGACTAAAAATTGTCAAAAAAAAAATGAAGTTGGACACCAAAAATTGTCAGAAAAAAATTAAACAAATTTGAAACCACCAAAAATTGTCAGCCAAAAATGAAATTTAACCAAAATTTGTCAACAAAAAAATGAAATTTTCCGAGCAAAAAAAAGAAGACATCTAAAATTGTCTGCAAAAAAATAAAATTTGACACCAAACAAAAAACGAAATGTGACCAAAAATTGTGAACGAAAAATGAAATTTGACAACTTTGACAATTTTTTGAGCAAAAATGGAATTTGACACCAAAAATTTGTCAGCAAGACTTGAAATTTGCCACCAAAAATTGTCAGCAAAAATGGAATTTGCCAACAAAAATTGCCAGCAAAACATGAAATGTGACACCAAAAATTGTGAGCAAAAAAAAATTACACCAAAAAGTGTCAGTAAAAAATAAAATTTGACACAAAAAGTTGCCCACGGCAGCTATATGGCTTTGAATTGATTTGATTATCTTCCTCCATTCTTGCCTGTCCTATGCCAGATCTCTAAACCTTTCCTGTTTGACACCTCTTGTTCTACTTAGCCGCGAGAAATGTGCCAGGTTGAATGGCGATGAAGCCAGAAAATGTTTGAAGCAAAATGCAAGAACTTGCCAACTAAGATTTTTCTGAATGGGGTATTTGTGATAATATTTTGATACCACTTGGAGAAGACATCGTATAAAAATTATTAAACATTATTACTGCAATTCTATCTGTTAGCAATGTTTACTTCCGATTTAAAAAATACTTAAAACTTATCACATCAGAAAAAGTTAGGTTGGGGATACGTTAATGGTTATTTTTGTTATATACAGGGTAGCGCAAAAGTATGGAAACACTTGAATATCTCAAAAACTGTTAGTCCCATCTAAACTAAATTTTGCAAGTATATAGGGGTCTATAATATCTACTTGGTGTAATTTTTTCATAGTTGCACTGTCATTTGTTTTCGAGATACAAAACCAACTTATTATTATTAAACTCACGGCTGCAAATATTATTATTTGTGCTGTAAGAAAATAATATGCCATCAAACCTAACAGTATTACTAAGAAATCTGTCTTTTACAATAAATGTTCAAAATGTTGACCATTAATTTCTTGAGAAAAATGAATTCTATTAACAAAACTTTGTAACACATTGCGTAACATGTTGGAAGTGATACTAGCAATCTCTTCTCTTATTCGTTGCTTTAAATCTTCAAAATCAAGTGGTCTTCTGGCATAATCTCTACTTTTTACATAACCCATCAGCTCTGGCCGGCCATTCAATTGCTCCTCTCCTGCCGATCTACCTGCCAGGAAACGCCTCATCTAAGTGACGTCGGACTTGTTGACTAAAATGGGGTGGAGCTCCATCTTGCTGGAACCAGGTTGCTATGGCAGGTACATTTCGTCTGCCATAATTTGGAAAAAGCTGTATAAGACAAGGAACAATCTTAGATGAGGAGTTTTGTTAATAGAATTCATTTTTGTCAAGAAATTAATGGTCCACATTTTAAACATTCATTAAAAAACAGATTTTTTTAGTAATATTGTTAGGTTTGATGGCATATTATTTTCTTACAGCACAAATAATAATATTTGCAGCCGTGAGTTTAATAATAATATTACTTTATATTTTTTTTTCTGCAGACAAAGACCAAAAAATAGAATTATTGTAGCACATCCTTAACACGTTAGCTGCCACGTGACACTACATGTGTGTCTCACAAAATTAGCCATTCTTGCGCCGTGACACTGGGTTTGTGTCTCACATCAGTAGGATCTAATTTTTTCTGTAACACATTCTGTGGTTCTTAGCGGTTATATCTAATGCGTTATTCTGACTTAAGGAGGTTGGGGCGTTAGGCAAAAATAATGAAAAAATTCTAAAAAATATTTTTTGCAATAGATTATTTCATTACACAATTTTCTGTAAAAAATCCAAGATCATTAGGAAGCTTATTAAGCAGTAAATACAATAAAACTGTTACATGTAGTCTTATGGGAGATCTGTCAACTCTACATATGAATGGCACATTTTTTATTCTAACTAATGAACAAATAATGCCAGCAGTACAGAAATTAACTATGTTATACATTGATATTTCCCGATAATTTTAATGTTTTTTTCGATACAGTTAGGAAGCTTTTAGTTAACGAAAAAAATTATTAAACATAACTACTTTTGAATTATCGACCACCTAGCTTGAGCGAAGCGGCAACGTTGTATTTAGAAATAAGTGGCGGGAAATTCGGATATTTCATATCTGACATCAAGATATCAATAAATATCAAGCTTTATATTATTACAAGTACAAACTCCTATTAATTTTTTTATTTAGATAAATGAAATGGTTGAGTTAACTATTGAAGTAATTTATTATCTAATTTTTGAATATAATAAATACAATAATTAAATATGATAAACATACAAATAAATTTAACTTATTTCTTCAACAAACTTAAAAGAACTGGATTGTAGACTGATAAACGATGAACAAAATTTACAATGGTTGAGAAAAATACAAACTAATTAATTCCTGTCAAACTGGCCAAGTGTTTTTAAGTTTTCACAAAATCACTGAGAGTCAACTCACTGCGAGTATCCATCCGCACTGCAGCATATTTGCAAGTATCTATAATCTCATAATTATGTTTCCAACAGTAAACCATTATTTTCAATTCACCTGGGCTAACTTGTATTGACTTGCAGGTCAAGGACATTTCTGATGTTGCTACATGTTTAATTCATGCTCAGAGGGGGCGCGGACGGTTTTCAAGCCTTCAACAGCAGCATGGCTATATGAACCCCCTTGAATTAAAGTTGAAACTTCAACACTTGACAGTTCTTGATGATTTTCCATTTTGAGATTACTGCATCTGAATGATGATTGTGGTAGGTTCTGTGTTGGACAGGTATCAGGTTTTAACTGCTTTTTCGTGCCCCAACCTTCAATTTTAAAGAATTCGTATTTTAGGTTATGTTTCCTTCTTTTTAAAACTCCTTACCTGAACGCTCGGGATTTTTCTTTCTCGCGCATTGGCAATTGAATACACAACAATTATCATTTCTAAATGACATTTTTGGTTAATTTCATTGCGGCAGAAATAAAATGACACATTCCAATAATGTAGAGAGTGAATACTGCCAACTCTTCAAATCTAAGCAACGTTGCCGCTTGAACACTGTTCAATTCTCTCATTCTAATATACGTTTTTTAATTAATTTTATATTTTTTTAATTATTGAACTATAAAGTTTAGATGTTTCTACAGTTTTTTAAATTATTTACTTCAATAATTTAGCAAAAATCGTAGATTCTAATACATTTTTCTCTATAATATTTTTTTTCTTTAAGTTTGGACAAAACATCCAAAAGTTCATCTATCAACTTAAAATAATAAAATAAAATAAAGTAGTTGATTTATAATAATCGAAAATGGTTCAGATATGCATTTATTACAATAGTAATTATATTACAAATGTAACAATTATTTGCAATAAGTAAATTACAAAACAGTTCCGACTGAGATATCAATTAACTTTTGGTTGGGACTATCCCACCCCAACCTCCTTAACGTGAAATTTAGAAGCCGAAAAAACAATGTCCCTCTGTAAAATACTTTTTTTCTATTTTTTATGGACCATCGAATATATAAGACATATAAGACTGATAATTCAGAACAAAACTTTATTTGAAAGTAAAGGAAAACAAAATCCAGTTCAGAGATATGTTCAACACGTGTCACTAACGCAAACCAATACAGTGCGATCAAAAATAATTGTCTCTATCAGGGGTGGTCATGGTATAAAAAACGGCTGCTTTAGCTTAGCTGCCAAAGTTTGTATATCAGACATAATAATATGATACTACCCCTGACAATTATTATTATAAAATCCATAATTGTTTTTGATAAGCGCAATTATTGATCGCACTATAATTATATCTATTGGTGCCGGCCATTTGGGGAAACCCAGGGTCATAAACCCTTACCTTACTAGCGAGATCCTTGCCCGCACAATCCGAAATTCAACCACCACAAAGGGCACAGTCTCAATCGAAAATCAGAATATACTTTATTCAAATATTTCTAAAAAATTACACCTTGTCTGTGACACTAACAATGTGACTCAGTTCTGTTCATACCAGACAGATTTGCCCCGTGACCCACACGACGTGTCTCATTTCTTCTGAGTCTTGCCATAGCTGCGTCGTGACACCGGGTATGTGTCACAAAGTTTTTTTTAATTATCTTTCGGAAGAAGCCACATAATTTTTTTTATATAATACTGTCGTAATCAGTAAACAAAGCTCTATCAGAATATGCAAAAAAAAAGTTTGGAGCAAATGGGACCCATTTTTTTTTCTTAAGGGGCAGCTAACGTGTTAAATTCAGAAAAAAATGCTCTTTTCAAAAAGGTTATTTTCACCCTATGTTGCTATTTAAAAAAAAAGTTGGTTTTGTATCTCGGAAACAAATGAAAAAAATACACCAAGTAGATATCATAGACCCCTATATATATGCCAAATTTGGTTTAGATCGGACTACCAGTTTTTGAGATATCCAGGTGTTTTCATACTTTTTCGTACTTTATAAGTACCTAAAATACGGTTTTTGCGGACGAATCGTTGCTGTTTCCGGACGAGCCCAAGCCGAGTCTGGAATAGCAGATGAGTCTGCAAAAACTTTTTTGGTACGTGTAACAAACAATGTTTTTTTTTTGTTATAGCTCCCCAAATTTTTAAATAAAGAATATTTCATTGTGATTCTTGGAGACGGTTGTTTTTTCAAGCCACCTCGCGGTGTCACAACTGGGATTGAGCCTTCCGTTCCCTTCTGCAATGAGTTTAAAGTTTGAGTCACACTGACACTGACGTCTAATTTTTTGACTTTTCTTTATTATATCGGTGCACTCATGCCCATCCAAGCTACTATGTAAAAAGCTTTATCAAAAATTTTTGGTTCCGAAAACTTTTTGAAGAAAACGGTCATTTTTCTAGGAAATTTGTTTTCGCTCAAATCGATCGGTAAATAGCTATCTAATATATTTAATCAAAAATAATCCGCAAAAGGTTGCTATGACATATTTTAAGGACTAGGCCTCAAAATTCCTAAAATTTTAATTTTGAGGAGCGTGTACAAAAAAAACTTAAACGGTGAGAAATTTGGAAAGTTCAGTGACGGACAAATCTGAGCACATCTGAGAGACTGAGATATTTAAGAAGTTGAATAGTGCAAATTCGAATAACTGTGTTGAATAGCTGAAAAACCTGAAAAACAATTGAGACGGTGAGAAATTTAAAATTTTAGAAACGGTTAGAGATATTTCAAGAGGTCGAGCTCTGGAAAAGGTCCATAACTTACTCAAAGACGGAATTTAGGGCAACTGATCAGTGACTTTGAATTTTTGTATAATGGTAGAGTTGCACAAGCTATAGTCCTTCAATCGAATAAAGAGAAATTTAGAAGAAGGCGCAATTTAATTAAGTTATAGTGTTGAAGTTGAGAAATTCGTTAGAGGTGATAAATAAACGCGAAATAACTTCTGAATTTCCTGTTTAGATCGTAACGATCATAAAATAGCACAGCTTGATCAATTGAATGTTTTTCAAGGAATGTAATAGTTTGTAGGTTTTTGTCACTATTTACATATCATTTAGTAAATCATGACATTCATTGTGTTATATTGCAATATTTAGCATATCTGCAAGATATTCCAGTTTCATCTGCAATATCCGTTTTGTACTGTATATTATAGGTGCTACACAAAGTTTAATCTAAATAAATTATCTTACGTCCTGCAGCACGATACTGACTTCAACAATATATTCTATTTGCGCTGATTCTAATATAAACTTTCTCCTGTGAATAGTTCTGTAATGAAAATTTATATTTCCTTCAGAGATTCCGTTGTAATTTTGTAGATTACTGCTCCAGCCTGTCACTAATATTAGAAAATTTTCTTGCACTCAATTTGTTTTTTAATATGAAGAAGAAACTCATTTTAACGAGATTTTCTTTAATACGAATTTGAAGTCACACTTTGGAATGTAGAAGTGATTTTGGAAAATTCCGTTTTGTTGTAAAAATAAGTAGTAGTTCAAAGAAGTTTTCAGATTGCAAACTCGATTTTACAACATTAACCCGTTCCATATGCATACGAGTCGTGCACCAGGTCCACCGGTCGGAGATGATATCTGAAGAATAGGATACGTGCACCGAATATATCCTAGATGTCCCACACATGACGGATTTATTACGAATATAATTCGGTCGCAGGCGGCGGAACGTTTGAAGCTCTTCTCTTTCGGACATTTCAAGAGCCGTTAGATTTCCATCTACCGTAATTGTGACCAACCCGACAAGAAGAAAATTGCACATGGCTCCGGATTTCCCACATGCGTCTTAAATTACAAAATTCACGAAAAACGCCCAAAAAACATTCCACGAACTTATGAATAAAAGAGGGGTTTGTTGTAATTTTAAATTTCAATGTCTTCGATAGTATCGCAGGAACAGAAATCCTGTCGTTTCCGGTGGGGTGGCCGTCGTAAATCGCATTTAAAATAGTCGCTTCAATTTCGTGATATTGCAGGGTGGGAAACGGTCGTCGTAAGTCAAAACGAGTCGGATCTTGAGTGTTAAGCACGTCCACGCATTACGCGAAGAATAACAAAATTATTAACTTCTTAGAATGATGTCTGGAGCGGATCACGGGTGGCGCTTGTTAAAATTGGAAACGTGTGCCCGACCTGACAACCAACAAAGAGATATTTTTCTTTGATTTGATGAGTTATGGTGAGATCTTCCCGAAGGATAATGTATGCTGACCACCAATACTAAGAATGCAAATGGTAAAAAGTGGGGATAGGACCGGGAACGTCACTTAAAATTCGAATTTCAAATGTGACGGGTCGAAATTGAACACCTACACTTCTGCAGTATTTTATAGATTTATAATAATTAATTGATATAATCCAATGCTTTAGAATAAGAAGACAGAAACACAAAAGAGCGGAGAAGAATAATAAAAAAATGGTGAATATTATAGTGGAGAAATAGTTCTTCTTTTTTATCTCCTTTCCCCTACCTTAAAACTTGCTGCAGCTGCTGCACCAACGAGATGCAGCTGGATACATCACATTAACGCATGAAAAATGTCCTTCCTCACAACAAGAATTTTTACAAATTATAGCAAATGCCATCCAATCAGATACAAGTTCAGTCATAATTAGCCCGAATATTTTAATCGCATCCACCTTTCTATTACCGACCTGCCGACGATATATGTGCGTATGGTGATGTGATGGTGTTGAAGGCACCCGTACGAAATAAATACCGCGTGAAACAATGGCCTGTCCAGCACTATATATAAAAGGAACGACTAGCATTATCCCGGACTCGACTACATATCATATCTGCCGTATTAGGGCCGGAACGACCAGATGTGCACCAGCCAAACAACGGACATAAATATTTGCACTATCCCACTTCTGTATATATTACGCAGGTGAGTCGGCAAAAAGTGCATTCACTAACGAATTTTTTAGACATTGGCCACTTTGACGGGATACAAGTGCTCGTCATAACAAGGTGCAATGTAATTTAAAGAAATGATAAAACAGGTAAATAAATTCAGTAGAGGCCTTGTTTATTACAACCCACGAGATTGTTTTTTTCATAACAGTGTGTAGAAGTAAATTTCAGATATTATCATAGCGACACGATATATATTAAAGTAAAATTGAGCCTGTTAGATAATAATATATCAATAATATCAATTGATCTTATTGTATAGATACGATAAACAATTCATACATCCAGTGCGCTTTGAACGTAAAAATTGTTCTAACTACATATACATTTTATGGTTCAAAAGCAACTTGATGTAGGTATGAATAATTTATAAACACCCGTTAAATAGTTCGGATTTGTTCTATTTAATTAGCAAAATTTTAATGTAGTATTAAATTGTATTTTGCTTATGTATTTAGCTTTCGGAGGACTTGGGATCCCTACGCTATTTTGTCAAGAAAAATAAGAAAATGACAAACCCCCTCCCTCCATAAGTGATGACAAGATAAAAAAATTAAAAAATAATTTTATTGTGAAAATAACAGATTACCGACAGCATATCAGGGAAATATTAAAAGTCCAACTTGAAATTCAAGAAATGGTAAAACATACAGTTTATCAAATTAAGCATATTTATTATATCAAATCAAAGTATCAAACTGATGAAGTTGCAAATCGGCAAAAAGACAAAGTTTAAAATTAGCAAAATTAATAGTAAAATGACGACTTAACAAAGTAATATCAAAGTTAAAAAATATAAAGTTTACGAAATAGTAAAATATCAAATGATGAAATAAATATATTAATGAAATAGAAGATTAGCGAAAGAAAACACCATATTAACAAAATCCCACAAAAATCAGTAAAAAAGTGTCAAATTACCGTAATAATACAGGGTCTTCATAAATGATGCCCGTGAAGAACAAAAATTAAATGTTGTTGATAGACAATTTTGACGTTCAAGGCCTACTTAATGTATGAAGTATGAAACATTTATGAAGAGCCTGTAGAATATAAAATTAACAAAATATAAAATACCAAAATAGTCAGTGCAAAGAAATAACAAAATAGTGTATAATCACATAATTTAATAATGTTGAATTAACACAATATGAAATTATGGAAATATCAATTTAATCAGATCACAAATTTAACAAAGTAGCAAAATAACAAACTAACAAAAAAAAAATACGTGTGTGCGTTAGACCACACGACTGAAGTAAAACTTCAGTTCGCTATTGTGAAAGTGCTCTTAATTTATGTATGTAATGTAATGTTTATGTAATTTATGTCTTTATTTATCCGGAGTGCCGCCCGATGTATAAATAAATAGACGAGCTCGGTTACGTGATTTATAAATAGTGTAAATAATGTAATAATAGAACCCAGAAACGCAACAATATGTCATACTATCAAATGAATGCGATATATTAAAATACTAAATTGAGCAAATAATAATAAATCACATCAGAAAAATTTCAAATTGAGAAAATCGCAAATCAGCTAAATAACAAACAATTTTCTGAAATATGCAAATATCAAATTAACGGAATGACTAGCAAGTTAATGAAATATAAATAAGTATACAAATAAACAAATAACAATAAGTACAAATAAACATTATCAAAAGTAACTAAATATCAGATTAACGAACCATTAAATTGTTGATATTTCTTATGTAAGTATCAGACAAACAAAATATAAAAATATCAAATTGAAAAAGAAGGGAATATCACACTAACGAAATTTCTAAATTAACGAAATATCGAAATAATAGTAGCATTTTAAATTAAAACTCATCCAATTAACATTATCAACGAAATATGAAATCAAATCAAACCAATAAATTACGGAAATTTCTAAATGTTAGATTAACAAAATAACATGATATTAAATTTACAAAATGTTACATGGTATGCGAAATTATAGATTTGCGAAATATCAAATCAACTAAATGACAAAATATCAAGTTGGCGAAAAAACAACATATAAGATAAAGAAATATCAACGGAGATAAACAGCAAACTTGAAAAACACGATGACAGATTAAGGGAGTATTAAAACATCACATTAAAATTATTAAAATATCACATTAACGAAAGAGAAAACAAACGAA
The DNA here is from genome assembly GCA_963583935.1 of Diaperis boleti. Classification (NCBI taxonomy): domain Eukaryota; kingdom Metazoa; phylum Arthropoda; class Insecta; order Coleoptera; family Tenebrionidae; genus Diaperis; species Diaperis boleti. Next base: position 72,632,435 of record OY757242.1, on the reverse strand, counting down.
ATGTCAAATTAGTCAAACAAAAAACATGAAGTTAATGAAATAGGAAATTTTCAAATGATCAAATATTAAGTTTAGTGAAATTAAAAAGTATCTAAATATCTATCAGATTAACGAAAAATTAAATTAATGAGATACTTATGAAAGTATCAGATCCACAAAATATCAAGTCATTATATAAATGAAATATTAATTAACGAAATATCAATTAACTATACCAAAATATCAAATTGAAAAAGAATGAAATATCGCACCAACGAAATATCAAATATAAATATAAATACGTATACAAATAAACAAATAACAATAAGTACAAAATAAACATTATCAAAAGTAACGAAATATCAGATTAACGAACCATTAAATTGTTGACATCTCTTATGTAAATATCATACCAACAAAATACAAAAATATCAAATCGAAAAAGAAGGGAATATCACACTAACGAAATTTTTAAATTAACGAAATATCGAAATAATAATAGCATTTTAAAACTCATCCAATTAACATTATCAACGAAATATGAAATCGAATCAAACCAATAAATTACCGAAATTTCTAAATGTTAGATTAACAAAATAACATGATATTAAATTTACAAAATGTTACATGATATGCGAAATTATAGATTTGCGAAATATCAAATTAACTAAATGACAAAATATCAAGTTGGCGAAAAAACGACATATAAGATAAAGAAATATCAACGGAGATAAATAGCAAACTTGAAAAACACGACGACAGATTAACGGAATATTAAAACATCACATTAAAATTATTAAAATATCACATTAACGAAAGAGGAAACAAACGAAATGTCAAATTAGTCAAACAAAAAATTATTAATCAAATATTAAATTTAGTCAAATTGAAAGTATCTAAATATGTATCAGATTAACGAAAAATTAAATTAATGAGATACTTATGAAAATATCAGATCCAAAAAATATCATGTCATTAAATAAATGAAATATTAATTAACGAAATACCAATTAACAATACCAAAATATCAAATTGAAAAAGAATGAAATATCGCACCAACGAAATATCAAATATAAATATAAATAAGTATACAAATAAACAAATAACAATAAGTACAAATAGACATTATCAAAAGTAACTAAATATCAGATTATTAACGAACCATTAAATTGTTGACATCTCTTATGTAAATATCATACCAACAAAATACAAAAATATCAAATTGAAAAAGAAGGGAATAATATCACAATAACGAAATTTTTAAATCAACGAAATATCGAAATAATAATAGCATTTTAAAACTCATTCAATTAACATTATCACCGAATTATGAAATCAAATCAAACCAATAAATTAGGTACCAAAATTTCTAAATGTTAGATTAACAAAATAACATGATATTAAATTTACAAAATGTTACATGATATGCGAAATTATAGATTTGCGAAATATCAAATTAACTAAATGACAAAATATCAAGTTGGCGAAAAAACGACATATAAGATAAAGAAATATCAACGGAGATAAATAGCAAACTTGAAAAACACGACGACAGATTAACGGAATATTAAAACATCACATTAAAATTATTAAAATATCACATTAACGAAAGAGGAAACAAACGAAATGTCAAATTAGTCAAAAAAAAAAATTATTAATCAAATATTAAATTTAGTCAAATTGAAAAGTATCTAAATATGTATCAGATTAACGAAAAATTAAATTAATGAGATACTTATGAAAATATCAGATCCAAAAAACATCATGTCATTAAATAAATGAAATATTAATTAACGAAATACCAATTAACAATACCAAAATATCAAATTGAAAAGAATGAAATATCGCACCAACGAAATATCAAATATAAATATAAATAAGTATACAAATAAACAAATAACAATAAGGACAAATAAACATGATCAAAAGTAACTAAATATCAGATTATTAACGAACCATTAAATTGTTGATATCTCTTATGTAAATATCATACCAACAAAATGCAAAAATATCAAATTGAAAAAGAAGGGAATAATATCACACTAACGAAATTTTTAAATCAACGAAATATCGAAATAATAATATCATTTTAAAACTCATTCAATTAACATTATCAACGAAATATGAAATCAAATCAAACCAATAAATTACCGAAATTTTTAAATGTTAGATTAACAAAATAACATGATACTAAATTTACAAAATGTTACATGATATGTGAAATTATAAACTTGTGAAATATCAAATCAACTAAATGACAAAATATCAAGTTGGCAAAAAAACAACATATAAGATTAAAGAAATATCAACGGAGATAAATAGCAAACTTGAAAAACAAGATGACAGATTAACGGAGTATTAAAACAACACATTAAAATTATTAAAATATCACATTAATGAAAGAGGGAACAAACGAAATGTCAAATTAGTCAAACAAAAAACATGAAGTTAATGAAATACGAAATTTTCAAATAATCAAATATTAAATTTAGTGAAATTGAAAAGTATCTAAATATGTATCATATTAACGAAAAAATAAATTAATGAGATACTTACGAAAATATCAGATCCACAAAATATCAAGTCATTAAATAAATGAAATATTAATTAACGAAATATCATTTAACAATACCAACATTTCAAATTGAAAAAGAAGGAAATATCGCACCAACGAAATTTCTAATTTAACGATATATCAAAACAACAACAATTTTAAAACAGTAAATTAACAAAAAATTAGAATTTCACAATCAGATTGACGAAATAATAACTCGGCGAAATAGCAAAACGTGAAATTAGTGAAATATCCACATATCACAATGAAAAATTAAATTAAAATTTCACATTAACGAAAGAGCAACTAACAAAATTACAAACTGAAAAATTAAAAAATTTCAAAACAAAATTAACGGAATAGTAAAATATAAAATTAAGGAAAGATGCAAGGGGTAATTAAGAAAATATCACAATATCCTAAGAGCAAAATAGTGAAATATCATGTTAACGAAGTTGCAAAAAAAAAAATCAGATTAATTGACGAAATATCCAGTTCAACAAAATATGAAATAAAATTACAAAAAAATCAGTCAACGAAAAACAAAATTTTACATCATATTCGAAATTATAAACTCTCGAAATATGAAATGAACGAAATGGTAAAATATCAAGTTGGCGAAAAAACAGCATCATATAATATTGTTGCGTTTGTGGGTTCTATTTATTTATTTAAACATTATGTACTATTTATTTACACTTTTATATTACAATTACTACTACTTCACCAGCACGTCTCGTTTTATTTATTTACACATCGCGCGGCACTCATCTTCGACTCCGGCTGATGTAACTGCTGCGACTGGTTGGCTGACTGCCTGATGCGACTAGACTCCCGCTGGGACGTTCTCCAATAAATATGCCGGCGCCTAAATCCTTCTAGGCACCTCCAGATGTCCCATTGATGACATCATCGCGCTCTCGATCTGTACCGGATATTTCAAAAGATGATGTCATACCATCTCGAGTACGTTGTAGTATAAATCCACCTCGTTCTAGCAATTGATAACGTCATAATCTCAAGCCGCTGCAGCTATGAGTCATTTCATAGCAAAACACGAAATTAAAATATTATAAAGCAAACTAAGCAAATATCAAATTATAGCGATACAACAATAATGAAGTGATAGCAAATTATCAAATATTTATCAGACTGCCAAAAGACAACAACACCGTGCGATCATTTAAATTATAAATTGGAGCAGGGTGTCAAATTTAAAAAACGACAACAGAATGGTGAATGAAAGTATTCTATAGAACGCTGTGTTAAAGGTTTTTTGATACACCTACCCCAATTTTCCTGCAGATTATCAAAAATTAGTCCAACAAATTTATAAATGTGTGGCAAGATTTCGTGATGTTAGTGCGTTGTAGCGAAGCGAAGGTTAGTTTTATGATAATCGTGTCACTTTAATATTACCGGACCTGACAATTCTAGATTATTTCATTTTCCCGTATCTCAAAAACAATCGCACAAACTTGAAGAACTGTAAGAGGCAATTTTTAATGCATGCAACGCTATAACCTTTCAGATGTTGGAAAATGCATTTGAAAATATGAAACCTAGAATTAACACCTGCATTGAAGCTGGGGGAGAACACTTTGAACATTTGCTGTAATTCTCAATAAACCTACATTCTTTGTTATTATTTTCTTTAAATTAAAACGATTTAACATTAGAAACATAAACGTCACAATGTTTAGACCATAACCTCAAATTTTACTGTCAGTCAATTGCAGGGACATTGCATAAAAAATAACCCGCCTACTCTAATTTATAATTTAAATGATCCCATGGTATAATAGCAAGTACTAACTATTAATGAAACACAAAAATATAACAGCAAAACCTGAAATTAACTAAATGGTAGGCAATTTGACCGAGCACACAACTTTTTTTTAAATTACACCTTGTTTTATGAAATTGTGGTGCTTACTCACATGTCATAAATAGACAGTTCTTTATAGATTTATTAGTTAATTCTTAGTCAATGCCCCTGAGTACCATCCTCGTGAAAAATAGAACACTACTTTCATAATAAGCAATAATAAATTGCAGCTCCATTAAATAGACTAATTAAACAAACTGGAACATGCATGAATCCATATCAGAACATCAGACAAAATAATTTTGTTCTATTGTAGAATAAATTATTCATAACATCTTTTTAATAAAATATTAATGAGTTTTAAAAATACCGTATTTGTCGTATCACTAGCTACAGCCATGTAAACATTCCAGGTAAGATTTATTGTCGGCTATTGTACGAATATGTCATCAATGCTATTTTATTCGATGTAATTAGAAAATATGAGCCGGAAACGAAATGTATATCCCGGGTAACTTCTTTCTTATCTTTCGGTATTTCTCCGGTTTTATGACATTTACTTTATTGTTTAAAGCGATAAGAGTGTACACATGTGCCGTATTATCGCTCTCATTGATCCTACATTATACAGTATCAACAGCTAGTTGTTAAGTTTGTTGTTTACGCTTGAAAAAATGTTACAACTCCAACATTCTACGTCAGGAATAATGTTTTGTCACAGATTATCTACGGACTACCGTTTTACTTCTGGTATTTTATGGCCGTAAGTCTGTAAATTGGGGAATAAAAGTCAGCTGGTGGTAAACGTGGTTATAACAAAACAACTGAGATGACGGAAAATTTTATGGTAACATATCCGTCAACCAAAACCTTGTTTTTCTTCCTTTCCGTCCAAATTATTAATAATTATGCAAATTTAGCACTAACAAAAAGTTGGATAATTATGTACGTCTTTTGATAACAAGAAATGCGTTAAGCTTGATGAAAACTACGCGTTGTGTGAAAATTCTTGATGCGTAGCTCTGAAAATGGGATTTTTTTACAGGAAGGTATAATTTGAGAATTAGACCACTAAAAGATATTAGACAATGGTGTCGTTCAAACTTCTCCAAGATTCTTGTCTGGTTAATGTTTTAAAGCTCACTATCGTTTCATAACATAATTTATAAAAGTAACTTCAAAGCATTATAAATATGGTAATGAAGATCAGTTATTGATAAAATGTTAATTTCTCATTGCGGAACTACAATATAATTTTTTGTCAACGCAAAAAAGTGAAGCTCACGGTCCCATGTCATGCCTTGTGGTTCCGACTGAAATTATCTGATGCTTTCAGTCGTCCATTTTGGGAAAGGCGTTAAGAAAGTTTTTTCGGTACAATTTCTCAAAGATCGCAAACGCAGAGACCCAATTAAATAAATTATAAGATACCCTTTTAAGCACTGTTATTTACCATAATATATATTATCAAGCGCGTTGACCATCCTCGAAAAATAAAAATAATACCCACCGGGCCGAAGGTCCTTTTTACATTAGAATATGTACATTTTTTACATTCTATCGGCTGTACGCAGCTATCAATTATGTATTAAAGATAAACGGCTATCAGAATGCTTATGGCTAAATATGTGTATATACATACATAATTATATGGTCGTGGTTTTTATTGAGCGTACCTTGTCGATGCATGGGGGGGCGGTTTGGGATATTAGCCCAGGGGCGTTCGGCAGTCACACTCTCCGTATTCTGCTACACATAATAATTGCCTCATTTGAATATTGGCATATTGCTCTCGACCGTTGCTCTCGGCTATGTTTTTTCCACGGAAAAACAATAATTATGCGACACAGCAGGAAAGTGGTTTTGAAAAATGGCATCCGATCCGTTCTAAAGTATTGCAAGAGAAGGATATTGCTACAGGATTTTGATACCGCAGCTAATGAGAAGTAAATTATTTATTAAGTAACAACATAAGTACTTATATCTAATTCACATAGGTATGGGCAAGAACAAGAAGTAGGGTTTTGGAAGGCTAACATAATAATAATAATGTAGAAAATTATTACATATTGAAGAAAAATTTTGCCATCAATTAATTTTTGGATTTTGAAAGAATAGCTCATAGGAAAAAGACAAATGTAGAGAATTCTTCATATTTCACCAAGAAAATTATCACAATTTTATTTTCACAGTTCTTTAAAATTCCATTACATTTAAATTTTAAAACAAGTTCATAAAAAATAAAGGCGTAATCAGATCTAAAAAAAAACTAAAACGAAATTAAAACAAAGCTCGACCAAGATTGTAGAAGATTTCAATTAAGAAGGTTCCAACATATATCGCAATTATTCAAAATCTCCCGGAATAGTAAAAATATTATTGATCAGCTTCTATCAAATTTTTAGTTATGAGCTTTCAAAATCGAAATAGTTATTTACCTAACGTGTTTGGAAAGTGAAATTTCCCGCATGAGCACTTTGTTTGAAGCACGACCGAAGGGAGTGCTGCATTTAGTGCGAATGCGGGAGATTTCCCTTCCAAATAAGTTAGGTACAATATTTTTTGTAACGAATCAAGCCCGAAAAAAAATCAAAAATAAGTAATTGAAAATAATTTTGAATTTTGCACATTTAAAAGTTTGTTGAATGTGGCAAGCCATTTCGTGAATTCTGCGTCATTGTCCCTTCCTGTATTCGTTGCACTCACCAACACCCACCCTATGAAGCAAATGTCCCTCCTAGACGTGGAAAGTAAAAAACACCCCAGTACGGGAAATTCTTGTTACCGCGCATCGGCGATAAACGGAAAATAGATATCTATAAGCAATGAGTACAAAAACTAACTTTTCCGTACTCGACCTAGAGCTTTCGAGTTTTAAAGTTCAATGTTTTCAGGTTTCAGAATCGTAAAAATCGTATTAGAGCTTTGTAATTTAAAGCGTATACACAGAGAAAATGGCTAAATCAGATACTGTAACCGGAATTTTCAATTTTTACATACTTATTATTATGAGCTTCCAAAACACAAAATTAGCTTTTTGTTAGTTTCAACATCAAACGTCCAAACACGAATTTGATTTCAGAAACCCCAAAATAAACAGAAATTACTTAAAATTTACGGAAAAAGCTCCCGGAGAAAAGAAATTGTTTTGATCTTTTTCGTGCATATTGATACTTCGTCATTTTAGAGCTTTGTAATTTTGAATTGCTGGATTGGGTATCAACAATCGAATTCGGCCATTTTACGCAATTTTTAAGATTTTAACAGTTATATTCGACGCAGAGCTTCCAAAATGCTGACTTTTGAAAGAAAGCTCATCCGCTGGAGGTTGCGACAGATTAAATTTATTAGTTCGTCAAAGAATAAATCATATCAAAGAGCCACATTTCATTTATTCCTATTTTGGACGCGTCAGACCTCTGACGTCACTTCCGGTTGAACTTATGCAGTACATCAATGAAATTGACTGAACATCCAACTCAGTCGCAACCCCGTGGCACCCCTGTTTAAACGTACAAAATCTTTCGTGTATCTTATCCATTGGAGATCTATATGACGGCTTTCGAACTATTAGGAGGTTTCAGAATTTCGAGAAATTACTTAAAATCCCTAATAAAACTCTTAATTTTTTTTTCAGCTTCAAATTTTCTGAAAAATCTGTTTAAATATTTTACTCAATTCTTGTGTTATAACCGCTCAGATTAAGATTTGTTTCTTGCTTGTTTTGATCCGGGTGCATAGAAATACCAACTTTTGAATGAAAGCTCGTACGTCCGTAATAAGGGGGGTTTTGCATTCAGGAGATATTTATTAGAATCGCTAAAAAAAGTTTTTGGTTGTGTTTAGAACTTCAAGTTTATATCTAAAATGTATTCTTGGATAGAAAAAAAAAAACGACAGGAAGGCGTTGTGAATTTTGCAACAACAGAATTCGGCTATAGTAAATTCTTAAGTTATTATGAGCTTTCAAAATCGAATCTTTTCGTTTTACTTTGCGCCCAAGAATTAACGCATAATGTAAAATTACTCATTATATAATTAATTTTGGTTTAAAAAACCTAAAAAAAAAGGAAAGTTTCTGGTAATGTATGAGAGAGTTTCTGTAACAAAGAATTAGAAATTGCCTTATAGAAGAATATCGGCAAGTTTTTGCTAGAATGCATTCTTCATAGAAGCGGAAAATTCGATTTTATTATCTGCCTAGTCCAGATTTATTTTACACTCGTCAGATAGACGTTCCCGTTAATAGACGACTAACTGAGGTAATTCAGTGTAATTTTGGGCCCAAGTACATATGGTTTACAGCGGCACTTAATATAATGGGCGCACAAAATTGTTTCGACTTCCAAGGAGGTCCTTGGACAGATTTACGGTATAATACTTTGGAGAAGATTTTATTTTTATGCGTGATAATGCCCGGCCGCACACGGTCAGAACAGTGCAGTCTTCTTTAAGGGTAGTAAATTTAATACTGAGACCCTTAAGTGGCCAGCAACGATCCCTGACTTAAATTCGATCGAACATGTTTGGAACCACAACGGGTAGCAAATTCGGCAACGCAAGATGCCACGGAGGCAGCAAAATCAACTAGAAAATGCGCTAGTAGAGGAATGGGATAACTTAACCCAAAATTTTATTCACAATTGGATTCAAATTATGCCTCAAACTAATTGTTTCAGTACATAGTTGGTTTAAAATGAAATATTGTAACAGACGTGGACCCGAGACTCATCGCTGTAGCGGCGTCATCAATTACTAGAATGTGCTGGATTTATACTACAACGTGCTCGAGGTAGTGACATTAGCTTTTGAAATATTTGGTACAGATCGAGAACGCGATGATGTCATCCATGGAACTCTCTGGGGGCGCCTAAAAGGATTTAGGCGCCGGTATATTTCGAGTCTAGTCAGTCGAACAAGTCGCATCGAAGTCGAAGATGAGTGGGTCGAGTCGGACATTTGCTTTTATCTATCCGGAGTACCGCGTGATGTGTAAATAAATATGTAATACGAGACGTGCCGGTGAAGTAGTAAATTGTAAATAGTGTAAATTATGTAAAATAGTGTAATATTAGAAGTATAAGTAGTTTGTACATAGTGTTCAAATAAATAAATAAATAAATAATGGAACCCAGAAACGCTACAATATAATTATATTGTATTTTTCAATCTAAATTATGGAGTGTATTTGACCCAGGGCTTCCAAATCTAACTTTTAAAAGACATCTTGTAGAGAAAAGGTTGAGGTAGATTTAAATTTGTGGTTTCAGCAATTGCTTTAAACCTGGATAAAACTCCCGAAAAAACAGTGTTTTAATTTCTTTACTGTTTTGAATTTTCACCAAAACGAGTTCAAATATTTTACACAAATTCTGATATATATGAGCGTTCAATTTAGATTTGGTTACTACTCCAATCTACAATCATATGATAAGACCAAGTCCAAGACTAATGTTCTCAAGACCAATACCATAGTCTTACTTTAGAAAGAAACCTCGTACATTTCAGATGATGAGAAAGGATTTAGGAAATCTTAAAATATTCAAAAATATGCCTAAAACAATTCGGAAAAAACTCCCTAAGAAATGGTTTTCCAAGCTTGGGATTGTGAAAGCTTTGGATTTAGGAATTCACTTAAAACTCCTCAAAAAGGTAGTGAATAAAAATATTTAGAAATTGTAGTTAGTTTTTGTAATTTGGAACATAAACACAGAGAAAATGGCTAAATCGGATGCGAATTCCTGTATTACCGACTGATGTAAAAACAAGTGGTGCAGATAAAATTGAAATAAACATTGAGAAAAGAGCAGAGAAAGAAGAAAAATTTCTAGTACGAAAAGTAAATAGAGCCGATAAATGGTGGAAAACAGAGACAGTATATAGAAAAGAGATGAAGACAATAATAAGCAAAATGGAAGAAATATTAAAAGAGCACAAAGAAGAATTTATACTTCTGGGAGGGGGGCGTATTACAACAGGAGAATTGAAAACAGAGGACCAAGGGATTTAGAAAAAGAGAGAGGGGACGGATAAAGAAAATCTAAAGACAAGGTAGAAACTGCGGAGAAGAAAAAGCTAATCGAACAGATAAAGGGAAAAGAGTGGGAGGTGTTAAATGAAAATCAACAAGGGGACGAAGAAGGAGAATGGACCTCCATAGGAGGCAGAAGAGAAACGGTGTCAGAAACGGAGAAAGAATAGAGTCAGGCCATCTGTATATAGAAATAAGTACATGAAAAGGGAGACAAGAGAAAAGAGGAGAAGAAAGAACAGAGGAAAAGTAGAAGAAGGTGATGATCAAAATATGGGACAAACAAGGAGTGCAAGAGTACAAGAAAAGACAAAAAGAGATTAAAGGAAACATTAGAGAAGGCAGCTTCAAAAAAACAAATACCAATAAGAGGTAGACGAGCAAGAAAGAAAATTGAATGGTGCAAAGCAAACAAAAACGGCTTTATAAAAGGAAAAAGATATAGAGAGACATGTAAAGACAAGAAAAAGCAGAAAAAGTAAAGAGAAGAGGGAGAGATAAAAACTGTAAGAGCAGAGAAGGAGAAGATACAGTGAGTGAGGAGATAAAGCTTCAGGAATACTTCATGAGGCTGCCGAAGGGGGAAAAGAAGAAGGGAAAACAGAAATAGAGAAGAAGAGGAAGTTTCAAAATCCCTTAAAAGGGATCTTTTGGCGAAAACATAGTTTTTTGAGGTGATTTCAATTTCAACTTTTTGATGCAATTTTTTTCCAAAATAGTAATTTGTATACCTAGGCCGTAAAAGTGATTTTTTTTGGCCGAGGCGTGGGCCGAGGACACAATTCAGATAAGGCCAAAAAAGCACTTTTGCCCGAGGTGCACACTACGGTTTTTAGGCGATGATCACAAAATAATTCAAAAATTTCAGACGACAACTACCAAAAAGGTATGTACTTGTATGACCTCTTTTTTTATGGCTCCAAAATAGGACGTAAAATCATCTTTTTCGTAAGCAGCAGCTAAAAATAATCTGAAGTGACATTTCTGAAATTTGTCAATTCGGAGCTTTAAAATTAGGAACGGATGTACAAAGTGGCAAAATCGTAAAACGAAAACTGAATTCGGTTATTTTACTCAATTTTGCGTTATAAATAGGCACTAAAATGCTAGCTTTTAATATACAGTTCGTATGTAACAGGTGCTGATTTAAATTAGTCATCAAGTTGCTTATGATTTTTTGAGTGACGAAGATGAATTGAAAAACGCATGTGGTTTATTGCTTCATACAATTCATACTAGCATATCCTAAAATCAAAGTGACACTCGAGAGAGAGGATAACTACTCCTGGCGGTTTTCTTCAACGTTTGGCTTTTGACGAATTGTTTAAACAATAAGAGTTCAACACAATTCAACACGGCGAAAGGATATGGCGTACAGTTTAGAGCAAAAAGTGTTTTTACGAAGAAGCTATTTCCGAAATGGGACTAAAGTGCATGAACTTTGGGTACATTCGATCAGGACGGCCATCAAGAATTTTAAAAAGAATTTCTAATTTTGTCGTGGACTATAATATGCAGTTTAAAAAAACTTTTACAAAACCTAGCAGTGGGGCCCCAAAAAAACGTACAGCAGAGATTATTGCCCAAGCGGAACAAATAATCCAAAAACATCTAATCGGCGACTACACCAACAAGTGAATCTTTCCATTAGAACAACACACAAAATGTTACACAACCATTTAGAGTTGTATCCATATCATGTTTCAATGGTACAGGAATACCATTACTGGACGTGTACTCCATTTTCTGCAAGGGATCATCAGCAGACCCAGGCTTTTCTATAATATTGTTTACCAGTTATGTTAGGTATCACAATAAGTTATAATAAAGGTTCACTTCACTGACGCATTCTTTATTTTGTTGTCTGTTTGTTCACATAAGAATATCAACAGAATATCAGCTGTTTGGGGCTTCAGTCTCAACTACTCAATTTTCTTCCATTCATCCAATTGTGGACCATCTGAAACGCAAAAAGCCAATTGATGAAGACGACAGAAAAAAAAGTTGTAGGCTTAACACGATCGTTCTTCAATTGCCTTCAATCTACCATCAGGTAGCTAACTGGGGTAACTGAGTGAAAGATATTTTTTTTATTTCAATTAATCTAAATTTAATGATTGAAAGTCTGTCTTAATGATTAATTAACTGTCATCAAATTAAAAAAACGACATACGTTACAATGTTATGTCAAATTCATAGGCGACTTGATGACTAATTTAAAGGAACATCCCTTACCTACTTACGAGATTGTCAAATGACCGGAAAAAATTACGAGAGAAAATAGTTTTTGAGTTTTCTTAAACAGTTTAGAGTATTTGTATTGTGGTTCTCAAAAATCGTAAATTGATAAGGCCTGTTCAAGTCTTTAGAAAAGATACATATATTTTATGACAATTTTTTGTGTTCAACATTGAGTAAAAATCGGGTGGATAAAAGTTTAATGTAAATCATTGTGTTTCTAATTGATTCATTTTATCGGGTTTTCATAAATGATTCATATACATCATGTTGCCTCTGCAAAACAAAATTTACTTAGACAGAGAATTTTGACTTTCAAAGTCTACATGATTATTTTAATTTCGATAAAATAGCTCAGTCGGCAAACAAATTTTTCGTAATTTTGGTGCGGATAACTGTTGCATAACTAGGTATAAAATTATCACTAATTATGCGTTTTCATAATTATGTTGTATTATTTTCATTTAATTCAAAAATGTATAGTTTAGTATTGCATTTACTTACCCGTATGCACATGAATAAGCAAAAACAGTAATTGATAATTAGCGGCAATAATTTATAACAAATTTTTAAGACTTGAATTAATTAATCATGTTCATTTTCGTATGCACAATTCCGCATGTTAAGTATAAAATTGGTCCACATTCTCGATCGAGCTTAATTAAATTAAAGCCGGGCATAATTAATTATCCATTCCTTTTACTCCCAATGTCACCAAGTGATTAATTATTTGTTTGTATGTGTCCATTCTTCATCAGGATCAGTTATAATTCATTTCTGATGAGTTATTCACTTGTCCGTTTTAAAGACAACCAGATCTCCGTAGATAAGCCATTAAAAAATTGTGCGAAAGTCCGAAGTGGCCCTTAGATGCATCCCCTACATGTAGATTCTAAATTACAGGCTGTAAATGTCACAGAAGAACCAATACGTGATGGTGCGTTTACACGCCCATGTGGTCGCGACCAATGGGCTCATGGACGGTACCATGTGAGCTAACGATCACGTGTGTTGAGTGTCATTCCACCTGGTTCTGGTATATACCTGTTCCGGAGACAGCTCCTATCGATTATCCAGCACGATCATTATTCCATGTGTCAATTCCTAAGGTATTTGTAGTATTTCATGTTATGGCTCGCAGGAGTAGTAGTTGCTCGAGATCTAGATTGTTGCACTTTAGTTATTGCTATTCTGCCGGTAGATAAGTGCTGTCTTGTGACCATTCAACTGCACTGATTAATATTTTACATTGTCACTCGTAGGCGATATGCTGAATGCATACTTTGTGCTATAATTATCGAAAGCTTAGAATTTTTGCGAAAGGTTTCTAATGGACGAGTTGCATGGACTACTAAATGGTTAAAAAGTCGCTGCAGATTGATTAGGTGTCAGGAAGTTTTCGAATCACAATGAAGGCGTACATATTCAACGTCGATTATTGAATGCTATCGGGCTATTGCTGCCACTAGCTATTTAATAACGCGAAACTACTTTAACTTAAATTTTATTACGAAATGAGATAGCGGAGACAAATAACACCTATTTAATTTAAAAACTTGTTCTGCATTAAATTTCAGATAAATGAGATCGTTATAATACATAGCCACCAATTATTATTCTCGAATGTTGATGTTCACTAGTTTATTATGATATTAGGTTGAAGCAGAACTCTATAATGAACATTTTGAAATAAAAAAATGCGGAAAGTGGCTTCTTGTCGCAATAATATTAGTCGTCAATTGTAATAAAATATATAATAAATAAAATGTCTTATTTATTAGTTTGTGTCAACTTTGGTGATCAAGTATTTCAAATTCTTTGCTATTTTTTCTCAATTATTTTTGAGGTCCTTTGTTCCGTGCTTCGGCGTCAACTTCAACTTCCGACCTTAGTTCATCCGACGCTTTGATTTGCATTTAAATTGAATTTTAGTTACATAATTTTAATTAACACTTAGCAAGTATTAAACTGTCGCATTAAACATCGGGAGTCTTATTTAATTATGTGTGCACCATCGCCTTACGTTTACTAAGTACGCAAAGTCGTTAAGTTAGAATGTTAACATTAACATTGCGAGATAAGCTTGTGACAAATTTGATTTTGCGTTAATTTATTTCGCTCTGCGCTATTTAGATAATTGTTGGATCATTTACATAAGTTTTACATAAAAACTACATTTATTTCTTGGAGCCAGAATTGGATTTAAATTAATTATGTGATATGTCAATCTCTTGACGGCTCAACTTTATCTGTATACAGTTTGTGGTAGGTTGAGAGCTTGTTCTTGGATTTTATCGCGTGAAGAAGAACTACAAATGCGAGAACATGGTTTTTGAATAAAGTATAAACAAGGTGTCGGCTTTTAATCCACTTTTTGGCACGGCGCAGAGGAATTTCACTGCAGTGTAATAATAATTTATGTGAGACTGATCTTTATTAATTTATGTACATCACTGATGGGTACAAATTGCAAACATCGTGTAATAACGAACCGATATTTCATTAATATTTATGCGAGAAGAAAGGAAGATTTTTCGGCGAACTCAACAGAACAAAGAACCTCAAAGGAAGTCCAAGACCGACAAATTCCCGATTCCGGTCAAGGCTCTAACTGTTACCGAAATAGATTAAATTTCTATTGTCACCTACATTACGCGTGTTTTGGCTAATTGTAAATAGTTGTAATGTCTTGTCGAACGTCGAATTGGAAGGTCTCCCGTACAAATTTTCCCATTATCTCGCCATCATGTTGAGTGTGAAATAATAGTGACCCGAACAGGGAGTGGCTAAAAGTGCAAGTAACGCTCGCAGTAATGAGATTGTCCAAACGCTGCATGTGGTTCACACCTCCACCCCTTCGTTATTTGTGTTAAGAGTCATAAATAACGCTGTAGGGAGACGTTGGAAAAACTCTAAACTTGTTTGGTACGGAATATGGCAAGGTGGAATTAAATGGAAGCTGAAGAGCTTAAACAAGACGGATCGGAACATGTGTGACTCCAAGTGATACGTGTTAACAAGATTCTGTAGTACCTTTCCACCAATTTTCGTAAAGTGTCAACATTTCTGATGGGCAAACCTTAGTAATTATTATAAATTGCTGTTCTCCGATCGTTTGATTAATGCATTACCTGATTAATTTAAACTAAATAAGCCTTTTCGAACAAACAAAATAAGAGCAAGACGAGTGCAGATCGACTATAAAGAAGATGCAGCACTCGATAAGACTGAACATGTGTGAGTTTCGATAGAAACGAGGACTGGACGAGATGGCCTATCGTTAATTAAATAACGAGGCCTGTAACGAGTCCGGATACGAGCAAAGAAAAAACAAAACAGGAGAGAAGACACAGAAACACACCAGGTCCTAACAATGTAAAAATAAAACACGATTAAATGGTACCAAGAAATGCCTTCGTGTATGTACCAATGTTCGGACTAATGGATTCGTTTCCCGGAAAAGGTTAGAATTAATTATTGAACGTACCGATTTCAAATTGTGATCGCATTTACAAACTGGATCCATCTACACCGGAGGAATAATTACTCCGGATAATTACCTGTGAAACGAATTATAATGAAATTGTGATTAAAATACTGATCTGAATCTGTTGCTTGTGTTAAAGCCTTTTTCACTTATCAATCATAATAAGTGGTTAGATTACACAAGTGTTAAAACCGAGTGGTTGCTAATTGTTATTGTTTTTGCTTAATTGTTGTAATTCTGTGTTGATTTTCTCACTGGAGTGGCACAATTATTATTACACACTTCATAATTATTATCTTCGTACCATTTATCAACAAGATTAATAAACGTTGTACATGATTGTGTACAAGTTGTTATTTTTGCTATTTCGATTAACAAATATCTATGATTTTTAGTTATTATCAACTTTTTTATTTTATTAACATCGTAGTTGTGCTTAAGACAAATTTACTTGGACGAATCATAAATTAAGAGTGTAAAACAAAACTATTTAGATCTACGGGGTGATTCAAGACTGCATTAAAAATGAGCAAAATTATTACTGTGAGTGTCAGTATATTTCCAATTGTGTACTGGATTACTCCTGGGACTTTGTAACTTTATAATGTTTTCAGCTTTATCAATTTGTCAGGTTCATCAGGTTTCTTAAATTCTCAGGTTCTTCAGATTTTCAAGGATATCTGATTTTCAGGTTCTTCAGACAGATGATCAGGTTTTTTTACATTGTCAGATTCTTCATATTGTTAGTTTCTTGACATTGTCAAATTTGTCTCAATCTCAGATTTCTCAGTTTTTCAGGTTCCTAGATTCCTCATTTGCTCAATGTTCTAAAATTCGTCAAATTCCTCAATTACTCGCGTTCTTAGGTTTCTCAAGTTTTCTAACATTCTCAGATTTCTCAATTTTTTAGGTTATTCAAATTTGACGGGTTCTTCAAGATGGTCAAATTCAGGTTCTCCAAGTTTTCAGGTTCCTCAGATTCTCAGGTTCTTCACATTATGGTAGTCATTCCATACTCAGCTTCTTCATAATCTCAAGTTCTTCAAGCTTAAATTCATCAGGTTACTCGATTTTCAGGTTTCTCAATATTTTAGGTTTTCAATATCCCAGGTTCCTCAAAAAGTTAGGTTTATAGCTTTATAATGTTTTCAGCTTCATCAATTTGTCAGGTTCATCAAGTTTCCTAAATACTCTGGTTTTTCAGATTTTCAAGGATATCTGATTTTCAGGTTCTTCAGATTGTCAGGTTTCTCTGATTTTCAGGTTCTTCAGACTGTCAAGTTTTTCAGATTATCAGTTTTTTGTATTGTCAGATTCCTGATATTGTTAGTTTCTTGACATTGTCAAATTTATCACAATCTCAGATTTCTCAATTTTTCAGGTTCCTAGATTCCTCATTTGCTCAATGTGCTAAAATTCGTCAAATTCCTCAATTACTCAGGTTCTATAGGTTTCTCAAGTTTTTTAACACTTTCAGATTTCTCAATTTTCTAGGTTCCTCAAATTTGGCAAGTTTTTCAAAATACTCAAATTCAGGTACTCCAAGTTTTCAGGTTCCTCAGATTCTCAGGTTCTTCACATTATCGTAATAATTCTATTCTCACCTTCTTCATAATGTCACGTTCTTCAAATTTGTCAATTTCCTCAAGTCCTTAAGTTCTTCAAGTTTAAATTCATCAGGTTTCTCAATATTTTTGATTTTCAATATCCCAGGTTCCTCAAAAAGTTAGGTTTGTAGCTTTATAATGTTTTCAGCTTTATCAATTTTTTAGGTTTATCAAGTTTCTCAAATACTCTGGTTTTTCAGATTTTCAATGATATCTGATTTTCAGGTTCTTCAGATTGTCAAGTTTCTCAGATTATCAGTTTTTTTGTATTGTCAGATTCTTCATATTGTTAGTTTCTTGACATTGTCAAATTTATCACAATCTCAGATTTCTCAATTTTTCAGGTTCCTAGATTCCTCATTTGCTCAATGTTCAAAAATTCGTCAAATTAATTCCTCAATTACTCAGGTTCTATAGGTTTCTCAAGTTTTCTAAAATTCTGAGATTTCTCAATTTTTTAGGTTCCTCATATTTGACAGCTTCTTCAAGATGCTCAAATTCAGGTTCTCCAAGTTTTCAGGTTCCTCAGATTCTCAGGTTCTTCACGTTATCGTAGTCTCAGCTTCTTCATAACCTCAAGTTCTTCAAATTTGTCAATTTCCTAAAGTCCTCAAGTTCTTCAATTGTAAATTCGTCAGGTTACTCGATTTTCAGGTTTCTCAGTATTTTAGGTTTTCAATTTTCCAGGTTCCTCAAAAAGTTAGGATTGTAGCTTTATAATCTTTTCAGCTTCATCAATTTGTCAGATTCATCAAGTTTCTTAAATTCTCAGGCTTTTAAGATTTTCAAGGATATCTGATTTTCAGGTGCTTTAGATTGTCAGGTTCCTCATATTGTTAGTTTCTTGACATTGTTAAATTCATCATAATCTCAGATTTTTCAATTTTTCAGGTTCCTAGATTCCTCATTTGCTCAATGTGCTAAAATTCATCAGGTTTCTCAATATTTTTGGTTTTCAATATCCCAGGTTCCTCAAAAAGTTAGGTTTGTAGCTTTATAATGTTTTCAGCTTTATCAATTTTTCAGGTTTATCAAGTTTCTCAAATTCTCAGGTTTTTCAGATTATCACGGATATCTGATTTTCAGGTTCTTCAGATTGTCAGGTTCCTCTGATTTTCAGGTTCTTCATATTGTCAAGTTTCTCAGATGATCAGTTTTTTTTACATTGTCATATTCTTCATATTGTTACTTTCTTGACATTGTCAAATTTATAACAATTTCAGATTTCTCAATTTTTCAGGTTCCTAGATTCCTCATTTGCTCATTGTCCTAAAATTGGTCAAATTCTTCAATTACTCAGGTTCTTAGGTTTTTCAAGTTTTCTAACATTCTCAGATTTCTCAATTTTTTAGGTTCCTCAAATTTGACAAGTTCTTCAAGATGCTCGAATTCAGGTTTTCCAAGTTTTCAGGTTCCTCAGCTTCTCAGGTTCTTCACATTATCGTAGTCATTCTATTCTCAGATTCTTCATAATGTCACGTTCTTCAAATTTGTCAATTTCCTCAAGGCCTCAACTTCTTCAAGCTTAATTTCATCAGGTTACTCGATTTTCAAGTTTCTCAATATTTTAGTTTTTAAAGTTTCATTTAAAACAGATAACAACTTATCCAGATTTTTTATTAAAAATAAAGATCCATTAGATTACAAATCATCATCAGGTGTATACAAATTAAGCTGCTCTACTTGTGAGTCATTCTACATAGGTCAGACAGGTCGCAAAATATCAGACCGTATTAAAGAACATTTCAGGCACATCTATAACAACACAGATCTTGATCCTCCACCATCAACACCTTCTTCTTTCGCCAATCATATATTAATAACGAAACATAGTTTTTCACCATCAAATTCCAAATTGATTCATAAATGCAATAAAGGCCGGAAATTAGATTTTTTTGAGACTTTGGAAATAAGGAAAGCCTTGAAACTGGAAAACAGATCTTGTTTAAATGAACAGAATAACTTCAATAATCCCATTATTAATTCACCATTTTAATTTTTCACTCAAACAAACTTACCAGATTCTCTTTGATCCATTTTTAATTTTTACATTTTATAAAATGTTGTTTTTACGAAATTTTTTAAAAATCATGTAACCCTTTGAAAACGTCAAACTTAATTCAAAATTACGTCAATGTCATAATTTTTTATATTCTTTAAGGTAAGAACCCCTCTTGTAATTCATCAATTGTATCATTAATCTCTTGTTAAATTAGGGCTGATGATGGCAGAAGTGTTCTGCCGAAACATGTACCATTAGTAATTTTACAGTTATTAAAGTTTGTGGAGTTCGACTTAGATATATTTAAATTTTAATTTAAATTTACTCCACTTGGATTTAAGAACATTCTTCTTGTTTATCAATATTTTGGGTTTTTAATTTCCCAGGTTCCTCAAAAAGTTAGGTTCTTCAAATCTGTCAGGTTCCCGAAATTCGCAGGCTTTACAAGTTTATCAAAGC
Organism: Diaperis boleti; assembly: GCA_963583935.1. Classification (NCBI taxonomy): domain Eukaryota; kingdom Metazoa; phylum Arthropoda; class Insecta; order Coleoptera; family Tenebrionidae; genus Diaperis; species Diaperis boleti. The sequence goes on along the minus strand of OY757242.1, from coordinate 72,612,250 downwards.
CCTTCGGTACTTGAGGTTCTCAGGTTTCTCAAGGTTCTTAGGTTTGTTTCTCGTTGTTTTATTAGGTTACAAACGTGGAATCACAAAGAGAAAATTATGAAGGTAAAAAGTGAATTAAAAGGAACATACCTTTATATGAACGACTACCAAGAAAAGTACAAGAACATAGTATAAAGAAGCTAAAAATATATATTAACAAATGCAAAACAAAGCAATTTAATATACAATAAAACAATAATAAATCACGAAACACTATGCCTGGAGCGACTTAGAGAAAAAATTCGAATACGAGAATGGAGAAAACAAAAACAAACAAACAAACAGATCAAAAATACAGTAAGAAATCGTCTGCGCAAGTATGTTAAGCATCAGGAAAGCCATCAGAACCATAACAAGTTGGACTAGATGGACTACAAAAAAGTATCAGTAGATAAGTTTGTTTCAAATGTGGCAGTATGAGGTCTAGCAATGTCTTGATGAAAAATGATATTATCGTTTTCATTCAGCATGGAATGAGAAAACAAAAACTGTTTTTTTTTCAACTCTCCTCTAATGAAAACTGGAGATGACCTGTACCCATAGTACCTGGTGTTACGCCACTGTGGCGTCGAGCCGCAAACGCGAAATTACGCCTCACGCCATGGAACCACCTCACCATCATTCGGCGATGATTTCTCTATAAACAAAAGCGGAATTCATCAGGATATTATTTCCTTTTTTGACAAATGCTGTTGTTCTTCGCACCATTGAAATCTATAGAATAAGAGCTAGCGACGTGGCGAAAAAGTTAATTTTCGGTCGGCTGTTTTTTATATTTCCTTTCTTATCGAAGTTATGTAGAGATGTCTGGCATCTGGGAGCGGTTGCGTTTACTTGCCCTTTCAAATTCTGGAAATGGGGTAAACCGGTGTCTTCTAACATTTCTTGCCATTGTTACTGTTAACATTTTTTTTTTTACAAAACGAAACAGCCACTATTAAGTGCCTGATATTTTTATAAATCACCTTTTACTCGGGGACAAATATTTTGTAAAAATTTCCACTCAAAAATGACACAAAAAAGGGAACCAACGAGGATGCATCGAGGAATACTCGGCAAGCTAATAAGACTAATTATGATGATTTTGAGTGAATAAGTAGCAAAAGACAGTGGGGAATACAATAAATACATATAGTAATAAAGGAACAGTCAGATGTAGAAGTGGACGAATAGTTGCTTGTCTAAATAGAAAAAACAAGAAAACAATTGAGGGAAAGGCTTGATATAATAATATGCTGAAGCAAGACAAGTTCAGTTTTAGTTTCCATTTTTTTTTCAATTTCAGCAGGCTCCTAGAGTTTCCTGGTTCATAGAATTCTCAACATTGTTAAGCCTTTCAAATCCACGAATTCTTAATAATAAATATTATCTTCATACTCTATCTCAAAAATTTAGGTTTTCGTAATTTGGCCTTTTTCACGATCTCAACTTTTTAATTTTTTCAGCTTTGCCAACTTTCTTGTCTTCTTTACTTTGATAGATAAATCTTTATTTGCCCTACGGGCTTTCTGATTCCTATACATATACTAGTAACTTAACAATTATAATAATAATAATAAAAAAAACTAAATAAAAGTCTCTATTTCTTCTCCCCTCCCCTTTCCTCTTCTCCCTTCTCCCTCCTCTTCCATACCTCTTTCATCCATTTAACTTCCCTTCCATCTACATTCAGTATTTCCTCTCTTTCTTTCCTCTCTCTTTGTTTCATCTCACTGCACTCGTTCCACATATGCTCAATCGTCTCTCTTTCTTCATAGCACATTCTACACATTCTTCCTCCATCTTCTGCCCAATACCTATTTTCCCTCTCTTCGTTTCCGCACCTAAACCTCGCCATCATCTTTCTTTCTTTCTCGCTCTCCCTCCCCAAATACTTCGGTACTTCCTCGATCATGCATCTTCCGTACTTCCCGTTGTATCTGGATTCTCTAATTCTTTCTCTCCTTTCTTGTCTATCCGTATCCTTATCTCTTTCACTTAGTTCTACATTCATCCACACGCCTCTTTCTCTCAGTCTCTCTATTTCTTTGCTTGCATACCCATTCCTCCTGTAGTAATTCTCCCTATCATTCTCCTCTGAATTCTTCTTTTTTTCTCTCCAGCACTCCTTTAGTATCCTACATTCTTTCCTCCCTTCCATCCTGTCTTCGAACTTGACCGCTCTTTTTCCCGCTTTCACTCTCAACTTATTCCTCTTGCATTCTTCCATTCTTCTCTCACTATGTACCCTGGCGTTTCTCTCTCCACCACTAGCACCCACCTCAGATATTTCTCTTGCACCCTCTCTATCTCCTCTTGTTCTTTCCATCCCCAGACCTCTGCTCCGTACAACAACACGCTTTCAATAAGACTTTCAAACATCATCATTCTCCTCTTAAAATCGCCTCCCCACCTTCTCTCTCCTATTCCCCATACACATCCTATCACCTTGTTCGCTTTTCTTGCCAGTTCTCTAATATGTGCCTTATCTGTGGCTCTTTCATTGAACACATACCCCAAGTATTTGAATTCTTTTACTTGTTCTATTACTTCTCCCTCCCACCTCCAATCACTCTCTTCGTTCTTCCTCTTTCTCTTATTGAACACCAGCATTTTTGTTTTCTCTACATTCACTTCTAGTATTTTCTTCTTCACATATTTTCCTAAGCTCTTTATCATTTCCTTCATTTCTCTTTCACTCTTTGCCACCATTACCATATCATCCGCAAACGCCAGGCTCCACACTTTTTTTCTACCTACCACACACCCCCCCGCTTGTGCTCTCTCTAACATTCCGTCCATATCTGCCACATACATCGTGAACAACAAGGGGCTGAGCGGGCAACCTTGTCTCACTACCTTTGTTGTCACAAACCATTCACTTTCCCTCTCCCCTACCTTCTTTTTACTTTTTGTCTTCTCATATATCTCCTCCACCTTTCTTACCAGCCATTCATTTACCCCTTTCTCCCTCAGGCACTCAAACATCCTCTCTCTGTCCACCTTGTCAAAAGCCGCTTTGAAGTCTACGAATAATGCATACACCCTCCCCCCTTTCTTCTTTAACTCACTCTTCGTCAAATGGTCCAGGATGTATACATTATCCATAGTTCCCAACCCCTCTCTAAATCCTGTTTGGCTGTCTGGTAATGCTCCCTTTTCCTCTATCTCTCTGCTCATCCTTTCATTCAGAATTGATGCATACAACTTGTACCCTGTGTTTAGGAGAGTTATCCCTCGGTAATTTTCTACTTTATTTTTCTCCCTTTTTTGTAAATGGGGTAAATTACCCCCTTTCTCTACCCTACCGGGAATCCTTCTCCTCTCCACACCTCATTCATTACCTCCACCAGCCTCTCTAGCACTCTTCTCGTCCCATACATCCACGACTCATTCTGTATTCTATCCCTTCCTGGTGCCTTCACTTTCCTCAGTTTCTTCACATGCCTCTCCACCTCTTCCATTGTAATTTCTTCTCCTTCAGGTTCTACTCGGTTTCTCTTCGTCTCTATTTCCGTTTTCTTTTTTTCCTTTTCTCCCTCCAGCAGCCTCATGAACTACTCCTCCCACTCATTCATCGTTATCTCCTCGCTCACATTTTATTTTTTCTTTCTCTCTCTATTAATATAGTTCCATACCTCCTTCTCTGTTCTTATTGCTTTTATCTCTTCCTCCTCTCTCTCCTTCTTCTGCCTCTTCTTCTCCCTGCATGTCTCTCTGTATCTTCTTTTCGCTTCTAAAAAGCCACTTCTGTTCCCTTTAGTTTTTCTCCACTTTCTTAGTTCTTTTATTGCTTCCTTTTTACGTTGCTCACATTCTTTGTCCCACCATTTATTCTTTCTTTTTGTTCCTCCACCTCTTACTGTTATTTCTCTTTTTGTCGCTGCTTTTTCCAATATTTCTACCAATTCTTTTTCCATTTTCCCTACTTCTTGTTCTTTAAATCTTGCTTTTTCCAGTCTTCTCTTATACTCTTCCACCCCTTGCTCGTCCCATACTTTACTTACCAACTTCCGCATTTCCTCTATTTTTTTTTCTCCTACTCTCTTCTTTCTCCTCCTTCCTATACTTATCTCCATAGGCAGATGGTCTGACTCTACTCTTTCCCCTATTCTGAATTCTTCGACTTCTTCCCATGCTTCTTCGTTTACTATTCCATAGTCTATCACCGTCTCTCCTCTACCGCCTATGTAGGTCCATTCTCCTTCTTCGTCCCCTTGTTTGTTTCCATTCAGCACTTTCCATCCTAATTCTTCTATCCATTCCATCAACTTCTTCCCTTCCGCGTTTTCTTTCTTGTCTTTGGATTTTCTTTTTCCCTCTCCTCTCTCTTCTTCCCAATCCCTGTCTCCTCTTTCCCCAATTCTCCCGTTAAAATCCCCTCCCAGAAGCAGACATTCTTCCCTGTTGTCTTTTAATGTTTCTTCTATCTTGCTTATTGTTTCTTTCATCTCTTTGCTGTACACTGTCACTATTTTCCACCATTTACTGTCTATTTTAACGTTTCTCACCATGTGACTTTCCTCTTCTCCCTTCTTTTATTCCTTTTTTTACCCCTGTTATTATTCCCCCTGCTGCTTTTCCTTTTGTCTTTCCCCTTCTCGTCCCTTGCCATTCCCACTTGAACTCCTTTGGTAACAGTTTTTCTATTTTTTCCCAGCTTTCTGACCATGTTTTTGTTTATCCAACAATATCGAACTCCTTCACATAGTCCCAAAAATCTTCTTCTTTTTTCCCTAGTCCCGCTACATTCCAAAATAGTGCCCTCACCCCTGTTTTTCTCGTTACCTTCTTTGATTTCCCCCTTCCTTCCTTAGTTTCCCTCCTACTTCCTTCTTTGTTTCTTTTTCCCTCCTCCCCTTCTTCTTTTTATTAGAAAACCTCTAGTTTCTCTCTCTTTTCATTCCATCTCCATTGCTTCCCGTCCACTATTAATTTCCTGTATCCCACTCTTACTTCTTTCCTTTCTTCCCTTTTTTCCTTCGCCATACTTCTTAGTTTCTTCTGTAAATCTCTTTCTTTCTTTGTGAGGTCGTTGTCTATCTATGTATATCCCCCTTGTTTCCCTCAATTTTCCCTTTGTGCTTCATTATTCTTTCCTTTTCACCCCATCCCTCCATCTCCACCAATACTTGATCCTTGTTAATCCTGTAACAATCTTTTACTTTACTATCCTCTACATTTTCCTTCAAAAACTTCTCTACATCCTCTTTTTTTACATGACTTTTTCTTTCCCCGTCCCATCCTGTTATCACGATGTTGTTCTTCCTCTTTCTTCTCTCTTCGATTTCCATTCTCTCTTCCAGCTTTTCCAATCTCTCCTTCCACCAGTCTCTCTCTCCTTCCCATCTCTTCTCCTTCTCTTTAAATTCTTCTCTCTGCCTCTCTATCTTTCTCTTGAGTTCCTTGTTTTCTCGTCTTATTTCTTTCATCTCCTCCTACAACTCTTGCAGCAGCTCCAATATTTTTTTCTCCATCTCTGTGTCCGTTTCCTTCTCTTTCTCTGATGTCTTCTATGTTTTCTTTACTCCAGGAGACCTCGCCGTCTTTTTACTTTTTTGAAAAAATTTCTCTTCCTCCTCTTCTTGTTTTTCTGTTCTACCCTCCCCTTTTCTCTTTCTTTTCCTTTCCTCCAGGTAAGAGTCCAGGCTTCCCTGACTGAGCGAGCTGTTTCTATCGTCTTTGTTCATCCGCTTCCTGTGGCGCCTCCTAGCTGTCGTTATATTCCGGCCACTCTTCTTTTAAAACCTAGAAACACAACAAAACAAAATGGTGAACTTTGATTTCCTTCGTATTTCAGGTTTTGGTATTTCGGTATTTTCATTTCTTCTCTATGTTTGTGTTATTATTGTTGCTTCTTCTATATTTTAATTCTCTTTCAGGTATTTTTGGCAGTCTTTTTGATATTTATCCTTTCTTATTATGTTTAGGTTGGTTATCAATAAATAATAATTAGTGGTCTATTTTAAATTTTGTGTCTTTTGTGTTAGTCTGTTCCAGTTTTTCTGTTACTGTATTCTCGCACTCTTGTGGAGGATGTCCTTGTTTTTGCATTTTGTATTTGCTATAGTTAGGCTGTTTTCCGTTCAAGCCCATATAATATTGTTCTATACTCCGTTATTTTTGTAACTTCTTCGCCTATTCAGATCTCCCATATTATTGTTTGGTTTCGACATCGTCGTTTCGTAAATCGTTGAAGCCTTTAGTGACTGCCTTTCCTCGTTTGTTTCGTTCATCGCTGAATCTATATGTCTTTGCAGTTCTTCAAAAAAATATCCTTTTAGTATTTTCTTGCAAAACCGCTAACAAATAATTTAAGTGGGAATGTTAGGGGGTTAAAAGAGAAAAAAAGAAAGGAAGAGCGGCAGCGGTTGCGGTTGATGAGTGAAACAGAGATGAAGCAGGAGATGATAAACATAAATCCTAGGAAAATACGTGAGAAAAAAAGGTTAGAATGTTGATGTTAAACAAGAGAAAGAGGAGGCATGAAAAGAATTAATGGAGGAAGAGGCATGGAGAGGCAAGAGAATTAAGAGGCATGTGGATGAATGTAGAACTGAGAGAAAGGGACAACGATGCGGACATAAAAGAAAAAAGGGAAAGAATCAGAGAATACAACTAGAAGTACGAGAGACCATTTCTGTGGAATGAGTGTATAGTGAGATGAGAGAAAGAGAGGAAATACTAAATGCAGATGGAAGGGAAAAAAACGGATGGAAGAGGTATACAAGAGGAGGGAGAAGGTAGAAGAGGAGAGGAAAAGGGAGAATAAATGAAGATGCGTTGTTTTGAAACTAATTGAACGTAAATTATGTTACATATTATTAAATTTCAGTAATAGTACCTAATCGCTTGTTGACATACCCTTGCTCTAAACACATCCTTAAACTTTTGCTCCCTCGCTCTCATCCACTCCAGACCAAAAGAGCCCCTTGTCTTTTCTCTTTGTTTTCGTAATGCTAAATTTTCTGCCTTTTTTTTTGTTGTTTCCTCCACTTTGTGTTTCAAATTTTCAGTTTCTTTTTCGCACTTTCACAGGTTATTCTTAATTTTATTATCAGTTTTTAGATTCATGGATTCCCCAAGTTGGAAAGGTGGAAGCAAATTGTGATAATTATTTTAAAATAAGATTTACAATTAACCACGTATATTACGACAAATTCTTAAATTGACTAGTCTAAGATTCAAGCAGCAAGATATAAAGGGAGAAATATAATGACAAGATGTTTTCCATTAAACAACTTTAACAATAAACGACTTATTTTGAAATACATTCACCGACATTACAATTACCGCTCGTTTTTAATTACACTTCTGCTCTATTCTATTTCATTTAATTTCGAATAGTGCGAAGTCATGTCGATAAAAGGTACAATTGCTTCGGCGTCAAATACCAGCGACGATAATTAATTTAATGTAATAGGTATGAATGTGCAAAATGGCAGATGTAACGCCCATACACACAAAGCAAACGGAATCAAGATTACAAGAGACAATATTCAATTTGGTAGTAGAGAAGAGGAAATCGATAATAAATCTCGAGCTACTTAAAAATAATAGACAGGAACTATCGTGTGAACTGAGGAAAATAAACATTTAAGATTTTAATATATATGTATTAGGGGCTTTGTGTTTTGGTTTCTGGTTGTAATCATACCTTTGTTCGTTCAATGGGTGTCCTGCGGTGTTAAAAATTGAACCATTACGGCAATCGGACCGAGATCGCCCGTACGAACACAGAAGACTCTTATTAGAGCACCGTAATCGGCATTTGTTTAACTTAAATTGCAGGAATGATTGGGAATAAATTAAGACGCATTGGCAGGAAATTGTATAATTCTTGTAAGAAAGAATGAGTTTTAATTACACCTGACGTATGACTAGAGCTTTATTTATTGCAAGTTCATGCTGCGCGGGATCTCGAGAATTTTGAGTCCTCTTATTTTTCTTGCATAGAAAATGAGACTAGCATTAAGCCGACTCCTCCTCCGTGTAGTTTTTAACAAAACTGTTCTTGCTTTCAAACATCATTATTAAAAGCATACATTCGAATCATAAACGGCTGGCACGCTTGACAGATGTAAGATGATTTTAATTCTTTATGATAATCTTAACCGCAGCAACTATTAATAATTTAAAGAATGCGAAAAAAACTTGCTCTACTACTACCTGCATTCGAACTGATTGAATTTTATTCCTTTTTGCGCTATTAAGTTCTAGTATATAAAATATTTAATTTACGGTTGTAGATTGATCTCTAACAGTTTGCAGAATACTGTAAAAAAGTGTTAGTTTGTACAATAAAAGTGTTTTTTCTGACGATATCGGATCCAGGTTTATCTAGAACGGAATGACTATCGTTAATTCAAATTTTGCAATGTACTTGTTGAAACTTATCTCGTTGCATGTATCTAAAATTTTCGGCGTCTCCAGGAGTGATTAATGTATAAAAAATTGCGTAAGGTGCGTTTCAAGAACAGCCGAAAGCCAGGCAATAAGTTCTTGTTTCCTACAGTCGGTGCGCGCACATTAATTATTTTCTAATTTTCTCCTTCACGACAAACTGTAATTTAGACACATTTTCATTAGTTTTACATAATGTGGGTGTATGACAGTTCATACCTCTTTATGGGAGATTACATCAGAATGTTTTAGATTATGTTACTTAGCATTTAAATTTTCAGGTAATAGAAAGTAATAATTCTGTTGGGTTCCCGATCAGCACCCAAATAAATCCCCATCTCATGGTACGTTTTATTTGGTCAAATTATTTCCCCCAGACAATTGCGATTTTGAGCAATTACCGTTGGGTTTTCGCTTCACGTGATTAGCATACAGTTGGGCTCCTAGGAGTTCGTTTCCTTTCAAGGACTGACGGGCCCACACGTATTTGGTCGAAAAGCAACTTAAAATACTGCCTGGTCGTTTCCTATAAATTACAATTTGTCGAAGGAAGCTGCTGTCGGTGGCTTCACCCCATGCGGAGCCCCTCCGCAGGAGAGCTCCACCTAAGTCAAGAGGATCGTTTTCTAACAATTGGAAGTCTTAACGCCAGACACTTTAATATTCCGCCAAATCATCAATTTCAGTCTCGTTTAATTAAGGGCAGGATTTACAATAGTTGGGAGAATACGGCAGAGGAATTCAGAATGCGGCCGCCGAGGCTGATGGTGGCCGGTAATTTTATGGAAGTTTGAAGTAATTTAAAGCGGCATTAAACATCGAAGTATTACTAAAAGTAAATGTGAATTACATGCAGAATGCAACAGTTTGTATACTCAGTAACAACTTTTATTCGAAGCATCTAAACTTTCAATAAATGGTTGGTGCAACAATAAAATGTTATTTACGTCCACAATTAATTTATAATTTTAATTTTGTGCCCACCAACTCTTTTTGGCAAGTTGCAATTTGAAACGCCGATGCCTAAGGAAACGTGGTGGTCATAATAATTATGCTCAGTGTTGGTTGGCTTGGGTGTATTATCGTATCATAAAAAGGAATCAGATTTCTGACTGATTCGTCCTGTTCGTTTGACGTAATAGTAAGGCTAATAAGAAAAATAAAGAACAGTGAATCGGTCAAGCCTGTTTAGATCTGAATCTCTTTCAAATGTTTTATTTTAATGTGCAGATTCAAGTTATCTCCAAAGCCGCATACCGTAATGTATAGCTGTAAATATTGTGTCTCAAATTTTACATCTATGGTTTTCAGGAACTAGTTTAAATTATAAAAGGTAAATAGATAGGAGACTAATTAAGTGCCAACAAACTATCAATCATTTCAAAGAACTATGTCACTTTAAATGATGAGTGCAACAAAAACAACTGAAAGAAATTATGTATATAATTAGGGATATCAAACCTATAATTTCTAATAGTCTTTAAAATCTTCAGATTTTCACATTTGTTAAGTTCTTAATTGTTAAGTCTGAGTCCTGAGAAATTTTGAAAAATTCTAAAAAGTGACGCACAGTTCTGCGTGGTCCCGAATAGACTTGAGACTTCAGGAGTCCTTTAAAGTCCTGAAGAATTCTGAATGATCGACTGATGGAGGGCCCTGAAAATTCCTGGCGATTCTTGAAATATCCTCACGAATATCGAATAGTCTGGAATAGGCTAAGAGTGCTTAAGAATCCTAAAGAATTCTAAAAAATCCTAAAGAGCGATAAAGGATTATCAAAAGACCTGCAAAGGCGTGAAAAGCGTGAAAGATTATTGCAGGATCAAAAAGGGAATTCTCAAGTAACTTGAACACTCCTGCATAAGATCCTGAAATGTCCTGAGAAACAGTGAGTACTCAATAAGGTTTTCCAAGAGTTCCCAAGAATATAGTATCCCTGAATAGCACTGAAAAGCACTTAAAAGTTTTGAAGAATTATCAAGGATTATAATAAAGAGCGTTAAATACTTCCGAAAGGCGCGTCCTTAGGTTCTCTTAGTTCTTCAGATTCTCTAACTTTCTTTAGATTTCTCAATTTCTTTAGGTCCATCGTATTTTCTTCACAAACTCAGGTTTCTCAATTTCTTAAGGTCTTTAAAATTAAATTTTAAGTTTTTAATGTTTTAATGTTCTAAATTTCTTTAATTTGTCGTGTCCTCAATTTATTATCAGGTCCTTTACATCATTATCTTCCTCACATTTTCAATTTGAACAAGTCTGAGTTTTTTATGGTCCTGAGAAATTTTGAAGAATTCTAAAATGTGAGGCACAATTCTGCGTGGTCCCGAATAGACTTGAGGAGTCCTTTAAAGTCCTGAAGAATTCTGAATGATCGACTGATGGAGGGTCCTGAAAATTCCTGGCAATTCTTTAAATATCCTCACGAATATCGAATAGTCTGGAATAGGCTAAGAGTGCTTAAGAATCCTAAAGAATTCTAAAAAATCCTAAAGAGCGATAAAGGATTCTCAAAAGACCTGCAAAACCGTGAAAAGCGTGGAAGATTATTGCAGGATCAAAAAGGGAATTCTCAAGATACTTGAACACCCCTGCATAAGATCCTAAAATGTCCTGAGAAACACTGAATACTCAATAAGGTTTTCCAAGAGTTTTCAAGAATATAGTATCCCTGAATAGCACCGAAAAGCCCTTAAAATTCTTTAAGAATTATCAAGGATTATAACAAAGAGCCTTAAATACTTCCTAAGGTTCTCTTAGTTCGTCAGATTCTTTAACTTTCAAGATTTCTCAATTTCTTTAGGTCTATCGTATTTTCTTCACAATTTCAGGTTTCTCAATTTCTTAAGGTCTTTAAAATTAAATTTTAAGTTTCTAATGTTTTAGTGTTCTAAATTTCTTTAATTTGTCATGTCCTCAATTTATTATCAAGTCCTTTACATTATTATTTTCTTCACATTCTCAATTTGAACAAGTCCGTGTCCTTCATGGTCCTGAGAAATTTTGAAGAATCTTAAAAAGTGACGCACAGTTCTGCATGGTCCGGATAGACTTGAGACTTGAGGTGTCCTTTAAACTCCTGAAGAATTCTGAATGATCGACTGATGGAGGGTCTTGAAAATTCCTGGCCATTCTTGAAATATCCTCACGAATATCGAATAGTCTGGAATAGGCTAAGAGTGCTTAAGAATCCTAAAGAGATGATACAGGATTCCCAAAAGATCTGCAAAGCCGTGAAGAGCGTGAAAGATTATTGCAGGATCAAAAAAGGAATTCTGAAGATACTTGAACACCCCTGCATAAAATCCTAAAATGTCCTGAGAAACACTGAATCCTCGATAAGGTTTTCCAAGAGTTCCCAAGAATATTGTATCCCAGAATAGCACTGAAAAGCCCTTAAAATTCTTGAAGAATTATCAAGGATTATAACAAAGAGCCTTAAATACTTCCTAAGGTTCTCTTAGTTCGTCAGATTCTTTAACTTTCAATATTTCTCAATTTCTTTAGGTCCATCATATTTTCTTCACAATCTCAGGTTTCTCAATTTCTTAAGGTCTTTAAAATGAAATTTTAAGTTTTTAATGTTTTAATGTATTAAATTTCTTTAATTTGTCGTGTCCTCAATTTATTATCAGGTCCTTTATATTATTATCTTCCTCACATTCTCAATTTGAACAAGTCTGAGTCCTTCATGGTCCTGAGAAATTTTGAAGAATCCTAAAAAGTGACGCACAGTTCTGTGTGGTCCCGAACAGACTTGAGACTAGAGGAGTCCTTTAAAGCCCTGAAGAATTCTGAATGATCGACAGATGGAGGGTCCTGAAAATTCCTGGCGATTCTTGAAATATCCTCACGAATATCGAATAGTCTGGAATAGGCTAAGAGTGCTTAAGAATCCTAAAGAGCCGATACAGGATTCCCAAAAGATCTGCAAAGCCGTGAGAAGCGTGAAAGATTATTGCAGGATCAAAAAGGGAATTCTCAAGATACTTGAACACCCCTGCATAAGATCCTGAAATGTCCTGAGAAACACTGAATACTCAATAAGGTTTTCCAAGAGTTCCCAAGAATATAGTATCCCTGAATAGCACTCAAAATCCCTTAAAATTCTTGAAGAATTATCAAGGATTATAATAAAGAGCGTTAAATACTTCCGAAAGGCGTGTCCTAAGGTTCTCTTAGTTCTTCAGATTCTTTAACTTTCAAGATTTCTCAATTTCTTTAGGTCAATCCGATTTTCTTCACAATCTCAGGTTTCTCAATTTCTTAAGGTCTTTAAAATTAAATTTTAAGTTTTTAATGTTTTAGTGTTCTAAATTTCTTTAATTTGTCGTGTCCTCAATTTATTATCAGGTCCTTTACATTATTATCTTCCTCACATTCTCAATTTTAACAAGTCTGAGTCCTTCATGGTCCTGAGAAATTTTGAAGAATCCTAAAATGTGACGCACAGTTCTGCGTGGTCCCGAATAGACTTGAGACTTGACGAGTCCTTTAAAGTCCTGAAGAATTCTGAATGATCGAGCGATGGACGGTCCTGAAAATTCCTGGCGATTCTTAAAATATCCTCACGAATATCGAATAGTCTGGAATAGGCTAAGAGTGCTTAAGAATCCTAAAGAGCCGATACAGGATTCCCAAAAGATCTGCAAAGCCGTGAGAAGCGTGAAAGATTATTGCAGGATCAAAAAGGGAATTCTCAAGATACTTGAACACCCCTGCATAAGATCCTCAAATGTCCTGAGAAACACTAAATAGTCAATAAGGTTTTCCAAGAGTTCCCAAGAATATAATATCCCTGAATAGCACTGAAAAGCCCTTAAAAGTCTTGAAGAATTATCAAAGATTATAATAAAGAGCGCTGAATACTTCCGGAAGGCGCGTCCTAAGGTTCTCCTAGTTCGTCAGATTCTTTAACTTTAAAGATTTCTCAATTTCTTTAGGTCCATGGTATTTTCTTCACATTTCTCGGGTTTCTCAATTTCTTAAGATCTTTAAAATTAAATTTTAAGTTTTTAATGTTTTAGTGTTCTAAATTTCTTTAATTTGTCGTGTCCTCAATTTATTATCAGGTCCTTTACATTATTATCTTCCTCACATTCTCAATTTTAACAAGTCTGAGTCCTTCATGGTCCTGAGAAATTTTGAAGAATCCTAAAATGTGACGCACAGTTCTGCGTGGTCCCGAATAGACTTGAGACTTGACGAGTCCTTTAAAGTCCTGAAGAATTCTGAATGATCGAGCGATGGACGGTCCTGAAAATTCCTGGCGATTCTTTAAATATCCTCACAAATATCGAATAGTCTGGAATAGGCTAAGAGTGCTTAAGAATCCTAAAGAATTCTAAAAAATCCTAAAGAGCGATAAAGGATTTTCAAAAGACCTGCAAAGCCGTGAAAAGCGTTGAAGATTATTGCAGGATCAAAAAGGGAATTCTCAAGATACTTGAACACCCCTGCATAAGATCCTAAAATGTCCTGAGAAACACTGAATACTCAATAAGGTTTTCCAAGAGTTTTCAAGAATATAGTATCCCTGAATAGCACTGAAAAGCCCTTAAAATTCTTGAAGAATTATCAAGGACTATAATAAAGAGCCTTAAATACTTCCTAAGGTTCTCTTAGTTCGTCAGATTCTTTAACTTTCAAGATTTCTCAATTTCTTTAGGTCCATCCGATTATCTTTACTATCTCAGGTTTCTCAATTTCTTAAAGTCTTTAAAATTAAATTTTAAGTTTTTAATGTTTTAGTGTTCTAAATTTCTTTAATCTTCGTGTCCTCAATTTATTATCAGGTCCTTTACATTATTATCTTCCTCACATTCTTAATTTGAACAAGTCTGAGTCCTTCATGTTCCTGAGAAATTTTGAAGAATCCTAAAAAGTGACGCACAGTTCTGCGTCGTCCCGAACAGACTTGAGACTAGAGGAGTCCTTTAAAGCCCTGAAGAATTCTGAATGATCGACTGATGGAGGGTCCTGAAAATTCCTGGCGATTCTTGAAATATCCTCACGAATATCGAATAGTCTGGAATAGGCTAAGAGTACTTAGGAATCCTAAAGAATTCTAAAAAATCCTAAAGAGAGATAAAGGATTCTCAAGAGACCTGCAAAACCGTGAAAAGCGTGAAAGATTATTGCAGGATCAAAAAGGGAATTCTCAAGATACTTGAACACCTCTGCATAAGATCCTGAAATATCTTGAGAAACACTGAATACTCAATAAGGTTTTCCAAGAGTTCCCAAGAATATAGTATCCCTGAATAGCACTCAAAATCCCTTAAAATTCTTGAAGAATTATCAAGGATTATAATAAAGAGCGTTAAATACTTCCGAAAGGCGCGTCCTAAGGTTCTCTTAGTTCTTCAGATTCTTTAACTTTCAAGATTTCTCAATTTCTTTAGGTCCATCCGATTTTCTTCACAATCTCAGGTTTCTCAATTTCTTAAGTTTTTTAAAATTAAATTTTAAGGTTTTAATGTTTTAGTGTTCTAAATTTCTTTAATTCGTCGTGTTCTCAATTTATCTCAAGTCCTTTACATTATTATTTCCTTCATATTCTCAATTTCCTCAAGTTTCTGGCTTTTACATAAACAATGATTGAATCACTTTTATCAAGATGACTATTTCAGATTTGAGCATGACGCATTAAACTCATTTAGTGCCAAGCAAAAAATTGTGACCGATGCACCTAGAGAAGATTTCACTTCACAAAGAATAGAGTAATACAGGACAAATATAACAAAAAGCGACCCGAAAAAAACTATGCAAAGAAAAGAAACACAACGAACAAAGAATAAAACAAACTAGAGAATAGATACATTATTAAGTATTTGAAAACCAACACAAGAGAACATGTTACAGAAAAAAATTGAACGAGAGGATACTTGATTTTAAAGGATGATAGAAAAACAAGAAAGAATCGCTTAGAAAGTTTTGTTGGACTGATTTCTGGACCTACAATTTGATGGTGGCTTACATCTTACTAGAAGAGGTTTTTAATAAGTGTCTTAATAGTCTTAATAGGGAACATATAGCCTCCAGTTTAACGTTTTTTCGTATATTTTCCGACGAATCAAGATTTGGATTAAAAACTGAAAGGTGACGTGTGAGGGTATCTAGGGAACCAAAATGTACAGTGAGACTGGCTTGTGCTAAAGGAGTCATTCCTTTTCAGAATAGGACTGTGAAGTTTTCAAAGAGTATTATGGATGGTCGTCGGACCCCACTTATTAATTGTCAAATTGCAGACAGGAAATATCTACTTCCAAAATGTCAATTATTCAGCAAACGAGAGAAAACGCTGGAGAAGATTTTATTTTGAGAAACGATAGAATTCGTCCAAACTCCACGAAAAGGGTTCAAGATGTGTTGGAAGAAGCAAACATAGGCCAGCAAGCTGGCCGGATATGAATCCAATCGAGGATGTGTGAAATATGGTTAGCAAAACAATATTAAGAAGAAAAAACCCACCCATAATCCTTCAGGAGCGGATTATAGCGACTGAAGAAGAATGGAACAATTAATTCTTTTAATGTAATTTTTTTTGACATTTTTTACTCCATTATATATGTCTTAGTACAGTACCTAGACATATCTAGAAAAGAAATATTTACACTTTTCATACAAAGTAATACGGAAACTTTCTGCTAAACTCGCCCGACTGTAGCACATTTTGAATGAATCGTTATCCTTTCGCATCACGTCCTGATATCCATCAATAATCACAGCTGCATTTAGTCCCTCGTTATTTATTATTAATTAATATCGATGACACTTTGGAGTAAATTCCAGAGAGTGGCCATCGTTTAAGACCCACGTCAATTAAAAATTAAGTACGGGCATTTTTTTCCTCAATGGACAAGTTTGTTTATTCTTTTGACACAGGACAAGGAATTCGTCCGTGTTTAAGGGTAAGTCGTCCATCCACCATAAGTTTTCATTGCTTTGCGAGCACGTCGCAACCGTCACTCGTGTAAATGGAACTGTAATCTGATGTTGGGACGAGTCGAGTTAACAAGGGTTTTCTGTCGCTGTTATTTATAGTGGGCTCTGACGCAACACTCAGGTAGCTATGGTCAAGGTAGGCGTTGCGTTTTTTTTACATTTTTTTACGTCTTTTTGTTTTAAGATTGTCTGACAGGATGGGAGACATCGTGACAGATCCAAGTTGGCTTTCTCTCCGGAGCCCGGTTTTGTTTGAATTCCTTAATGCTATCATCATTGCCTTCTTGATAAGATAGCTGTTTTACATTCATCGCTACCGTCACTATTAAATGTTTACCACGCCACTTTAGATAATAACGCTGTTGCTACAAACGCGACTATTTTATTTATTCGGATATCTGACCACACTACCAATGCAGGTCTACCACTCGTACGTGTGTCTTTACTAAATGCAATTAATTAGAAACACAATCCTATACTCCCTTTTTTCATTAAAGCTACCGAAATTTGCATAAGTTACTAGAAGGCTGAACCGATATTACAAAGCACAAAGACATTTTAATTAAACCGACATGTTAAAAATAGATTATGTGAAATATGTTTGTGGTTGAACATTATTCGTGAAAAATAACTCAAGATTATTGTCGGCCGAGAAACAGCTTACAGGTCAGAGTTCAACACACAAATGTTGTCCACCTTCCGGTACGCTTCGTTGTGCAGCGTCAAGTGTTACGTATGTTGAGGTGAAGTATTTTTAAGTCTTATTTGTTATAATAAATCCGATAAGATGATTGTATCTATTTTATCTTACAAGCAGTCGCAGTTGTGGTCTTCTCGTCACGATTGTAAGAAGATTAATATGCTTTCTTAGTTTTTCGAATAGCTGAAATGTGAGCCTACCTATTCCTCGGCAAATTGTGGACCGGTTTATTACATTTCGGTGCCTAGGTAATGCCGAAAACAGCTGAGCGCTGAACCATCTACAAATAACAATGCACCAACGGTTGTCATACATCGTTAGCCCATCATCTATATACACAAAAATTTCACTGCAAACCAAAGAGCATAAAATTATGTAAATAGAATTATCATCCGTTCATTTCTGTGTGTCGCATTTGAAATATTCTATGATATAAATATGATTTTCTATATCAGGAACATACTTCAGCAGCTCCTGCTTACGGAATTTCGAGAACTTCAATGATTTTTAAAAATTGTATTTCTACCGTTGTGCTTGATTCAGCTTTAATTTCTTAGATTTACAAGAGAATTACTTCGCGAGTGATGTAAGATTTCTACTACTTGTACACTGTTAGAGTTAAACTGATAGAAAATTATGATTATGATTGGCCAAGTGCATAATTGTTTATGGCTCTTGAGGTTAACCAAGACGTAAACAGGCCGCTGGGTTTTCCTATTTATGAAAGGGACAGGATCGGCATTTATATAATATAGACTCACTGGTGGGGTAAGTAATGGCGCAAAAAGTCAAGAAATAACACCAACACTTTTTTCTAGATCTGTTCCAAATTATAAGTTGCTAAGAAAAAGGAAATAAAGTGTCTCAAAAAAAGTTTTTCTGGAAGCGTAAATTTGGAACTTGCTAAATCTAAATACAGTTAGAGTCTCGATAACGTGAACTAATTAAGGCTAGGGCTGTTCACGCTTTCGAGCAGTTCACGTAACTGGATAGTTCGAAAAAATATATTCCCACAGTTAGAAATAAAGGAAATAAAAACACTGAACATACATATTTATTAAAATACTACATAACATAAAAACAAGAATATACTCAATACATATAAATGTAGATAATATTTATTCATATAGTATGTATTTCATGTTTGCACCGTTAGTTTTGGTAAAAAAATCTAATATTTTTGTTAATTATAGGTGTGTTTAGTTGAAAAATCGTGGCCTTTTCCCGTATTTTTTGAGTTTGAATTTCTTCAGATTCACGTTGTTTTGTTCGGTCTATTCTACTTCTATTTATTAAAATTTTGAGTTGTTTCAACGTTACTAATAATGTGAACGGTAGCCTCAGTCTCAAGTCCCATGTCTATATTTCATCATCTAAATCCTTTAAGTTTTTATCAAATAATTTTTCATTGTCAGCACCGATATCTCTGTTCCAATAGTTTCGTTTGTTTAATAACGTAATATTAGTCAAATTACTCAGTTGTTCACGTTTTAGAGTGCAGCAAGTTTTTTTGTTCACGTTTTGGAGTACTTAGAATATCAAACCAGGTGTTCACGTTTGTGGATGTTCACGTTACGGTATGTTCACGTTATCGAGACTCTACTGTATACACTTTCAGCAGAAGATGGTGAGTCGTAGATGTCATTACCAGCTTACTGATTCGGATTCGGAAATTACGTAATTAATTTTGATAAATATTTTTGTATTATATCGAGCGATCAAGATAATTTGTAATCGAGTCATCCATGAATCCGAAAACGTATGTCGTGCACTTAAACTGCACTTATAAATGTCAAATAATGTGGCAATTGAAAGACAAAATGGTGGAAATTCTCAAACAGGATTTTATTGTCAAGAATACGTGAAATTTTAAGGAAAATACATTTATTCCATTCAACTGTTATAATAAATGCTGAAAATGTTCTCCATTTTGGTCTAAGCACAAATGAACCCTTCGAATAACATTTCGTAACTTATCTGGATTATTACTTATTTCATTAATTTTTTTCGGTGATTCTGAGCCTTAATTCTTGTAAATTATGAAGAGGTGTTCGGTAAATGTAATTTTTTAAATAAGGACACAAAAAAAGTCCGCAGGCCAGATATTTTCTGTGTTCCGACTAATAAGTCTGTTAACAAAGAACTCTCGTAACATAGTTATTGTGGTTTTTGCTGAATGTGCTGTAGCCCCATTTTGTTGAAAATAGCCACGTACGAATTCGTCATGAAATTATTGGAATTTTCTCAAAATATGAGGAAAACTTAAATTTACAGATCAGCTAGATTTCGAGGCAACTTGCAGGAGAACATCGATAGTTCAAACTGTCTTGCTTTAAGAGTTTTCTATCGATCAACCTATCGTCCTAACTTAATTCAGGAGATATACACGAAATACTATTTCTTAATTTGGAAGTTCATACTTAAAAAAATAAACAAAACATGGGGCTTTAGGGGTCGGTAGACCACCTATTACAAAGGTAAAGTAGGTAAGTATATAAAACAGTTGAACTCAAAATTATATGGAAAACTATACCTATATAGTGCTTGGACCATCGTTTAAAGAAGAAGTTTTAGAATGAGTGAACACGAAAAAGTAACAATCGAATAACTGGAGAAGCCTCAGTGCTCTTGTTTGAGTGAAGATTGTTTTTGGTCAGTCGCGTCTCGCTATATTTTTCGCGGTATTTTCCGCGTTAAATATCGTGGGCCACGTTTTAAGGTAAAATTATTTAGATAAATTAAAATTAGGTAATACTTGTTAGTTTTAAAAAATCAGAATACCTAGATGAGATATGCCCTCTCTGGCGGTTTGGACAGTTGAGTCCACGACGGCAACACAAGAAGGTCTTTGCTGGTTGGGGTTCTGCAGATAGTGAATTGGCCTGACAGTATACATCTAGATAAACGATGCTAATTAGCATATTTTGGTGAAGTTATTAGCACAAAATATGAACTAATAAATAGGTCAGACTAATATATCGAGGGTGAGAATAGTGGAACTCGAGATTCTCTATCATTAAAATGGTGACTTAATTTATCAGATGAATATGACTATTTTTACTGCTCTTCTTTTTGCATATCTATCAGGACAATGGAATAAATGCTATAGACCGAATTTCAACATGAAGAAATCTATTCTATTAAAAGCCGTGCGCTAAAGGTTCAACAATTCAATTCAATTCTGTTCAATAGCGTGTCAAGTGAGAGCGCTATATGAAGCATCTATGAGGAAGAGCAGTTCAAACGTATATTGTGGAACAATTTTGTTTTCATCGTCAAGTAAAGCATTTCTTCGGTCGATTATAGGATTCGTGGTCAACACAGAACTCGCATTTCGTTGTTTACCTTTGCGGAGGAAACTAGTAGGTACAATATATTTAGTGAGTAAGTATTTCATCAAAAATTTATTGACTTTTTAATTAAACAAATATGAAAATAAACATATTCTGCAAATTTAATGAAATGTTAACATAAACAGAATTCTCTTCGCTATCCATCAAATAAAGAATAAGGATTTTATTCTTAAAAGTTTTTTAAAAAAGTTTTTGAAGATTTTGTTGCTGTCTGTGTCTGACCGAGATCCCACTCACCGATCGCAACCCGTTAGGTTCAATTAGAAATTAAGTAAGGAATAAATTCAGTAACTCCGTTAGTATTTGCACGAAAAATAAAACTTAAGAGCGTGTGGTAGGGTTAATTATAGCGCATCCGAGGAATGTATACAATTTTTTTTATTTTTTTGTTTTACAGTTATGACCTCATCAATATTTTTTTCTAATGGCAACCTATGTTTTTTATTTTACATTCGGGTAGAGTTTCTTATAATTATAACCATATGCTTTTTAAGTTTTATTTCTAGTGCAGATACTAACGGAGTTACTGAAATTATTCCTTACTTAATTTCCACACTGTATAGTAAATCTTGTGACCCCTAATGCTTAATGCTTATCTAGGAGAAATACTACAGCTCGGTTTAGAACGATAGAACAGGATAGTGTTGATCGATAGGTAATTGATAAATTTAACACAAAAATAGAAAGAAAATCAACTATATATAAAATTAAATAGATATAACCGCTATATTTCTGCATTTTAGTAAAATATTTTCTGGTAGAACATGGAGACAAAAATACATCACCATGTATCATTAGATTAGGACAGAAACTCCTTGATACAGGATGTTGAAAATGTTATGTACGGGTGTAAGAAGTTGTACTTTTGATTAAAATGTTTTTTTTTCTACTTTGGTGTCACAAAGTGTTCATTGTGACACTAAAAGTTGTTGCACAATGGAACTTATTATGCAACTGCTTTTGGTTTTTTTATTTGATACGTATTACGTTGGTATCGAGCATTTCTAAACAACTCTTGTCAAAGTCAAGCCAAGTGTCAACTTTTCAGATAAAAAACATAACCACCAACACAACCAGTACTATCTAATTCTAAAAATCTCTAGAATACTTGAAAAGCAAAATTTTAACATTTTCATAAAACGAATAGCTCCAAAGTAGAAAAAATAGTATATTACACTTGTTCAACGAGGCATTGTGACATTCGTTGTTTGGTGTTCTTCGCCGCCAGTCCAAAAGTGGCTGGTCAACAGTACCAGCTGTCACTGGGAATTGGCATTAATATTGTTGGCACTTGTTTGGGAGTTGGTTCACGTGCTTTTGAGACACGCGATTTTGTTGGGTCATACTGCCTGGTGGTGGTCAAGCTGGTAACTAACACAAACAAGTGCACTGATGGCGCTTGCCGAAGATTGTGATGCCACTATAATAGTGATGCCGTGGGTCAGGAAATGGTTGAGGGTGTTTGTGTCTCTGGTCAGTGATGACGGTCCAGTTGTTTGTGCGGTGGGATTTGATTCAAAACATTTTGTGAATGGGGCGATTAAGTTTTTGCAGGGCCAGAAGGATATCGCGTTCGTCAGTGTATACCCCGCGTGACTGAAGGTTGCACATTGCCCATCGTATTTTCGCCAAAGCCCGTATTTCTAGGGGTGTACGTTGAAGAACTTCAGAACTCATTTATTGACGTTTCAAATTAGTTCTTTTTCATAGCCGTCGTTAATGAACCTCGCAAACGTGGCCAACCGCCGCGAAATTCCATAGATTGTGAAATTTGATTATTTTGTATAAAAAGTAGAAAAACTATTGTATAATAACTCGTTTATAAGACATTTTGCAGTTACTCTTTTAGGACACTCCTTGCCACGCTCGTCGTGTGACAAAATGATTCTTATAGAACTCGTATCATAATGTACTAATAATTTGCACAAAAATAATTAAAATAAAATAATAATGTCCGACAACGATGACATAATGAAACAATACTCACCACCCCGGGGTGCACCCACGAACTTCGTATTGCCGATTTCCCAAAGCAACCTGCATTCACACGGTGTAGACTTTGTGTTACACAGTGTGCGTGCATCGTAAAAATTAACTTTCATTTCAATTTTTCATAACGCGCCCAAAGAAGTATCTTCAATTATACAATTATCACTCTTATTTTTTCATGACGCGCCTAAAGAAGTATAACTTCAAAATGAGAAGTGTCTTAAAATCAAATGACACAAATGCTCCAATCATTAATTAAGGTAAATTGAAAATTCTACTTTGGGGTGGTCACACATTACATATTTTATATCAAAATTAATTTGGGTACATTACATGCTTTATACCGTTTTAAAAATATTTGTTGTACACTCTGTACATATTGTTTTACATTTTCTCTCAAATGTACATCAGGTGAATAAAATCTACTAGTACTTTACTAAGAGTTACTTCTAGTATTTATAATAAGAAGTATATTATGAAGTTAAAACATTTTTATGTTAAAAGTGAGAAAGAGATGACTGGTAATTTAAAACCACAAAAATAAAAACCTGTCTTACATTGACCGATGGCTGCAAGTATGCCAGGAAAACGTATCGAGTGTCGGTTAACTCACACCTATATGTCCAGCAGATGTTGTAGAAATAAGCAAATTAAGGGACTTATCAAAAAGAGGATCACACCTCTTTTAAATTGCATTTACATAAAGACAGTTGACAAAATATTTCGGCTTCCAGGCTAAGAAGACTGGAAAAGTAAAATCCGATTATTTCATCGTCTAATATGATAACACTGTAATACGTATTTACACATTACAAAATGGCAGATTATGTCAAGTGTCGATTAGCTTATCTCTCAAATACACATAATTAATTCGAACATCGGAATATAATGGTTGGTTGGTTTTATAGAGAATACTGAATGTGTAAACTCTATTGGTAAATTTTGGAAACCGTTAACACCAATTGGGGGTGTTGTGTCAGTGTTTTTGTAATTTTTTTACAAAACACCAATTCTCAAGTCCTTCACAAACCCTCCGATTCGCGCCTCAAGTATTGATCACACTATCCACTCATTTGTTCCTTCAAACAATAATTAAATGCCCCCATCTCTTATTCCTTCCTCCTCTTTCTCGTTCGTGATTTATGATGCTTGGATAATGCCAGCTCATGCCGACTTTTTCTTATTATTATCACCTGTGGTGTTATTTAATCAAGCTCCACTGACTCCACACTCGTCTGATCTATTTTCTATAGAGTTTTATTGGCCATAACTATCCCGAACCAGTGTAAAAGAAATAAAATATTTTGAAAACTATGGACGAATTAAAACAAAATAAAAATTTTATAGTCTCCATCCGTCGCGTGGTATCGTCTCAGATGGTGTTGATCGTCCTCATTAATCAAACTCGATCAGATAACAAGCTGAAATTGTTGAGTTCAAGAGGTGTTAAAAATCTTCCACAATATCCACGCAGGGATCGAACCGATCGTAAAAGAAGGTGAAATAATTGTGTAAAAATGGTGTGAGAAATTGGAGCGAATAAAGCGACAGCATTAAATGTTTATTTACGCAAGAAAAACAAGACGGTGAAGCCAATTAGTTTTTAAAGTTGTGTTGCGGCAGTTGATTTTATTTCCATTTTATTGCTGTTTTTTAGATAGATTCACATTTTCTTCGGCTCGGTTAATTTTAAGACCATGTTATTGCGGCATTATTGTTATTGGTATTCCATTATTCTTTTTAAGACTCTTTTTACGAGCACTATATTTAATTCAAATCATCTTCTACATACATATTAATGTTTATTCTAAAACTTGTTCTAAACAGTATAAAAACCAAATCCAGGTATTCAGAATACATTAAGGTGTGAGCAGTTTTACCACTAACTTTTATTCTCTAGGCTTTATTTTAAGTGTTTCAAAATGTCAAACATTTAAGTATCACTGGTTGACGATTATTTTTGAAAATACTAATATATGTCGCGTAAGCCTTATTTAACACTATCGGGGCTTCATATATTATTCAAACATCATGTTGCCTCTGGAAAAGAAAATTCACATATAGTTAGACTGAGAATTTTGACGTTCAAAGCTTACTGCATACTCAGAATCATTTATGAAGACTCACCGTCTCATTGGATTAAAGGAGTTTTAGTTTTTGTATACCTATATTGTGGATAGTTTCTGAGAGACTGAGTGTGTACAACATACTGGAACAGTCTGTATAAAGAATATTTCGTATCAATAAAATGTAACAGGTGACTATTTAATCTTGAAAGAAATAAATAGAGTGGCATCATTGGATAATTGGCACCCTTCTCGGTTGACACTTTGACATATGTTTTTAGGTTATAGTTTGCAGTTACAATATTAAATATATACAGTCACGCGGTACTTCTTACAAATTGTCGATATCCATAGAAATTGAAGGGGAATGTTAAAAACCAAATTTATTATGCTCCGAAAACATCCGAAAGCTCATTAATATTTAAAACTTAGCCACCGTGTTTACAAGCAAACAATGAAAATCCAGTTTTCGGAATTCGTTGTCCCAACAATTAAGTTAATTTAGTGCGGGAGAAATTTCAGTAATGCCGGACAGTTTTCCATGAAAAAATCCCCAAATCTGTCTTCCCTGAGCCATTAAACCGTTAAATTATTGTGGTTTGTTTGACAGATTTTCGAGCCCTTAAACCCGTGTACCTTTAAAACTGTCCGTTCCGCAAAATTATTATCCGCCCAAATTGAAATATGCCCAGGCGCCGTCTTCCACTAAAAATCACCGTCTCACAGTCGTAAATCGCGAAAAATTATTGCGACAATTTCGCAAATAACTTATCGAAGTTAGAGAGCAATTAAAAGCTCATAACTCCATAAAGTCCTTTCAGCGGACGCTCCTCTTACATACATTTTATATTTTTAATGAAAGTCCGCTGCATGGGAATAAAATTATGCATCCTTTTATGGGGAGCTTAAATAACAGTGGCGTACAAGCTGTAACGAAAGCCACGGACACAGATTCCAATTGCCTTGGCATTAAAATCTCCCGTCTTTGTTGGTACCGGAGGCCGGGGTGTTTTCGGTCTTTTTCTCACTCGTCGATGGTACGGCCGCGTACCTGTGCATCCTACACACCCACCTCTATAAAATAAATTGTCAACTGAGCTGCAGTTCTAGGAAGCAGCCTGTGTCTGCTGCGATCTTCAGATAAACCCCATTAAGTACAGCTAGAGACAATACTATTTCAATGTGTCAGCGGCCACTCCGCGTGTACAAACACACACATGGTAACGGATGGGTCAGACACCATCCAACTTTTTCTGGTATTACACGGGGGAAAAAAGTCTTAACAAATATCTCGCTTGCTCGAGGTATGCATCCAAATTCAGGTATTTATTACGAAAGGTTTGGTGGACTGGTTCATTTTCTTTAGTGGAACCACTGCTCCTTTTTATGTTGCATACTGTACTTTTTCCACAAGCTTCTCCACGAACGTCAACGAGTTTTGGATCTACTCTTTTCAATATTGGTAGGTACATGGTGTTTGAATATTTAAAAAAAAATCTGAATTTGATTTGACCCGTTATTTTCTCGGCTCATTTGTATATGTCTTTAGGGATAGAGATAAAGAAGGTACAACTCAGACAACAGTAAGGGTACAAAAAATGCAAAAACATACAGATAAGACAAAATCATAATAACTATTAACAGAAAAATACAAGACTGTAAAAAATATATAAACCAAGGCAAAGTCTAAGTAATGCTATGCTACGTGAAATATGAGGCCCTCAGGATTCTCACAATTTGAGAATTCACAGCTTTCAGGCCTCTCATTTTCCAGTGATCTCATTCAAAAGTTTTCTAAAATAATTACAATGCTGACTTTGGGAGA
This sequence comes from Diaperis boleti, assembly GCA_963583935.1. Taxonomy (NCBI): domain Eukaryota; kingdom Metazoa; phylum Arthropoda; class Insecta; order Coleoptera; family Tenebrionidae; genus Diaperis; species Diaperis boleti. The sequence goes on along the minus strand of OY757242.1, from coordinate 72,585,952 downwards.
CGATCCCTCAAAAATTAACCAAAATATTATGATGGAGGTTTGAAAATACGATTTAGCCCTTCCTTCTGTATATGTGTTTCAAATTACAAACCTCAAGGAGGAAAAAAGTTTTTCCCATATTTCAGGCTCAAAATGCTCAAAAAGCTTTTATAGTTCGACACTGTCAGAATTTTCAAATTTTCGCTTGTGTAAACACGCTTGTGTTAAAGATTTGTCGGGGTTGTGTCAAACTATAAAACTTTGTATTACACTCGTTCCTGTGTAAATTGGACACGACTTTTAAGCAACCTACTTGTGTTGACGTTGTCAAATCAGTTACAATATGAAAAATATCGCTAGGCTTCCGATTTAAATCATATTTTCGATTTTGGTCACATGGTAATCGTGGAGGCTATAAGATACTCTTAATCTGCTGGTATCAAGATAGAGATAGAGAGATACGAATATTCGGAAGCTTATTGCGAATTGTCCACTAAAACACCAAATCTTTTATAACCTCTCTTGCTAAATCTCGGCCGCAAAATTGTTTTTAAAGGAAAACAAATAAAACTCTTGACCGTATGCACCAGGTAGTTCTGAGTGGAGACAAAAGGTTCACTTGACTGCCGCCGGGACACGCTTATGTGTCAGGGGTTCCTTTTTTTTAAGGAATAGAAATTAAAACAAAAAACATCAAGAAATTAGGTCAGGTTAACTTTTATTAAATTATAAACAAGAACTTTAAACAACATTAAATACTAAGAAAAAAGTTTAATACATCAACTGAAAGAATTCTTGAATTCGAGAAATGCGTAGTATACGAAATCTCTCGCGAAGGGGGCCTCACGGGGCCTCGAAGTTCACCACAAGATCTACGATCACGATAAGATACTGAAAATCTAGAAGTAGGAGTCCTGAAAATCTAAAAATGACAACCTAAGGATCTGGCAATTTAATAACCTGAGACTGAAAAATATACAACCTGAAAATTAGAGGGTCTACATGAGAACTTAATAATAATAACCTAGAAACCCTAGAAATACAAACCATGAGACTGAAAAATCTGAGAAATTAACTCTGAGAGCAACAAAGATAGACAACCTGAGAACCCAAAAACACGAGAATTCACCAACCCGGAAACCTTCTGAGACGCCGAAGATTTGAGAACCTAAAACCTTTGACACGCCGGTATAAGAACCTGAGGAACTGAAAACATTTGGGAACCTGAATGCTTAGAATTAAAATCTGAGGCGAATAACCAGAACATCAGAGATATTAAAAATCCACCGACCTGAGTATATGAAATCCAGACAACCGATGAGTCTGGAAACTTGAAAACCTAATATTAGAGGGAAATTTGGGACACAAATACAGATAAGGGGAGAAACCAAAATAATAAACTAACGGTCCTAGAAAGCAGGATTTACAATCAATTTAGTAAGGAGGACCCAAAATATAATAAAAAGGATAGCAGAGGAAGAGAATGAAATGGGAAAACATTATGAATAGTGTACCGGAAGATAACAAGATACACATAAATCGAAAAATGAGAGCCGAAGATAGGTTTTTGAAAGGTCTGAAGAGTGTACAAAAACAGGAAAGAGGAAGACCTATTAGAAGAAACTAAATTAAAAATTGAAATATTGGACGTTACCGAAACAAAAAGAAAGGTAATATACCAAGTCTTTTTGGGTTCTAGATATTGTATTTTAAGTATACTGGATGTTTGAATTATTTATGAAGACCCTGTATATTAAGATTTCATCGGTCTACAAGTCACCATAATATCTAAAATACAGAGTCTAGTAGTTTGAAAAGGGTGAGGAAGAATTCAGCTTTCATCGATCTAAGAGTCGTCTTGAACTTCTTTTTTATTATTATACCGAGTGAAATTAGACCATTCGGCGTCTTTCGTTTCCTCGCCTCTGGAGCGTTCTATTTCTCCAATCAACGTCTTGGAGATGGTGCTTCGCATTCCATCGTCTACTGCTTTGTTCCATTGGATTAGAGTGGAGTATGTGGAAAGGAGAAGGAGGAAGAACAATATTGTGATAACGGGATGGGGTGGGGAAAGAAAAAGTAAAAAGCCGGGCAAAGAGTGAGAAAAAATTTAGTAGAGGTAAAAATCAACGACTGTTACATTATTATCCAGCAAAGAGATGGAAGCGTCACGCTCGGTTCGCGTGATCCGTGGGAGGGATGCTAAAGCTAAAGTCGCATTTACACTGCCGTGCAAAATTTGAGCTTTGGCCGACTAACGAGAGAACGAAATACAAACTATCGAGACTCAAGTACGACTGAAACTCAGAAATTTTGTCTGTGTAAACTAGGATCGGCCTAGCTCCCTACCCTGTCGGTACCACGTGCCGTTAATCAATAACGAACCATTCTCAAAAAATCACGTTCAGATCACGTCACTTTATGATTTCATCTGTTCGGTGGAAATGGTATACATAGTAAAAATGGAATATTGGGAGTGAAAGTAAAAACTGCTGAAGCAGAAAGGATAACTAAGGGAAAAGAAAGAAACAGAAATGATATTTATAGATAATGACCCCAAAAAGCAAGAAGGGAGTTGGGAAAGAAGTAAGAGTGGGATATAACAAATTAACAATAGACTGGGTTCAATGGAACGAGAGAAAAATAGAGGTTTTTCAATAAGAAGTCGAACTGGTGAGGGAGAAAATGGAAACAATGGCAAAGGAGAAAGGACAAAGAAACGGGAAAACCAAAACAAGGGCGAGGACAGCATTTTGGAATGTAGCGGGACTAAGAAAAAATTAAGAAAGATTTCTGGGACTCTGTGAGGCAATTCAAGATAGTGGGTTTAACAAAAACATGGATAGAAAAACAAATCAGGAGAAAAACAGATAAACTGCTACCAAGAAAGGAAGAGCGGCAGGGGGAATAAGAACGGGGGTAAAAAAGGAATAAAGGAAAAAAATTAAAAGAAGGGAGAAAAGAATGGTGGGACAAAGAATGTGAATAGCGGAAACACAGGAACCAATAAAGGAGCTAAAGGAATGAAAAAAGATATAGAGAGACTTGCAGAGAAAAGAAGAGGCAGAAGAATGAGGTAAAAGTGGGAGAGATAATCATTATATGAACAGAGAAGGAGGTGTGGAAGTATATCAATAGAGAGAGACAGAAAAAAAAAAGAAAAAGTGAGTGAGGCTGCTAAAGAAAAGAGGAAAGCAGAAATATATATGAACAGATATATATGAAATCACGCTGAAAGAGGTGGAGAGGCAAGTGAAGAATCTGAGGAAGAGGAAAGAGCTACGGAGGGATCGAATACAGAAGAAATCCTGAATGTGGTAATGAATGGGATGTGGAGGTTAGAACGATTCCCGGTAGGGTGGAGAGGGGGTAATATGCCTTATTTACAAAAAGAGGGAGAAAAGTAAGGCGCAAAACTACCCTGGAATAACTCTGATAAACACAGTTGTAGGCGTCAATGATGAGAGAGATAGAGGAGAAGGGAGCATTAAAAGACAGCCAAGTAATATTTAGAGCGGGGAGTGATAGGGGAGGAAAGCAAAGTAAAGAAAAAAAGGGGAGAGGGTATAAGCATTTTTCGTAGACTTCAAACGAGTGTCTGAGAGAGTGAGGTATACGAAAGGACCAAAAGTAAAGTGAATGGTTTGTGACAACAATGGAATGTTAGAAAGAGCGCAAGCAGGACGGTAGATTGAAAGTGTGGAGTCTAGGGTTTGCTGATGACGTGGTAATGATTATGGCAAAGAGAGATGAACGAGATGATAAAGAACCCAGGAAAATACGCTAGGAAGAAAAAGTTCTAAATAAATGTCGAAAATGAAGATCATGGGGTGTGTATGGGGAATAGGAGAAAGAATGTGGGGAGGCGAATGATGATGTTTGAAAGAACAACAGCAGATACAGAGGGTGCAAGAGAAGTATCTAGGGGTGATAGGGGTGAATAGAAAAACGCCAGGGTGCATAGTGAGAGAAGAATGCAAAAGGAATAGGTGGAGACTGAAAGCGTAGTTCGAAGACATAATGCAGGATACTGCATGAGTGCTGGAGAGAAAAGAAGAAGAAGGCAGGAAGAAAGCAAGAGGCGTGTGGATGACTGTAGAAGTGAGCGAAAGGGACAAGGATACGAACATAAAAGAAAGAAGGGAAAGAATCAGAGAGTCCAGATATGATTGAGGGAAATACCGCAGTATTTAAAGAGGGAGAGGGAGAGTGGGAAAGAAAGAAAGATGACGGCAAGGTTTAGATGCGGAATTGAAGAGAGGGAGAAAAGGTATTGAAGACAGTAACCTCTTCTACTTTTGGTTAATGACCTAAAAGCGATGGTACTTTGAAACTTGGTCGACTTTGGTTGTAGGTGGTGATTTCTGTAAATACTGAATGTAGATAGAAGGGAGATAAAATAGATGCAAGAGGTATGGAAGAGGAGGGAGAAGGCAGAAGAATTGGAAAGCCGGTAGGGTAATTAAAGGTTTATATACAATCCATAAAGTCTTCCTATTTGGAGAAAATGGAGATTCAGAAGGAAATAAGAACTTAAATTGCGGCAAGAATAAAAAATCAAAGCAAAATAAATAATATAAAATATGTACCTATATATGAGAATATAATTATAAGAGTAGAGATAAAGACAGAATAGCACAAGTATACTCTATATACACTACTATACTCAGAAGAAAGGAAAGACAATAAAGAAGGTCAAGTATGTACAAATATTTTAGTATAAAATACAAAAGGAAAAAAAGGATATAAAGCTAACGAAATCATAGCAAAACAGAAGATACAAAATAATGGAAAAGATCTAAGAGCTTGACACCCTGGAAGACAGCCGAGGAAAATAATTAATTAATCAAGTAATTATATCAATTGACCAGAACGAAAAAGAAAACTAAAACTATAAAAACTTGAAGGACAATAATTTTTTTTTAAACTTGTTACTTTAAATGATAACTTGAGAATCTGAAACCGAGAGGTTGAAAATTTCAAAGCGCGACAATCAATATTAAAATAAAATTGGAGACCTTGAGAAGCTAGACAATCCGCTAACCCTAATGAGAATTAAAGAACCTAAAAACTTAAGAAATATTCAATGTCATTAAAAACGGGAAGAATGTCAATGAATCAAAGTGGAGTAAATTAAAATTAAAATTTAAATATATTTAAGTCAAACTCCACAAACTTTAATAAACGTAAAATTACAATTATTGGAACATGTTTCGGGAGAAAATTACTCCCATCTTCAGCCCTAATTTTACAAGAGATTAATGATACAATTGATGAATTACAGAGGAGTTCTTAAAGAATGTTTAAAATTATGACGTTTTTTTGAAAGTATTAAGTTTGACGTTTTGAAAAAGTTACATGATTTTATAAAATAGAAAAATTAAAAATGGATCAAGGAGAATCTGTTAAGTTTGTTTGAGTGGTAAAAGAGGTAATAAATAATGAAATCATTATAAGTGAAAAAAGTTGGCATTTGAGGATAAAATAATGTTAAATAGAAAAAATAAAAAAATGATTGGAAAATTAAGATAGTGAATTGATAATGGGATTATTGAAGTTATTCTGTTTATTTAAACAAGCTCCGTTTTCCAGTTTCAATGCGTTCCTTATTTCCAAAGTCTCAAGAAAATCTAATTTCTTGCTTTTACTGCATTTGTGAATAAATTTGGAATTGGATGATGAAAAACTATGTTTCGTTATTAATACATGATTGGCGAAAGAAGAACGTGTTGATGGAGCGGGTCAAGATCTGTGTTGTTATAGATGTGTAAGTATTTTAGAACATTTCTCTGAGACTACTCCAAAGTATGTTAAGGCGAAACGCTCAGTTGCCTCAACTTTGGAACCAAATTACGGCTTTCATTGTTAGGCTAACTTAACGTATTGGGCATCAAAATTAGTAAAAAAAAACCTTCATCACGGCAAAACGTTGTTTGTTTAGAAAAAAATTTTATTGCCAAAATGAGAAGCCAAAAATTTTTTTTTTTAACAAACGTCTTGGTGCTTGATTTTTACTGATCTCTGTATTTGGTAAATGCAAGGTGTTTTTATAAATATTGAAAAATAAATTTGCAAATTGTCCCCAAAGTTTGATAGTTTCAAGCAACGTTGGCGTGGTTCAAGGTAACACAGGCCCCGCCCCTCAGCGGCAGGCAGACGTGTCGACGGCTGACCGTATTATATTTCGTGTGTGCCGCAGCTCGTTCTTAAAAAGATAACAAAAAAGTAAAGTAAACAAAAACGGGCCAGTCGTCTTAATGAATTTGAAAATGAAATTGTGTATTGCTATTTGTTATACTATAATTTATTTATAGTTTTTAAAGAATATCCATTATTTGAAGCAATTTGTTTAATGTTGTTAAGTTCTGTTTGAAAAGATGAATCTGGGATAGAAAATAATCAGTGGAAAAAGGAAAGAAAAGCTGCAAATTTATGGGAAACAGGGTGACAAGAGTTGGACTTATATTTATATTTATAATAATATATATTTTTTCTACTTTGCGTTCGTACTGAGGCTATTACGATACGCTTTTGCGTGTCATAATAGACAAAAGCGGCGTTATAATAATTTATTTTTTTAATATTGGTAATCTCTCTGCTGATCTTGGCAATCCTAACCTATACTTCGCTGTCAATGATGTATGAATGTGAATTGGCATTACTATTTTTGCCACTTGTATTGGAACTTCACGTGCATTTAGGGCAAGCGATTTTGTTGGGGGAGGTGTCCAACAAGCTGGTAACACTTGTCTTGGCGCATTGGTGTAGGACGGCGTCTGTAGGTTTTACATGTCCTGGATGGCTCGCCTTGACTTTGTGTGTGGACGCCGTCAGGAAGTTTTTTAATAGTATAACAACATTGTGGTGTTGCAGCTCAAAATACATACGGTAGGAAAATGTTTTTGGAGAACGTAGAGAACGTGTTTTCCTTCTGCCAATTTTCAAATTGGGCGTATGTTTTTCCATATACCTCGCGTGACTTTGAAGGTAGCAAATTGCCTGTCGTATTTTCGCCAAAGCCCGTATTTCTGGGGGCGTACATTGAAGAACTTCAGAACTCATTTTTGGAAGGACAAAAATACGAGTGATGACGTTTCAAATTAATTCTTTTTCATAGGCGCCGTTAATGCAGCTCGCAAGCGTGCCAACCGTCGCAAAATTCCCTAGATTGTAAAATTTGATTATTTTGTATAAAAAGTGGCAAAGTAGAAAAAATACTGTATGATAACTCGTTTATAAGACATTTTGTCGCACTTACTCTTACTCTTTTAAACCCGTGCGTGCGACAAAATGCTTCTTATAAAACTCGTATCATAATATACTATTAAATTTTAATGTCCTTAAAGAATGCGTCAGGTCAATGATTGAGGGAAATAATCAATCAATGAATTCGGAGATTCATAGAGTAAAAAAGATTAAAATTTCTGAGAAAAGATTAAATCAAAAATAGTAGAAACGGCGAAGAAAGGTAGCTGAGTTTGTGAGGGCGCGTGTAGTCACACGCACAGGGTGTGCATTTGGAAAGGGCGAAAAACAAGAAATACAACTAAATGAAGACAGGAAATAGCAAAGATAGCAGGCATAAATTGTCTAATGGATCGTAGTAAATGATAAATGGGAAGGGAAGCTTTGCAAAAAAAGCAATTCTGGCACACAATGAATTTGAATTAAGCATTTTTATTTACGGCTAGTAAATTATTGGCAATTATGTTTACATTTTTCCATATATCAGTTATATGGATGAGAGATTTTTTTACGTTTTAATCAAAAAATATATATACGCCGCCGATACCGAAGCGTATTTTACAACATGGGGGTACAAAACACTGCACAGTTAAAAATGGAATCTTCCATCAAAGGTAAATTAATTCACCGATAGAGCCTGTCATGTCTCCCTATACAGACCTACCTGTACAACTTCGCATAGCTGATAACGTTTTGAAATTTAATTCTGGTTGAATGAGCACTGATTCAAAGGTCAAACAAAAATATCACGATCATTTTTGTCAGAGTTTATTAATTTATCCCCCGAACAAAAAAACATCGAATCAACACAATGCGTTTCTGATTGGATGAATCGCAATGCAATTTGTAAATGTGCTTTTGTCAGAGCCACAAAGAACGGCTATCGCAAATAAAACACGCAACTGATGTTTAATGTCAATCTGGGGCTTCGTTTTAATTTCATTTCGGTTGAAAAATTTTCCAGCGGCAGAAGGACAGCGGTTTTGCATATCGGTCATGGAAGATGACGAGATTGGGAACAACAGTAGCAGTTTGATAATCTGATTTTCGTGCTTTGAAGGTCTTTGCGCGGTTGAGCACAAAAGTAAGTAATTGGGTAGTTGAAACAGCAATTACTCTATCAGACAACAACAAAAGAGGATGAAACTTGAACTGAGGTGAACATTTATACCGAAACTACTCAAATTTAACTGCAGTGACAAATTTGATATTTTAGGCGTATCAGGAAGACAAATCGGCCTTCCGTGAAAATGATGTTATCTCCTAAAATTTTTCGATACCAGCCTCTAACTTGTCGCATTCTGAGCTTTTAGAGAGGAACGCAATCACTGTCAGTCTAATCTCTGTCCGTTTTGGTTCATTTACATACAAGGTATCTATAGTTTTACCCATTCATTTATTTGCTCTTACATTATCATATTTTAAAATAATTACTGTGAGCACTATCTTATCTCCGGCTGTCGCTTTCTCATTTGTCAATCCACTAATAGTTTTCTTTCACAACATGCTTCCTCCTGTCCTCTTTGATCATCGTTATTTTTTCTCGACAAAATTCCTGTGAAACTTATGACTGTGTTCGTTCTTTACCTAATGCGACACTATCAATCATTATTAATTATTTGGTTTTATCTTCCATCTTGTAATCACCAACTACTGTCCAACCTACGTCCTCGTTTTACTTCCATGCATCGCATTTTATGTTAAAACAAATCTTCTCCGGCACCGATAGCATCGATAATTTCAATCAGGTAGAACCACTGGCGTGCACACACTTTTCAGAGTTATCCTCGATGGTAAATTAAATTTATTCACCCGCTTTCTTTTTTTATATAAATTACCGAAACGTGTCGGCAATGAGCTTAAAGCACGCCAGGTCGGAACAAATTAGAATTCGCTGTTGTATTTTGTGTTAAGTGTCGCTTACCTGGTTTCTGATTGGAGAATGAGTAATATAATCTACTTGAAGCTTTAGGATACTTTTAAGTGATCTAACCTCCAAAATAAAAATCACAATTGCACACTTTTCTTAATACACCCTGTAGTATATGTGCAACGTAAAACAGTTTTAATTCAGGTTGACAGGACTCGCTTATTTTTATTCAAAGGTTAGAAAACAGTTAATGGTTGTGCAGGGTAATGAGTCACATAGAAGCTACCTAAGTATATTCAGATGTGGGTGCGATTACTTTAATTAGTAATTTGCAACTTGTTCCCCGATGAATCTACAGCAACAATAATTTCTTGCAGTTTAAAACTACTAATTAATTACATACATTTACATCTTTTTGTACATTTAATTTCCATAAAATACGTTTGAATCTTTGATTCCGACTAATTCTCATTGTTAAATTAAATATTAAATAACGCCCATCTATAATAATCCGTATGAGAGTATAACTTATTCCTATCTTTTAAAATTATAACTAATTACATCATTAAAAAAAATACATAGATAATTTCTATTTGGAATAAAAATTTTCACTATTCCCTAATAGCCACAAAGATTTTAAATATATTTAAAAAATATATTGGATACATATTTTTAGTAACGAGGTTTTTGAATATATTGTTTATATTTTGTTAAAATGTAGATAAAATATACATTTGAAATATTTACTCAATATATTTTTAATAATCTATGTTGGTTCTATATTTTAAAAATATATTTAATATAGATATTTTTTGTGAGATTTTTGAAAATATTGTTTATATTTTATTCAAATGTGGAAAAATATACATTTGAAATAATTTTTCTTTAACAAAAAGTATTGTATAGTCATTCAGACGAATTCAATTTGCTTGGAAGAAATAAAAAGATCTGTTGGAAGCAGCTGAAATATTTTTTTCAAAACGCTTCATCCCTGGTTCTGTTTACAATGTCTAACATGGAACTATGATCGAAAACTTATTACCTTGAGTTTTTAGCACCTAGAGATATAAACTGAAGAAAGGCTATCAAATAAATGATAAATATCTGTAATCGGAGTGCTCTATAATTAAATAGATTTTATCAAATTAAAGAATAATAATATATAAAAAATATATTAGAATTGAGTGTCGCCAGGCAGGTAATGGTTAATAACCCCTACCCTAACTGGCCGACCACCGTTTTGCCGTTTTGTTTGTCCGAATCATATATGTGCAAGAGAAACAAAGCACGGACCAGCAAAACGTACACATGGTCGAAATAAAGACTGGTAGAGCCACAAACCAAGTTACAATTAATGTAGTAGAAATTATCATGGCAATTAATAATAATTTTGAACTTTTCGGTTCAGTTCAGTGAGCTCCTTGCACGTATACATATATGTCCGGGTTTCTTTACTGATATAGGATATCATAAATCATCATTTTAAATATTCTAATTTATTATCAATCATGACATTTTAAAAAATAGTAGTCGCTGTTTAAAAAATAAAAGATATCATACAGTGTAAACTCTATATAGCGAAATTGAAGGGACCAGGTATTTTTTTATGTTATAAAGAGTTTTAGTTATACAGAGAGCAAAAGAAAACAATATAATAAGAATATAAACAAACAGATCTTCTATTCTTTTTAGCGTCTTTCCATTTCACTACTATCATTTTAGCGTTCTCAATATACTTTATACTTTACTATCGCTTGTGCATCCGTTGTATATTTTGTATACTAATTTCAATACATTAAGCGTCCTACAGTGTTGCCAGTTCACACAAGTGATTTAAGTATGTACTAGCAGTGGTTTAGATTCAGAACTAGACCTGGTAGGTGTCCCCATTTTTTTTTAAATGTCAGTCACGCATCATAGCTTTTGTGTTATCAATTTCTGTGATATTCCATGTAGAAAGAAACATCTGAAATAAATAAATAAATAATAATAAAATATTCAGGCAAACGCTTCAGTTCCAAATTTTGATTTTTCTTTACTGGTTTGGCAGTTGAGTATTTTTTGGTTGAAATATCAACAGTATTTTACTGAAAAAATACTTTAAGTTACTGTCGATTGTCTATAAATCGATTATTTGTACTGTGTTGATTATCGATTATTTGTACTTGATTTCAGCGAAAATAAGCGTGGGAGATTGATTAAACCCGTATTCTATTAATTTTAGAATTTGGGGTATTGTTGGAGACAAAACGACCTTGACTTTTAATTGAGCAATAACATGTAAAAAATGTCTTTAGAAGTATTTTAACACGATTTGGCGTGATAAAAAGCCGATATATTGAAAAACTTCAACTGAAACGCCTCAGTTCCGAAATTTTAACAATTTTGTTTTAATAGCTCGTTTGAAAAGATCTGGAAAACATCTAGATAATAAGCATCTAAGCTTATAATAAAATAAAATTACATTTGTTTTTACTTTTGTGTTTTTCACGATCTGTTCAAAAACAAATTTATTGAAATTTGGAGAGGACAACGTCTTTCGGGTCAGTTACTATGTACATATATAAAATCCAAATACCAATCACTCACTCATAAAGAAATCTCCGGATCCACTGAATCGATTGCAATTATGAAATTTTGCACTTACTAAGAAACGGTTTTTCAAAATTCCATTCCTTATTAAATAAAATAATGAAATAAAAACAACGTGTGAAGTATTAAATAAAATATGTAATACAATAAAATCACTGTGCGAAGCAAGGACTACCTAGTTGCTTTATATAAAATATTTTGTATAAACAGTTTTTCATTATTGTGCGGTATAAGATGCCCCGGATTAAATTGCTCGGCATTGTAGAAACGTAGACCATCGAATGTACGAACTCTACTTGCAGCAAAATACAGTTGATCATATCCGAAGACAAATTGTGGTAATAAAATCCCAACCTTATCAAAGGTTTGCCATTGCGATTTATTAATAATCATAGCAAATGCTAACATGATTGGAAATGTACCAGAATACGTCATATGCATTCTGGTATTAAAATACGTTTCCCAGTTGATCGTCCAGTTAAAATTTTGTAATCAATTGTGTTTTGATGCAATCGTTATTCTTGAGGTAAATTCCATAAGATTAGTGAGTTTTCCACACCACTCTGAATTCTCCGCACACCTAAACCTCAGGGGACGAGCCAAGTTATATTTAGCTGTCGTTCGCCAGTTTCTTACTCAAAACGGCTCACGCTACTTCAAGTCGGTGACTGTAATAATAATATATAGATATGAGATATAAGATATCATCTTGTGGAGTATTCGATACACATCGAGATTCTATCTGTATCGCGAGAACTAGATGATATCATCAGTGGAACTATCTGGAGGCGCCTGGAAAAATGCATCAATTAGGCATAACAGTTACAGTCGGAGTCGAAGATCAGTGAGTCGAGTCGGAGAGTTGCCTTTATACACCCGGAGTGCCGCACGATCTATAAATAAATAGTCGATCCCGTTTACCTGATTTGTAAATAGTGTAAATAATGTATATAAAGTCTAAATAAATTGTAAAAAATGGAACCCAGAAATGCAACATTGGTGTCAGAAGTGGGATACAAAGATTTGTAAGAAATAAATAAATCGATATGAAGGTTAACAAGAAATATGAAGTTGGGCACAAAGAAAGAATAAAGGGTTTGAAGTTGCTTGAGAAATAGCACCGTGAGTTATAGAAATAACTAGAAGAAAATCGGGTCTCCAAAGAAGGGTGCTTGAGGATATGGAAAGAAGACAAGAAACTGAGGTCACTCATTTGCGGATTAGATAACGGTGCTGACTAAACTCAACTCACTTATTCTACTAAAATAAGGAAAGTAATGTAATTTTGAAAAACCGTTTCTTAGTAAGCGCCTAAGTAGTAAAATAAGAAAGTGTGCAAAATTTCATTGCAATCGGTTCAGTGGATGCAGAGAATAACCCTCCACCCTGTTGCCCCCCTTAGGAAAGGTGTTTTAAAAAGCCGTTTCTTGGTTGGCGCCTACGTAGTAAAATAAGTAAGTGTGCAAAAATATCATTGCAATCGGTTCAGTGGGTCCAAAGAATAATCCCCCACCTTGTAACCCCCCTTTAGAATGGAATTTTGAAAAACCGATTCTTAGTGAGCGCCTACGTAGTGAAATAAGAAAGTGTGCAAAATTTCATTGCAGTCGGTTCAGTGGATCTAGAGAATACCCCCCCCCCTGTTGCAACCCTTAGAAAGGATTTTTTTTTCTATTGGGAAAATGCATTATTATTATGATTATAAATGCCCATAAAGAACGTCGAGGGGCACCGATACGTCAACATAGTGTGATAGGCGATTTGAGAAAGTTGTCCACTGCTACTGCTATCCTAATGCTGTTTTTCCATGGTTGCCATATTGCTGGACGTAAAAACGTACCAGATTGGCTGTAGTGACCAATATACTGTATACGATAGCAGCACCGCCAAAATGCAATTGGTTGCAGTTGAACTATCCAAGAATATAATTAAAATTTAAATATATCTAAGTCGAACTCCACAAACTTTAATAAGTGTAAAATTATAAATGGAACATGTAATATATATTTTTATATTCTTTAAGGGCTGATGATGGCAGTAGTGTTCTGCCGAAACATGTTCCATTTATAATTTTACACTTATTAAAGTTTGTGGAGTTCGACTTAAATATATTTAAATTTTAATTTAAATTTACTCCACTTGGATTTATCGACATTCTTCTGGTTTAAGAATATAATTGTTACATTTTGCAATAATTCAGCGTCCATTTGATTGTTGCTATCAGCCACAGTTTTGAAGATAAAGATTTCTTTCCAGGGACACCAAAGAGACATTCATAGAGGTTTGTAAAAATAAAAAAAAATGGATGGCAGCACCAGTTCTGTATCAGCAATTAACATGGGATTTCTGTTCAGCGTCCGTATACGGACGTCTAAAGGCCGCGGACGCTGAAGCATATCTAATTTTAAAATGTACGGACGCCGCCGTATTGTCGGCAGGATATATATAAAAATATACAAAGCAAAATATTTTTTCCAGCATAGAAAAAAATATTAAGCAAATGTCTTCAATAAAATATAAGTAATGCTATATAACATACAATCATATTACTAAAATATATACTTCAAATATTTTCCACAACATATTTCATTCACAATCTCTTAATTTAACTAATATTCAAAAAAGATTCAATATTTTGTAAATATTTATGATATATTATGAAATAAATAAACTAGGCTACTGTGGGAGTTGCAGCTATTTTGCATTTTTTTTTTTCAAATTGCAAATAAGGCCAGTGTGCTTTTCAATCATTTATATCGACTGAGAAATAGCGGAGCTTCTAATTTTCCAAATCTTATCAAACAATATATTAATTAACATGAGGTGAAATTTTGACTCTGAAGAAAAGATCTTTTACCTCACTGTTGATTTATTAGTCTTAAATTAATTCCCAATGCGAGCAAATTATAGTATGAAACGCTAACCGCTGACTGCCAAACACTGTTTTTTAAAGCTTGCCAACTTTACATAATGAATAACATTTAACAATCTGATTGACCTTATACCCACAATCACAGACATTATTTTCTAACATGTCGTAAACCCTCCCGACCTATCATACAACATATTTATATCCTGCGTGATATTCACACTCGAGTGTGTTTGTTTATATCAACTGGCAGCCGTCAATTTGTGGTCTTTTCCGATATCTTGGAAACCATCGGCGCACACAATTTCTCACCTGATTATGAAACCGAACCTCAAGATAAAGAAATTTGTCTTTACATGGGCGACCGGTAGGGTAACGGTCTTCCACTGTTTCTTGCGGTCTAATTACTGGTCTGCCACTGATACACATCGGAGATACGCAGCGAGATAGTGACCGGAAGGAAGCAGATGCCGAAAACACCTGCTTAAAAACAGGACTTGAATTTCAGCGCGCCACCAAATAGGGCCATCTTTAAGAAATTGCTCTTATTACGGCACGATTATGTTTGAGTTTGTTGGAATGTCGGTTTGGGAGATAATGAGCGCTTACCTGAAGAAGTTGGGGTAATCGCTTTATTCATTACTACTTGGGGCCACATTCGGTATTTGCATTAACTTGTACGGGCGAGTAAAGTTTTTGTGTCACTCAAAAAAAAACTTCTAAATATAATAACAAAAAATTAACGTCCGTCCGTCTAGGATAATTTATTAGAAAGGGGTGTCTGAGGTACCATTTTTGGGTAAATTTTCATTAAGATCTACATGTAATTCGAAAGTAAAAGTTCCAAAATTAATGGTTTGTAATTGTGTCCTTCAACATAAATTCGAAAATTAATAATCTATTGATGTAATATATAAATGCCATTTCCTTCCAACAGGAATGACAATAGTACCTGCAAACCAGTGTGACCTTTAAAAATGTTTAGCTTCATCTAGATTAATAATAAGTCCATAGTTTCTTCTTTGATCTAAATACTTAAAGTCACATTTCCTAAAATTCATACATAATAGAAACAAAAGTTGGAGCGCTGTTTCTTTCCTGGAATTTTGAGGTAACGCAGTTCTACCAGAGAAACTTTAAGAAAAATCCCTCGCCTATAATCGTAACTGTAGTGCTTTTCACATATCGGAAATTATAAAATGTTTTGTGTTGGAATTTAATTCTTACTGCACCTTAATTTGCAGCAGTTCTGAAATCTGCTGAATTAAGTACCAGTGCTAAAATGTTAAGCACCTATGTAGGAAATGGATTTTATTTACATAAAAAAATAATAATTTATTTTTGACAGTAAAACATTTGACATTTGTGATAGTAAAAATAAAATAACGAAGACTATGTACTTGCATGTAGTTTCAGACTGGTAAGGATCATAAACGTAGGTAAATTTTTATATATTCGGCGTTGTGCTTATTAACAAGAACAACAGTTTTCAACTCGCCGGACCTCTCCACATCATGACATATTTAATTTTTTTTTTAATTATTGCTCCATGTTCGACTTTATTTCCTCGCATTCAGTAATTTATTTTAACAATCAGATCATTAATTTCAGTTAAAACAAGTATGATTATACTAAAAGGACTAAAAAGAATTAAGAGAAGAACCTCGCGGAAAGAATAATAAGAAGGAAACTAGAAGAAACAAAAACAAATAATGAAGTACGCAGAGAAAATAATATGTAAACTTAAAAAGGGATTTACAGAAAGTCAGGAAGAATTATAGCTAAAAATACGCATCAAGAATGGGTGAGAACAGGGTGTGCCTCAATGATGTCAAGATAAGACAAGCAAGAAAATACTGAGCAAAAAAATTGGACAAAAATATTGAACAATAAAAATTAATTTAAAAGATGACGATAAAAGAATGAATTGGAAATAAGCAAAGATTAGATTCTTAAATTCTCAGGTCTCCCATTGACATGTTTTCAGTCTTTCAGTTTTTCAGGTTTTGATGTTTCCAGGTTTTCACACTGTCAGGTCCATTTTCAATTTTCTGATTTTGTTGTTTTCAGATTACCGAATCCTCATCAGACTTTCATGAATTTTTGAAATATAATTTTAATTTTTTACTCCTGAAGGTTGATTACTGATTGATGAATGCTCAGTTTTGATTGTTGAGTATTCAATAGCTTTTGTTCAATGTTATTGATTTTCTGATTGTTGATTTCGGAGTCAACAATTCTTGGCTTTTGCGTTATTAAACCTGTATTAGAGATTTGTAACTAAAAACTTAGTTTTGTATAATATTTTTCTTATAATACAAAAATTTTGAACTTCTAGTCAATATAATGTTTAGTCAATGTATTGAAAATCGATTTTGAATATTTTTCATTTATTTTAAACAATAATACGAACGAATTCATGATGGAATGTTTAGGAAGATATGAATACGATTTTAAAATTAAATCATAAACAGTACATATATTTTATAAAACGTGGATTTGGAACTTTTAAAAATTTATAACATACAGTCGTATTATGGATATACCTGCAATAAATTTGATGGGTAACTTCTTCTTAAAAGTTCATCTAGAAGGCTTAGAAAATAATGGATTATACCATAACAAGCCACCGACATGTTTCTATCGCTATATCCTCTTCTCATAATTTTACATATTATGTAACTTGGTGACTTTTTCATTTGAACACTCAATATTGTTGATGCTAATAGTTAGTTGACTGTGGTTTTGTTTTTTGTTTCCATTTTCCACTTTTATTTTCACTTGTTGTCTTTTCACATTTGACATTTCGTCGCCTCACAACTGGTTCGATATACCGGCGCTGGTTCAAGCAAATGTCGACCAAATTGCAACGCAAACTTAGGGTCGACATTCGCTGGTTTATGTGTTGATTGGCAATTTGTGATTGCTATTATAACGAGCGTTCAACAAAAAACATGCTCAGAGCAAGCTTTAAAATTGCGTTTTTGTTTTTTTTTTTTACAGTGTAGATATTGACTGATTAACAACTGTCCATGACTTGTAAACAGATAACATAACCTCAAAATTTCAGAGAAGCTGCAATATTATTAACAATAATTATTATACATCTTAAAGAAGTGTTTTAGGGTATTTGACAGAAAAGCATGTTGTATTTACCAATATTAATTTAAGAAGATTTTTGTGCGTTAATTGGTAAAAAATTAAGGTAAAAGTAAAATGCATTCAGACCTTTGGGTGTGATGTTTTAATTGAGTTAATATTTTTCGATATCGGATACTTTATGATTTCGTTTTACACCTTTATTTCTTTAAAATGTAGAAATTAAAACACTCTTCCAAAGGATATGACCAACTGATATGACTTACAAATGTTTATTGAGAATTTTACAATCCCTTAGAAGGACAAAAAAAAAACACTTACAGCAAATTCATGGTGAAAATGTTTTCCATGTTTCTTGTAGAGAGTTGTGCTCTTTTTCTGATCGCGTTAAAAACAGTTTGCAAAAAATTTTCAGGTTCATATTCTCTCTAGCATCGGCTATGGGAGCTTTGTACATGAAATTTTTAATATGTGGCCAAAGGAAGAAATCACAAGAACTAGGGAACCCATTGTCAAAAATATGTAAAAAGCACAAACAGAAGTGGTACTGATATACGTAAATCCTTTTTTGATGTTGTCACAGCCTCCAACAGAGAGGCCAGTCGGTTTTCGGTACATAGAAAAAAGTGATTAGCATGCAAAAAATATTTGAAATAATTTTAGGTATTTAAAACAAGTGTTGAAAGCGTTCTCCATGTTCTTGTACACAAAGTTGTGCTCTTTGTCTGACCCCATTAAAAACATTCTACAATAGTACATTATTATACGAGTTTAACAAGAGGCTTCATGGTGACATGAGTGGGTGTCACACATATAACGAATGTCACAATGCCTTTGGAGCTCTTCGTTTTATGAAAATGTTAAAATAATGCTTTTTAAATATTCTAGGGATTTTTAGGATTAGGTAGTACTGGTTGTGTTTGCGGTTATATTTTTTATCTGAAACGTTGACACTTGGCTTGACCTCGACAGGAGTTGGCTAGAAATGCTCAATACCAACGTAATACGTATAAAGAAAAACACCAGAAACAGTTTCACAAAAAGTTCCTTTGTGACACTACTTTTAGTTTCACAAAAACTCAATTATGACACCAAAGTAGAAAAAAGTTTCATTCAGATCTCTAGAAAAACAACATAACCTAAATGTTATGTAAACAACGTAGCTGAAGGGGTGATCATTGACTATGTATTGACAATGTGGTTTGTGTAGATTTACACTGATATCTTGAGGTTTCAGTTTAGCAGACTTTCTCTTAACTTTTGCACAAAATCATATGTCTGTGATGTGTCTACCAGCATCAACATAAAAGACTGGAATTGTTTGACATTCTCAAGACACGTTGGTGATCCAGCTGACACTCTAGTTCCACTTGTTACTTTGCCATATTTAACACTCAAACTTGTTCTCTTAAATGCGCAAATTTGAAAAGTACGGTTAGGTAGAAGTTTTTAACTCTTGCGTTTCAGAAGCAAAAGACAAATCTTTTCTGTTGCAGCTGTTATTGGATTAGGGTGCGCCTCACTTGGTTTCATTAAGAAAATGTAGAGAGCATAATATGTAAGTGTCTTTAGTGATATCTTCTA
Source organism: Diaperis boleti (assembly GCA_963583935.1). NCBI lineage: Eukaryota > Metazoa > Arthropoda > Insecta > Coleoptera > Tenebrionidae > Diaperis > Diaperis boleti. The sequence goes on along the minus strand of OY757242.1, from coordinate 72,566,714 downwards.
TGCTTAGGAAATTCTTTCTTTGATGACACCGTTTCACCCACCGGTCAGTTTTGGCACAACTCACGCATTTTCTGATATGTTGGGACCGTCTTAAATTCATGTTTGCGTACATTTTGTACTTGCAAACAAGGTTTAGAATACGGGAAAAAGCAAAACGTTTTTTCCTTGCTGTAGCTACTGTCACTGCAACGTTTATAACAGCAGTGCTTTGTAGCACATTTCCACGTCTTTTGATCACTTGCCATCTTGCTAGTTGCAATACTTAAGTTCGAATTACGACGAAACAACTTCCATTGACAAAGCAACAACGTTTCAACAATTTGTCTGAGTTTAGTGCTGGTTGCCTAACCTAAACTAAATTAAATGACAAGTTAGTTTTTGTAACAATTGCAATGTACATTGTTATAAAAATGCCCAGCCTCCTCTAACCAGGTTTATTTTTGAACGCTCGTTATTATTAAGTATTTCTCTTTTAATTACTCCTGTTCTATTAGTCCTCAAAAAATTATATGTAAAATCAGAAATGATGAATAAATTTCTGATTTTACATATAATTTTTTTAACGTTTGCTTACTTTATGACCTAAATCTTATACATATTTTATATAAATATAAAAATCAATTGCCGTGCGTTAATAGTTTCTCAAACACTCAATGGCTCGATCGATTGTGATGAAATTTTTTGAGTATGTTTGACTGGATCCCTGGATGGTTTAGATACACAATTGGACCCGGTAAGTGGCGCTGCAATCGGGTTCGAGTTTCTTTTGAGAAATAAAAAAAAAAAAAAGTTAAAGAACTTTTAGTAAACAAGATAACTAATGGAAATGATTTAAAGAAAAGGTGTACGTGGGATAGTCCGAAAGGTAATTTAAACTTTAAGTATAGTGCAGTAGTCATAATTTAACTTGTCACATTTTTATTTCATCGTTCATATAGTATTTATTTCACCAACTTGTTATAAGTCATTATAATTTCAATCTTCACCACGTTATTTTATTATTGTTTAATTGTAGAAAGTTGTTGTATTTAATTTAATTGATCATTATATGATTTTTGGGGACATAGCTGTATTTTCTGTGTCACCATCCACACTTCACAATTTTGTTAGGGCGTTACAACAATTAGGTTGTAATAGTACCTATATAATAGTAACTTTGCATTTCGTTCTTTTCCATTTTACTTTCAACTCCTTTGACTTCTTTTACTGTATTTAGGCTTGACATAATTCTTCGATATTGTTTCTTTTCTTTTAGATGTTGTGTGATTTCTGTTTCCTGATTAAATTGATGATTACTGAAGTTTACAATTTTTAAATGCACGCTAATATAAAAAACTAGAAGAATTGATAACATAAAAAAATCTAATGAAAAATTATCTATTACTTATCTTCTGAACAGTATTACGCTTTCCTGCCGGTTTTGGAGCTGTCCAGACAATTAGTTAGTGATTTCCTGGGAAATTAAGCCTGTTTTCACGTGAAAAACTCCGTGGGTCCAGGAATGAATATCACAGCTATTTTTCCGTGAAGGTGGTACAAAGAGATCTTATATAGGTAAAGTGCTGGTGAATCTCCTCTTTCCGAATCTCAACACGAATTATCCGCTAAAGCGATTTATTATTGAAATAACTGACATCCAACGATTTTATCGGCTAAGGCGATTCTCTGGAGCTATCTCTTTGTCCAGGAGCAAAATTTACGTTGAGATGTTACTTCGTCAAATGTCGAACGAAAAAAAGAGAAAGTAGGCGCGGCACTGATAGAACTTATAGTTTTTTTTTTGTATATACCGGTTATCTCTAAATGCTGATTCGTTCCTGAACTTGGATGGTGAATGCGCGGCAAAAATCTAATTGTAACAGTACCTAGGATATTGATAAGATATCTAGATCGGTCGTATATCTATTCATTCGTCGTTATTTCCTTTTCTCATTATTCCTCATTGGTCAGTATTCATTCCTATTCGTCATTGATCAGTATTCATAGTTTCTCATTATCAAATCCTCATTCTTCGTTATTTTTTATTCTTAATTCTTTCTCTTCTTTATTCCTATTTCTCAGGCATGATTATCCCCAGTTTTATCCATCTTATCTCATCGTGTTTTATCTCTTGTCTCTCATTCTTCTTTGTACCTAATTGGGGTAATTTTTCTTTATTACTTATTTATTTCCCATTTATCATCCTCATTTCTCATTCCTTATTAATTATATTTTCTCATATACTTCCCTATTATTTCTAATTTTTCATTTCGGATTTCTGCTGATGGGATCTTACATTTACAGATTGTTATTCCTGTCTATTAAGTGGTGATTTATTAGATCACTATTATATCTGTATATTGGGGAAGGCACCGAATATAAATTTATTTTATATGTTAAAACCAAAGAAATATGTTCTATAGTTATGTATAAACATAAAAAGGTTATATTTTATTTTATAATTTCATTCATTTCATTCAAAAATTAAAAATGATAAGTTTTCATAACATAACGAGTGAGCAAGAAAATTCGTGATCGCAGTTGGCTAAACGTATATCGGTTCTTTTACTTTACTGTTTATATTAATCGTCAATTCACATTACTCGATGACTTTTTACACAATCGTATCGATCAAGAATCGACTCAAAAATTTGGATTCAGAGACTCCTACGATCACGAATTTTGTTGCTCACTCTTTACTAAATATATGCTCCCTTTTGTAGAGGAGCATCCATGAAATCTACTAAGTTTTAACACAGACGATGAGAATGAACTTGACGATCCCAGTTTTTAAAAGCATATAAACCTTGGCTTGCTTTTTTACTTTATATATTTTCAAATAAATGCTGATGTGAATTTCAATGAATATAGGAATAAATGCCGTTAGTTAATTTAGGACACAAAAATATAATAGGTACATATATTAACATTAGATGTACCTATCTCGTAATGCACGTTATACAAATTGTGGAAATGAGCTTTATATTGTGCTTAACAATGTAGGTATTATCATTACTGAATATTAATTTTCCTTAAAATTACATTAATTTTTCTCTTCTAATCCATTGGAAATTGTATAGACAAAATTATCTTTTTAAATCTGATCTTTACAGTAGATATACGTCTAAAAAGATTTCTGCTGTTAGATAATAAGATTAGCATGTCAGCTCTGCATCTAGTAGCATTTAGCATAGAAAGTTGATAATGCAATTCACCTAACCTATGTATGTATATACCGTGCGATCATGTAAATTATAAATTAGAGTAGGCGGCTTTTTTATACAATGGTCCAGCCTGCAAATTGACAGCTTAGACTGAAAGTAAAATTTGAGGTTATCGTAAACAGTGTGACGTTTATGTTTTTCATGTTAAAGTGTTTTAATTTAAAGAAAATAAAAGACTAACAAATAATGTAGAATAATTGAGAATTACAGCAAATGTTGAAAGTGTTCTCCCCCAGCTTCATTCACCATTCTGTTGCCGTTTTTTTGAAAAGTCACTTTGACATTCAAATTTTAAATGAAATTGTCAAAAGTTAGTAGTACCAACCTAACTACAAGCATCTGTGGAGATGTCAATGAACACATTTGAATTATCAATGAACTTGGCAATGACCAGTTTTATAGCGTTCATTATACATCTAAATCGCACCAGTTGTAAATTAAACAAACATAAAAACTCAATCTTTTATCGACATCTAGAGTCAAGCTCTCGTAAATTAAAACATTTTTCTTATCAAGCGACGGTAATTATAGTATGTATTCGGTGGTATTCTATTCGTTATTTTGCTAGCCTCTCAATTTCATAACTTGCCATTGTCCATGTGAGTAGTCGCTTAAATAACTCTTTACTCCGCCGAGAAAAAGGTTAGGGTCAAAGATTGTGGTTTACGTTCTTTGTTATTAATACCTGAAGTTAATAAAACGGAGGCCGCATAATTCCGGTCTTGATAAACTAACATGCGAGCAAAAGCTTTAAGACCAAAGGCTGTTATTCGATATTACGTTTATGTTAACAGGAACAAAAGCGTTGATGTATAAAATATTAAGTATAGTGTTTTCAGTAAGAAATCGGTGATATTGTAGCAGACATGTTCACCCGAATCCATGGCGTTAATTGAATTTCCCTCTCTTTCCACAACCTTCTTTCTGCACAGCCCGCAATAATAACACAAGGGGTTGAAACAAGTGAATCGAGGCAGAGGGACAAGCACGCATCGCGATCGCAGCCTGCTAGATAACGTGTTTTACTCATAATTAAGATACTATCGTGTCGACTATCACGGAACGTTGTGTATCCAAATGGTTAAAACTCAACGGATTCTCAATATGGTGTCATGAAGTAAATACACAGGGCGATTTTAAAATTTGTCGAGTTATTAATAAGTAATTAACGTATTATATAAATGGTAGAATCGGCTATTGATCACTGAAAAGAAAGAATTGTTAAAACTCGTTCGCTTGAATTTTCAAATTTATAATTCGATTATATCACTGTAAATGTTTGTTTTTCTGGTCGACAGCTCGGAAGTTGGCACCTTGAAACCGCAAATTCTCAACCGCAAACATCTCAATCCCCAGATGCCCAGAAGAAATGCATGCCGGTTTTTCGTTGACAAATTGACAATGGTAATTAAGGAGGAAGGAGACGTGGGATAAATTAAGTCAGTCGAGTATGGGGAAACAGGTGTGGAAAGCTCGAACCGCGAGGGGCACTGCAGCGTGGAGGTGAAGAAGTAAGAAGAAGCGGGTGGACTCCTCCCAGCCCAGCATGGATGCTGGATGGAAGAGGACCAATCGCTCGGCTTTAGCGCGGACTCGGCACTCCTCTGAAATTGTTACGATTTTACACCGTGCACCGTGAAAGAAGTAACGCCGAGATTTTCCCATGACGACGTTAAAAGAAGAAAATGTCTAAATTATTGGTTGCAGCTGTGATTTAGGTTCACACAACGTTAAATTAATTAATAGGAACTTCAGCAAATAAATCTCCTGTTATCTGACGTTCTGTATGACGGTTTTTTTTCCTGATGGATGTCGTCACTTGTGGTTGCATATTTAACACAAATTAAGAAACTTAGCCTCAATGAAGAGTAGATAAAATCTTCGACATTCTTCAAGTATAACAGAGCATTTTGTTAGCTTGTTACTTACGGTTATTAATTCCTTTATTACATAAGATTACTCTTATAACTGGGATATTCCGGTTTTAAAAGTTGTCAACACTTTACTTAATTTCTGTAACTAAAATTTTATAGAGAAAACAATAACCGACACGAGGAGACCGGGACTTTTTATAATCTAAGGGACCTATCTTATCAACTGTTATCGTTGTAGTTACTGTCAAAACATCTAATGAATTAGTATTTTAAATTTTCCGATTTAAATTATATGTCTATTAGTACCATGATAAAAAAAAAATTAAGCCGTCATGAGACGGGGATAAGTAAACCAACAAATAAATATGGAGTAAAATAAATCAAACACAGTTTTGTTAATAAAATAAATACATATTTTTTTTTTCTTCAAACGTCAGAAAAACGTGACATTGTACACGTCAATGGTTTATGACGTCTAGCGGTGCATAAAGTAACCTTGAATTTGCTTAATGCGCCGCTGGTGCTCAGTCAACTTTCGGTTTTTCAAGAAGAAATAGCATCATGTTTTATTCGGCGAAAAGTGGCTTTTCGTGGCTTGTCTGTATTTGTCAAACCTACAGACTTGCCACGAAAAGCCTCACTTATGCTTCTAATAAAACAATTTACTATTTCTTATTATCCTTATTATAATAATATACCTATATAGGTACAGAATATAAATACAGGACAAATAAATATATTTTTTCATTACCGGTTAGAAATGTGGGTTGTAGGTACCTCATCACGAAATTCACCTTTCGCCCCTAGGTGCGAAAGTGAATAAAATGTACATTTTAAATAGAATACTTCACCCTGTTTTCATAAAATATTAGAACAAACTTTACAGATGCGATGACAAGTTCATAAAACAAATTACCCAGCCTACCATTCAATTCTTAAAATGTTCGTTTTAGCCGCCTATACTTTGTTTGTCGCAAATATAACCACTTTTTTGAAGTTGTGCCGGTAGGGAAAAATACTATTCATACCTTGTTAAGAAAGTGCCCTTGCAAACCTTGGACAATTACAAACCTCCCCTACGGCTCCGTTTATAAACTTTGCCCCTGGTCTGCAAGCAGAGCACTTTCTTAGTGATTCTTAGGGCCGGTTGTACAACGTCGAGTAAAACTCCCCGATAACTTAACCATCACCCTTCAGGTTGACAAAAACGAATATTACAATGAGTTTTCTAGCCGTGGTTAAGTTTACTTCGACTGGTATTGATAGGCACAAAAATTACTACAATTGTCACTAACATATTATTATAGATATATCATATCGTCGTGGACTTTTTTATATGCCTTTTTAAGCTCCACAACTTTTTTATAGAAAGCATTCGTATCGTATCTCTTATCTTTAAGACAGCGTTCGTCTCTCAAACGTGTTTTTATCTACTTACTTTGCAAAAGTGATCTCCACGAAAAGCCTTTCTTTTTTATCGGTATAATATACAGCCTATGTCCACCCTGAAGGTCCATTCTAAATACTGGTGAAAGAATTTTTGAAATCGGATAAGTAAAAGTTTCGGAAATTACTGAGGCACGAGCTCCTTGCACACACATGGAAGAAGAGAGCGCGGGCGGCGAGGGGGCCTGACGCCGTTATACGTGACGACATTCGATTCGGTTTTACTCCCATATGGCGGCTATAGAAAAAATTGGAGTGGAATGCATTTGCCATGCGTTTATTGAGGGATCACTTTATTATCTATTTAATTATTCTGTGCATATTTTAACTTAACTTGATATCTCATACTGGTGTCAAAAGTGGTACCAAAAAAATATTTATTTTAAAATGGAAGTGTTGCACATTAGGTACTTCAAGCTGAAATTGATCGAATCAGCTAAAAGTTAAATGAAAAGTAAAATACCACTTTCCTGGACTCTATTTGAATAGTATTTTGCAGTATTTTCATACTACTATACAGGGTGTTTAAGTAAACGGCAATACTTAATACACTAACTCGTAGAAGCTAAAGAAACGTTATTCTTCAGTTTTTTTCTGAATAATTAAAAATTTCTCACCTCTTCATTAAAAATTTCAATTTTTTTGCAATTTTGTAATAATAATAGAACGCCACTAAGTGAACGTCCATTTGACAAATGTCTCGCCATGGTGTAACATCGATAACTTGATATATTATGGAGTGCAAAACCATCGGCATTTTTAAACCAGACGTTTTAGAAAATAAAAAAACTTCCCAAGACATTTCTCTTATCCTTGATGTTCATAATCTCGGAGATTGCCGTTTACTTATGAAACACCCTGTATAATATATAACTCACCTAAAACTTTGGTTGATGGTTTTAGCAGTAAATTTTAACCTGTCACACTTCTGGTTGGAATCAACAATATACTTGGGTTCCAAATGGTACCAAAATAATATCCTACTCTAAACATAATTTTAAGCTGAATTTAACTGAAGCAGCTAAAATTGGCATGAAAAGTTATAAGTACCACCTCGACGTTTTAATTTCTCGATGCGCAGCAGAGGGAAATTTATCAAAAAATGACACGAGTATTGCGTTTTAATCAACTTGAGTTTTACAACAAATTGTTTCAGAAGCAGGAAAGTAATTCGGTAAGATTATTTCATGAATAAAGTTATTTAAACATCAAAGAATATTCCCCAAAACGGCCCATGTTGAAATTTGACATAAAAATCAAAAATGTAACCACTAGTATTCAGCTTTGCCCTGGAAATAAAAACATTTGAAAAAGGACCATAAAGGATTTTATTATCATTATAATTCAAATAAAGTCTTACGATTGGTCGAAAACCATGATGAATGAAATAATCACCTGGTAAGTCACCTGATTGATGGTAATTTGATATGCCACACTTTAGGATTGAATCAACAATACCTATACCAGGATTCCAAGTGGTACCAAATTAATATTTATTTTAAAATGTAAGGGTTACGCATGCTAAAAAAATATTTAATTGCGACTATTTTGGAGAATATTAGAAAGGGATTTTCGTGCTATGTACAATATATTTTCAAAATTAATGCATCACGCTTAACGATATATCTTTATGTATTTTAAGAAACTAAATTGTTTTGTCCGGAAACTTCAAATGTTTTACGCCATCCTATTATGTTGGTACATTTTCCTATCTACTTGCAATGCAAATATTATTATCTAAATTCCATTTCAATCTATCTGCAACAAGACGGCAACCTTTTTCCATTCGTTATTACTCTCATTAAAAATTCTCTAATCGGTTGATCGTAGGAAAACAGTCGATACCGAATAAAAACAAAAAAATAAAATTTCAACGAAAAATCGCACCAACAATCAAGGTGTGCTTTTTTAACGCCCCACTGCCTTCATATTAAAATTCACGCCACCTTTAACGGCGTTTAAAGATCACCTTAAGCTCTCGGCTTTTTTCCTTTTACGTGTATGTATTTCAGAAACGAATTGTTTCATTTTGATTGAATCGCACGATAACATTCGTCCTCCCCCGACCGAGTAGGCCATTTGCGTTAATTTATTGCTCGACCGTTGTGGACTTATCTAAAGTTAATCTAATTCAATAAAAAAGCGCGATCTGTCTTGGAAATTATAAATTATATAAAATTCCTAATAATCCTGGCGTGCTTTCGGAACATATTCGTGCGCCTCGGGGTTGTAACGTTAAACGGGGCAACATTATGGGGCACGCGAATTACCGATCGAGAGCGCAAACAAATGCTTGTTCACGCGAAACAACTGCCACTTAGAACAACTGACGAACTCGACTCGTAAAATCAAATTGGCTATGTTGGGGGATTAACACACTAACCTTTCGAAATTTAAATAAAAATAGCGAAGGTCTCTGCTGGTACAGCCCTGTTCAAGTGTTTTTTTCAGGCTGTGACAAAATTAATTGAATGGGACGCGTCCAATTTACAGTAGGAATAATTAATTCTCCACTTTAGAGACGAAAGGATTAAGAGATAGCTGAATGTCATAAATTGTTCAACGGTTGAGACCTGCTACAAATGCGAAAAGCGGAGTCGTTCAGGTTTCGGGAAATGACGGTTTGTCATTTGCATAACGATTCGGCTTAGACACTGCATTAATGACTTTTGGGATTTTAAAACATGGAGTTGAGTTTACGAGAATATTAGTCAAAATGCAAATACCAAATGGTGTTTTCTGCATATATTCGTAAATAGACTTGTCAGAATTACTGGATGGTTGTAATGGAAATCAAAAGTGGCCCATCCTTATTAGTGATATGATCTGGCACCACTCATCAACTTAAACCCAAGAGGAAATTTTTTTAATCATAATTACCTATTATTAGTAGTAACAGCATAATATTAAATATTAAAATTTATAAATTTTATCCCTGGAGTATTTCATACATTATAGACCATAAATACACTGCTTCAAAAAATTAACGCGTTTATAAAAGCAGGACTATTATTATGAAGTTCTTAAAGAAACATGATTCATCACAGAGAATTCTTTAGGCTCGTGTAATTATATTAATTTATTGTAAAGGTCATCAAGATGGTTTCACATTTGCTCAGCTGCTTTCGTTTTATTTTCAAATTCGAAATTAAAATTCAAATTTCATCAGAATTTAAGAATTCAGCAATGCAAGATTTCATCAAGAATTCTAAATTTGGTATTTTGGCATCAATATATAGAGTTGTAAAACCACTTTGTAAAAATTAATACATAATGTATTATATTTTTATGGTGCTCCTCCACTGATAGTTCTAAAAATAAAATTATGAAGATACAACCAAGTGCTTTTAACAGCTTCTAAAATTATTTCCACGTCTTGCTAAATGATGTTGTACCAATTACTGCCCAAAACCTTTATTGTTTTCAACGTTCTAGGTAATCTCCCGTTTCTTACAAACGCAGTATTGTTTTATAGGATAGTTTTGGCTTTTGAGAAGTTTAATCGTTAATTGTGTAAAGTTACCATTTGAACGCACCCTTGATGCCTATGTAAGCATTTGTAAAATAAATCAAAGCAAATTTATTATTGTAACTCTGACTGTGCATGATAGCCTCTGTTTGCGTTGATTTTATACACTGTTATAAAACAAAATTTATCACCATCAAATTGTTAATTCAACTGTCAGAACTCCTGGTGGTAGGACTGTCGTTTATTACGCTCATAAATCTACATTCGCAGATACGGAGCGATTGAAAACTATATTAGTCCAAGATGACCATGCACGAAAAGCAGAATTTTTTAGTTAGTTGCCTAATATTGTCAGATTGCCAATATTAAATTTGACATTTCAAAAACAATTCGATTAAACTACGAGAGGCGCCTTTGTGTGCGTGGCCACATCTTTCTGTATGTTTATAAGGCTAATATAGTTTGGTAAGAAAAAGCAAGCAAATTAGACTTTTTAGAAAAAATTATTTATAAAATTTTGAAATTTTGGTTATGAACTCCCCGAAGGGACCCAAATAAAGATCCGAAGAGTTCCCACCCCTCCGGGTTCCCTTTTGCCTAAAAAACAGTCGAGCGTTACGTCATGAAGCTTCTCTGCATTTTTTTCGTAAATGGTGACTCCGACGATAAAATATTATAGGCCGTATTGTGTTCTCCATTAAATTTTGCATAAAAATGGCCATATAAACTTTTTTGCCCGTCTCCCACCCAACGCTCATAAATGACTTTGCAAAATGAGTATAGTTTTCAGCGCGAAGGCAAAAATTAAACCACCCCCGTTTTTGCGGCGACTATCTCGAGAACTATTCGAGGGAGCAAGAAATGTGTAGAAACAAAATTGTAGAGCAGTTTTTTCTGTACAAGGTTTAGTCGTCAATCATCGGTAAAGGCCAATGAGATGTAACCAAATTAGACTTTTTAGAAGAAATAATTTATAAAATTGCTTTCGCTCCGTTCTGATGTAAAATGTAAAATTTTAAAAATTATTATAAGAAAAAGTTTTTGTTTCCAAAGGGCTCTTTGATTAATGTTCCTCTAAATCATTCGGTATAATGAGGTAGTATACTAAAAAATAAAGTTTTTGGAAAATACAATAATCATAAACTTCATTCAAAAATGTATGGTTGAGCGCTATTATGGTGAAATTATACTTATTGAAAATGCAAAAAAAATTGAATTGAAATTCGTTTAATTTTTTATGAGAGAATTAAGAATTAAGTGAGGACCTACGCCTTTCCATTTCTCACTCTCACTCATTTTATAAGTAATTCTTTCCTTTTCGCTCTTACTCCCTCTATGCTCGGAAACTAATGACGTAGTTACTCGCCCGCGAAATAGTTTTTCATTTATTTCATGAAAACGGTTAAACGAAAAACGAAAAAATAGAAGTCCTCTATTTTAAGCAGTTTCATTTATAAAAAAAGTTTCAAAATTTTGTATACTACCTCATTCAGAATAAAAAAGCAACTCTAAAAATATATTATGAGGAAAGTACTATTATAACCTAAATTGTTGTAATGCCCTGACCAAATTGAGAAGTGTGGATGGTGACACAAGAAATACAGCTAAGTGTCCCCAAAATCATATAATGAACAAATAAAAATAATACAGTAACTTCCTACAATTATACTCCGAATTGATTATTGTGATTGAAAAATCCTCGAACAGGTCGATTTTGTTTGCCAGGGGCACATCTTCTCAGGTTTCTTTGAAGTCCCGGCATTTTGCCCTCTTTGCGAGGGGGCTGTTAGCCCCAAAATCTTAAATGGCACTATGGGTCGAATGATACGTCATTTGAAAGGTATTGGAGACCTCTTTACAACTAACCACTTACTTTTCAATCTTTTGGTGATTTGACTGCAAAAAAACCATAATTTTCAATTTTTAAGATAATCCACATCTTCTCATGCTGTGTTTCACAGCAACCACAAAGACAAACATGTTATTGCTGAAATTAGGCTTATTGAAATTGTAACATCACGAACAGTTTTGAAAATGGTCTGTAATTTTGCATGGAAATGAATGGTAGCCATCCAACATTTATTACCTTAATTAGATCGTTTTATTGAAAAATAATCGTGTCGCATACTCTACATTCAGTTTTAACTTATTCGTGCTATTTAGCAATCAAAATCAACAACCTAATGACACAAAAAATTCAATAAATTTAATTTCAAAAATTACATGTTGGTCTTTGTGGTTTCTGTGGGAAAATGTGGATTATCTTGAAAGTAGAAAATTATCGTTTTTACGGTCAAAACTGCAAGATATTGAAAAGTAATCGCTTAGTTGTAGAGAGGCCTTCAATATCTTTCAAATGAGGCATCACTCGATCCATAGTGCCATTTAAGATTTTGGGGCTAACAGCCCCCTCGCGAGGAGGGCGAAATGCCGGGAGTTGAAAGGAACCTGAAAAGATGTGCCCCTGGCAAACAAAATCGACCTGTCCGAGGATTTTTCAATCACAATAATTAATTCGGAGAAATCTGGCCTGGGGAGTTTTAAAAGGGACAGCCTGTACAATATTAAAATAACGTGGTGAAAATTGAAATTATAATGACGGATCACAAGTTGTTGCACTAAATTACTAAATGAACGATGAAATAAATAAAGAAAATGACAAGTTAAATTGTGACTATTGCACTTTACCTAAGGTTTAAATTACATTAAGATGATTACTGAACTTTACAAATTTTTAAATGCACGCTAATTTAACAAAAAACTAGATGAATCGATAACACATAAAAAGTTTTGTAAACAATTATCTATTACTTATCTTCTGAAATTATTACGCTTTCCTGCCGGTTTTGGAGCTATCCTGACACCTTACTATACTGCTTTCTGGCGAATCCTGCGAGTCTGTGATTCTGCGAATCCTGCGGGTCCTGGGAAATTACACCAGTTTCCACGTGAAATAAACTCCGTGCGTCCAGGAAAGAATTTTACAGCTATTATCCCTTTGAGGTGGTACAAAAGATCCTAGTAAGTGCTGGTGAATCTGCCTATTTGATTTAAAGAGAATAGTCAAGGTCTGCACGCAATAAAGTAGTTTCTCTTACCTCTTTCCGAAATCTCAACATTTAACGAATTATCCGCCAAATCGATTTGTTATTGAAATAACTCATTAGCTATCCCTTTTTCCAGGAGCAAAATTTACGTGGAATGTTACTTCGTCAAATGTCGAACGAAAAAGAGAGAATGTAGGTTTTGTCGCGCGGCACTGCAAAACCTATCGTGTTTTTTGTATATGCCGGTTATCTCTAATGCCGATTCGTTCCTGAACCCGGGTGGTGAATGCGCGGCAAAAATCAAATTGTAACAGTACCTATACAGGCCGTTTCAATCGAAACGAGCCACCCTCAATAATTTTTTAGGAAAAGAGAATTAAGAAAAATCTAAAAAAAAGTCAATTTTTATCTCGAGGGGGCATGTTTTGATGCAATAGTAAGCAGGCTTGGTGCAACCCCATACCTCTGACAGGAGCAAACCTTTTTTAAATAAGAAATAGGGGTCGAGTAACATGTCGTTTGAAAGGTCTTTTAATTGTCTTTTCGGTCACATAATTACTTTTTTATTTGCATAGTCTATAAGTTAGTAATTAAAAAAATAGTAAATAGCAGGCCAAAGAGGGCATAGAGAAAATTGTAGGGGAGGTCAAAGTCAATACATGATGCAGTATAAATAGAGATCAAGTACTAGTAGAAATGGAAGATTGGGAAGGACAGGAAAAATGATTTAGTAAAAAGAAAAACTAAGGAGAAAGAAAGACGCAGATGATATTTATGGATAATGACCTCACAAAGTAAGAAAGAGAGTTACAGAAGAAATTAAGAAAGATAATATCGAGGGAAGAACAGGGAGACGGGAAAGAAGTAAGAGTGGGACACAGGGAACTAACAATAGATGGGATTCAATGAAGATGGAGAGAGATACTAGAGGTTTTCCAATGAGAAGAAGAAGGGGGTAGGAAGAAAATAGAGACAAAGAGGAAGCAAACAGTACCAGAAGGAGAAGAAATCACGTTGGAAGAGGTGGATAGGCAAGTAAAGAAACTGACAAAGAAGAATGCGCCGGGGAGGGATGTAGTACAGAAAGAATTGTGGATGAGAAGTACGAGAAGAGCGCTAGAGAGACTGGTTGAGGTAATAAATCGTATGTGGAGAAGAGAGGGATTTCCGGTAGAATGGAGAGAGGGGGTATGCCCCATTTAAAAAAAAGGGGGAGAAAAGTAAGGTGGAAAAATACTAGGGAATGTTGTTGTACGGTACGGAGCAGAGCTGTAAGGATGGAAAGAACAAGAGGATATAGAGAGGGTGCAAGAGAATAATTTAATTTGAGGGGGTGCTAGGAGTGGATACAGAAGCTTCCAGAGTACATAGTGAGAGAAGAATTTAAAAGGAATAGGTTGCAGTTCTGGAGAGAAAAGAAAAAGAACGCAGGAGAGAACGAGAGGGATTAATATAACCAGAGGAATGGAAGATATGCGAGCAAAGAAATAGAGAGGCTGAGAGAAAGAGGCATGTAGACAAGCGGACAACGATACGGACAGACAAGAAAGAAGAAAGACTAGAGAGTCCAGGTACAGCTGGAAGTACGAGAGATGTATGATTGAGGAAATACCAAAGTATTTGGAGAGGGAAGGTGGGAAAAAAGAAAAATGATAATGAGGTTGGAGGTGCAGAGATGAAGAGAGGGTGAATAGGTATTTGCTGCAAGAGGGAGGAAGAAGGTGTAGGATGTGCTATGAGTAGTTAGAGAAGATTGAACATATTATGTGGAATGGGTGTAATGAGATGAGAGAAAGAGCAGAGAGAAAAAAAAGAGCGAGGAAATACTGAATGTACCTAGATGGAAGGGAAATGAAAATGGATGATAAAAAGAGCTGTAGAAGAGGAGGAAGTAGGCAGAAGATAAATTAATAATATTTGAAATTAATAAAGGATATAATTTACTTTCCTCCCAACCGGGAATAAAATGCAACTTTATTCCCTCGTTTTTGGCTAAAAATGTGGTACTTTATTCCCGAGGGAATACAGCTATTTTATTCCCTTGTAAATCGTTTTTCACACATAAACCAACTCGTTTTTCGTAGTAACCATTATTGAACTCCATTTAGGTATCACCGTACCGCGCAATAAAAAAAAATTCTTCTCTAATTTAGGCGGTTGGGAGGAAAGTTTTGTATGCATCTCTGGAATAAACACCGTTAATCCCTCGAATAAAATTTCTTACATTCTCGGGATTAACTTGGGAGATATTCCCTTGATACATAAATAACTATTCTCCCCAATCGGGAATAAAGTGCAACTTTATTCCCTCGTTTTCGACTAATAATGTGGTACTTTATTTCCTAGGAAATAAAATAAAAAAAATACATCTTTAGCTCTTGCAGTAATCGGCAAATGTCTAAACTGTCTTCGTGATCGTTATTTTCTTCCATTACTACTGATATTAATTCAATTCTGTGAATTAAGAGTGTTAGACAAACACAATTATTATTACTTGAAAAAAAATTCTTTTCTAATTTATTATTAACTTGGAAGGGTGGAGGAAAGTTTTGTATGCATCTCTGGAATAAAGACCGTTAATCCCTCAAATGAAAATGCCCTTACATTTTCGGGATTAAAATGGGTCTTTATTCCCTAGATACCTAAATAACTATTGTGGGTTATGTTATGTAGCACAGGAATGGGAAAGCCCGTAGGACAGTTAAAGATGTTTAATATATAATCAGAGAAAACAAATTAATGGAGATATTAGGTTTGCATACTAAAATCATTTTGAGAAAACATTCAAGATGTAATGGATGGATAAGATGGCTGAAAGAAAATGAGGATTACAAATATGGTATTTGCTTTAAACTACCTCTGCACATAATAGTTTCTAAAATAGGGTGTTTTTTTTACAAAAAATCCTTAAGGGGTCTAGCGATTTTTGAATTTAACTTTGTTGATGAGAAATCATCATTTATATCTAACCCCTAGAATTTTTTAATTCTAAGGTTTCTAGGACATGGACTTTTTACTATAATAAGGTCTAAGAAGTCAATTAAATTAATTAAATATTAATTTATTTTGTGCCAATAGTTGAAGATTTATAAATATTTATAAAAATATATGATTTATAAAAAATCTAAATAGACAGAGTTAAAAAAAGGTATACTTTGTGCAATTTGAAATAGATATTATAGAATTTCATGTAAATATTACAGTTTTCTTAATTTTTACAATGCCAGACCACAGTATAGAAGGAAACAATCTACCGGGAACAACACCATCTCTAATTCTAGCTCCTTTTACGTCATAAAGGTGGCGTTACCATGTTTTTAAACTGTTAAACTTTTAAAAGTTCAATTTATGAAGCAGTTCAATACGGGATATTTTGCATGTTATGATTAGTGTACAAAGTATTATATATGATCGTAGATATTCTTTGGATGACGTGCGCTTTCACAGATAGAGCAATAAAAAAGTAAAATCATGTAAAGTGGTTATTTATGGAGTTTCTTCCTCACTTTACAAGTTAGAAAGGTTGAAATTTTTATGCATCTACGATGTTGTAGTTATACGTGTATTTCTTCTGATTTTCTAATCGAGTTGGATTTGAACAAATGAAAATAGACTTTTAAAAACACTTTAAAATGAATATATATGTATCTGAAATTTTTTGTGCTCAATTTCTGATAGATGAGTTTATTTTGTTTTTTCAAATTGCCCAATAGGTGCAGTGTTTTTTATCATTCTTATATAATCATACTTTTTGCAATATGAAATCAAATGATGAAAAAATCAAAATCACTTTATTTTAACTGTGTGCAGTATTACATTAATAATGACGCTTTTATGCAACATCGACTGAAGACTTTTCTAAAACATAAAATTGCAATAATACGTCATTGTCCATATTTTGGAAACACTTGCACACACCTTACTCTAATCGATTTGTATTTACTAAATACTGCATAGAGAGGCTTATAAAACGAGTTACATGTTATACTTTTTTTACAACCAACAATTTACAAATCGTTACAATCGTTGTTTTATATTTGACTTGCTGAGTACGTGGTATCTTTCAAGAGTTAATTCCTACATTTTGTTATATATTTTCTTTAATATTATTTCCTTGTTTTTTCTTTAATTGATATAAATTTTTGTAGGTTACGGCGATTCGTGGTGAAAACATTAAAACCTTTTAACAATAGAAACTGAATTTGTGGATAGCGTGATAATGGTCTTCGTTGCAATCCGACTCTTTTTCCTGTCGAAAAAAATTACTTTGCATAGTATGACTTCTATCAACTAAATGAAGTAATGGTGTCAAAACCATCAGATTATTATGAATTAATTCAGGTGCGCTATACTTGAGAAAATTTATACAATGGAGATATTTAAAGCACTTACAACCGCAATCTCTAATCTATTAATACTTTTCTGCATTGCTAATTTGCATTCGTGGTGGTTATATAAAAATAATTTCTATAGTAAATAGCGTTCACCCATCCCTCGAGTTAAAGTTTAAAGAGCCACACGTCCTGCCTGCTCTGAATTGATTAACATACAAGGAATTTTAAATTACGTTGTGAGTAATTATCATTCATTTTTACGAGTCTGCGTACGTCGATAAATTACCTCGGGAGGATTAAGTGCATTTTTAATTAACACGTAACTTATTGTGGTTTAAGATTTGTTGTGTGAGCAGATTTATAGTATGTATTTACATTTGACTATAATTACTTTGTGAATAATGAGCGCACAAGACGTAACAACAGTACTGTAGGTGTTTTGGGTTTGACAGTAAACTTATAAACTTAATTTATTTCAGTGAGGAACTACTACTGTATTCTCACAATAAATACGACCTTTTTACTTTTGTTGTTAAACCATTGATTGCAGGATTATTTCACATTATTGTGGATTATATAGACTTAATGGAAGGACTTAACAGCAAATTTGCATCGATTCTAATCTGAAAATTCAGTAATTATTTTACTTTTTGTTACAAATTATTATTCGTACTCATTTGCATAAGTCACATTCAATGCAAAAATTATACATGGGTGTTAGATCTGCAGTTTTTGAGGGAGCCACTCGTCCACGACCGGGCCAGATCAAAGATAACCCATTAAATTTAAAATTCAAGGCTCAAATTTGCAATTGCATTTTGGACTATTAAGATGCCGAAGATGGCGTCACTCATTCTCAATTCGGGTACCAAAAGCACCGTCATGTATATGAAATAATTCAAATTTATTTGTAGGAAGGCACAATTTATGTAATGCTTTTCTCGTCAAGCGCAGTGGAATATTTTATCGTCTCATATACAACATTAAAACGAAATTCTTGTCGATTTACCACAACTATAAATTTGGAGATAAAACAATAAAACACACGATATATTTATTTAATTTTTCTTGAAATGAAAATCGCTTCGCTTTTAAGGTCGGTTTAGCATGAAGTGTTTATAACTGCCCTCACGCTATCAAAATTGTTATTGTTTTGATACGTGGTAACTGGAAAAAAGAATGCATAAAATGCTCGTATGCATGTTTAGAGTTTATTTAGCTATTTAAATTAGCAAGTTCGAGTAACAAAATTACAATCATAATGACTGTAATAACTTTATTTATTGCTGGTAATTGAAGGGTGAAACTGATCTTCGGAACGATTTTGCAACTGGTTCAACAAATAAGCTTCACTCTGTCATTACGACGTAATCAGTGGAATTTCATCGTAAATTATAGACGACTTTCGGCCTTGTTAAGACTACGGTAGTTGATCTAATTCGCGGCCGCCACGAAACTCTGATTTGAGCCTTATGGATGTCGTACGATATTAATATTGCACTATCCTGTCGGAAGATCGAAAAATGAGATGTGATACCATCGAAATCGGTTACGATAATTTATCACTGTTGATAAAGATCTTATTTTGGATGAACCGAATAGAGTGAAATTAATTGTGAATTTGTATTACTATATTTCTACTACTATAAAATCGTTTCTTTATAGTTCTTTTATTAATTTTCCAAATAACAAATAACAAGTTTTTATGAGGCAATAATAGGAGATTGGCAACACTGAGGGATTGGTATATCACACGCGCCATGGCATGTCTTGGCATTCTTATGAACTTAGAAATTTTTATTCCAATAACGCTTGTTCGATACAAGACAAACATGGGCAACGAAAATAATCGTCAATACCACGACAATAAACGTAATAATCAAAAACCAATTGTCTCTTTGACAGTTTTCAAATCTGAGTTTGACCAACACAACAAAAAATATACATTATTTTATGGCACCCCGGTACTTATGCAGTTGTTCAAAGAGAGTGTGCGTAGATTTATAAAAGGCAAGTTCTTTTAAAAAAATCTGTGAAGGTGTATTGCAAATAAACATTTACATTCTGTACATAAACTATTGCATGCAGCACAAAGAATTTTATGACCTTTACTACGCCACGAGAAAGTTAGAACAATTAAATTGAGGTGGAATGCTTAAATTATTAAAACTGAAAAAAATCTTTACTGCTTCCGCAAAATTTAAGCTTCTGCGTTACATGTTGTACTAGTAGCGTAAGAAAAATTTGACAAGAGAGCGGATGCGAAAATTATTGGAGTTTACTCCCTAAGAATCGATTTTTAAAGCCCGGTACGACAAATTTTTGGGGAGCAAAATCGATCGGTAAAACCCTCTAAACTGTACCATGTATTGTTGGTTGCCCCTTGGGACACTCAGGACAGGTCATTATTGTCTGATACAAATGTTACAACTGGCTTAGGGGGCGTAGCTACCATCTGAACTCCCGTAATACCTACTACCTACTTCATCCGCACTACCAAAGTGTTTGACTTTTATTTCTGTTTAATTTTTTCGTACTCACACGTACAGATGCGTTTATTTACCCCCTTTGCCTATTGTATATACAAAGACAATCGCACTTAAAGAGTAGACTCCAGGCGCGTCGGAGCTGGCACGCACAATTACTTTTTTGATTGTAAATCTGAAGAACCTTGCAGAACACCGAATCATGTTGAAGAGTTTAAAGAGTTCTGAAAAGTTCTGAGAAATTATAAGAAATATGAATACTAAAAGGTTCTAAGAAGGCACTGAGCATTGTGTTGATTTTTGTCAACCCTACGATGTTATGCAATCGACCAAAAAAGTCGTGACGGCACAACATCGGAATTTGACGTTTGCTGATTCCAAATAAGCGATAAGTTGCACCATAGTGAAGTTGGCGGTAACCTTTATATGAACACCATAGAGACGGAGACAGATTAGTGTGTTTATTTTTTACCTGTTTTTTTTTAATGTACAAAGAAATAATTCTACTTTCAACTTAACGATGTTTAACGTCAAACTCCGATATTGTGATGTCTCAGATTTTTACTTTTTTCCTCAACTCTTTCAATTATTGCCTCCTGAAGAATTCTGAGTACGCATAAGAAATCTTGAAGAATTCTGTATAGCCCCCAACGAATTCTGACAGTTCCTGAAGGATCTTGAAAAGGAGTTCAGATGAATTCTGAAAATCCCTTGTGAAGAAAAATTGAATTAAGGAGCATCTCCCAAAATTCAAATAAATATCACAACTCAATAATTCAAAAGTTAAAATGTATAATTGGAATATATATCCTGGTGAAAGACCTGAAGGGTCTAATAACTCCTAAATTGTGTCGATGAATCAATTCTGAGGAATCCTGAAGAATCTTAATTAGTCTTAAAAACCTTTGAGAGCACAGAATATTCCTGAAGGGTTTCTGAGAGATCTTCTAAAGAGTTTTAAGAAGTCGCATCCACAACTGACCGATTGACTAATGGTATTGGAATGACAACCATTTTTTGACTTAATTTTTTTTAATTCGGATTGAACACGAGAGTGAGTTCTAGTTTTTAAAGGAAAAAGAATCAATAAATGGTTGTTATTTCTTATCCATTTAGTCACTCGAGGAGTATAGTGGAGAGTTCGGAACACCCACCCACCGCACTCACAAACGGTACCAGAACCATACGCTTTTTAGTCACAAAGAAACCTATACTATAGTAATGAGAATAAATCCAATTTGAGATTTACACCAAAATAATATATACTCAAATTTACATTTTTGATGAATGGTTGACAAACTGGGTCGGAATGACAATCATTTTCATATTGTATCCACCAAAAAAGACTTATACCAAAATATTTATGTTAGCGTGGGTTCCCAGAGGCCCACCACGAACAGGAACCGAGCCTCCCCGAGAGGAGCCGAGCCACACAACCACATAGAGAGTGGTCGAGAACAGTAGTCTCTAATGCTGTAGCTGTGTATTTTCCCAAGATAAATTGGAATAAACTGTGAATTTGGACTAAGTCGGGTTTTAATTTATCCAAAGTTATCATCAGAAGTGGGAGATCTCCTTGTGACGTGGTTACGGGAGAAAAGGACCTAAATATCGTTTTTTTTTTAACGCGATAAGTTCGAAAAACAACAATGGCTGACGACGGCGAACAGTCTGAACGTGCGAATGGCCCAGACAGTGTCGGTCGCGATGGTGGTGCTAGTGAATCCTGGGACCAAAAAATGATGATGATGATGCAAATGCATCAAGAAAATAATTTGAACTTTCAAAATCAAATGTTACAAATCCTATCAGCAATGGCCAATGCACAGGCTCATGTTACAAGTCACCCGACTTCATCAACTGCGCAAGCTCAATCTATAGTGTCTCCAACAAGTCCCGACGTGATGGCGGCAGCATCGTCTCAGATTCGTCTGACGAATTTTGATCCTGATGACACAGCGTTCACCATGGTGGAATGGATAGATGACGTCACCAGAATCCAACACGAGCTTGGAATCTCAGATACAATGATTCTGTTGAAAGCAGGTCACGCACTTCGAGGACGAGCTGCCCGATTCTACCAGCACTGGAAACCTAGAGTAAGAGATTGGGCTTCATTTAGGCGCGATTTTGAGGTAGCATTTCCTGAACAAGGAACACCAGCTACTCGTATACGTGCATGTTTAGCAATAAGTAGCGAAAATTTTGATTTATTGGTAGAGTATGGAAATGCGAAACTTACATCCATTAAGCGGTTTTATCCAAATTTTCCTTGGGATATAGTCCTTAGCTTGGTCGAGTACGACATTCAAAATGTAGAAGCAAAAAACAGGATCAGTCTGCATTCCCCTACGTGTGACGCTGAATTATTAAAGTTGTTGGCTGCTTGTGACGCCAATAAGTTAGTAAAAGATGACCAAGTACGTGAGTTGTCCCGAAAGCGAGCTCACACCTCACGTTATGAACACCCTGGCTTTAAAGGAAAATGTCGGAATTGTCATCGTTATGGACACAAACAAATAGAATGCACCAAAGAGATAAGGAGTACTGCCCCAATTCCTGATAAAAACGTGTGTTATCGAAAACATGGATTTCCAAAACGAGTACTATTGACGCAAAAGACTCGTTTTCTGCGCTCATTTCCATCAGCTACAATTCAAAATAACAATACAATAGTTTCTATATCATATCTTGTGGATACAGGCTCAGATGTCTCAGTTATACACGAAAAAATCGCGAAACAACTGAATCTACAAGTTTGGCCAAATACTCAATTTCTGTCTGGAATAGGAAATAGTATAATGAAACCTATTGGTCGTAGCACCACTATAATGTTTACGCCAACTATGACCCTAGAAGTTGATTTTCTGATCGTACCCGATGGGTCCATTCCCGGAGATGATATTGATGCTTTAATTGGTCTAGATGTCCTTAAACGACCAGGAATTAAAATTGAATTAAATAGCAATAATAGTGTAGATATTGTACATGACCTAATAATTAAGTCCCGCATTTGTACGATACACAGTTTCGCTGAAAATGAATTGGATTTGTCAGGATTGGACGAGCAAGTCAGAAAAGAAATAACAACAATTCTACGAAATGCGATAATGCAAACACCGCCAGCAGTTACGACTGGAAAGTTGAAAATAATACTACGTGATTCTCAGCCGGTCGCTTGTAAACCTCGTCACCTATCATATGGCGAACGATTACAAGTAAAACAAATCATAAAGGAACAGCTACAAACTGGGATAATCCGACCAAGTGAATCTGCTTATGCTAGTCCCATAGTTCTTGTAAAAAAAAGAAATGGTGATTCAAGGCTATGTGTAGATTTCCGGGACGTAAATAAAAGAGTATTACGTAATAATTATCCACTGCCACGTATACAAGATCAAATTGATGCCCTTGCGAAGGCTGTTTATTTTTGTACTCTAGATATGAAGGCAGGATTTCATCAAATTGAGGTAGAAGAAGATTCAAAGCATATTACTGCCTTTGTAACACCAGATGGACTTTTCGAATATAATCGGATGCCCTTCGGCTTTGTAAACTCTCCGTCGTGTTACCAAAGGGCCATTGATAAAGCTCTTGGTCCCCTGAAAGACGATATCGCTTTTGTTTATGTGGATGACGTGTTGTGTCCTTCTCAGACGATTGCGCAAGGTCTGCAAAACCTACGACAAGTTGTTGACATTCTTTCGAAGGCCGGATTTGTGCTGAACTTAGCAAAGTGTACGTTTTTTAAAACAAGTGTAGAGTATTTGGGAGTCGTGATCGAAAACGGAACCGTAAAACCAAGTCCCCGGAAAGTACACGCACTCGCACAAACTGTCGCTCCTACTGATGTAAAAGGTGTTCGGCAATTGTTAGGACTGGCGGGATATTTTCGCCGTTTTGTCAAAAACTTTGCAACTTTAACGGCTCCAATTTCTAAGTTGTTACGTAAAGGACAGTCTTTTGAATGGACGAGTGAATGCGAAAACATTCGATTGGACCTAGTAAAACGATTAACGGAATATCCGATTTTAAATATTTTCAATCCGGAACTACAGACCGAGTTACATACGGACGCCAGTTCGGTAGGCCTTGGCGGTATCTTAATGCAAAGAGACTTGAATAACATTCTACATCCAGTGGCTTATTATAGTAGGCGCACCACCGAGTGTGAATCTCGATATCACTCATATGATCTAGAAACACTTGCAATTGTAGATTCCACACAACACTTTCGTACTTATCTCTATGGTATCAAATTTACGATTTATACCGATTGCAATTCTGTACGTGCTACCGCCTTAAAAAAAGAACTCCATCCTCGCGTTGCCAGATGGTGGGTTAAATTACAAGATTTTAATTTTGAAATTGAATATAGGCCAGCACACAAAATGACCCACGTAGATTACCTTAGTAGGAATGCTCCTCGATTACAAGTGTTGGTAACACGAACCACAGGCCCTGATGAACAAAACAGAACGATTAGTGACTACCAAGCGAGCGACCCATTTTGTCAGTCTATTATCAACAACACCCACACGGAGCCGGGATACACTGTAAAGGATAACTTGGTGTTTTTCCAAAGTTCAGACGATTCCATTAGTCATTGTTTTGTGCCTGTAGCAGCGAGACTCAATGTTATGAGGGTCTATCATGATGAATCATCACACATTGGGGCTGATAAAATGTTGGCGAAACTACGAGAGGATCTCATCTGGCCGCATATGAGCAAAACAGTTCGCAAATATGTTGCAAACTGCAGATCGTGTGTTCTAGGAAAATCATTCACCGGTAAAAAACATGGTCTGTGTCAACAAAAATCAAAACCAACACAGAAATTAGATACTTGGCATATTGATCATGCGGGACCGTTGGTCAAGTCTAACAACTGTACACAAATCCTGGTGATAATAGATGCATTTACCAAATTTGTTCGCTTTTGTCCTATTAAACAGAAAACTACAGATTGTAGTATAAAAGCTTTAAG
Source organism: Diaperis boleti (assembly GCA_963583935.1). NCBI lineage: Eukaryota > Metazoa > Arthropoda > Insecta > Coleoptera > Tenebrionidae > Diaperis > Diaperis boleti. The sequence goes on along the minus strand of OY757242.1, from coordinate 72,541,868 downwards.
TACTGTATTCGAAGAATTAGGCGCACCGAAACGTATAATAGCAGACAGAGGATCCGCGTTTCAAGCTAGCAAATTTAAGGAGTTTTTAGAAGAATGGTCTGTCGAACTGCATTTTATTGCAACAGGAGTTCCAAGGGGAAATGGACAAGTAGAACGTGTGATGCGTACCTTGTTTAATGCCATGCGAGCAGTTCTGAACGACAAAGAAGAAAAACATTGGACGAAAGTACTTCCTGATATTGAAGACGACTTAAATGTTACTGTTAACACGTCAACCGGATATGCTCCTTGGGTACTAATGTTTAGTGAAACTCGACGCTTAAAAGCTGCCGACGCCCTGCTGTCTACTGTTCCATCGAACAATGAAGTCACCGACCCAGATGCAATCTCTAGAGAAGTAAACAAACGCCTGGAAAAAATTAATGAACAAACAAAAACGAGTTTTAACAAGAAGCGTGTCAAAGCCGTGCCATACAATGTTGGTGACAAAGTGGCTATCGCACAGAGTCAACTAGCGTATGGAGGAAAATTGAAACCGAAATTCCAAGGACCTTTTGAAGTTACACATTGCTTGCCTAATGAAAGATATGCCTTACGCCGAAGTGGGGGTCGAGGTAGGATTACAGTATCAGCTCATGAGCAATTACGTCCTTGGCCAGACACACCAGAGGACGATCTTTAAACAGCTGTTTTGCTTTACTTCCTCACAGATATAATTGGGCCTTTAAGTGATCAATTTTAATGTAGCTCCCTAAACTAATGTTTAGGCTCAGATTTTTAAATAAAGCCTGTTTTACCTGAATCTGTACAATGTGTTCAAATTAATTTTGTTGTTTTTCCCGAGAAAGTTCCCCAAGTAAAGAGTGGGCATGTGTGTACAATAAGATCCCCAAGTAAATTTTGGGCATGTGGAAGCAGATCCCTAAACTATTGTTTAGGCTTAGTTCCCCAGAATCAAGACTGGGCAATTTGCGATCCCTAAACTGATTTTTAGGCAAAGATCCCCAAATATTGGGCTATTATTTCAACATTAACAAGGTCCTTAAGTAGGCAGAGTTCCCCATAATGGGCCTGTTTTGTTTTTTTTTTTTTTTTGTTTTTGTGTTCTTTTTTCTCTTAGCTTCAGAAAGATGGTACGAGGACGCCCCACTGTCAGGAAGGCCGTGTTAGCGTGGGTTCCCAGAGGCCCACCACGAACAGGAACCGAGCCTCCCCGAGAGGAGCCGAGCCACACAACCACATAGAGAGTGGTCGAGAACAGTAGTCTCTAATGCTGTAGCTGTGTATTTTCCCAAGATAAATTGGAATAAACTGTGAATTTGGACTAAGTCGGGTTTTAATTTATCCAAAGTTATCATTTATATATACTCAAATTTACATTTTCGACTGAATGGTTGACAAACTGGTTCGGAATGCCAACCATTTTCACATTGTATTCAAATTTCGTTTCTTGTATTTCACAATTGTTCTTTATTCTGACAAAAACCATTTCGTTCATGGCACCACATGTGAATGCGGTGGGTGGGTGGTCCACCGCATCCACAACTGACTGATTGACTAATGGTATTGGAATGACAACCATTTTTTGACCAAATTTTGAAATTTAGTCTTCTTGATGTATTTATTTTTTCGTCGTTTTTCTGTTCATTATACATTCTTCTTTTTTACTGTTCGTTTACTTTTATTATTAGTTACCTTGTAATTGTTTATTTATTTGTTTTTTAGGTTCTCTGATAATTTTTTGAAACTGTATCCTTCTGTGAATTTTCGTTCTGTTTTTCTTTTATTATTTTGTTGATTAGCCTTGTTTTGGCCCTATTGACTCTTTGTTGTTCTTCTGTTTATTTATTTTGTTTTTTTTTTCTTTTATTTTCTTTTTGTAGTATCTGAGTATCTGTGTTTGAAACAAGTGTTTAAAACAAATTGGTCATAAAAAATCCTTCCGAAAACTCTTGATAACTTCTGATAATATAAAGAATATATCGAATTTTCAGATACTTAAAAGCATTCATGAAAAATGCAAATATTTTTTTCAAAATTAGTTGATGTTTTATTAGGAGAAAAAGTGAGGTTTTTCATAGCAAGTCTGTAGGCAAATACATTCGTTTTGCGTGTTTATTTCTGAACCCAAATTGGGGGGTGGGTATGAGTTATGTTGTTTCAATGATTTGAGTAGTAATTTCTCGAAAATCCACTTTTCTCCGAATAAAACGTGATATTTTTTCTTTAAACTTTCTTTGATTTGACTGAATACCAGCGGCGCATAAAGTGATTTCAAGGTTACTTTATGCGCCGCCAGCTGACTTTATGCTCCGCCATATGACTTTATGCGCCGGTAGACGACTTTGTCATGGCAGTGAAATGGCGATTGGTCATTATACCTATTGACGTATACAATGTCACGTTTTTCTAACGTTTGAAAAAATAGTAGATTGTGTTATTAGGAGTAAAAGTGGGTCTTTTCGTGACAACTCTGTGGGTCTGTAAGTAAATACAGACGAGCCTTGAAGAGCCACTTTTCTCCGAACATGCTATTTAATAAACTAATAAAACAAAGTATTTTGTTTGCCATATCACGTTTTTGTTATGTGTCTTCATTGACAAGGTAAAAAGTATCACTTTGCCTGATTAGGCATAATACATAAAGTAGGCAAAATTTGCTATTTTATCTGCTTATCAGAAAAGTGAGACTTTTACCTTGTCAATGAATTCCTACAAAATTATTGTTTTATAATTTATTTATCTGAGAACATTTGCGGATAAAAAATAGTATATGTATATTATTCAGAGCATAAGTCGCTTTATGTGCAGGCTCAGCATATAAAGCTTAACTTAAGCTCTTAATAATATAATCTACTATTATTTAATCCAGAAAGTTAAAAGGACGTAAATAACCAAAAGAGGCCTGAATAGTATTGACGACTAAAGAAAAAAAGATAAAATAGAGAAATCCTGAGGAAATATATGCAATCATGAGGAATCCTGAAGAATTCCGAAGAACATTGAAGAGTTCTGACAATTTTCGAAGAATCCTGAAAAGTCTTGAAGAGTGCTAAGGTGGCTTAAATATCCTGAGAAATCGTTAACAGTAGAACAGAGTTTCAAAAGTGTGCCGATCAGGGAGTCCACCACCTACATCGATCGAGTGAGTGAGATGGTATTTTTGGTTGTCTACATTACCGTACATTTACATTATTGTAAATAAATTTATAACTTAGTATAAAAGGCCTAAACCCAGGCCTAAACCGTAGATGGTCTAAATTTGAACGTCTTTTAACTAACAACGAAGTCTCCCACACTGTTCACATCAATATCAAGCCGTAATAACACTCACAATAGTGACGTCATTTTATTGACATTTCTCATCGTAAATAAACACAAACGCAAAACTCGCTTAATAATCGATGACTTTTCTCGAGTGGCAATTCGTAAGTGAGATTTTTGACATTTCTCGTGAAATTTGACACTTTTTTTTAACTCAATATTAGAGGTTTAGTTTATTTACATTTACACTCTCAACACTTTATTTGAGTATTTAGATATTGAATCTTTCAACTCACGTGAAATGTCTTCTTTATTTCGAGGATTTCCTTTTTTATTCTTTGGGAACCTACTGTTTAGTTTGTTTTTGTTTTCAGCCTTTCCTTGTTGCTGCCATTTTCTTCTCAACTTTCTTTTTCTGCCATCCATCTCTCTGATTTCAAGTGAATAGTTAGGCCCCTTTGTTCTACGTTTGATCTCCGACGTGTTCTTTTGTCTTTAGTTTGCTTGTTAGTTAGGGTAGGACTAGTTTCTTTCCTTATTATTTTTCGCTTAATGTCATTATTACAGGAGGATGATCTGATATTAAGGGCCGGTTGATACAATGTCGAGTTAAACTGAAGGTTGCAGGTTTACTTCCAGATTCGTCAAAAAACCGGTTGTACAAACACAGTTTATCTCGAAACTAGAGGGTAAAGTCCTTGTAAATGTTATCGGTGGATTTCTACTGGTAAAAGTCCTGGTAGGAAGTTACGCATGCGTAAATATCACCGACTCATCGAGGGATCAGCAGTTTCGACAGCTGTATGTTTGCAATTTGACAACGCGGTAAGGAAGGTGATTATCCGTTGTACTTGTTGTTTGTTGGTTTTTATTGCAATTAACGCTCATTTAACAAATATGGGGGGTGTTTTCGATTATGAAAGTTTTCAATTTATGTTAATAGTGTGTCGTGAGTAATACATTTGTAGTTTCTTCATTTGTCTTTGTTTCAGCTGGTTGTTCAGTTTAGTTCCTGAAAGTAGTTCGATTTTAACTGTTGCTCTCGATATGTGTTTCATCTGGTATATTTTGTTTGTCTTCATCATGTTGGAATTAAATGACAAGTAATGGCAGGGGATATTTTTTATTGTTTTTAACGTGTCCATTTTTTTTATCAAGTTTATTGCAGAGATACATTGAAGCTGTATCAAACGAATACATAGACTTTGCAGTTGGAAGATTTCGTACAGCATTCTGAAGTTTTCTGAAGAGTTCTGAAATGTTCTTAAGGAACCTGAAACACTCTTAGGAATCCTAAAGAACCTGAGTAGTAGGTACAGAGAAATTGAAAACTAAATTTTTATTAGTCAAAGGTGAAATTTAATATTGTCAACTTGACATTTCATAAATAATTCTAAATATATCTATGTCGAACTCCACAAACTTTAATAACTGAAGGATTACTAATGGTACATGTTTCGGCAGAATGCTTCTGCCATCATCAGCCCTAATTTAACAAGAGATTAATGATACAATTGATGAATTACAAGAGGGGTTCTTACCTTAAAGAATATAAAAAATTATGACATTGACGTAATTTTGAATTAAATTTGACGTTTTCAAAGGGTTACATGATTTTTAAAAGATTTCGTAAAAACAACATTTTATAAATGTAAAAATTAAAAATGGATCAAAGAGAATCTGGTAAGTTTGTTTGAGTGAAAAATTAAAATAGTGAATTAATAATGGGATTATTGAAGTTATTCTGTTCATTTAAACAAGATCTGTTTTCCAGTTTCAAGGCTTTCCTTATTTCCAAAGTCTCGAGAAAATCTAATTTCCGGCCTTTATTGCATTTATGAATCAATTTGGAATTTGATGGTGAAAAACTATGCTTCGTTATTAATATATGGTTGGCGAAAGAAGAAGGTGTTGATGGTGGAGGATCAAGATCTGTGTTGTTATAGATGTGCCTGAAATGTTCTTTAATACGGTCTGATATTTTGCGACCTGTCTGACCTATGTAGAATGACTCACAAGTAGAGCAGCTTAATTTGTATACACCTGATGATGATTTGTAATCTAATGGATCTTTATTTTTAATAAAAAATCTGGATAAGTTGTTATCTGTTTTAAATGAAACTTTAAAACCGTTTTTCTTAAGTATTTTAGAACATTTCTCTGAGACGACGCCAAAATATGTTAATGAATTTGAAAAGGAAATTGTTTCTGAAGGATTTTTAACCAAGTAGTGTGTGTACTTGAATTTGTTACAGTATCTATAGTAAGGATTTAAGGACATTCTTCTTGTTTATAAATAATTCTGTTGGCTTAAGTGCTGATTTAAAGATAGGTACCTTCTGTCACGAAATACTTCGGAGTTTCTGCCTTCTTCAGATTATGGCAGTTAAAATCCGTTGAGTTCAACTGGTGCAATAGTTCGCAGAAAAGACGAAACAATGCATTTTTTTCTTGTAAACTCATAGCACTTTTCTTTCACAAGCAAAGGTTTTAACTGTTGAAATGTTACAGCAGGAACATAATTTTTGGTTTTAAAAAAGTGTTGGTAGGCACAAGAACTAAAACTGTGTATAATGGCACTTCTAGTTAAAGCGCTTTATTTTGCTATACAAGTTATCGAGGCGTAAAAGAACTGCCGTCCTTTTTTATTAATTTATTTTGTTAATCAGTATTATTATAAACTTTCCCGTTTTATTAACTATTATAACTCTTTCTTCGCTCCTTGTATTCGGTGTCATCAAAGCCGCCGTCGAGACAACCACAGCCACGTTCCACTGCAACAATGGAAGATCTGAAATCCGGCCGATTGTGTTTATGAAAAGTCCGAAGTCGAGCAGATTTTCTCGCATTGAATCTGTCCTTGAGAGGATTTTATTTGTTTGAGGACGTTATGAAACGCGCGTTTCCCGCCATTGTTACACCTTCTTCCTTTGTTTCATGGATCGTTCGAAACTGTATTTCGCCATGACACGTTTAAAACAAAAGATATCGCGTGTTGGAAATAAATATGGCGCCGTAAATTAAGTTCGCGTGAGCGCGCTTTATGTCGGTGCGACATACGTCATATATACCTGGTTGTTAGGGTGGCTACATACCACTCACATTGGCGAAACTTAATTACTTTAGTTGTTTACAAAATGCAATACATATTAATTTATACTGTATCTTAAAAATTTCGCATCGACGGAGAAGGTTGCAGCTACGGAATTGGCGGTCGTAGAATCAGAAAACGATGTTTTAAGTTTCTACTGCCGCATTCATACGGGGTCTTTATGAATGATTCATACATCCAGTAGGCTTTGAGCGTAAAAATTCCCGTCAAAATTCACCAAAATATGGTTACCCACAGGTAACTTGTTATATGAATCATTTATGAACACCCGGTAAAATTAAACTGCTCCATGTTGTGTTATTTGGTTTTGGGCTTTTAAAAGTGAATTACCACATTTTGTTCGTAAAGTTAATGAAGATAATGAAAATTATACTCCTCCAGAGATCATAAATACGATGAAGATGTGATGTACAAGCAAAGCCCATCAAAGAAGTTTATTTCCGACTGACCTTCGGCTTCGGTCTTATTCTCAGTTCACTCACAGTTGCACAAAAATTTGCCAAAATGTAAAATTGTAAAATATGCAGTTTTATTATAAACATAATAATATGAATTCGACTTAAATATATTTTTCTACTTTGCGTTCGTACTGAGGCTATTACGATACGCTTTTGGGTGTCATAATAGACAAAAGCGGTGTTATAATAATTACACTAAAAATAGTATAATTTATTTTTTTAATATTGGTAATCTCTCTGTCTGATCTTGGCAATCCTAACCTATACTTCGCTGTCAATGATGTATGAATGTGAATTGGCATTACTATTTTTGCCACTTGTATTGGAAATTCACGTGCATTTGGGGCAAGCGATTCTGTTGGGGGAGGTGTCCAACAAGCTGGTAACACTTGTCGCCTTCTTGGAGCATTGGTGTAGGACAGCGTCTGTAGGTTTTACATGTCCTGGATGGCTCGCCTTGACTTTGTGTGGACGCCGTCAGGAAGGTTTTTAATAGTATAAGACAACATTGTGGCGTTGCAGCTCAAAATACATACGGTAGGAAAATGTTTTTGGAGACGTGTTCTTCTGCCAATTTTCAAATTGGGCGTATGTTTTTCGATATACCTCGCGTGACTTTGAAGGTAGCAAATTGCCTATCGTATTTTCGCCAAAACCCGTATTTCTGGGGGCGTACATTGAAGAACTTCAGAACTCATTTTTGGAAGGACAAAAATACGAGTGTTGACGTTTCAAATTAATTCTTTTTCATAGGCGCCGTTAATGCAGCTCACACGTGTGCCAACCGCCGCTAAATTCCCTAGATTGTGAAATTTGATTATTTTGTATAAAAAGTGGCAAAGTAGAAAAAATACTGTATGATAACTCGTTTATAAGGCATTTTGTCGCACTTACTCTTTTAGGGCATTTCTCGCTACGCTCGTCGTGCCCTAAACCCGTGCGTGCGACAAAATGCTTCTTATAAAACTCGTATCATAATATACTATTAAATTTTAATAATATGTACCTATTATGCAACAGATTCTCAAAGTGTCAGGTTTAATATTTTTAAACTTTTAAGCTCTCAATCTGTCAGGTTCCCAGCTTCTCACTATTTTAATTTTCCACCTCTCAGATTGTCAGTTTCTTCATTTCCCAGCTCTTCACTTTGTCAGGTGCTCAGTTTCTCAATTTCCCAATTTCTAAGTTTACAGGTTCTCAGTGGTTCCCCAGTCTCTCGTCTGCAAGGTTCTCAGTATCTAATATTTGATAATTACAGGATTTTAGTTTCTCAGATTTTCATCAGGTCCTCATTTTCTCAATTTTCCAGTTTCTCAGGTTCTCAGTTTATCAGGTCTCAGGGTCCGATCTGCACATCACGTGGCATTTTCAAATAATTGCTATTTATTAATATCATTGAGTTTTTAGTTTCTTAAATTTTCATTTTTCAATGGTGGAGATTTTTAATTTTGCCGGTCGGTTCCCAGTTGCAAACTTTTCAGGTTCACAGTTTCTTAGATTCTCACCTTCTCAATTGTTCAGTATATTAGTTTCTCAATTTCATTTGCCAATCAACCACTTTTTCGGTTTCTCAAGTTTTTAATTTGTGAGGTACCCGGTTTCTCGACTGACTTAGTTTTACATCAGGTTCTCGGCTTATTATAATCTTTAAGATTCTCAAGTTTCCTGGTTTCTCAATTTTTCCAGAATCCAGACTATACTGGGTGAAATTGAAATATAAATAATTATGTAAAAATTTTAACTGGTGCATCATAAGGTCCAGTACAACATAAATTTGAGTCAAAAATTTTCATGGGGCATACTTCTTAAACCAACCTAGTTTCGGCGTTCATGAAATCGATATGACAAAAAAGGCGTACGGTCGAGTCCGACATTGAATGACTTAATTTACTTGCCTCAGTAACAATATCTCAAAATCTTAACAAAAAACAAATAAATTTTGTTTCAAAAATCACCCGCGACACGTTGATCAGACGTTGATACGAAACTGTTTTTTTGTTGTCGTTTTGCACGTTCACGTAAAACACGCTTTGTCCATCAACAATACAATGTTGAAGAAGAATTCCAAAGATGTCTGGAATGTGCTAAGGTCCATAATAAATTAATAAATTTTTGAGGTGCCTACTGAAGAATTCCAAAGAGCCGTGAGTACTTATAAAGAATCATTTCCTGAAAAATCTTTAAAAATCCTGTTATAAATGAAAATGCTAGACACTGAAGAATTGATTTATTAATAAATAATTAATTGAATTAATTAATCAAATTTAAGATTTCTCAGAATAGACTCGTTCTAAGGAATCTTGAAGTACTGAAGGGCCATGAAAAATTCATATACATATGATTTTATGTACTCATCGATGCTTCATTATATAGGATTATCTAGATGTCTGGAATTCTCAATCTCTTAATTTCTCAATTTTACAATCTAATGTCACAAACTTTCAATGTTTCCAGTTTCTCACGTTACCTAGTTTTCAAATTTGTGTAAGACTCTCAAATTGTCAGTGTCTTAAGATTTTGAGGTTTTCAAGCTTTAGAATCCCAATTTTGCCAAATTCTCAGTATTTTGATTTTGTGTGAAAATTTGGGGCGCTCAAGTTCGGGTTTTCAGATTTTCAATCTGTCTTTCAAGTTCCTAATTTCTCAAGATCTTCATTTCTCAATGTCTCAATATTTCAATTTGTTAATCCACCCCATCTTTCAATATCTCAACATTTTGGTATATTAGGTATCAGGATTTATGACTTGGAGAAATGTTATATTTGCCAGCTGGACCACACTAGGCAACATCGCAACAAAAATAGAAATGATAGGTATTGATTAAATTTCATTTATGATATACTTGCTTTTCATGGATATCTTTCATGGAACCTTTCACATTATAATGATGATTATAATTTTAAGAAAATTTAAACAAATGTGCTAGTTGTGAAAAAAATAGTATATAAACCACGGTTGAGAAGCCCTTTCTTAGCCTCGTATAAGCAAATAAGCTCGGCTAAGAAAAATTGCTTCTCAACCTTGGTGTATAATTACTATTAATTTGTTTTTAAATTTAAATATATCTATGTCGAACTCCACAAACTTTAATAACTGTAAGATTACTAATGGTACATGTTTCGGCAGAATACTTCTGCCATCATCAGCCCTAATTTAACAAGAGATTAATGATACAATTGATGAATTACAAGAGGGGTTCTTACCTTAAAGAATATAAAAAATTATGACTTGACGTAATTTTGAATTAAATTTGACGTTTTCAAAGGGTTACATGATTTTTAAAAGATTTCGTAAAAACAACATTTTATAAATGTAAAAATTAAAAATGGATCAAAGAGAATCTGGTAAGTTTGTTTGAGTGAAAAATTAAAATAGTGAATTAATAATGGGATTATTGAAGTTATTCTGTTCATTTAAACAAGATCTGTTTTCCAGTTTCAAGGCTTTCCTTATTTCGAGTCTCGAGAAAATCTAATTTCCGGCCTTTATTGCATTTATGAATCAATTTGGAATTTGATGGTAAAAACTATGTTTCGTTATTAATATATGATTGGCGAAAGAAGAAGGTGTTGATGGTGGAGGATCAAGATCTGTGTTGTTATAGATGTGCCTGAAATGTTCTTTAATACGGTCTGATATTTTGCGACCTGTCTGACCTATGTAGAATGACTCACAAGTAGAGCAGCTTAATTTGTATACACCTGATGATGATTTGTAATCTAATGGATCTTTATTTTTAATAAAAAATCTGGATAAGTTGTTATCTGTTTTAAATGAAACTTTAAAACCGTTTTTCTTAAGTATTTTAGAACATTTTTCTGAGACGACGCCAAAATATGTTAATGAATTTGAAAAGGAAATTGTTTCTGAAGGATTTTTAACCAAGTAGTGTGTGTATTTGAATTTGTTACAGTATCTATAGTATAATTTATTTATAGTTTTTAAAGAATATCCATTATTTGAAGCGATTTGTTTAATGTTATTAAGTTCTGTTTGAAAAGATGAATCTGATAGTGGTATAGAAAATAATCGGTGGAAAAAGGAATGAAAAGCTGCAAATTTATGGGAAACAGGGTGACAAGAGTCAAAAGGTATTACGCAATCTGTGATACTAGGTTTTCTATAAATGTCAAATTCAAAAGTATTATTATTTCTAGTGATTAACAAGTCTAAAAAGGGGATTTGGGAATTGATTTCAATTTCAACGGTGAATTTAATGGATTGGTTTAAAGAATTTAAGTTGCTGAGTGCGTTATCAAGTTCAGAATCAGATCCTTTGAATAAAACAATTATGTCATCTACATATCTGTACCAAAAGAGAAAATGATCTTTAAAAGGTGAAGAAGTTAAAAACTGATCTTCCAAGTTATTCATGAATATTTCTGCTAAAAGAGGTGACAAATTAGAGCCCATTGCTAAGCCTGAGTCTTGTGAATAAAAATTATTATTAAATTGAAAGAAATTTTGATCTAGGACAGTCTCACAAAGTGAATGTAAATTTAGTGCATGTATGGTTGGCATATTAGAATTAAATAGTAGGTTTTTTAAAATTAATAAGCAAGATTTGGGTGGGATGCTGGGGAATAAATTAACTACGTCAAATGAAACAAGTCTAGTGTCTGATGGAATTTGGAAATTTCTAATTTTGGAGCAAAGATCTATTGAGTTTTTTATTGCAAATTTGTTATTAAAATCTAAATGTTGTCTAAGAATTGTATTAAGCCATTTTGAAAGTATTGATACAGGTGAATTAACAAAAGAAACTACTGGTCTAATGGGAAAAGGTTGAGTTTTATGTATTTTAGGTAGACCGTATAGTCTAGGTATGCAAGGATTCATGGGTATTAGTGTGAAAGCTTTTGGGTCAAAATATTTAATAGTTTCTGAAACGTCTTTGAGCGTAGATTTAAGGTTGGAAACAAATTTTGAAGTAGGATCTTTTTTGAGTTTTGTAAAGTCACCAGATTTTAAGAAATTCTCTACTTTGTTTAAGTAATCTTGTTTGTTAAGTATTACCAAACAATTACCCTTGTCAGCTTTACTAATACAAATGTTGTTTTCTTCAATTTTTGTTTTTAAGCTTTTAATCATGTTTGAATCTGAAATGTTCTTTGTGATATTGTCTTTAGATAAGGTAGTTAATGTAGTTACTAGTGATGGAATGGTATCGGGTATCAATGGTGTATTATAATGATTGGTGATGATTTCTGTTTCAACTGCAAGTGTTTCTTTTACGTGTTGGATATTTAATGGTTGGACATTGTATTTAAGGCCTTTGGAAAGAAAATTAATTTCAGACTCTGAAAATAAGGTATTACTGTCATTTAAAACTCTATTGTGAAATTTATGATCTATAGCTTGACTACTTTGAATAGGTAAAGATTCTACATGATGGTCTAAGATGGACCTCTTATCTTTAAATGGCATGTTTAATTGTTCAAAGCAAAGGTGATCTAACTTTCTTACTAGATTCTCGTATTTCCTATGTGCTAAGTCTTGTAATCTATCTCTAATAAGTCTGTCCAGATAGTCGAACTGTAGGTGGTCCAAGGAGAAATTGATTTCAAAGTAAAGCCATTTGAGGTCTCTATTCACGATGTTGAGGTGGCGATAATGTTCTTTGATGCATTCTTTGATCCAGTTTCTCTCCGCCTGTCGTTTAATCTTCCAAGATATGTGGTTTTTGATTCCAGTCCTTATAGAGATAAATTTTGGGGTGATCTGAAGCTTGAGGCAATTTTGAAGGAACCAGATTTTTAAAAGGGTGAATCTTCTCTTGATCATTAATTTCTCATAATTACGAACATTATTAGGCCGACTAGCCATATTTATAAACAAGAAGAATGTTCTTAAATCCAAGTGGAGTAAATTTAAATATATCTATGTCGAACTCCACAAACTTTAATAACTGTAAGATTACTAATGGTACATGTTTCGGCAGAATACTTCTGCCATCATCAGCCCTAATTTAACAAGAGATTAATGATACAATTGATGAATTACAAGAGGGGTTCTTACCTTAAAGAATATAAAAAATTATGACTTGACGTAATTTTGAATTAAATTTGACGTTTTCAAAGGGTTACATGATTTTTAAAAGATTTCGTAAAAACAACATTTTATAAATGTAAAAATTAAAAATGGATCAAAGAGAATCTGGTAAGTTTGTTTGAGTGAAAAATTAAAATAGTGAATTAATAATGGGATTATTGAAGTTATTCTGTTCATTTAAACAAGATCTGTTTTCCAGTTTCAAGGCTTTCCTTATTTCCAAAGTCTCGAGAAAATCTAATTTCCGGCCTTTATTGCATTTATGAATCAATTTGGAATTTGATGGTAAAAACTATGTTTCGTTATTAATATATGATTGGCGAAAGAAGAAGGTGTTGATGGTGGAGGATCAAGATCTGTGTTGTTATAGATGTGCCTGAAATGTTCTTTAATACGGTCTGATATTTTGCGACCTGTCTGACCTATGTAGAATGACTCACAAGTAGAGCAGCTTAATTTGTATACACCTGATGATGATTTGTAATCTAATGGATCTTTATTTTTAATAAAAAATCTGGATAAGTTGTTATCTGTTTTAAATGAAACTTTAAAACCGTTTTTCTTAAGTATTTTAGAACATTTTTCTGAGACGACGCCAAAATATGTTAATGAATTTGAAAAGGAAATTGTTTCTGAAGGATTTTTAACCAAGTAGTGTGTGTATTTGAATTTGTTACAGTATCTATAGTATAATTTATTTATAGTTTTTAAAGAATATCCATTATTTGAAGCGATTTGTTTAATGTTATTAAGTTCTGTTTGAAAAGATGAATCTGATAGTGGTATAGAAAATAATCGGTGGAAAAAGGAATGAAAAGCTGCAAATTTATGGGAAACAGGGTGACAAGAGTCAAAAGGTATTACGCAATCTGTGATACTAGGTTTTCTATAAATGTCAAATTCAAAAGTATTATTATTTCTAGTGATTAACAAGTCTAAAAAGGGGATTTGGGAATTGAGTAGAGCAGCTTAATTTGTATACACCTGATGATGTACTACTTGTGAGTCATTCTACATAGGTCAGACAGGTCGCAAAATATCAGACCGTATTAAAGAACATTTCAGGCACATCTATAACAACACAGATCTTGATCCTCCACCATCAACACCTTCTTCTTTCGCCAATCATATATTAATAACGAAACATAGTTTTTCACCATCAAATTCCAAATTGATTCATAAATGCAATAAAGGCCGGAAATTAGATTTTCTCGAGACTTTGGAAATAAGGAAAGCCTTGAAACTGGAAAACAGATCTTGTTTAAATGAACAGAATAACTTCAATAATCCCATTATTAATTCACTATTTTAATTTTTCACTCAAACAAACTTACCAGATTCTCTTTGATCCATTTTTAATTTTTACATTTATAAAATGTTGTTTTTACGAAATCTTTTAAAAATCATGTAACCCTTTGAAAACGTCAAATTTAATTCAAAATTACGTCAATGTCATAATTTTTTATATTCTTTAAGGTAAGAACCCCTCTTGTAATTCATCAATTGTATCATTAATCTCTTGTTAAATTAGGGCTGATGATGGCAGAAGTATTCTGCCGAAACATGTACCATTAGTAATCTTACAGTTATTAAAGTTTGTGGAGTTCGACATAGATATATTTAAATTTAAATTTAAATTTACTCCACTTGGATTTAAGAACATTCTTCTTGTTTATAAATATGGCTAGTCGGCCTAATAATGTTCGTAATTATGAGAAATTAATGATCAAGAGAAGATTCACCCTTTTAAAAATCTGGTTCCTTCAAAATTGCCTCAAGCTTCAGATCACCCCAAAATTTATCTCTATAAGGACTGGAATCAAAAACCACATATCTTGGAAGATTAAACGACAGGCGGAGAGAAACTGGATCAAAGAATGCATCAAAGAACATTATCGCCACCTCAACATCGTGAATAGAGACCTCAAATGGCTTTACTTTGAAATCAATTTCTCCTTGGACCACCTACAGTTCGACTATCTGGACAGACTTATTAGAGATAGATTACAAGACTTAGCACATAGGAAATACGAGAATCTAGTAAGAAAGTTAGATCACCTTTGCTTTGAACAATTAAACATGCCATTTAAAGATAAGAGGTCCATCTTAGACCATCATGTAGAATCTTTACCTATTCAAAGTAGTCAAGCTATAGATCATAAATTTCACAATAGAGTTTTAAATGACAGTAATACCTTATTTTCAGAGTCTGAAATTAATTTTCTTTCCAAAGGCCTTAAATACAATGTCCAACCATTAAATATCCAACACGTAAAAGAAACACTTGCAGTTGAAACAGAAATCATCACCAATCATTATAATACACCATTGATACCCGATACCATTCCATCACTAGTAACTACATTAACTACCTTATCTAAAGACAATATCACAAAGAACATTTCAGATTCAAACATGATTAAAAGCTTAAAAACAAAAATTGAAGAAAACAACATTTGTATTAGTAAAGCTGACAAGGGTAATTGTTTGGTAATACTTAACAAACAAGATTACTTAAACAAAGTAGAGAATTTCTTAAAATCTGGTGACTTTACAAAACTCAAAAAAGATCCTACTTCAAAATTTGTTTCCAACCTTAAATCTACGCTCAAAGACGTTTCAGAAACTATTAAATATTTTGACCCAAAAGCTTTCACACTAATACCCATGAATCCTTGCATACCTAGACTATACGGTCTACCTAAAATACATAAAACTCAACCTTTTCCCATTAGACCAGTAGTTTCTTTTGTTAATTCACCTGTATCAATACTTTCAAAATGGCTTAATACAATTCTTAGACAACATTTAGATTTTAATAACAAATTTGCAATAAAAAACTCAATAGATCTTTGCTCCAAAATTAGAAATTTCCAAATTCCATCAGACACTAGACTTGTTTCATTTGACGTAGTTAATTTATTCCCCAGCATCCCACCCAAATCTTGCTTATTAATTTTAAAAAACCTACTATTTAATTCTAATATGCCAACCATACATGCACTAAATTTACATTCACTTTGTGAGACTGTCCTAGATCAAAATTTCTTTCAATTTAATAATAATTTTTATTCACAAGACTCAGGCTTAGCAATGGGCTCTAATTTGTCACCTCTTTTAGCAGAAATATTCATGAATAACTTGGAAGATCAGTTTTTAACTTCTTCACCTTTTAAAGATCATTTTCTCTTTTGGTACAGATATGTAGATGACATAATTGTTTTATTCAAAGGATCTGATTCTGAACTTGATAACGCACTCAGCAACTTAAATTCTTTAAACCAATCCATTAAATTCACCGTTGAAATTGAAATCAATTCCCAAATCCCCTTTTTAGACTTGTTAATCACTAGAAATAATAATACTTTTGAATTTGACATTTATAGAAAACCTAGTATCACAGATTGCGTAATACCTTTTGACTCTTGTCACCCTGTTTCCCATAAATTTGCAGCTTTTCATTCCTTTTTCCACCGATTATTTTCTATACCACTATCAGATTCATCTTTTCAAACAGAACTTAATAACATTAAACAAATCGCTTCAAATAATGGATATTCTTTAAAAACTATAAATAAATTATACTATAGATACTGTAACAAATTCAAATACACACACTACTTGGTTAAAAATCCTTCAGAAACAATTTCCTTTTCAAATTCATTAACATATTTTGGCGTCGTCTCAGAGAAATGTTCTAAAATACTTAAGAAAAACGGTTTTAAAGTTTCATTTAAAACAGATAACAACTTATCCAGATTTTTTATTAAAAATAAAGATCCATTAGATTACAAATCATCATCAGGTGTATACAAATTAAGCTGCTCTACTTGTGAGTCATTCTACATAGGTCAGACAGGTCGCAAAATATCAGACCGTATTAAAGAACATTTCAGGCACATCTATAACAACACAGATCTTGATCCTCCACCATCAACACCTTCTTCTTTCGCCAATCATATATTAATAACGAAACATAGTTTTTCACCATCAAATTCCAAATTGATTCATAAATGCAATAAAGGCCGGAAATTAGATTTTCTCGAGACTTTGGAAATAAGGAAAGCCTTGAAACTGGAAAACAGATCTTGTTTAAATGAACAGAATAACTTCAATAATCCCATTATTAATTCACTATTTTAATTTTTCACTCAAACAAACTTACCAGATTCTCTTTGATCCATTTTTAATTTTTACATTTATAAAATGTTGTTTTTACGAAATCTTTTAAAAATCATGTAACCCTTTGAAAACGTCAAATTTAATTCAAAATTACGTCAATGTCATAATTTTTTATATTCTTTAAGGTAAGAACCCCTCTTGTAATTCATCAATTGTATCATTAATCTCTTGTTAAATTAGGGCTGATGATGGCAGAAGTATTCTGCCGAAACATGTACCATTAGTAATCTTACAGTTATTAAAGTTTGTGGAGTTCGACATAGATATATTTAAATTTAAATTTAAATTTACTCCACTTGGATTTAAGAACATTCTTCTTGTTTATTAATTTGTTAGTTGTAATTTTAGTTTTGAATTTTTATTTCGAATGTTCTTATATTTTTTAGTTTGTATTTCTCTTTTTTCCCTGTTTTCGATTCATGTTTTTCTGTTTTCCCTTATTTGCTTTCTTTTTCACCCTTTAACATTTTTCATCTTTGTCTTATTTTGTATCTTTTTTCTCACAATGTTTGTCTTTTCGTCTTTTCATTTATTAACTTCTATCTATTCTTCATCCCATTTTGTTGCTTGTAATATTTATGTTTTTTTCCTTGTTAGACGTTATTGACATACCTTCTAGATATTTCTTTTAATAAAAATTTATCCAATAAGTGTAAAAACTTACTGTTTATTGCACGCTAGGTACAACACGTCATTTCAATTTCTGGTGTCGTTTTTGTATGTGTTATGGTGAAAATAGCGGCAAAATTTGTTAATTACACAAGTTTTTCATGTTTGTCAAGGTTTTTCATCTTCTCAGAACATTTTAAAAATTATTGTTGGTTTTTTATTTTAGGTTTCTCAATTTCTCAAATTTATTTCGATCCCATTATTTTCTCGTAGATTATTGTTCTTTAGATTCTCAACGTTCTTTCGTATCTTAATTTGTTACTTGTTTGTTTGTTTCTGGATTTCTAGTCATCTCTATATATATAAAACAAAGTCGGGTTTGTTCGAACACTTATAACTCGAGAACGGCTGGACCAATTTTCATGGTTTTTGATTTGTTGGATTTGTCTTTGCCCGGAAAAGCAGAATAACTATTAAAACATGGACAAGGGGACTTAGGGGGGGCTTTTGGCTTTATAACTTAAGAAAGGCTGAACCGATTTTTATGATCTTTGTTTTGTTGGATTTGTATCCGTCCCGAATAGCAGTCTAACTATTAAAACTTGGACAGGGGATCTCAGGGGCCCTCCTTGGGTTTATAACTCAAGAACGAATGGACCAATTTTAAAAAAAATTTTGGTATATTTGGTAGGTAAAGTATTTTGCACATGGAAATGGGGGCCAAGAGGCCCCCTTGGATTTATTGCTCAAGAACGGCTGGACCGTTTTTTATGATCTTTGATTTGTTGGATTTGTCTCCGCTCCGAATAGCAGAATAACTATTAAAACATCGGAAAAATTACTGGGGGCGGGGAGCTCGATTTTTGAGGAGTAAACTCCAAAGTTTAACTTCTGTTCCTTCTGAATTTTTTCGGGAGCAAATAACTATTAAAACATTGGAAAAATTAACAAAAAAAATTTTCTCATACATTTTGTATGGAAACCGTATATAACGCTCTCTTTGATACATGGCAGAAACAAAAATGAACATGGCGTTGTATGCTGGTTCCGGTAATGCCAGTAGATGGCGTTCTGTGCATTATGCTTTGATAAATAAACTGAATTTGATTCAGCTAATAAGTTAGCACAACATTTATTGATTCTGAGGCGGTACAAAGTTTGCCGGGTCAGCTAGTTAGTTATACAAATCCGAGTCCATTTTTAATCAAACTTTCCAATGATTTATTGATTTTGAGATATTGTAGTTTTTTTAGTTCTTGAAATTTCGAAATCTTCTAATATTCTTAGAATTAGAGAACCCTAACATTATTAGAAATCTGGAGAACTTTTAGATTCTTTGAAGAAACACAGCATGTATTTCATCATAAATACATAATTTCTCAACTGAATTTCTAGCTTTGCAGAAATATAGTACATATGTAATTCAATAGTATTTCTTCCTTTACTAATAATTATGTCCAATGACATCAAGAGTAGTTCCCTAATGACTTTTAAAAACAAATTAAGACATATTCTGTTTAATAGACAATGTTAGTGTTAGTAATTTATTATTAGAAGGAACTGAGAAGGCGGAAGGAATGGATGTTATATCCAATTCCGTTCTTTTTGATATAATATACATACTTGTAATACAATAAATTATTGTATTGTGTATCAATAAATGTGCTTTTTTTTTATAAAAATGCAGAATATTTCTACGGTATTTCTACCTTTGCGGAAATACAGAATTCGTTAACATACATTCCTACTTCTACCTTTGCAGAAATACAAAATGTTCCTTAAAACAATACTACAGCCTGGTTTCATGTTTATAGGAATTTTTTATCTTAAAAATAAATGAGGAATCGTCCTCTGCAATATTGGACACTTATTAAAAAACATCCTGTATATTTGAACTTGGGATATGGATCTAAACTTTCTTTTAAAAAAATCGATATAAATAATGTTCAGAGAACCGGATTTAACTATTTATCTTGACGTTATCTGGCACGTAAAAATAGCCCGATAAAAAGACTTTTAAGTGTTTATTCCAAGATGAAACACTTTTTAACAATTATTAATAAATGTCATGATACCTATCTAAAACTGCTTCTTTAGTTACAGAAACTGACGCAAATGCTGCAGGTTTGGAAAATATGCTTATATCGAGTCTCTATAAACGACTGTTCATAATGTTGCCGGTGGAATCAAAATTTACATGTAATAGATGGAAAATAAATTATGATACAGCCTACTGGACGTATGGATCATTTATGAAGACCCTGTATAATATATATTATGTATTTTTTATGTTATGGTGTTATTACATATACGGAATACTCATCTTTTTATAAAAAAAAGTAGAAAACTTTACTTTCGGACAATTTATAATATCAAATACACCTGATTGAGAACTCCAAATTAATCATCCCTCGTTGCGATTTACCGACGATCCGCGTCCAGACCTGCTAACGTGGAAATGACAAAGGAACAGATTCAAAAATGCATGGGACAATTTATAATGCTCGGGAAGAAATTTATTACACGACATACTAAGCGAAAACAACATGTGGCAGATTTACTATTTCACTTCACACGCTGCTGGGAATTGCAAGACGTATGTTGCAGCTAACAGCAGACCGTCGCAGCTCGTGAATGTTGTTTGGCGATATGATATTTCGATAAGGGCCGGAATTTAAAATTTCGAATCGATTTTTAAACAAATTTTATACGCTCTTAAGAAATTTGTAATTCTAAATCTTTATTGTTTCGATTATGGTTTTATTGATTTTGAAAGGACCGCCATAAATCTTTTTCTTGTCGGGTTGGATTTGTTTTTTCGGCGCGGCAACACAGCTTCTGGGAAACACTAGAGTGAAATATGTAATTAAATTATGCTCCCATAAACATAAAGGATGGAAAGGTGGGTATAAAAACCTTTGGTTATAAAGGCTTTAAAAAGTGTCTACTAAAACAATAGAACAAAGAAAATCTAAATTGTGTATAAAATGTAAATTCGAGTCTGAGGAAAAGTGTTTTCCGACGCCGTAAACCTGTCATAAAACAGGAGAATTTCGAACTTTATTTTACAAGCAGTACGGAAAAGGAGAGCATTGTGAGTGGAAATACATTTATGCCAATGGCTGTTTTGACGGTTATTTTAACTTTTAATATGGAAAGAAGGCCGCACCAGTAATATTTCAGCAACTTTTTACTTTACACAATCTCGCTGCACATCAACCGTCGCAATACAGTAGTTACATTTGATAATTCCGGATAAAGCAACCTTACGAAATTTATGATTCATAACAATTTTCCTCAGTGGTTGATGCAACGATAACTTTTATTTTTTACAGGACGCATTGTTCACCAGAATAATTAGTAAGCGGAATAAATTAACACAAGACTTGGCAGACAACTCGGCACCAATCCCAGAATGTCGAACACCCATCTAATTAGACGTATACATTTCTTTTTTATTTCAGTAAGGGTTGGGAAAATCAGAAGCTGTTGTGGCACCCGAGATGGCCGCTTGTTAATTATCCGACCATAATAATTTCCCCACAAGTCCGGAGATAAACAAATGAGCCAGTCTATATCTCGTTACGGGTCTCTTCAGCATCACGAATCAAGCGAACGAGAGAGAACTTCTGATGGTAGATAACCAACCGGAGAATCGGCGAGCAACAGTTCTGTTTAACAATGTACAGAGGTGTCAAACTCGGCTTCTCCGACCTCAGCTTTTAATTACCGATCTGACATCTAGCGCCGAACCCCCCAATTAAAATACTCGAACAATAAATATATTTATTGGTTGGTACGACCTCCGCCATAACCGACACCTGGCTCTCGCGCCCAACCGAAATCTTTTTTCTTCATCTGCGTTTCCGCATTCGCCCACCAATTATATTCGGTTATTGTTTAAGTAAATTGGAGAATTTCTTCAAGACTGTCTACAAGATTTTTCAAATTCTTAACGATTAAGATTGGTTTAGTACGGACCAAGTACCTCTCAGCATTTGTGATGGATCTAGTCTCGAGATAATATAGTATACCTATGTAATGAGCAGCCAAAGAAATCGTTGTCATAAAAACCGTTTAAAATTTCGAATGCCGTCTTTGTTAAAAGTTACCGATCAGATTCAATGACTGCAAAAATTCTAAGTATGTACAAGAAGAAGAAGTTTGTGATATTGACTTTTTACCTTCAGCTAGTGGTATTATATCCATCTCTCCATCATCTGTTTTCATCTGTTGTTGTTTTTACTTTTTCACCCTTGATTTTTGGAATAATAATTTGTGGTTTTCGTTGCATGTCTTGTTCATTTTCTTCATAATCATTCCACGTTTTTGCTTTTTTCTCTTTACTCACTTTTTTACCCTCTTTCTTTCGATCTTCTGTTCTTCGCAGTCCTTTATCTTATTTCTAAGTATTTCTTCAATGTGTCTTTTTTTCTCTCAGTGCTGCCTTGACCCCCATATTCTTTGAAATTCTATTTAAATATTTCCATAATGTTTTTTTCTAATAATTGCACGAAATATGCTACAATCACACAGGAACAGTTTCCAACTCCACACGAAGAAATAATTTCTAACAGGATGACCATTGTCACCAAGCAATAAACCATTATCATATTCTTCATTTTCAAATCTTGCCCTAAAATTGTAGCGTCATGGGTAGAACCTGGCCACCTAGCAACAACTTGCACATTAATGGAAAATTATGTTTTCCGATTGCGATATATTTCGCCATTTTCACCATTTGGATTTTGAATTTTCACATGGGTTCCATCTATTACGACCATAACCCTGGGAAAATGAGCGATATCACAGAACATATTTTGCACTGGTTGACTAGATCGGCAGGCATCTTCACAAACTCTCTAGGATGTCTTAGCAATAAATTATTCGTGAAGCTGTAGATACATGCATTAATAACATCTAACCAGTAATAGCGTTCAAGTGGACAGCAGAAGCATAAAAGAGCAAAGAAAACTGATTCATGAGATATACAATATTTTTCCTACAATTGCAGCAACTGGCATAAAATAACAAAAAACTCACGCATCTGTTGGAAATTCGAGTCGATTAATATCAAGAAATTTAATACTGACTGCTTGGTCAGGCGAAATCTGGTGTAAAACTCGTGAAATTGAGCCGATCTGGTGTATCGAAATCCAAAGTCGATAATTTCCAAAATATCTCTGTTTGTATCTGCAAAACATATCTTCTTCTACCACTTGCATATTTATAATAATTATTATCAGTTTCATTTTTATTTTCACAGTAAATAAATATCACCATTTAATTTTTTATTATATTATATTTTTTGGTTCTCAGGTTCTAGCATTTTGAGGTGTTCCAGTTCTTTGATTTTCAGGTTCTTTTAATTTTTCCAGATTTTAAGATCTTAAACTCAAATTTTCAACATTCCACCGCAATTAAATATTTTTAAAAATATGAAGAGACTTTGCTTAGAATATAACGGAGGAACTTTTGAACATTTTTGTAAACAAAAAAATAAATAGTAACAGTATGTGAATTTTGTCATTTGAAATATAAAGTTTAATTCCAAGCTGAGGTTTCTAACATATAGGTAACCAATAATAATGATAATAATGATCGTATGGTGCAAACATAGACAATTTCAGGTTCTCTATTTCTTTGGTTTTCAGGTTGTCTTAATTTTTTTTCAGGTTTTATGATCTCAAACCTCAGATTTCCTGGTTTTTAAGTTTTATGTTTTGAAATTCTCAGAATCTCGGGTTTTTATTTTTTCATATCCTTAGTTTTTAATCCCACCAAAACATTTGTTGTCAAATTCTTAATTTTCCAGGTCCTCAGATTTGTATGTAAATAATGAAAATTAAATTTTCAGATCTCAGGATCTCAGGTTTTCATGTTTTTAAGTTGTCAAACATTCAGACATTTTTAATTAATTATTAATTCAGTTTTATTTAGCTTGCCTTGTTTGTGTCATGTGTCTTGTGTGGCTCAAATCTAGTAATTAAAATTTTACCCTCTTTCTGTTGACCGATTGACCTGAAATTTGGTGCACGCCTTTAATTTTGATCATAATACAATTATGTATATTTAGTATCATTGTAAATTCAACATGGCCGCTGCCTCAAAATGGCGGATTACATATGCTTTTTCAATCCCTTCAATATGGGTATCAAATGAAAGGGATTAACTAGTAAAATACAGTACACCATGAAGAAATTAAAAATCCAAGATGGCCGCCACTACAATATGTAGGATTATATATATATTTTTTCAATCCCTTGAACATGGGTATGAAATGAAAGGGCTTAACTAGTAGAATACACTAGACTAAGAAAAATTTCAAAATCCAATATGGCCGCCACTACAAAATGTAGGATTACATATATATTTTTTCAATCTCTTGAATATGGGTATCAAATGAAAGGCCTTAACTAGTAGAATACAGTTCACTATGAAAAATTTCAAAATCCTAGATGGCGGCCGCCACAAAATTGCGCATTATAATTTTTTTTCAATACCCTCAATATGGGCATAAAATGAATGGGCTTAACTATTAGAATACAGTACACCATAAAAAAATTCAAAAGATAATACAAAATGGCGGGTTACATTTTTTTCAATCCCCTCAATATGGGTATCAGATAATGTACCAAAAGCTAAAAAATAATTAGGTAGGTACCAGGTACCAGTCATCACACCACTCTCCTCATCAATCTAGAGTATTGATCAGACTAAAATAAAATTGTGGGGCGTGGCGTAACCTGAGTAAATAATGTACATAATTTTTCTGCGATTTCGCCCACACACATTTTGCATAAGTTGTCTATTGAGAAGATGTATCCAAAGCATACCTATAATGGTCTGAGCGGTTGACTATAGATAAAAATTAGATTCGCCCCACAATTTTATTTTAGTCTGATCAATACTCTCGATTGAGGAGGAGAGTGGTGTGATGACTGGTGTACCTGGTAACTACCTAATTATTTTTTAGCTTTTAGTACATTATTTGCATCATTATTATGTTTCTTTACAATATAAAACTGTTTAACTTAAAAATATTTTTTACTTATTTTATTCATAGGTAGGTTATAAGGTTAATTGATTCTCAGGCTTTCAGGCTTTCGTCTTATCAGTATCTTTAACTTCTTAAGTTTCTAATAGTATTGTTAGATTCATTTTTTTGTGGCCCACTAGATCGCCGGACCTCTCCTCTTTGAATTTTCTGTTTGACCATATTAAAAATACTGCTGTATCATTTGAATATGGAATCATCTGAATGGACATGAATGATTTGAAGAATGAAATTACAGAAGTTTGTCAAGCCAATCCACCCCAATGTTTTTGAAAATATGAAGAGACGAGTTCGACTTTGCTTAGAACATAACGGAGGAACTTTCGAGCATGTTTTGTAATCAAAAGAATAAACAAATAGTAACAGTATGTGAACAGTTGTTTTGTCAACTGAAATACAAAGTTTAATGCCAAGGTTTCTAACATATAAGCAACCAATGATCGTATGGTGTAAACAAAGACAATTTTTTTCCAAAGCGCTCAATGATCAATGTTCCTCTGACCCACTATGTATAATATATACAATACTTCAGGATTCTTAATGCTTACTCCGAATTCTTCAGAATTTCTCTGATTTCATCAACACTTTTCAGGATCTCTAAGGACTCTTCAGGATATTTCCTTTCAGCTGTATGTATTTATTTTGCTATTTGAAGAAAATTATTTGCATTTTCTCTTTAGCTGAAGTTTTCGTAACTGACGTTTTATGAGTTCTTGGGATTGCTCTTAATTTCTCAAGAGCTTTTAGTATTCTACAAGATTTAGTATTCTATTCAGGATGTCTAAGGACTCTTCAGGTTATTTATGTTCTCTCAACTCTTCGGATTTCAATTTATTTCGAGTTCTCCTATGGTGTCAAAGCTTTTAGCTCCCCAAGTATTCAGTCTCAGATTTTTATTTTATGTTTATTTAATTTACTCGAGTTGATAAATTTTCGTGTTGTGTTCTCAATTTGCCATCTTGCAGCCTCTTAAATTTTCAGCTTTTTTAGTTTCTCAACTTCTCCGCTTTTAGGTTGCCACTTTGCAGATTTTTAGGACTCTCTTTCGAGGTTTCTAATTTTTTAGATCTCAATTTATTTTGTCCAGTGTTTTTTGTCCCCAAGTTTTTAGTTTTGCCTAGATTCTGAGGTTTTCTGGTTCACAAGTTCTAACTTTCAAGTTTTCGTTATTAGATTCTCATGTTTTAAGTTAGGACTAGTTTTTCCACTCCAAGGAAGTTGATTCAAGAAGTTATACAAATATTTAAACTGGGGTTGGTATACGGCTAATGGATTGACTTAGCACCAAACATTTTTTTTTCATCAACTGAAAAAAAAATGCACGGCCGAAAACTTTTGATGGTCACTAGAATGATTACTCTAACAAAAAATAAGTGTAGGTCCTCAGTAGCTCCATAAAGCATTGATATTTACGCATACACATTTTACCTTGAATTCATAAAAATTGTTCGAAATGTCGACCCCCATTATAAATGTAGGCCCGGGCGCGACTAATCCAGGACTCACGCACTCGCCCAAAAATATCTGGAATTTCACGAATTGTTCTTCCCGCATTCTCAACTCGCATTTGGAGTTCTATCTAAAAAAGTGCTACCTTTCAAAACAAAACTATCATCGAATGATCTAATCTATTAATGTGACTTTAATAATAATTAATAATATTATTGCGAATATAGTATACAAGTACCTAGTAGTAGTTTATAGTTTGGTACTTATACGCTCAGCATAACACCTGTTTCTGGCTTCTAAAAACAATTAAATTCATTCACCCTTTAGGTAAATTAACGAATTCTCCAACCCAGCTTTAATCAACTGGTAAATTGGGCGCTTTTCCACCGATGCCGTGGTATGTGTGATGGGTTAGTACCGGATCGCGGTTCAGGTCGTGATCGGAACTCGTGATGTCGATATACAAATATTAAATGTTTTCTACTTTGTTCTGCTCGGTTGAAATATATGCTTATAATTTTATGGATAATTTAGTGTTGATATTTATTGTTCTTGGATATCGATCTGATTCATGTACTTCTTCGGTCATGATTTTGTATGCAAGGCAACTGAAATTCGAGCTGCAGGGTTTTGTGACGGGATTTTCGAAACTCTGCGATTACTTATCTTCGATCGAAGGGGATTTTTACTCCAGATTTGCGTTTCACTTCCATTTGTCTTGTTCTCGGCGTTGCTGCGATTTATAATTAGAACGTCGAACGAAAGAAGTAATCGTGTTATCCGGACCTCTTTAGAATATCACGCGGACTTTTTTAACATGCGTATATATCTAACATATTTGCATAATTATTTTACAACTTTGTAATTATATGTAAACAATACTATGACTTATTGAGAATATTTGTTAATATTATAAATTACCAGGAGAAATGAGAAATAACTTCCGACGGTTATAAAATTTAGTTATTTTACAATTAACTGATTGACGTGATCTTAACTAATGCTGAACTAATCTATATGACATATAAGTTTATCAATAATTTTTGAATGGATCTCGTTAAGAGCAATGAATATGAAATGTGTGTAAATAACATCTCTATAAAAAGCTTTACAACCACTCGCTTACCGCGCTTACCACACGACCCAAATTGCCCTAACACTGCATCATTAAATAAGACGCAGCCACTTTGCAGCCAGCGTATTTATAAAGTTTATTTTAGAGAGCTTGCTTCCTCAATCAGATGAAAACTGCCCCTATAAGTTTCCGATGCTATCGAAAGCCAGCGGAAACTGGCAATATTTTTAGCGCCGGCTTTATATTGGTCTCATCGCATCTCCTTAATAAACTTGACCTTTTCGGGGGCGTCCATGTGAAAAAGTGACCGTCAGTAAATTTTTACTTTATGTGGTGGAATGAATTGAACACGGTCCCCTTTCAGCCGTACGCTTCTAGTGAGAAGTGAAAACCGACAGGGTGTATCCGAACCATCGCACAAAGATATATCGTGCGAAGGGCGGAATAGATATCGAATGGGATTTTGATTTATTGGATTAGAACGCCTAAACGGACATAAATTTTTCCCCTTTCGGTCGAGAAAAAACTAAATTAAGTGCCAATAAAAAATATGGGGTTTTATTGAAACGGTGGACAATGCGCGCGTTGTGGTGTATTTCAAACGTTTAAATTTCATTTTTAAATTCGTTTGAATCCGATAACACCTTGTACAGTAAGGTTTAAAATTAGGTACTTTTACTTGTGTGTCATTTATGCCCCTTTGCACCGGCACCTTTAAAGCGAACTTAAAATTAAGCAATATGCTTGAATTTTAACATTTGTTTGCACAAATGACTTCTCAGCTGTCACAACCCTTCAAGTAATTTTTCGTAGGATTTATAGAATGTTCACTTACTTACTTAACAATTTTTTTTGAACTGAGACGTTATTAAAGTTTAAACGGTGCAAAGGACCCTTATAAATTTATAATCGGTTTCTACAAGATTTTTTCTTATTTATTGTGGGAAGAATTTAAAAAGCAAGCTATATATATACTTATTATATGTTTACCCATATGAAACATATGAAACTACAAAAAGCCCTCTGAAGATACCAAAATCCTAAAAATACTCTGTCTAAGCGACATTAATTTCTCCCCTTATACTCGAAAGAAAAACTCGACCGAGTTTCATATAATTTCCAATTTCTTTTCATTCACACGCCTCCGTTGTAAACTTTTTTATGGGCGAATTAAGAGTTTCTTTAGCGCCACTCATTTCAATAGACTTCTCTGCATTAAGCTCCGGGCCCAAACCGTAAAAGCTATCTAAATTCATAAGCACACCTTCAAGCGGTGTTTACCTTCTTATACCTTGTTATATTGACAATAAATTTTATGACTTGGGAAATTTCATTACGGGGTTCCCCGATCGTGGTGAAAATCAAATAATTTTGTTGCGCCGCCAGACTTTCCTTGTAACAGTTCATTCAAAAAATAGATAAAGAGTGGTTAAATGAGAAGCGTGTCTCAGATTAATACAACAATACAATTTTAACTGTTTGAACTAATTCTGATCTAGCAACAAAAACGTAAATGTTGGAAAGGGTGAAATACACATCATTCAGTAATCACAATAATTTATTTGAGGTTATTTGGAAGGGTGTATTCCAACTTTATCTACAAGGTGTATCAGAAATATAGATGTTCCAAATTTAACTCCTTGAACTAAAAGAAAAAGAGAGGTAGAACAAAGCTCAGAAGCAATCCAAAAAAGCAAGAAAACAGTACAAAGATCACGAGAACAAAGAAAATGAGGAAGATGGAAAAAATTATGGATGACCTAAAACATGAATAAAAGAAAATACAAGTGAAGTGAAGTGAACGTCCATAATGTGCTCTTATTATTAGTTTTGGGTGGTATAAGTCGATGCAATTAAACACATGATCTCACTTTCAGCCAAAGCCAACATCAAAAAAGATTGAACAGCCCGTACAGCACACTACCTACTTCAAAAAACACCCTTGGCGTCTTTCAAATGATATCGGTTGAGGTG
This sequence comes from Diaperis boleti, assembly GCA_963583935.1. NCBI lineage: Eukaryota > Metazoa > Arthropoda > Insecta > Coleoptera > Tenebrionidae > Diaperis > Diaperis boleti. The sequence continues at coordinate 72,512,637 of OY757242.1, read as the reverse complement.
TAGCAATATAATTGCATATGTCGATTAAATTACGTCATTAAACATACGTCAATTAAAGCTACGGAGGTAGAGGACCCAACGAACTTAATTAATGGTATAGAATCTCTGTTTCTAGTTGAATAAATATATTTTCGGAGTTATCCTAATTTATAAAGTCCCACATTTAAGTGCTACTATTCTGGTCGAGTATATCGACAGTGCAGTGTCATTTTTGTTGTCGCGTTACGCGTTGGAGATTTAAACGTTGATAACTCTTTTGATAATAATATTGTGTCTCACTATTTGTCATATTATGATTTTCTCAGCTTATTCAAGAATCCACACGTTTCACTTCTACTTCTCAAAAGCTGCCAGATGTTGCATACACCAATGCCAGACCTGATTGCGTAGTCCGGTGAAGAAGACGCTGACCTTATTTCGGAACACCCCTTTCTATTTTGTACTTTGAAGCTAGATATTTTGATTCATATTTAATATTTTTCCGCACGATTTTGATAAAGTAAGATAATAAGATAAGATAATATAACGCACTTGTTAGATCTGCATGCACCATAATATACAACATTTCGTGTTACAAATCCGTTTGCAGCGTGGCTTACCAGTAGCATTGAATTAATGATGATAGAGCGCAACAAAGCTTTAAAAAATTGAATCTATTTAAAATTCTAATGCCTAAGAATTCTATCGTCAATTATTACGAAACGCAATTGTTGCAGTTAGTCAATCAAAAAAAGGTACGTATCATCATTTGGTAATAATTTTAACAGTAATCACACCTGGGATGCTATAAAAAAATTGGACTCAAAAATAATATTATTATAGATATATGCATCTTCGTAAACCGATGACACCCTTTACTACTTCCAATAAGTACCCAAGCAACACATCTAGTCTAATAGACGTTAAAATTTTGACTAGACTAGACGTCTAAAGATGGTCTATATAGACTGTTTATCGACGTCCAAATGTCCGCCAGATAGACGTAAATATTTCATCCAACTTAGATTAAATATAGACGTAGAGTGATAGACGTAAATATTTCGTACAAATTCGACGATATATAGACGTACAATTTTCATCTAAAGCGAATATAAAATTTCGTATTATAGACGTAGAAATGTGATCTGTTTTTAGTCTAATCATTACAGAAAATGAAATAATGCAAAAATAAACTAAATTAAACATAATATGTATAATTGAATACCAAATACAATTCATTTAACAGCCACCCTTATTGGCACCATAATGCCGCTGAGTTGATAACTTCAGCTATTGTCTTGAATGGCCTTGGTGATCACTACGTCATTTAGGTCCGAGGGTTTGTTTCCCGTTGACGAAAAATACAGATTCTGAAATTAGTTAATTAAGTACTCTATTGAATTAATGTATTTAACCTCACGATTTATCAGTTGCGTTAAGTTTGTATCCTTGAATGGTCTTTTGCCGTTATGGCCGGCCCAATTAAACTTCGTCGCAAATTTGTTCGTAATCACATTTTTTAGTATATTCATCACGGATTGACGAACAATAGTCCATCCACCAATTGAGCTTAGACGGCTTTTCTAAAATCATAAATAATTGTTAAAATTAATTTGTAAGTTATCTTATCAAACCTTACCAAATAGCTGTATGCTAATGACTTCTCATAACTTGGCTTTGTACCGTGGTCTCCCTGTACTAACACAATCTTTCTAACGAAGTGTCGAGAGGGTGTCGAGAGGGAGGATGGGTCGAGCACTTGCGGGTGGAAAAATCACGTGATCTTAGTTCCACACGGTATTGGGTAGTTTGTCTAGGGTCCGACAAAGAAATCTACCTACAACGAGGTCACTTACCCTTACGCTTGAAAAATACATCCATAAACCGTTAAATTTCTTTTCGTGAAATTTGAACATATTTTAGTAATTGTAATAATATTTATCCGTGACAACTTTACTTACGTGTCTTCATTGACAAGGTAAAAGTGTCACTTTATCTAATTGCATATAAAATAGCAACTTTTGCCTACTTTATATGCATTATCACATACAAAAATTAAACTTTTCAGTGAAATAATATTACTTATGTTATGTATTACTGATGATGGATGGTAACATAAATTTCGATGCTTTTGCTGCTTCAAGAACTTTGGGCGGTTGATCGTCGGTTTCTTTTTGGAATTACATATTTAAAAAAATATCTACACCTACACAAAAGATGACGTTTACAGTTTTTTCAACTTAATTTTGTTTTTGTTGACATCCTAACCACGAAAACATTTATATTATGTATTACGATTTACCCTGCGGATAAAATAGTACTTCTATATATTATTCAGAGAATGAGTGGTTTTATGTGCTTCGCCTGGATATATAAATATCTTTTTTCTACATATAATATATGTAGAAGTTTATACATATAATATATGTATACAAATGACTGAAGTTCGACTGTAAATCTATAATAGACGTATATTCGACATCTATATTGTAGAGGGTCTAAAAATCATCTACCATAGACGTCTATATTTAGTTCAATTTTAGACAAAGACGGCTTATAGATGGTGTAGACAGTGTTTCGACGTCTATTAGATTAGGATGTGTTGCCTGGGTATTCTCTGCATCAAGCAATAATCAAGTGCTGACAACCAATTTATACTTGTCAAAAAATATAATGTAAACATTAGTTTCTCATTTCAATTGCCGACAATTGACATTGTTACAAAAATAATAAATAAAATACACGGCCTGTTGAATTGATAGTATTTCGGCTAAAATGTTTGCCGTATTATAGTTGGGGAAACATCCATTGTTTGCCCTATTCCAAAATCAAGTAAGATAGTAATCTATTTTTACCTAAGCCCTATCAGCATACTACCAACGTTTGTTAAAAGGTTAAAAAATATATTCAGCCCCAAATTTATCAATTTATGGTTAACAATAAACTAACTTTTCATTTTCAGTCCGGCTTTAAAAAGCATCAAGGCACCAGTCACCGTACTATTGAAAGTTTTAAACCACATCATTTTGGAAAGAGAGTAATTCTACAGTATTATATTGTAACGGACGTGGACCCGAAATGACTTATCGCTGTAGCGGCGTCATCAATTACTAGAATGTGCTGGATTTATACTACAACGTACTCGAGTATGACATCATCTTTTGGAATATCCAGTACAGATCGACAGCGCCATGAAACAGTCAGTCGAACCAGTCGCATCGAAGTCGAAGATCAGTGGGTCGAGTCGGACAGTTGCTTTTATCTATCCGGAGTGTCGCGTGAAGTGTAAATAAATAATACGAGACGTGCCGGTGAAGTAGTAATTTTAAAATATTGTAAATAATGTAAATAGTGTAATATAATAAGTGTAAATAAATTGTACATAGTATTCAAATAAATAAATAAATGGAACCCAGAAACGCTACAATATGTACCTATTCGATTTTTCTGAAGCTCTAGATCATTGCCTAATGTGCGCTAAACTTTCGTATTTTGGTTTCGCTTCTCTTCAACAGTTACTAATTTAACTGGTTGTCAACAAATAGTCAAACTAAACAACAATATTATTCTCATAAATTGCCTTTAGAAGCGGTGTTCCACAAGGCGCGGTATTGGAGCCCTTACTATTTTTAATTTACACAGGTCATTTTTTTGAAGTGGTAAAATATTGCAAGATGATGAGTTACGCAGATGACACAAATTTGCAATTCATTCAATCATAAAAACATAGATATAGCTTGCAACAAAATGAACTCTGATTGATATTCCATATTTGGTTATAGTCACAATCATAATTTAGAATTAAATACCGACAAATGTCCAATAAAAGTTCGTCAGTAAAAGCTCGACTTAAAATATCTATAAATAGCGTAGAAATCTGGACATCATTTTTCTTATATTCAAGAAATATCTACATAAAATATGTGACTCTTTTGGTAAAAAAATAATATTTCCCGATAAAGCCATTATACACCAATATTAGTACAGTCGACTCCCTCTAACTCGCCCCCATCTAAGTAAAAATTTCCTCTAAGTCGAATTATGTATTTGCATGGCAATAGCACTTGTGTAAATATTACATATTCTACTACCAATAAGAGCAGGAAATACTGGACAGCGTGGTCCTGTAGACACTTCCAAATAGTTGTCATTTTTGACAGTTCATCAAAAATCAATTGTCCCAGTATTTTCTGGTCTCGATAAAACAGTAACGTTTCTGAAGATAAAAGTGACAACGACAATATTATCGAAATTACAAAATTACAATAGGTATAAAGGCATTCAAAATGCTAAAAATAGCTTTATTAATGAGCGAATACAATGAAGGTTATGCCATATCAACACGAGCGTGTAAGAGCACTTTGGTAAGTGTTGCACACGATACTTTCTCTACGCCTATATTCTTTCCGTAATAAAGTTTAACACAAAATAATATGAGGTGAACAAGAATTAATTATTAAAAAAATACAGGACTTGACACACTTCTAAGTCTATTTAATTTGCACCAATAAAGGCCTATTTATTATTTATTTCTAATAAATTATTAAAATTCTATAACCTGAGGAAGTACAAGAAAATCAGAAAAAATCTGAAAACTAAAAATGGAAACTGAAACACCCGAGATCTTGAGGAAATGTGGACATAAGAAATCGAAGCCTTAAGAAACATTTAACTTAAGACTCTGAAAACATAGAAGCCTAAAAATCTCAAAATCTTGAACCCTGAGAAACCTCAGCATAAAAAATATAGAATTCTGAAAAAAAATTTGGAAACCTAAACAACCAAAAACCTGATTACGTACTATTACAACCTAAATAGTTGTAACGCCCTTACAAAATGGTGAAGTCTGGATGGTGACACAAAAAATACAGTTATGTCCCCAAAAGTCATATAATGAACAAATAAAATGAATACAGAAGCTTTCTACAATTAAACAATATTAAAACAACGTTGTGAAGTTTGAAATTAAATTGACTGGTACAAGTTGGTTAAATAAAAACTATATGAACGATGGAATAAAAATGTCACAAGTTAAATTATGACTATTGCACTATACTTAAAGGTTAAATTACAGTAAAATGATTATTGAAGTTTACAATTTTTAAATGGCACGCTAATAATAAAATAATAATAAAAAAACTAGATAAATTGATAACACTAAAAATTAAAAAATTATCTACTACTTATTTTATCTTTCCTGCTGGTTTTGGAGCAGTCCTGACAATTTACTTTACTGCTTTCCTGCGAATCCTGCGGGTTTGCGATTCCTGGGAAATTAACCCTGATTCCACGTGAAGACTTCGTGAGTCCAGGAAAGAATATTACAACTATTCCAAAGTAAATGGTACAAGAAAGATCCTCGGTAAAGTGCTGGTAAATCTGCCTATTTGATTGAAAGAGAATAGTCAAGGTCTGCACGCAATAAAGTAGTTTTCCTTACCTCTTTCTCCCCGAATCGACACCTAAACGATTTTATCCGCTAACGCGATAACTGAACACCCAGTCGTATTATCCGTATTTTACGTGATTCTCTAGACCTATATCTTTTTTCAAGAGAAAATTACGCTGAGATTTTACCTCGGTCACATGTCGAACGAAAAAGAAGGCTGTAGGTTTGTCGCGCGGCACTGCAAGAACTTATCGTGTTTTTTTTTTGTGCCGGTTATCTCTAAATGCTAATTCGTTCCTGAACTTAGATGGTGAACGCGCGGCAAAAATTAAATTGTAACAGTACCTATTTGTGGTTTTAAATCTGAAGAACTTTGAAACCGAGAACCAGAGAACATGTTAACCTAAAATTTAAGAAGAGAGATCTAATGAAATGAGAACTTCATAACTTGAGAACTGAAGTTCATTGTGAATGGTGGTATTGCAGTAAAAACACCAACCAGTCAATTTTGAAATTTAGAATTTTTTCAATTTACAGAATAGATAATCTTCTTCGACTTGGAAACTTAAAAATCAGAACTTAAAATCCTGAAAATCTCAGAACCTAAAAAACTGAAAATTATGAGAATCTGAATAGCAAGAAATTTGAAACACTAATTAACACCCGAGTAACTGAAAAAATTATAAGTAGAAAAACTTCAAAACCTGAAATCTCAACACCCTTAAACTTCTTAAAACTTTTGAATTTTACTGGGAAAATATTGGGTGATCAACATTAAGCATTTTAGTTGGCAAAAATAAAATATCACAGTTGGTATAAGCCTGGGATTCGGCTGTCAGCCCATGACAGATGACCAACTGAAATACTAATTGTTGATCAAGATTATCAAGATACGGGGAGGAACCTGAAAGTCTGGGGAATCTGACAGACTGTAGACTTAGATTAAATTATATGGAGCACTAAGGAACCTGAGAAAGGGGGGAACCTGAGCATTCGAGCAACTAAAGATTATTGAGATTATTGAGGCAATTTAGGGGATTGGTGAATGCAAATGAGAAGGGTTATTTGCTGAGGAACTTCAAGAGAGTAAGGAATCTAGAACATAAACTGTAGAAACTGTGAAACCTGAGAAACCTGCGAGATTGAAACTTAATTTGCAAAATTCAGAAGTTTGGAAGACTGATGATCAACCTGCACAACTTGGAAGTTTGAGAAACTGAGAAACTATAAGAAAATTGGAGAAGCTGAGACATTGAGGAACCTAATAGATTGACAACCCGATTTCATGGTGATTTGCGATTGGTCGAAAGTGCCGGTTGCTATGGAAACGTCTTAACTAAAGACCAGGCCGTAAAGCTCCATTTCATGTTTCATTTCATTCAATCATTGATCAAAGCTCCTTTAATTCAGCGTTGGGTTAAAAATTCCGACGATTCTTAATTTTTTTCTGCGGCCACTACTTCTTTACTTAAGGGTGGTTTTGTTGCATTAATTAAAAATTAACGATTTGTGAATATGTACTTACTTTTTTGGAAAAAAAAATACTAAACTGTACTTTCGTTTTTGGACGCTCTTTTCGAGATTGGAATAGATATTTTTTCCGATTTGATTTGTCTGGCTCACGGCGGAGGTGGCTCGATGTTACTGTACATTCTAGACTGCGGTCATCCGATTATCTTTGCTCTCTACAATAATTATTCAAATGAGCAAGTTTTGCATTCCGCACGAGCGGTTAAGTACAGATTTTCGAAAAATATTATTAAAAATCAGCACCCGACCGTTGAACTTGAATTTTCATATCGACAAATCGGCACTTATTTGATAGTAAAAACTTCGTTGACGTCAGTACAATTCTTCTAAAGAGTAATTTATAACGACTGATTCATATCTAACGATAATTTATCCTAAGTGATTGCAGAATTTGTAAGCAATATAGAATTATTTGTTTATACGGTGAAATTGGCGCTCAACCTTTGGTTAAATCAGACAGGCGTGTGGATTCTCTTGTGATTTATGGTGTGGAATCATAATACTACTACTAATGGTTTATTCATAAGTTATGTCCTTGAATCGTTTGAGTTTACAATTATTTAAATAAATTAAGGACATATACAAATAGACAATTTATCCATAATAATGTACGCGTTTGAGTTTTATGTTTTGATTTGTATCTTTAGTGCATGTTAATTTTTAAAATGCTTCTTAAGAGCGCTGTGATCTTTTGTTAATTTAAATGATACAAGACCGTCATTAAAGTTTATGAATTTAAATATTTTTAATGCAAGTTCACTAATTGGCTAATTAACTTTATAATGCAAATGAGGCCCATCAAGAGAACAAGCTTTTTGGTAAATTTTAGAGTAAACTAAAATTCTCGTAAAATGAATAAGAATTATTATTATTGGAGTAATTCGATTAAAATACTTTTATCGGGTTTTGAAGATTGATAAAAATACAACGTTTGAATACAGAAGCAAAAATGAAAACAACTAAAAGATAATATCAGATTCATAATAAAGACGAAGTCATATTTCGCGCGGCAAAACATTTACTGCATGCATATCAAAATTAGCTGTCTAAATTATAATTTTTTGTAATGTCGGTGCTACAGAATGCACGGCCCATAAAATTTGGTAATGTTTCTTTGTTCGGGTATCCTGATGCAAGCGAGCATGTCTACAAAAGTGCCACACATTTATAATTCACGCTCCGAGTAGGATTAGCTGCACATATAATATTTGGTCAATTAAAGTTAAATGAACAAACATTATAGAGCAAAATGAATCTACTCTTGTCATCAAAACACGTACTTAAAAGATAAACGCGATCTCTAGATTTCGTCAAAATTTAGCAAGAATTTATTATTATACAGGGTGATTCAGCTGAAATGCCGCGCTTGAAAAACTTGATCGACAGCCCAACAAAATTTACGAAATACAAAAAAATCAAATTCACAAGGTACATAATAAATGAAGTATCAAATCAACAAATATATAATTAATATAATAAATAATAAATAAATAATAATAATAATAATAAATATCCGATTGATCAAATAAGAGAATATCATAACAGATTTCAAACGATATAACAAAATAATCAAATATCACATCAATGAAATATCAAAATAGCAAAATAAATAAATATGTATCGAAATATCCGGTTGAGGAAAAAGAAAAATATAATATCCACAAAAGTTCCAATTTAATGAATTTCAGGAAATATAAAAAAAACGACTTTTCACATCCAGTGAATAAAAAATTAGCGACACAGCAAAACTAAAGTTTTCTGAAAATTGGCTAACCTTGTTTTCCTTTCTTTGATCCATAAATTGGTTATAAAACATTTTATACGTTTTCCGGTATTTTGACGGTAATAAATCGTTTGTTGTCCTGTTGGAGTGTTCTGTAATTTCAGGTAGTATTAAATTTTCACCATCGCTTTCATCGAGACATAATAGAACAAATTAGGAGAAATGTTGTGAAAATGTTATGGAAACTGTCAAGCTGCATTTCTATTGGTTATGAACTTTATGGACCTTCTTAAAGTATTGTGAACTCAAGAGATATATCGTACGGAGGTGGAGTTTCGAGGAATATAAAAAACTTGTTAAAGGCGAACCGCACCGGTTTATACGCGTGCCGAGAGGACAGTATTCAGAAAATTTGAGGTTTTCAGTAAAAGACGTGCTCGATTCTGCTAATAACACTTTCCATTTATGCAGTGCTATTGAACGTTGTTTTAGTAGTCTCAATTTGGGCGACATTTAACTTAAAGTATGATGTAAATTGCAAATCCGATCAAAATTATAACAAAACAATTATTCACGAAGACGGGCCTGCACACATCTGACACCTGCATACTCGCCTGCACACTTCGACAGGTTTTTTATGTCCCTCGAAACTCCACCTCCGTACGATATATCTCTTGAGTTCACAATACAAGTATTGCACATGTAATGCGTCAATTAAAATATGGTCGTAAAAAATATCAAATTCAGGACGATAATTAGGTTCACTTTGAAATTAGTTTTAAAGTGACGCCAAAATTTCTTTGTTTTCAGAGATATTGCGACGTTCGAAGCATTTATAGACAAAATCTCCTTTTCTCCCTTGCATTCGGCGCTAATGCCGTTATTTGCGTTCATAGCCCGTAACTAAGGCAACCATCAAACCGGGACGTCGTAAATATAAAAAAAGAAAAAATATTACGCATGTACATACACACAGGGAATTGGAAAATCCACACACAATGGCCTAATATTCGCACGGTCCGCCTCTTTTGAACCCGTATGTCAGGAGCGTGCCAGACGAAGACGGAAACCCAAGTCACTTCTGGTCGTTGGTGTTAATTTCAGTCATTATCTGCCGATCTTTAGACTTGACTAACTTGCGCGAGAGAAAGAAAAATTATGTAGATCCATGCGTCCAAAGGAATGTTCAGGTCGACTTTCATTGTTAGAAGGGGAGAACTTGTTGGGCCTCATGCCGAATGCATATGCATGCGAGCAACATATTAATTTATACACTCATTAGCATATTCGTATCCGTTAGACTTTTTTTTTCAACATATGCTGGCTACAGTGGTTAATTATGACACGTGAAAAACACTGTCCACGCTGCTGGACAATATTGTTCGTCTTCTGATATTTCCATATTCTCTTTGTCCACCGCGCCGTTTCGTGAACTTATTTTCGTTTCGTTAAAGTGAATATTAAGTCGGCTTTCATTTTCATGGAGCCGGTCACGAAACGGTAATAGAAAAATTGGCCATTGGTTATACGATCGTATAAAATGATTTATTTATCGGTGCGCGTTTTTAATTGCCGAAATTTATGATTTGTTGCATATTAATAATATTAACTTTAATTAGTTTCATATATCTTTCCAATTTAACCGTAAACGTGCGTTAGTTGTGTTCGGTATTGATCCCAGAGGTATGCTTCATACAACACAAAATTCCACTGAATTACTTCATTGTGGAAAATTTTTGTTTTTATACAGAATAACATCAAACAAATTTTTGCCAAGCAGGTTACTGTAGGTAAACAGGATATTGCCAAGATTTATTAATTTTATTCTTCCGCCGACAAAATGCTAAAGCTAAGTTGCAAAATATTATTCTGACTACCAAACATCATTTCCTTGACATGAGTAAATTTGATATGCTCCTATGCAACAAGAGGTCAAGACGCAGATTTCAGTATGAATCAACCTGGAAAATCTCATGCAAAGTGGGAAACATTGAACGCATCAGCTTTGAAAATTTTCTTTCCGGAAGTTAAAATCTCATGTAATATTTATTATTGGTTTTTATGAAGTACTTAATGTTTCCTCTCGTCTATAATAGAACACGTTATTATATGTGAGAATGCATTATTATGGTTAAGTATTAGCTCCTTTATTATTAAATATACATTAAATCATTATCATGTCATCTACATTTCCCTGCATGTTTACCTAAGATGAGTGTTATTATTTGGTATCGGAAATATGTCATCGTTAAAAGATTATAAATGGAATACAAGAAATCTTAATATATCGCAATTAAAATTTGTTGTCATTGAAGGATATAAATTAGTACTTTAAGAAGTCTAATCTGCCACCAATCTGCAAAATCACAATTCCTATTGCGAGGTTAAACTCTAACGAATCTATAAACATCCCTCTCTAAACTCAGCGAATCGTTTTCCTTGCAACCCATTTAAAATTCAAACTACCCGGCGCATATAATTTATTGCCTCTTAATAATCTACTCATTTCTGTTTGCGATAGAATAAATTTAATCTTAAACCAGCAATTAACGTCACTTTGGCCGATACCAGAACTAACTCGTGTTGTTGGCCTTACTGGGCTAACAATCGAGTCCAAATTAGCGGCGGAATTCGTCTAACAAATATATGAATAGAGATCTAGATGGCTGAAATTCCGCATATTACCATGCTAACGGTTCAATTCACCTCCGATACCCATGGGCTGTGAACGGTCAAGAAAGAATTGTCAAACAATAGATTCAAATGACCGGAGAGAAAGAAGATTTGGTTCAGAAAATTTAGAAAGTAAATGTACCTACTGATCTAAAATGGCTCCTACAGAAAACCGATTTCATGTTTTAACAAAAGACTTGGAAAACTGTGGTTAAGGGGCATTTCGCAAAGACGAGCAACGATAGTGATCAAAAAGTTTGAAGTGTGACATAAGTAGTAGGACGTACACGGAAAAAGTACATTCTGTGAAACAATGCTTTTTGTTCAGAAATATTTGTAGCGGCCAGTTGGGAAACCCAAAGCACAGCCAAAGGGTCATAAACCTCTACCCGTCTAACGACCCTAATGCTAGCACAATACAAATACAATATTCTAAATTCAACCACCACCCGAGACGACATTCGGGATTATAAAAGTATTATTGACCGGAGTCCATAAAATTACTATGTCTGGTCGTATGAAACAGTCGAATGAGAACGTGACATCGTAATGGGAGAAACAGTTCAACTATTTTTTAGTATTTCACGGGCCATTATATATATTTTTAAATTTTGGCACAATTTTGTCCCAAAAGGACATAATTATCTTTTTCAATCTGCAAAAGAACATACAAAATAAAATTGTTGGAATAAATTTTTTGTACTTGTCGACAACAATTCCACTAGATACAATCCATACAAGAAAGTAACAATAATTGTTAGCACCAGGAATTGCCAATTGCCCCTGAACCTGAAAGTAATAATTAACTTTTTGCTTTAGTTTAACGTCCCCATTTTGGTCTATTTTTAAGTAATTAATTTTTTCTTCATTGACCGCTTGTTGGGGATTTAAGTCTCGAATAGACCAAGGGCATTTTATTTCCACAATATGATCTTGATCAATAATTCCATCCGGACTGGCATCGAGAAAAAAATTTTCCTTGTCAATAAACAGTCCGCACAAGTAGTACCCCATAGTCTTTTCCAAAGTGATTTTGCTTCACGTTCTCTTCCCCACATCATTATATCTGCCCTCTTTCGAAATTCAGAACAGACAATATTTCGAGCTAGCTTTGACGTATTCCTAATAAATTCGTTTTCATCTAGATTAATTTCTGTCAGACCGTAATTTTCATGGGGTGGAGCAGCAGTCTTTCTTTTTTTAATTCGTAGAAATAACCCGCGTTTTCTTTTCAGTCCCCTGATATAGTTTTTAGCGAATTTTCCTAAATTTTCCTGTGCAATAGGACAAAATATTCTTCCTATTTATTATATGAAATTGTCCCCTATAAATTTACAGACGATAGAATTCCTGCTGCGTTATTTTTCATATTCAAAATTAGACTATGCACATTTTGAACAAGTCTTTTTTCACACGACTCAATGTCGTCAAAAAGGCCAGACTCGATCATGTCTGGAACTGTGTTGATTTCGCTTTCCTTGCTTCCTTGACAAAAATAGCTTCTCAATTTACTACAGTAGTTACGTAGTAAATGGTTTAAAGTTTTTTTTTAACACACTGCTGCTTCTTTTGTCAGCGAAGTTTTGTTGCTGTTATTAGTGATGTAATTATCTATGTTAATTAAATCGAAAAGAATAGACTCCTCACATTGCAAAATTTTATAAAAATATCAATCAACGAATCAAGTAAGATACCAACCGATCTGTTAAAAAAATAGCTGTAATTGAAAGCGTAATACTAGGTAGGAATGAATATTTCGGGCTTGGGACATTTTCAATGCTCATTTCTAGTTTTGAGCATTTTATTCGGACACTGTCCAAATTCGTATATTGAGTGTATTTTGTGATCATCACCTAAAAAACGTCGTGTGCACCTCGGCCAAAAGTACTTTCTTGGCCTTATCTGCATTGTGTCCTCGACTCACGCCTCGGCCACAAACAGCAGATGCGTCCAAAAAAGCTAACTTTTACGGCCGCGAAGTTGTAAGATAACAGGGGCTCTCCGTCCCGCATAATTTTGTTTAGGTATAGGTCTAAGATTTTACTCGGACTGTACACGACGCGTTTGTAGCATGGCTGTCTAGGTGGAGCTACTTTCTTGACGTAGAAATCATCAAAACAGAGTTTTATTTAAAAAATTATTACATAGTTATATTTGAGCTTCCATCTTCAATAATGTAGCAAACAATAAGAAAAAACTATAGGCAAGGCGATACGCATGTCTCTTGGTAGGTTTTAAGTTCGTAAGTGTCAATTAAATGGTGACAAAAGTTACGTATGTTCAGTTCGACATTTTTGCATAGTTAGCAAAACAGTTTTGAAAAAAAATATGCGTAGGTTCTAAAGCAATCCTTTTTCTACAACTATTCAAAATTTGAAGATTATTGATCAGTAATTAACAATACAGCCTTAACGAACACATGTTAAAACACCGGAACATACTGTTTTATTAAAATTAGTTAGGACTTTTGTGCTTTTTTATTACTCTTTAGGAGCATTCAGTATCCATCAAAATTATTTTTCAAGATGCCTAAAAAATCGCCTCAGGATATTTCAGAATAATTGTTCACGAATATTCTCAGGAATCGTTAAAACTTTTAAAAAATTTCTAGGATTTGTTGGGAGCATTTAAAATCATCCAAGACTCATCACGTTCCTTCATAATTGTCCAGGATACTTCAGGCTTCATGAGGGTATGTCAGAATGTTACCAGTTTTGACCTACATGAAAAACATGATAAGGGCTTGATAAGAGCGTAATCTGTGCTACTGATCGGATGTTCCCATCGAGCGTTCAAAAATAAACCTGGTTAGAGGAGGCTGGGCATTTTTATAACAGTGTACATTGCAATTGTTACAAACAGTAACTTGTCATTTAATTTAGTTTAGGTTAGGCAACAGCACTAAATTCGGACAAATTTTTATTGAAATTTATATTTGAGACATTGTTGCTTTGTCAATGAAAATTGTTTCGTCGTAATTCGTGTTAAGTATGGCAGTCAGTCCGTTCTCGATATCATCAAAAAATTTGGTTCCCCTGCGACAGAAGTGAACTTTTGGAGTTTACTAGGGTTCTCCAGTGGCAGGTACATTTCTGCCGGTCGAAGTATATTTTCCCGCAATATCTTTTTTTTAATTTACAAATTTCAAAAAATCGCTCTGTAGCTGCATAGATCTATATTTTATCAACACGCCCACAAAATTTCAACAAAAAATCTGCAAAAATAAAAAAGTTACATTCAACGGCGGACAGAAATGTATAACAATGTGCGGCATTGAATGTTAACTTTTTTATTTTTGAAGGTTTTTTGTTGAAATTTTGTGGGCGTGTTGATAAAATATAGATCTTTGCAGCTACAGAGCAGTTTATTATAATTTTTGAATTAAAAAAAAGGATCTTGCAGGAAAATGTACTTCGACCGGCAGAAATGTACCTGCCACAAAGCCCGGTACGACAAATTGTGGTTGCCGGCGTTCTTTGTTATTGTCGTTGCCCTGGACCCCCTGTACCAAGGGGGTAATTTCTGTAATTTTTCAGATGATTTGATAGTTATTCTGCTATTCGGGGCGGAGACAAATCCAACAAATTAAAGATAATAAAAATCGGCCCAACTGTTTTTGAGTTATAAACCCAAGGGAGCTCCCCTATACCGTATGTCCCAACTAAAATTTGTACCCCCAAATAATTACAATTTTGAAGGACTCAGAAGAACACGATCGAACAGGTCAATTTTGTTATCAAGGGGGACCAAGTTGTACCAAACTTGAAAGTCTTAGATCTCACCCCTTCAGCCAAGGGAGCCACCCTCTTAAAAATTTAAATGGCATGGGGGGTCGTGTGATACATCATTTTAAAGCTTATTCAATTATCTATCCAAATTTACTTAATAGATTTATCGATCGTTTCTACAAAAAAGAGCATGAATTTGTTATTTTCCAAATCTAGATAGATTTATCCTTAGTAATAATATATTTTTTTTATTATTTTTTTGCACTACACTTTTTCTTGGCTTCGATTTTAATATTCAGTTCGTCTACGTAAGTTTTCGTCTTCCTTCTTGTTATTTCTTTGTGGTATTTTTTTTCCACTTATCTTTAGTACATAAAAATCAATGTTTGTTTGTTTGTTTGTTCGTATGTTATGGGCGCCTAAACCGGTAAACAGATCGTCATGAAATTTTGACCACAAATAATATTCGCAATGGAGAGTAACGACCGCAATGTGTCACCCCTTTTTGGTAAAAAAATATTTAAAGTTTAAACCAGGCGAAATTGAAAACTGTCAGATAAAAATGTCACACTGACAGTTTTAGACAAAATGTCACTCATCAGTTTTCGTCAAAATCAGGGAGGAACAGTGTAGTCGAGAGAGAAGTGCTAAAATTTATCCAGGATTGCTTTCGATGTGGGCGCAACTTTAAATTCTTCTTGGATAGGACGTGCAATCGGCAAGTACCGTTAATCAATTTGTAATGCTATTCTGACGTAATTATTGGGTTATGTCTAAAATTGTTGATGTTGTAAATCCTTTTAATGGAAAACAGAAGGCCCGGGCGCGTCAGTTAGAAATTACAATGCTTTTCAAATGACATAATTTGGGGAACAAAAATTGTATCTGAGGCTAACTAGATACCAAGATTTAAAGTTCAAGTTTATCATTTACCTGGTTCACTTCTTCCCGAATCTGGCGATTTAAATTTATTTTCTACAACTTTATTTGATAGAATACAATGACGAGAAGACGACATTAAGATGTTACTAGCAAGATGGCAAATGATCAAAAGACGCGGAAAAGTGCTACAAAGCACGGCTGTAATGGACGTTGCAGTGACAGTCGCTACAACAGGAAAAATACGTTTTACTGTTTGCCGTTTCCTAAACCTTGTTTGCAAGTCCGAAATGGTGCGAAAACATGAATTTAAGACGGTCCTAACATATCAGAAAATGCGTGAGTTGTGCCAAAGCTGACGGGTAGAAGACATCACGAAAGATACTTTCATATTATGCTCTCTACATTTTCTTAATGAAACCTATAGTGAGGCGCACCCTGATCCAATAACAGCTGCAAAAGAAAAGGTTTGTGTTTTGCTTCTGAAACGCAAGAGTTAAAAACTACCTAACCGTAGGTTTCAGATTTGCGCATTTAAAAGAACACGTTTGAGTGTGCAAAGTAACAAGTGAAACTGAAGTGTCAACATCAGTACACAGCACGTTATTCATTGAACCTATGGATATTGACCCAGAAGAGAGGAAATTAACAGCTGGATCACCAATATGTCGTGAATGTCAAACAATTCCAATCTTTTGTGTTGATGCTGGTAAACAATTACAGACATATATATGATTTTGTGTAAGGGTGGAGAAAAAGCCTGCCAAACTAAAACTCAAGATATCAGTGTAAATCTGCACAAACCACATTGTCAATATTTCCATATTATTTTATGCAACGGTTAAATGAGAAAACAGTCAGTACATAGTCAATGATCACCCCCTCAGCTACGTTGTTTACATAACATTGAGGTTATTTTGTTTGCTAGAGATGTGCGGAATGAAACTTTTGTAGAATGTTTTTAATGGGGTCAGACAAATAGCACAACTTTGTGTACAAGAACATGGAGAACGCTTAATTTTGTTTGTGATTTTTACATACTTTTGACAATGGGTTCCCTAGTTCTTGTGATTTCTTCCTTTTGTACAAAGCACCCATAATTTCATGTACAAAGCACCCATAGCCGATGCAAGAAAAAACTGAAGATTTTTTGCCAACTGTTTCAATGGGATGAGAAAAAGAGCACAACTCTCTACAAGAAACATCGAAAACATTTTCACCATTAATTTGCTGTAACTGTTTTGTGTCCTTCTAAGGGATTGTAAAATTCTCAATAAAAATTTGTAGAAATTTGGTTAGGTTGTCAGTTGGTCATATCCTCTGGAAGAGTGTTTTAATTTCTACATTTTAATGAAATAAAGGTGTAAAACCAAATCATAAAGGGTCCGATAACTAAAAATATTAACTCCATTAACATCACACCCAAAGGTCTGAATGCTCTTTATTTTACCCTATTTTTTTACAAACTAACGCACAAACATCTTGAATTAATATTGGTGAGACAACATGCTTCTGTCAAAAACCGTTATAAGAATCCTGGGAGATACTTGCAGGCCATTGCAGCCCAAACCCCCAAATCGTGTCGGTTTATATAAAACCGCTAACTAATAAACTAAAACACTTGTTAACACTTCTTTAAGATACATAATAATAATTATTAATAATATTGTAGCTTCTCTGAAATTTTGAGGTTATGTTAATTGTTTACAAGTCATGAACAGTTGTTAATCAGTCAAGCTCTGCACTGTAAAAAAAACGCAATTTCAAAGCTTGGTCTAATCAGTTTTTTTGTTGAACGCTCGTTAGTTTTTTAATTGTAATTAAGTGTTCAGTTTCTTTATACCACTTCTTGTGCCATAAAAACGACACCAGTGAGACGAACTTTATGGTTCTACTTTCGCCGGTCGCACCCCCAGATATTTTCCGCGGTATTTTCTGCGGTCAATATAGCAGGACGCGCGTGATTAGCTATAAGAAGGTATTAAGCTAATTAAGTAAGACGACAGCCTCCTATTCTTCCACCTTGTGACACCGTTGGTACAATAGGGCCCGCATAGAATGACTCATCATCATTTTGTATCAATAGGGTTTGAAATACAATTAAGTAATTAAGCTAAAGCCATTGAAACAAAAGAAATATAACTATTGAGTTGATTTCTAAAAGATAGTTTTCCCCATTTATGAATTTTAAATTTGCCTTTCATAACTAGTTTATAGCTTTTCAGATTATGGGCTTCTAAAGTTATATAGTTTCTCTGCCGACTAAAGTTCTTTTTTTTGTTTCTTCATTTTATTAATATTATAGTGTTTTGATCTCATTGATAAATTTTAACCCCACTTCTTAAGCTCGCTCGGACGCCAAAATGTTTTGTCCAATATTTATATCACACATATGGGGGCGGACAATCTCCAGGTAGCCTAATGTGTCGGTTTAAATTGACAGACAATTAAAACAACGATATTATTAACCAACACCTCAAAACAAGATTTATTAAACTCAAAAGTACAAATCATATTTACTTCAAACATCAATTGAATGGGCAGATGGTCGTCTCTTGAACAACAAAGGGCGCATATCTAGCGGTTTACACCAATCTAAAGCGATTAGTTTGCCATCAAAGAATTCCATTTGTCTTCTCCAAGATACGAAGGTGCCACAAGGGGCTCGAGTCCACACTGTGAGACACAAAATCGTCACAAGGGAAAACGCAATCAGGCTGCACACCTGGAAGCTCTGCAGTTGAAGGGCAACGCGTTCAATGCGGAGAGTCGAAATTACTTCTCTTCCATACAAGCGAGACTGTAACAACCTCCGCTCCGGAGATGCCCGATCTACTCTTCCCTACGATGCAAGCGACGTCTTTGGTCATACAAGCAAATAACAGTCCCTCTGCACTGGAATCAACTTGAATTGCTGATTTCAAATTGTTGTTGATATTCATTAATTATATTATCGTTGCTAGGCCTCACTTGAAGTCAGATCGTTGCCAGAATATTCCCTTCAGTTGTTTTCGCAGCGTGTTTAAGCGTATCGTAACTGTAGCAATTTATTACTTCAACAAGATTTACTTTGCCTTCATAAATGTAATTTCTGCTAAACCGTTACACTGTGCATGCTGTATATTGTCATTTGAAAAATCACTGTTCGACATGATGTAAGAAATATTGTAAAGAAGTAAATTATTCGAAAGGCTTTCAAAGTTATAGTTTCATCATTTTAACAGCCAACATTCTGACATCAAATTCACTATGGAAGTCGAAAATATAATGGTTGTCTTCCCTTTCTGGACGTACTCATCAACCACCTTCCAAATGGTCCCTTAGATCATTTGGTTTATCGAATACCAATAAGTCATAAGAGATCGGTCATCAACTCACTTGTTCATCGAGCATCCAAACGGTGCAACACGATACTCTAAACTGATTTGCTAACCTTCAGATACTGGGCGGTTTTCAACATTTTGCAAAACACTAACACAATGCACAACATTGATGGAAATTAGGCACACGGCGATTTGGGAAGCGTTGCACATAAAGTTTTGGAGTTTATTCGGCAGAATTTCGTGTATTTGTTGTTAGAAAAAGCCGGGATCTTTTATTATTAATAACTTTAAAACGGAAATTGAAAACAGTAGGATCAAATCTTTTCAGTCCAATTTTGACATCTCCGAGAGATCGTTTCCGGAAATTTGTTCCAAAGTAGTAAGTAGTATATCGAATTCACTGATGCTCTTGCAGTTTTGTTTATATTGGTGAAACAGGTAGATCAATAAAAACAAGGGTTGTTGAACATAGAAGATACTTCAATTCAGGTTGTTTTGCTTCTTCAGCGAGGTGTCAGAATACCATACCAAATTACTTTACAAATTACGGTTGCATTGTTGAATTTTGTATCTGGTTCACTTTTGACGTAGTTTTTTATGTAGTGATAACAGATGACGATTGATATACTTGTGAAATAGTTAAACTTTTTTGGTTTTTCATGCATTCAGTAGTTAATTCTATTTCTAAGTGTCACACAGTTTGACAAATTTGTTGTTTTCAAACATTGAGCACGAGGGCTCAATCTAATTCACTTACTTTACCCCTAAAGAAGTTTTCATTTCAAAAAATGTTCAGATCTATATAACGGGTTAAATTTAGGTTACTTTTTTTTGTGCCAGCCTTCCAAGTTGCGCTACGCCGCGGTAATTATAATTTAACAAGAACAAAATAAGATTGAAGGAATAAAGAAAAAATCATTAAAAAGTGATAAATTATCCTTGAATACGGTGGCCATCCGGCGGCATCCGCTAATCCAAAATCTGTGACGAATCCTCGGTTAAAAAGTAATAGGACGTTAAACGCTCCATCATTGTATTAATTTACTTAAGAGTGAAAGAGTGGGTCCATCTCTGGGCCAGGCAGAGTCGCCCGTGGTGCGGCTGATGGTTTGATTAGCAGCGCTATAATACACCATGTAACGCTGTTCAATCGATTCCGAAGTGAACATTGTAATTTCATGGCTGTCACGGAACGCGACCCGCCTGATGGGTCCGCACAATACACGTCCATCAGCCGCCATCCTGTTATAAACTTATTAGCTATTCTATTTATGCCATCATTGCACACACCACATACAAGGTGAACACCAAGAAAGTACCGCTCAGCCGAAGAAGCACTACTTTGAGCTAATAAACAATAACACTTCACACCAACTGCCCAAGATAATGGAACAGCGGAAACTGGCGGCGAATAAATTTAAATTGCCCACATTTACATGACAAGACTCACTGTTATGTTAGGCCAAGACGGATTTGCATTTTTCAACAATGAGGCCCGCTTTACGCCAAATTAGTTACACGTTCGAAATTACATTCCGCTTTTGCACAAATTGCTGCCCGTCAAAGATTCTTGAGATTGGCAAATAAGGTAGAAAAAAATATTTCAATATTAATAGGATGTTCTAAACAAAATGCGGTTATTAACGACTCATTTAATACGAACATGTGAAAGTTTTTTTTTTGTTTGATTTTATCGTTTTTTTCAGTTCAATGCATTTCAGATTCTTCCAAATTATCTGTTACATCTTTTTATTCTATTTATAGTATAAGTACTCCTTTCTTTGAGTATTTCGTCCAACAGTAAATTGATTCTGCTACTCTCTTTCACTAGTGTGTCTCATTGTTAAACCCCAAATATAATTAGAATACTTTTCCCACTGCTCTTCTCCCATCAAGCAAATATATATTTTTTTCTATCAAAATGTTTGATCTGCCTGTTTTCTCGCTTTGATAATAATTTTTCACATCATTTCACACAATAAGCAACTGTTTACCTCCACACTCCCCAAGCAAGGAAAAATTATCCCCTTCCTTATCCCCCAAACATGCATAATAAAATTTGAACTTTAACGAAAAGCCAAAATAAGAAATTTAAAATTAAACCAGAAGAATGTTGATAAATCCAAGTGGAGTAAATTTACAAATTGAACTGCTCTTCTTGTGAGTCATTCTACATAGGTCAGACAGGTCGCAAAATATCAGACCGTATTAAAGAACATTTCAGGCACATCTATAACAACAGAGATTTTGATCCTCCACCATCAACAGCTTCTTCTTTCGCCAATCATATATTAATAACAAAACATAGTATTTCACCATCAAATTCCAAATTGATTCATAAATGCAATAAAGGCCGGAAATTAGATTTTCTTGAGACTTTGGAAATAAGAAAAGTCTTGAAACTGGAAAACAGATCTTGTTTAAACGAACAGAATAACTTCAATAATCCCATTATTAACTCACTATTTTAATTTTTTACCACTCAAACAAACGTACCAGACTCTCCTTGATCCATTTTAATTTTTACATTTTATAAAATGCAGTTTTTACGAAATCTTTTAAAAATCATGTAACCTTTTCAAAACGTCAAATTTAATTCAAATTAACGTCATAATTTTAAATATTCTTTAAGGTAAGAACCCCTCTGTAATTCATCAATTGTATCATTAATCTCTTGTTAAATTAGGGCTGATGATGGCAGTAGTGTTCTGCCGAAACATGTTCCATTTGTAATTTTGAAAAAGTTTGTGGAGTTCGACTTAGATATATTTAAATTTAAAATTTAAAATTGATGAAAAAGAAAAATATCAAATTGACAGAAGTTTAACAAAATATCAAAAGGTTGAAGAGGGTCCATTTTCACAAATTTGGGTTGATGATAAAGTGAAATTTTTAAATTAACTGGTTTTGGGAATGACTGTTTAGTTAATTTAAAAATTTCAAAATATCAAAATATTAAATTAACGAAACGTTAAAATATCAGTTCAACCAAAAACCACATCAGAGAAATATCAAAGTAGCGAAACAGCAGAACATGAATTAAAGAAAATTGAAAATTAATAATAAAATGTCAAAGTAAGGGCGCAAAATCGCAAATTTATTAATGGCAAAACGTAAAATTAACAAAGTAAAAAATATCAAATGAACGAAACACCAAATTATCAAATTAATCAAAAATAACAATAATAAATTAATGAATTATGAAACTTTTAGATAACAAGTGGACGAAGAATCGACATACAAGATTAACAAAATACATCTTAGCGAAATAGAAAAACACATTAAGCTAGCGAAATAGGAAATTATAAATAAGTATGCTGAAATTTCAAAATATTAGATGAACCAAAATCAAAACATCATATCAACGAAAAAGCAATTACCTAAATATCAAACTCAGATTGAAGAATGAGTTCACAATAATGAAATATCTGATTTAACGAACTAGTGAAATAACAAATTAACGTAATAGCAAATAACGATATATCAAATAGTGAAAACTACAAAATACTTACCAGATTAATGAAATATTAGCGAAATATCAAAATACCACATTAACGATTTATTATAATATTACATTTACGAAAGAGCATCTAAGAAAATAACAAATCAAGAACTAACGAAATATCAAATTGACAAAAGAAAAAAATTAAAATATTTATGTTAGACCCACCGACAAATTTGGTCATTGGCCGAATTATGTACGCACAACGCGTTGTGGACAGGACGATTTGCCACTGGCCAAAGTGAAATACCGACAACGCGTAAGAGACAACATAACCTCAAATAAATGCATAATAAAACTTTATTAGCAGTTTATGATTATGAACTAATAATAATATTTTTTTTAAAGTAAAACTTTTTTACGGTCACTTGACTTGGGGAGTAAGCTGGTGAATGGGCGGCGAGAGCGTTACGAAAAGTGTGATCGGGCGAAGCGAACGATTTTACAATAATTAATTCATAGACATTTTTTTGTCTTAACGCGATTCGAACTCGGGTCTTTTAGGTTGTGGATCCGCACTTCACTCAATACACCTATTTGCTTGTGTTTTGTATGTAATTGCGTTACTTATCTTGATCGCTACACATGATTGCCGACTTTTCGCTGACGACAAACTGAAACATGCATTATTCAATACTGCAGACGGTATTAATCCAGGATTCTCTAGCTCAATTTAACAATGGCGAACTGAAGTTTTACTTCAGTCGTGTGGTCTAAAGCACACTCGTATTTTTTTACTTTGCGTTCGTACTGAGGCTATTACGAGACGCTTTTGCATGTCATAATAGACAAAAACGGTGTTATAATAATTCTACTAAAAATAGTATAATTTATTTTGGCAAACTGGGCAATCCCAAGGCAATCCTAACCTCTAATACTTTGCTGTCAAGTCCAAGTGGCTGGTCAACAGTAACATCTGTCGATGGAAATTGACATTACTATTGTTGGCACTTGTTTGAGGGGTGGCTTAACGTGCTTTTGGGCACGCGATTTTGTTGGGTAATTCTGCCTGGTGGTGGTCAAGCTGGTAACACAAACAAGCGCACTGATCGCGTTTGTCGAAGACTGTGATGCCACTATCAGGTAGAGAAACATCAACGAAAAAACATTACCTCGAATCAGCGAAATGGCAGAATATCAAATTGATAAAATAAAAATATTGCTGTTGACGATATCTCAAGATGAAGTGAATACTTCGCATTAGATGTCTACCCACAATATATACGTTTGTAAGCCTTTTTTGATAATACATATTAGTTATTTCCCAATAGTAGGCATTTAACCTGCTTTAGTTTTTAACCGAGAATTCGTCACAGATCTCAGATTAGCGGACACCACTTGGCCACTGCACTAAAAGCTGATTTATCATTTTTAAGTGATTCTTCGTTGGCTATAATGAGGGAGGGTGGTCAATGCCTTAACACCGAAGAGGATTAGCAGGAGATAATTATAGAGATTTATGTAGACATAAAACTTTTTAATTAAGCCACGGATGTTAAAAAGAAGTGAAAAGGGATTTTTAAGCTATTTAAGAGGACAGGTTCGTTATAAACAACAAATACAACTTGTGTATAGGTGCTTCCATGTTCAGAAACGTAATTTAATTGGAAATATGAATAATCAGTAACGATGCTTACAACGTTCTCCTAACAGGTCACTACTTACTCTTAGTTATTAGTATGCATGCACCGATGTACATTAAACTTTCTTGCAGATCCTTCACAATCCCTCTCTGATAAGGCCATAGAGGAAAGTGGTGTTAAGCAACGTACCTACATATTGCGTCTTCATTATTTCAAAGAAGCAACTAATAAAATAGTAAATAGTTTAATTAAGGCTTGTAGATACTTATAATCTATTCTACATCAACGTTTGTTATAGATCACTGTTATTTATCTCTCATTGTAGATTACCGTCTATATTTCTCTTTTACTCAACAAACAGTTACCATTCGTGACTGACAAATAACCTTATTGTTCCTTTTAACCCCATCGGCACAACTCTGATAATTATAAGTTACAGAGAGATCGAAAACAAAATTTGTCATAGTTGGCCGTGGAGGAAAAGCCGCTTGTCGTAGTTTTATAGAATTATTTATGATATGTCAGATCTAACACGGTCAACTTGATATTTAATAAATAATTTTATTAAAATAGGACAAGCGGGTTTTCCTGCACGGCCAACTATGACTAATTTTGTCATCAATCTCTGTTTAACACGTATACAATATAATAGTCTTAATCTTCCATATTTCGAGCCCCTCACCCCAAAATATTATTGAATTCGCCACATCTACACTTTTGCAGTGAACAAAAAGAAACTAAAAAATCAAATTCAATCTACGTCAAACGTCCCAATTATTTATTGGTGCCAATATATTTATTTCTTTCAGGATTAAATACTCACCCGTTATCTAAATATTATACTTTCCATGAACTTAAAACATTTATATAAGTGATAATTTATTTCCACTTTCTGTCGTAATTACTTCAAAACCCTGTTTTCCATTAAAGAAAATCACTATTATTACCGTTAATTAATAGACACAACGTCAGAGATATTTTTTAGGTTAATTATACGCGAGCTTAAACTGCATTAGTCAATCGAAGCGCACGTAAAAAATGGCCGCAAACTTTGCAGTTAATAAAATAGTCATGTTTATAAAAATGTAAATTACCCTTTAATGGCATGTTCTGTCGTGAATGCCTATTAAAACCCGCATATCATAAGCAACGCAGCAGACATTACGCATAATGCAATAATAATAGTACTTTTGCACAATCGCAAAGATTTGTTCGTAATTGGCGAGAATGTAGGTACAAAAATCCGTAAACATTGTTGGGTGTTTTTCAATGTCGGATTGTTTCGGCAGGTGAATTGGACATCTGCCGGCACGCGTCTTCCACACACCTGAGTGTAATTAGTGCATGCATTCACCTGTCCACTACTTATATGACATCTAAGGTTCTTGTCCTACACATTTCGATAAAAGTCGTTTTAAATTGCCGCACACTCTAGGCCCGTGGCCGGTTTTTCTGCACATAATTTACTAAGAGAGGGCTTAACGGGTATTATAATTAGAAGAAAAAAATAATTGGACATTATGCAGGGTAGATAATTAGTGGCGAAAGAAAAATTCACTTTGGTCAATAACCCAAAATGGGGGCCACCTGAATTTTGCATGAATCTGAATATGCATCGACTCGTGGCAGCGGTCCGAAGGAATTATACACATATTTTTGTTGGTGGTTTTAACAGAGGATGTTTTCTAATAATGAATGCGAAGAGAATTAATTCGTCGTACACCTGGAAAAACGTATAATGTGAAATTAATACAACACTGTGGTAATAATTTGTAATTATAACCTCCATGTAACGTGTAACTGAAATATACATATGAACTAAAAAGAAATTACAAACTGAACAAAAAAAAAACTAAAAATAAAATTTGAAATCTGGATTAAATCATAGGTAAAATAAAAAATACTAAAAATCCCAGTCAAATTGACAACGATAAATGATGAGTTAAATTTATTATTATTAAATTTAAAAATTTGGGAAATTATAAACAACCATAACCATAATTATATAAGTGATCGCTACAAAAGGACAATCACAATCAAAACATTGTAAGAGTAAGGACAAGGTTAAAATTCAAAAACTAACAATAGAAAAGTCAACAAGAACATTACAAAATATATAAGAAATTTAGTTTAACAAGAAAGTGAAAACTGTAGACCCGAGGAATCTGAAAACAGAAGAATCTAAAACCTCAAATTAATGATACTTAAGAAATAATATAATTCCAAGCTATTGAAACTACCTATTTGATTGAAGTGTCATTAATTGGGAAGTCTATTCTGAGATAATTAGCCGTTAAAAGGACGCAAATTGTACTTACACTAGACTCGGCATTAATTGTGGGAAATTTTTTTATACTTAATTATAAAAACCGAATTTTAAAAGTTCTAAAAATACCTATATGTATACATATACAGATTTCATAGAATTCACTCAATAAAACAATATTTCATTAATTTATAATATGAAGGCACGTGGTTCATTTAAATCATCATTTATTGGCGACAAAAGACCTATTCTGAGAAAAACTACCCGTAAAAAAAACGCAAATTGTCGTTATACCCTTCATTAATTAATTCAGACTTATCTACCCTGTATAATGTCCAATTATTTTTTCCTTCTAATTATAATACCCGTTAAGCCCTCCCTTGGTAAATTATGTGCAGAAAAACCGGCCACGGGCCTAGTGTGTGGCAATTTAGAACGACTTTTATCGAAATGTGTAGGACAAGAACCTTAGATGTCGATAAACTTGCATATTATACTTTAAAATGGGGCTTACCTGAATACCATGGGACTGTACACTTGCACCCAACACCCATGATTTCCATTTTCAACCCATCGTCACAAAAACACCACTTTTTGTCACATAAAAATTGCCTGCACGATATGTCATTTATACTCTGACAGTACCTACCTACTTGATTTAACTGATCGTGTATTGAGTGCAAATGTTCGGGGCCCTTTGAGTAAAATATCCGTCAAAATTAACACAAATTGTCGTTAGGTCTTTCATTACTTAATTCAGAAATTGTTTGATAAAATTGCATATACAAATTTATAACGGGACTAACCTGGAGTACCATGGGACTGCACACTTGCACCCAGTACCGATAATTCCCATTTATAATCCAATAATCACAAAAACACAACACGTTTTCTCACCAAAATTTTACTGCAGGATCTGTCATTTATACTCTGAAACAACCTACTTGATCTGAATCATTATTTAGTGGGTGCAAAAGTCCGAATCAATTCTGGGTAAATTACCTATAGTCCAGTAACTTTGTCATGAAAAGGGAGACCTAAGTTGCATCAAGTGGTGGTAGTAGGTTTTGTTTTCGACCTCGGCAGCCCCCCGGATCACTTTTGAATATCCCAAAAACTGTGAAATTTTCGCACTTTTTTTTGCATTTTTCCCATTTTGACCATGAAGGAGCACGTTTTTGACAAAAACCGTTTAATATATTTTACAACTAGATTCAATTTTCTACAATTTAAAACCAGAATGGGCTCCGTGGACCCAATACTTTCCGAGATACAGCTTTTCAAAATTTGGCAAATTTTCATATTTAATCTTATGCAATGGGGTCGTCCCCCTCAATTGAATTTGACGAATTCAACTATAGCATCCCATAGACTATGTAACATGAAGCCCTAAAACGTGTTCTGTTGTTTCATAAAGTTATTTTGTAAGATAACAGAGCGTATCAAAAATTGCAATTTCGGCCAGCAGTTTCAAACGCTGTAGATTTACCGCCGCTTGTGACGTCATTTCGGGGGAGCATTCTCATTGGTTTGTGGGCTTCTCATTAGTCGGCTCGTTTAGTAACTTGGATTATGTCTGGCACTGATGTCTGGTGAATTTTGTCCCGTATTGACGTCACAAATAGGCGCGCGTTTCAAATAAGGCAAATGTTTCGGATTTTTTTCTACCTAGTAAACGCGTGATTTCAGAATAAACAAAAAAATAGGGGTATAATATTTTTTCGTCTACTTTCTAGAAAAGCTGTTTTTGAAAATTGTGGGACGACCCCATTGTCTTTATGTCTTCAAATCTTCAATAACTTGTCGGAAATGATTCAGTGAAGTAAAGATTTATTGAATTTAATATTTTGAAGGGAGAGGATACATATACATATAGGAATGACGATACATAATGAGAGATAGGAACCAAATTTAATGATGAAAAACTTGGGGATGTAGATGGTGGTCATCTTTCTTAACTACAGTAAACAGTTCACTCATCACCCTGATGATGCCAACATTGTTGGCGAAACGTGCGTCGGTAATTATAATAAAAATTGTTTTTGGTGTTAGGGATAACTGATTAAAAGTAGTTATCTACCACCAAAAGTGATCCAGACGATTATTGTTTTGTTTTTGTCATCTTCTTCACAAAGTTGTGTGGTCCAAGCACTCCTCCTTTGAGTTGATAGCTGGCCGATATGTAAAATACCCTGCAGAGCCTAACCAAACGAGTACAAAGAACTTTGAACGTAATCGCCGAGCTCAGGCACATTCTTCTCCTGGGGTGATATTTGAGGAAACAACCACCGTTAATGTTTAACAAGAAATTTTGTATCCAATGATAAAAACAAACAAAAATTCATTCAACTTCTGAAGGTAAAATTTGAAGCCAAACACTTGAGGCTTTTTAGGCAGGATAAGATGCTGACATGCTAGTCATCACTACAGCTATCAGAAAGACCTCTGATTTTCAGGTCGTGGTTATTGCAGGCGAGGACGTAGACTTGTTGGTCATCCTTACCGGTCTCAAATACTACAGAAATATGTAGAACTTAAAGAGAAAGCTTAAATTTTTTTCTAATCCAGCTGCGACACCTGTCTAAGTAGCTGAAGCCGGGGAGAAAATCCTCATTGAGCTGTATGGTAGGAAAAGGTCCACTCAAACCCTCAACGACCTGAGCTACCAGCTCTTCACAAAGGCTGCAGCCAAGACCGGTTTCAACCTGACCATACTGATATAGTAGCACTCTCAAATCTGCTGAATATTATTTGCTGTAGTTTCAAGAAGGGATGAAGAAAAGCTTGCAATTGCAGGAAATCAGGTTTGAAGTGTTCAGTTGTCTGCAGAACCTTCAATCGCCAGTCCTGCGAAAACCTGTCTGAAATTACGGTAGACGTCGATGTCAATCCCCACAATTTGGACGACGAAATGGATGAGCTACTCACCACAGATGATATTGAGGTAATATCATGTATACTTACACTCGTATTGTTGTTGAAAGTTACCATTATTTCTATTAATTAATAATAAATAATTAATAATTAATACAATTGCATATTATGATGAAACATTAAAATTACCTTAAAATTTTCAAGTTGGGAAAATATTCCAAATTTTGAAAAGCTGTATCTCAGAAAGTATTAGGTATACCGAGCCCATTCTGGTCTCAAATTATAGAAGATTTTATCTAGTTGTAAAATGTATAGAAAGACTTTTGTCAAAAACGTGCTCCGAATTTTGTTTCTAGTGTCACATAATTTTCTTTTTGAAAGCTGAATTTTTGAGGAGATCCTTATTTTGATGTCCTAATGTAATCCTGAACAGTCACATAAGTTCATCCTGGAGCTTTCGTTTTTAGAGGATGAAATTTGGTGGATTTTTCTATTTTTGTAATTATCTCGACAACTATTGATTTTTCGAATGAAATAGATATTGCAAAAATTAATTCCTATAAAATTTTCTCCAAAAAGACTTTTTGTCTTTTTCCCATAGAACAGGATCTTCGTAAATTATTCCAATTTCATAATAAAAACCCTATAAAATTTACATGAAGCTAGATGTAGAATTTTGACGTACAAAACTTACAGACGTACAGGCAGGTGTATCTCCATTTTTCATCGATATTAATTTACAGTATATCATTCTTCGAAACAAATAGTTCTACGGGAGATAGATAAAAAACCTTTTTGTATTCGTTTGTGAAACACATAATGCATAATAAAATACATAACAACATATACATAAATATTACGCCATATCTATATCTATATATTATAATTAATCGTTGAACATGAATCGATTGGTGACAAATAAAACAGTGTGTACTGCACCAATTTTTATAATTGTTTTTTTTTTTTTTTTTAAATGAAAGACATTGATGAAATACACCACCAGATTACTTTTCATTTTCAAAAATGTCACAGGTTCATTAATTATTTGCAATTTGTTTTTTTGCGGCCAACCGTCCATTACAGTCACCGAAGTGTACGAGCGTTGGTCATTTCGTTCGTCAAGCTGGCCTACTCTACAGCTTGACAAATTTGCGCAGTGGATTATGTAGTCTCAGAGTGGGGATCAGAGCTCTGTCAGGCCTGGTCACGTTCACTATTGTTTGGACCTGGGATGGGTACACTTTTTTACCTCAAAATACTATCGGGGAAAAACAGAGAAGCTCGGCAGGGATAATAATCGAAATCATCAAAGTGCATCAACTTCCCCAGGAGTTAGTCTTACTTTATTAAAAAGAATCGCCAAAGAAAGAAAAAAAAAATACCGGGCAAAGAAAATCTGATTTTCAACTTTAGGGGTCACAAAACTTTACGGAAGGAATTGCAGAAAATTAGATTTAGGTAGGGAAAAACTAAAACAATTCGAAAAATGTGTGAAAAACATGATATAGGTACTTCAGCTTCGTGTAAACTATTTGAGGCAAATTAAAAAGTACCGTCAACAAAATTGGACAATTTTCTACATGTCACATTTTAAATTTTTACATTGATTCGATTACTAATAAAATATATTATTTCACTCGAATTTCGAGTGAGGGGCGATCACTAGTGTATTTAATTTGGCAGCTGTCATCTTAACCTCAAAATCTGATATAAATTTGTACTTTTTCTCATTTTGCTTGAACGAATACAAAAAACGCAATTCAATACTCATGCGCTGAAAAGTGCCATGACAGCGCACTCGTATCGAAATATACTATTTTTGTAAAAATGTTATAATAATTAATTTTTGTAATATCTATTTTATTAAAAAAATCAATACTTAGTTATCGAAATAATTACAAAGAAAGGAAAATTTACTCCATTTCTTCCAAAAATCTCCAGGCTCAACTAAGAGGACTTTTCCGGATTACATTAGGACATCAAAAGAAAGGTCTCCACAAAAATTATTGAACTATTCATAAACACATTGAAATACTTACAATGACGTCGTTAAAGCCCTAAACACTCGCCAATATTCCTCTTCTATGTAAAATTAGATACACTTAAATATAAAAACAACTTTATGAGACTAACCAGAGAAATAAATAAAAGAAATAAAGACAGACCTAAAACAGTTAAAATAGAAAGTCGAGAGAACAAGAAATAATTATTATTCCTTACACAAGAATTAAAGAAACATGGGTCGATTTCGATTTTTTTTCTTCTCCAATCTTCTCGCTTGTAGTGTGTCTTCATTTTGATTTAGATGTAGCTTTATTTTGTCTGATACTTCTTTAAATTTTCTATAAATTATGATATTTTCGTACTTTCTTCTCTAGTTGTTTTCATTATTGTTTTTGTTTACATTCTTCCATCGCCGTGATTTTGTTTTACAATACTTTATTTTTTTATTTCGTTTCTCTCTTGATGCATTGTCTTGTTTTCTTGGTGCCCTATGTAACGATTTTACACTATTCGAGATTTCCATTTCTTGGAATCAAACACTGCAAGGTTTCAGCAAATCAATAAAGAAAGACATTAATAATGATCACCCCATCTTTTTTATATTGAGCACAAACGATTTCTGTCTTGTTATTACCATGATTTTTTTGCTAGAGGTAATTTGTTTAAATAGTCCAAAACGTAAAGAGGAAGAAAGTCAGAGTTCACCAGATATTGATGAAGAGGACACTGAAAGTTTGGATTAATAAAAAAATTACAGCGCGCAGTGGCAAACAAAACTCGTCGATGGCGACGATCCGCAGCTAACATCATTTCTGGTCGACTAATGAATACAGCAAGAGTGTTATATCTCCTCTGGACAGTTTTATGTTGGTGACATCTGAAATGCTTGGAGAAATTAGTTTTTATAGAAATTTGAAAGCTCGCAGGGTATATGCTTCCAAGCACTTGACCATATCGTGGAAAAGTTTATATATTGCGACGACGGCGCGACGACACCGGAAGCGGATGATGTCATCTGTCTGGGAACAATTATTGTAATGACCACATACGGTAATTGCATTGATCTAGAACAGTCCACAGACCGTGAGAACGTTTGGAAATTATTGTCACATAAGATGCTCTCATCAGTCGAGAAGGTTCGGTCGCGCTGATGTCATACTTCAATCTACTGGAGATCGCACAAAGAGGATGAAGGAATCGACAACACCAGTATGGGTATAATAATGGAACGAACGACGGAACGGGACAGTGTACTGGAAGCATCGTGAACAAGTACCGTGTAAATTTGTATATAGAAAAACGGTTATTTTTAATAAAAGTTTGTAACTGCGGGGTGCACACGAATTCTTTAAATCCTCGAACCCGCCCGGCCCAGGCTACGTTACAATATAGAAGAATTACATTCGTTTTTGGGAGTGCTTGTACTAAGTGGAGTCATTCTAGAAAGAAAGCAGTCACTTCAATATTTGTGGTATAACGTATAAGTTCAAGACAAAATGGCAGCGATCCGTAGTATTTTTGACACTTTCTTATCAAATTGCCGAAAATCTTTTATGTCTTATCAACATGTCACCGCTGATAAAGAATTTGTAGCTTTTCTAGACAATTTCCCTTTTCGATAATATATCAAAACCTGGCTGGCAAAAAAAACATCGTATGCATACAACCTTCAAGTATACTTGAGCAAAAACTCCAATGGGCAACGGGAAACCAATAAGTGAGTTGTGAAAATTTTTTAGCTCCATTGTTCATCACAGGTGGATGAATAACTATGGACAAATTTTGTACGCATTGTCATTTTGCAGAAGAGCTACTGAACCACAAACTAAGAGTTG
Organism: Diaperis boleti; assembly: GCA_963583935.1. NCBI lineage: Eukaryota > Metazoa > Arthropoda > Insecta > Coleoptera > Tenebrionidae > Diaperis > Diaperis boleti. The sequence continues at coordinate 72,479,349 of OY757242.1, read as the reverse complement.
GGAACCTTATGCAAAAGAAAGCGTGATATTTCCAACAATTTCAAGACTGATGCGAAGGGAAGAACCGATATGTGTGGTGTTGCTTTCTTCGCAATATCATGAAGGTACAGTCATCTCTCCGAGCATAAGAAAAAACTGCAAATTATTTTAGATTACAACACCACCAAAGGCGGAGTTGACACCATGATCAAATTGTAAGAGAATACTCTTGTTATCGTGGAACTCGATGGCCAATGAAAGTGATTTACAATTGGCTTGTGTGAATGCCTCTAAGTATAATTTGAAAATCAAGAAATATAGACGAAGCAAAGAAATAAGAACGTAGATCATTTCTTCTTACGCTTGGGAAGTATCTCGTTCTTCCATGGATATGCGAACGAGCCGAAAACCCTACTGGGTTGCAAAGGTAAAATGTAATACGAGGATGGGATGAAGAAGGAATGAAACAAGGTTTTATTTTTCGACATTTTGCGACTCGATGCACTTGGTCCAGTGATATACAAGGGCCTTTATGCCGATTCTTCGAGCTCTTCAAAATAGGCGTTCACTTCCATATTTGACCCATATTTTTTCCCAGCATGAAATTTAAAGTCGATCGGGGCCAAATCTGGGCAGTAGGGTGTATGGGGCAACAATTCAAAACCCACTTCATAAATTTTCGCAACATTGCAACAAGAGAGTTGTGACAGGGTCCATTATCCTGATGAAAAATCACTCTTTTTGTTAATCCAGGCCTTATGCTCGCGATTTTTTTCTTTCAACTGGTCAATTAAATTTGCATAGTATTCTCCATTAACCGTTTAATCTTTTGCAAGCTAATCTGCTCAAAGAATTTCTTTTGCATCCCAAAACACAGTCGCCATCTGATGGAACTGTTTTCGCCTTCTTTGAGACTGGTGCTCCTATTGTCGTCCATTGTTTTGTAGCAAAAAATAAAATCTGCACAAAAAAATCCACTGGATTAGGCTGTAACATTCTCATACCCAAGATGTCACATAATATTTAATTTAGATATGCCCAGTGTCAGCTATTTCCATCAACTTCAACTGACGCTCGTTCAAAACCACTTTGTGGACTTTAAGGACTTCCTCCGTTGTGGCCGTTTTTGGAATACCTGGACGCTGAGCATTATTACTGCTGGTACGACCACGTTTAAAGTTGGCAACCCAGGTTTTAACAGTTGAGAACGATGAAGCAGACTGACCTAAAGTAGAATCCAGCTTGGCTTTAATTTCTGTTGAGCTTAAGCCTCTAATAAAAAAATGCTTACTAATTTGGTACCAATTTTCTAAATAAGCCATTGGCGAAAGACAATCCTTCAAGCGGGGTCTTCAACATTTAATATAACGACACATTTTTTGTCCCAAAAAAGTTAGCCTCGATCGCATAAAAACTTTCTCATTCTTTCAAGTTCATGTACTCATAGGCGGTGAAATAAGTGGTCAGAAAAATGTTCTAGCGGATTTCAGCAAAGTGGTGGCAAAGCGTTTATTTTGGCTAGTTCTACTTTTGTGGTTAAATTTTTTGCTAGGACTACTATAACACCATGTAGGTAGACCTGAAATAATTCATCCCATCCTCATATAGTAAATAAAAATACCCCACTGATTATTGTTATTGTAGGAATGTATTGTCATAAGAATTTGGGATATATTCACCAAGGGTAGAACCAAGAAATTCACAAAAGTTTCGTAAGCGGGGAGAAAAAGACAGATCACCTCTGTGCAGCGTGCAATAAATGGATCTGTGAAGTGGTAAAAAAATGCAAGTTGTGCACTAATGGACCGAATTGACAACAATATTGTCTTGAATTACGCTGAGATGTTTTTCAGTGTTGCTAATATTTTCTTTTATTTTTTCACTTAACTGTAAAAATATAAAAAAAATACAGCAAATTCTTTGTATATTTACTCATTTACCAATAGTAATTTTGCTTGGTATAGTTTTTTTTACGTGGGGACAAAATTCTCAAGATACTGTAACGATTTCTTAACATTACACACATTTATAAACAGCTTTCTGCCCGAAGAGACATTGAGAAAAAAAATTGACATAATTTACTTTTCTATTAGCCATTATTCTAACACACTACAATTACATGTCAGCTACTTTCAAGCTAATAAGAAAACGTCATTCAGCTTGATACACGCACGTCTCATGAGAAGATTAAATATAATGAATACAAATTTACATTTCAATAATGTCAATGTTGAAATTACACTTTTATTTCTAACTTACTTTGTGTTATTAATATGCAAAACGGGAGAGTTTAAAATCATGCTTTAAGCAATTTAACATGTCCACTATATTAACACCAAATTTCCACAAGCCCCAATTATCAATCTACTCTCTTAATCGATTTGATAATCCCACATTTCGCACTGCCGACTCCAGAAATGTTAATTTTAAACAGTATGTAATCGTCGTTCCTCCTCCTGTCCAAGCACACAACATTATAATCATCAGCAACCGATCTTGTGATAACATCTCATTTGTAATTTGTCATGGTTACCTTTTAACTTTACATCATTATTATGTACATACCGTAATATTTACTTTATCTGGGCACAATGTAAATCCATACGGCTCCCAATAAGATAAGATAGCAAGTGATGAGCTGTGAAACTATTAAATTTTAATTAGGAACGGGATTACAGACTTTATAAAAACCTGAAAGGGTATTTGCTTATTCATTCTCAACTTCCGCCTTATTAACGCCATAATAGCAGATCGTATCGTTTTATTGAAAAAAGTTTTTGAATACGGTAAGTTTATACGGGAATACTTGAAATCCACCGACCGAATTTTACGTGGGTGCCTTATTATGCCTAAACGTTATTCAGAACGGGTTGAGACAGTTAATTTGAAAATCGATTTGGCTGTAACAATTTGAGTCAACACATCAGTTATTCGAGAGCGCGGTGATGTAGATTTTACTGTTAGATTCTTAGAATAAATGTCCCAAATAAAATAAATATTTCGATACATTTTATGTTATTTTTTGAGCACTGTTTCAATTTCCTCGGCAGCTTTCCAAAATCCCTGAATCAATTTCGCCCCAAAGCCGGCAAAAGCAGTGAGGTGCGATGTCCGGCGTGTCCAGTGTCGCCCATGTATCGTCCGTAATGCAGTTAAAACCCAGTTTTCAAGTTCAGTGAACAGGGTTATCCACGTCTTGAGCGAAATCCGGGAGTCCACCTTCTGGTAATTGAGCAATAAAAGAAATTTTCGATTAGACTCACCGATTACGAATTACACACTTCGGTGATGAATCAATACGGTTTGACTTTCGGACAAATAAATACGTCAATCGCTTTTAATTTAATTTATTTTAAGTTATTCGAGCATCTGATCGAGTACACCTGCTTGTTCAACACCGGGCCTCGGATACTAATTCGTAAGTTTGTGCAAATTTCGTTTTTTTCGGTTAAATATTGACTTTATGCGAGTCTACTATTAAAATATGCACTCATAAATATGTAAAAATCCCCGGCCAAATGAAACAAAATGTGCTTTGTTAGGGTTTAATAGGGTCACCGGCCGGTGCCCAACTGAAGCTGTCTTTGTCCCGTCGGCGTTGATTGGAACGTTGCGTTTATCATATTTAAAATAATTATACACGCGCATGTAAAAACCACGATGGAAATTACACATTATTCCATTTCCGCATCTCTTATCAGATCCCGTTTATTTTTCTCGCTTGCACTTTCGGCATCGTCGGAAGTTTTAACCTGGTTGGAAAAGCACGAACACCGAGAGATTTATTCCGTGATTTTTTACCGCAGCGACGGAGTTTGAAAGACAAACTGAATAAAATTACTCATGTGAAAAATGTTTTATTCATTTCACAGGTCGACATATGCTCTTTACCAAAAAAGGCAGTAGTCAAAATTATCCCAGCCTGTCGTGTTCGATATGCTCAATCATGTACTTGTTATTCAAAAAATGTGTCACGTTTTATACGGCACAACAACGTCAAAATTTGGGCCATTTTTAAAACATTGCAACTTGCATGACCGCTTTACGTATTTTTTAATAAAATGATAATGCTGCTATTAAAATCTGAATTGTAAATACCGTTCGGTTAACAAGGAACAAGTAAATAGTAATTTTATTTAAGTGCTGTTGGCACGAGCAATTTAAAAAATGCTACTTACCGGTACACCTTATTGATAGACGAGACCTTACAAAATGAAACTCAAGAATATGATTTGAATATTTTATATATCACACAAAGAGCATATACATACATCGAATTTTATTTACAGTTTTTTGAAAATTTTATAATTATGCTATTTCACTTAAATTACAAATCGAAAAATCGATTCAAATATCAACACGGCGTCCAAACGAAAACGCCGCATTGTAACATGGCTTTGGATGTACCCTGTATGGAACCGGTTATAATAATACGGTAAAACTTAAGACGAATTTGTACTGTGAATTGAAATCAATATATTAAAAATAGACTGATCTAAAGTCCTACGTCGATTCTGTACAGGGTACGCGTGTTTTAAACTAGAATTATTTTTTAATAAAAATGCTTATGCACATGAATAGTAATTTAAAAACTGTTAATTGTAATAAAATTGGTCGGCTTTCATACAACTCATAAATGATCTGTCGATATTTACATTATTTGCAGTCTATATAACCTGGTCCGAAGTCAACTTTCGGACCAGCATATATTTCTTTCGTTCACACATATAAATACTTTATAATAACGTGAAGATTGCACATGTCTTTAAAATTTCTTCTATGTACATCACTTGTATTAAAAATGCCTTAAAACAAACTAACATCTATATACAATACATTACAAACGCTTTCATCTTTGTACTTAATTATACATACAAACTGGTCACGAAATCACCCAACGAATTTACAAAAAAAACTAAATAAAATGTACATAATGACAGATGACCAGTTTTTCTTATGATCACGTTCAATTAATTAAATCCTTAACGTTAATATCTACAATTCTTACATTAAATTCCTTGTTTTTCAGGCTACTCCATTTTATCACGTGTATTCCGACCGCCAACTTGTCTGAAAACAAAGAAAAGCAACGTCAATTCCATCCAACGGATGTGACCGGCTTCTTGCAAGAGATACAGAATTTTTCAGTTTTGAAAGGGCCAGTCGTGCTTATTTAGTGTTTAGGTTTGTTCATACAGGGTCTTCATAAATGATTCATACATCTAGTAGGCTTTGTACGTCAAAATTCTACATCTGTAAATTTTGTTTTCCAGGGGCAACATGATCATTTATGAGACCTGATAGAACTTTGACGATATAATTTTTAAATTCTACATACCCTAGAAGACCTATAGTAATACATTACAGTCGTGATTGTTTTTGGATAATTGTTTAAAATTAACCATTTCGATGTTGCGAGACCAAATTTGAATACCACACTTGTATGATAAATATATATTTAACGATATAACTTTTAGATACAATAGAAAACTAAAAAAGTGTCACGATATTGTTTGATAATAATTTTCGAAAAATAACGATTTTGGATACGATCCTTAGAAATTCGTAAAAAATCAGGTTTGACAATAGAACTTTGGCGGCGTAAATTTTAGATCCTAATGTTCCGAAATTTGTGGAGCAAACCACAGATTTATACCTATCGTAATAGAAAGAATTTCCCCTTCTTATTTCATTAAATGAATTTCAAAAATAATTGAAATCATACCTACACTAGGCGACTTAACAGGTGTCAAGCAACATATTGGAACATTGAGATTCCTGTTTGATAAATTTTGAAAATGAACGATTTTGATGATATGAGTGGAAATTTAAATTCTTGGACGAGAGCCAGACACTACGAAGGCGCAGAGAAGACATATAACTTTATTTTTGATTATTTCTACTTTAATCTCGAAATTTCGACTGTAATCTCGAAATTTCGACTGTAATCTCAAAATTTCGATTTTAATCTCAAAATTTCGACTTTAATTTTTAAATTTCGACTTTAATCTCGAAATTTTGACTTTAATCTTGAAATTTCGAGTTTAATCAAAATTTCAACTTTAATGTCGAAATTATGCGCGCGCACATCCATTAAAACATTTCGAGTTTCACGTACAGGAAAATACGACCTTCTTGGATTATGTTTCTTTTAGGGGTCGAGCGCGTAGCGCGAAGCATTAATTTCAATGATCCACGGAAAAGCAAATTTTCACAAACGGCAACTTCAAAACAGGCTCCAAGGGGGCCCCCTTGACCATAGGCCACTTGAAGTTAACATTTGTATCAGAAAATAATGAAATAAACTCGATTCCTAAAATCGTCCTACGCCTGTCCCAAGGGGGGCCCCTTGTGTTAGTTACCATAAGCCACTTGAAGTTGACATTTGTATCAGAAAATAATGTAATAAACTCAATGCACACAGGGTAGATTGAGTGACCGTTCAGGGAATAGACGTTAGTCAGAACAGGAAGAGACATGAAATAAATGATTTAATTCGTTGCCGTTGTTAATGGGCGTGCGCGCTCATAATGCACATAATTTCGACTTTAAACTCAAAATTGCTTCAATTCAAGTGGCTTATGGTCCATGGAGCCCCCTTGGGACAGGGATAGGACGATGGTAGGAATCGAGTTTACTTTATTATTTTCTGATGCAAATGTTAGGCGACGGTTACGATAACTACCTCATCGAAACGACAAATTTCCAACTTAGAGAGGCTTTTTATGAGTTAAATTAATATAAATATAGCCTGTTGTAAAGTTGCCGTTTGTGAAAATTTGCTTTTCCGTGGATCATTGAAATTTGTGCCTCGCGCTACGCGCTCGATCTCTAAAGGAAAAATACTCCAAGAAGGTTATATTTCCCTGTACGTAAAACTCGAAATGTGTTAATGGGTGTGCGCGCGCATAATTTTGAGATTAAAGTCGAAACTTTGAGATTAAAGTCGAAACTTTGAGATTAAAGTCGAAATTTTGAGTTTAAAGTCGAAATTTTGAGATTAAAGTCAAATGAATGAAAAATAAAGTTATATGTCCTCTCTACGCCTTTGTAAGACAGCCCTGAAATTCTTTACAGTTCTTCAGTCTTTACAGTTACAACATACTCTTTGAAAGTAAATCGTTATAATTTTCACATTTCCAGTTGTTGGATTCATTAAATTCTGGAATCTTTAGGTTTGTGTAAAATTGAAAATCTAGGGTCTTTCGAATTTAGAAATTTTACAATTTTGAATTCATTCGAAAATATCAATATTTTGATGTTGGAATTGTGGATGTTAGAATCTTTCGGAATTTTCAAATTTTAAAATCATTTACTCATCAAAACCTTTGGAATGTGAGAATTTTAAAATTTTAGAACTATTGGGATCTTTAAACTTGAAATCTGGATTCTTGAAATCTTTCGAATCTTCTAATCCTTTAACATGGAAATCTTTGAAATCTTGACATTTTGAAGTCTTAGAATGTTGAAATCGAATTTAGAAATATTCTTTCACATATAAATTTTAGAATCTGATACTCTTTGAAATCTTTCGAATGCCGAAATCTTTTCAAAACTTAATCATGAAAGTTGAAATGTTTAAATATTGTAATCTTGGAGTCTTAGTATCTTTTCATTTTGAAATATTGGAGTTTTTCTTTCATGTTGAAATATTGACCTTTCGAAGGCCTAGAATGTTGAAATCTTAATAATCTTTCAAATTTAAAGATGTAATAGATGTTGATAAAAATCTTTAAAATCTTTCACTTTTGACAACCGAATGTTGAATGTTTAGAATCTTCAGAAAAATTTTAAATCTTTAATGCTGAGATCGTAATCTGGAAATTGGATCTTTAGAATTTTGGAATATTTTACTCTTGAAATCTTGGAATATCGAGAATTCGGAGTTGAATTTAGAAATGCTAATCTCGTATTTTAGATTTTCTGCATTCCATAGCCGAAAATCGGTGTTCCCGGCGGCATAGCGCTCCAGGAACAGTCGCTTTTGTGGCCGGCTAGCTCCTACTTTTGCAAAACTGAGGCTGCTGCTTGCCGGCCACAAACGCGACTGTTCCTTTAGTGCTGCGCGACCAGGAAGTCCAACTTTTTGGCCTTGGGTCGTAATATACTCATTATTAAGATTTGGATTCTTCAAAAAAATAGTATGGGAATTTTTGAAATTTTGGATTTCGAAGTCTAATAATATTGAATTTCGAATTTAGAAATGTTAGATTGTTAGAATCTTTTTTAATATTGGAGTAGTGAATATTTAGAACCTGAGCATTTTTTAAGTTTTTCAAATTCGGAATTCTTTCAATTTTGATATCCGAACGTGAAATTTTAAAATATCGAAAACTTTCAATCATGGAATGGTAAAATTTTGTAATCTTAGAATGTCGTAAAATATTAATGGATGGATGGAAAACTCAAATCGTAATATTGATATGAACCTTGAGATCACGTAGTTTTGGAGCCTTTTGAATTTTCCAATATTTTAATTTTGTTCGAAATCTTAAAATGTTAAAATATGTATTGTAATCTTGGGGTATTAGGATCTTTTAATTTTGAAATCGTGGAGTGTTGGAATGATTGGATCTTTGTTTTTCGAATTTAATACCAGAATCTTGAAATCTTTCGAATATTTTTTAGAAACTTGAGACTTGGAAATCTCAAAATTTTGTAATTTCGGAATCTTTTGAATCTTAGCTTTTTGAGATCATAGAAAGTTGAAGTCTTGACATATTTTAAAAATACAAATCTGGATCACATCCTGCATGTAAGAATCTTTTGATTTTGGACATCTGAAATATTAATCCTGGAATTTTGAATATTGATGCTTTCTAATTTTTCAATGCTGAAAAATTGAAGTTTTTCGAATTTGAAATGTTAAAATTCTGAAATCTTAATTAATGTCATAATCTTTCAAATCTTTAAAAGGAACAGCCTGAAATTGGAATTTTGTTATATGAAACTGGTAATTTAGAGATTTCAAGATCCGGGATTCTTGTAAACTTGGAATTTTTTAAATCTTGAAATGTTTTAACCTGAAAATATTGAAATCTTTTCATTTCGAAATCTAAGAATGTGGAAATCCTGGAAGTCTTTTGGATTTAGAAATGTTGAAATTTTTTAGTTTTTAAATTATCTTTTGATTTTTTTTTTACTTTACTCTTTCAATCTGTATGATCTGGTCATTTTAAATTCTTGGTGTTTTGGAATCTTTTAATAATGAAAACCTGGAATTCTGAATCTTAAATTTTTTTGTAATGTTGAATGTTAAATCTCAAATTCGTGAAAACCTTGAATATTTCGATTCTTGAAACAATTTATTTTTTAATATTGGATTCTTGATACATTTAAGTTTTGGATTCTTGTAAATGTTTGGCATTTGAAATGAATAAATCTTTTTGTTTTGCCCATTTCGGGATCTTTTGATTGTTGAAATTCTTCGGCATTTGAAATGAAGAATTCTTTTCGTTTTGCAATTTTGGGATTTTTAGATTATTAAAAATTTTTAATGAAGCATTTGAAATTTTGAAGTATTGAAATCTTTGTAATTTTCTAATTTTGAATCTTGTAATCCTTTGCTCTCGGAATTTATTTGTAATATTTCGTAAGGGTCCATGAGGAGATAAATCTAAGAAACCACGATATAGATGAACAATTTTAGGTCGCAAGACAATTTAGAAATGCTGTTCAATTTGCGAATTGACTATGTTCTGTATCTATAAAATTCTGTATCTCTTACACAATAATTTGCCCTTTCTAAATAAAATGTACACTTACCATGCCATTTGACGCTAGTCCCAATCCTGCCGCACTCAGCGAACTCATGTGATGATGGTACGAAGCGGCGGGTGGAGGTGCTGGAGGTGGCGGACCCGAAACGAAGCCTTGAGGATGCGTACTGTGTTGGTACCAATGGCTCATGGCGTGGTGCGGATGGAGAGCGGCGTTCAAATGGGGGTGTCCGCCACCCATGCCGCCACCGAAACCGCCACCACCGAAGCCGCCTTTACTGCTGTCTAAAGGCTTCATCATGTCGCCCATCATCCCACCTAGCGATAGACAAGAACCGCCGCTCTTCTTTTTTTTACTTTTCGACGACAATTTTCGGTTTCTCGTCTGGATGCCTTCCTTCTTCATCGTTAATGGTCGGTTAACCTGGAACAAAGAATAAAAGATGATTAAAAAAGGCCCGCTACTGGATTGGAGATTTATGGATGTGGGACACGGTATTGAGAGGCGTAGATGGCAGGGTCGGAGTTGGTAGGGATTGAGTTTAAATCAAGAATCTGCTATATCACTTAGAAGTTTTTGAAGATCATATCATAATATTCCTCCAGGTTAGCTGTTAGCTTGCAGATTTTTTTCAGTAGCCGGACACGGTACATGTCTTAATTCTGTCAGGTCATTCGCTTTCGGCCGCCGAAATTTCCTAATCCCGCACTGTAGGTGGGTCCCGAAATCGGTCAATTAAACACGTATGTTTTCGGGGCGCTCCGGGCAAAACTTGTGAGCTATTTCCAATTAGTATAAATCAAAACCTTCACTGAGTCGCGGTAATAGGAACATGGGATTTTTAACCTGGGCTACTGTTCTCAGTCATTCATCACGAAAAAATAATTTATATGTACATTTCAAGAAGCAGCAACATAACAATTCCTTTTATTGCAGCCTCCTCCGGTACGCAATGACTCGGAACTTTCCGGCGGAAGCGGACCAATTCCGGTCAGCAGCACCGTCAGCGTTGTTCGAGCCCTCTTCTTAAGATTCCAGATTCGATAACACCGATCCGATCGGGTTTAATTAGGTTGGCGTTTTAAGATCCGACGTGGAGTCACAATCTAATTTCACAATTCATGTTCTTTGTGTGTGTGTAATTCTGTGATTTTTCTCAAATCGGTACAAAACTCGTCCATTATCCGTCCCATTGATCTAGATGCTCCTCCGGTTGAGCTCTGTCATTAGACTATCCGACGGACCGAGATGACAACATGTCTTGAATTGCTCCCGAAATGATACTTTATCCTTACAATAGGGCCGGAATCCTGGGGTGTTTGTACGGGATATACTTACTACTTGCTCGTCTATTGATACTGTAGCGGCATGTCCCCTTGAGATAATGGTAATCTATTTTACTTGAAACGTTTCTATTGTCGCGACGCTTGTATCCAGGAAATTGGTCTGTATTGTGTCATGACTTTGTCTACCTACGGCGGTCTTTTACTCGAGTTCTTTTGATTTGATGATCACATTTCAGATAAGTGTCGTGCGATATTTGTGTATTGGAATATGATCGGCTTCAATCTACAGTTTGATATCAAGTCAAAAATAACACTAAAATAAACTCATACCGATTGGTGCTTAATTACGAAGACTTACATAAGCACACCGAGTCCTCAAACTGGTTTCTTTTTGTTGCCACTTTGGAGCATTTACAAGGAGGAAAATCAATCTAGTTTACTCATGATTTATAATACGAAACCGCTTTCTGTTCCTTACGAAAAATATTCTTTAATATTTTCCAATTATTTTTGTCAACTTTCACGGACGAAAGTTTCTGCTTGCTTGGTCTGGTACCGCCTAAGGTTCAAATTTATCAATTCGTGATTTAATTCGTGTTTTCAATTCGTAGTTTAATTAAACAATCAAAGGAATCACATTGTTCTAAATTTAAACCATGTTTCTCGACTAACCGCAAGAAGAAAGCTACTTGAAAAATCTATTAATAAATGTAATTGCTTTCTTTTATAGATATTACTTTCCAACATTTCTGTACGTGTAAAATTTAATTGTGCTCGATTTAATTTCACTTGCAACGGTCTTCGCAAGAATTAAGATTTCAAACTAAATAACCGACTCACAGCTGTCACCACTACGAAATATAATAAAATTGGAAAAACCCAAGTATGTATTGTTCAAAATTATCTCTAGATCTGTGTAGATACTATTACCGTACTTGTCTGAACCGTATCTTTTAAAATCGTTTAAGATGAGATTAATTTAAAGACGTAGAAAGTAAACACTAACTGTATTTTTGTAATAGAAAGGTGGTGTTATATTAGAGTTGAAGGGTAAAAATGTTAAATGTAGGCAACCAATAATACACACAAAGTACAAAAATATGTAAACAATTGGAGGGCAGGTAGCCAGGGGGAGTCCAAGGGGTACGCCCCCCTCGAAATTAACGAAAAATTAATAAAACCGAACGAGGCGAATAAATTGTTCGGATCACCCCCACCTCCCGAAAAAAAATCTTGCTACGTCACTGGCGTTTAGGTCTACTTTTTATTACAACTTTTATCAACAATAATAGGACGAGCGGTCAAAATATTGCCAACAACAATTATATACGGGTTTCTGAGGAGTGCTTATTGCACGAGCCATTATCTTCTCAAGTAACAGAAACTCGTAGTAAAGTTAATTATCAATTGATTATGATTCTTTTACTTTTTAAATAGCTACAAAAAATTGTCGCTGAAATAAAGCTTGTCGAAAAATTTCCACTAAAATAATTGCCCTATTGGCGAGTCCTATTTGGATTGACAATTTAACTTGTAAATTGTAATGGCAAATAGTTACAAAAAAATGTCACTTTAATAAAGCTTGTCGAAAAAATGCCACTAAAATAATTGTCCTATTAGTTGTTTATTTTTAAATTGGTTGACAAAAACACAAGTTAACTTGTTTAAAACATTTTGCTCTAAAACAGGAGCCAATGCCTGAAAAGTTATGACACCTGAGGAATTATGAAACTATGAGGAAATTTAAAAGCTGACAAACTATGAGAGCTAAAATTTTTAATACTTGAGAGATTATGAACAACTTATTTAAACTATGAACTGATAATAATCTATGAAACCTGAGATGCTAAAAGACCTGAAAAACCCTGAAACCTGAAAAACTATTAGTACGTTTAGGCTCTCTGAAATAGTTTCACAAAGGGAGTTTCTACCTAAAATATCCTTCTCAGGCACGTAGAATACCCGTCGGAAGCTGGTATTACGCCAATGTGCAGTTCAACCTACTATGAAACCTGGAAAACTATTAAATTTGAGCTAATATAAAGCCTGAGAAATTACGAATCCAGAGACACGAAGAACTATTAAACTTGAGAAATTATTTGACATGAGGAGCTATAAAATCTGGGAAATAATTAAACCTAAAAAATAATAAACCGGAAGGAGTATTAAGCTCTTAAGAATTGTGAAACTTAAGCCACCATGAGAATCTATGAAACCTGGGAAGCTATTAAGCCTGAGAACCTATGAAATCTGAGAAACCAGGATAACTGAAAAACTATGAAACCTTGACAATCTAGGAAACCTGGGAAGCCATTGAGCCTGGAAAGCTTGAAAAACAATGGAATCAGAGGAATGAGGAAATTTGAGAAGCCATGAAACCTGAAAAACTATGCAACCTTGAGAATCTGTGAAAAGTGGAAAACAGTTAAGCCTAAAAAATTATGAAACCTGAGAAACCATGATACCTGAAAAACTATGAAACCTTGAGAATCTGGGAAACCTGGGACGCTATTGAGCCTGGAAAGCTTGAAAAACTATGAAACCTGAGGAATGAGAAAATGAGAAGCCATGAAACCTGAAAAAATATGCAACCTTGAGAATCTATAAAAACTGGAAAACTATTAAGCTTAAAACATTATGAAACCTGAGAAAACATGAAACCTGAGAAACCATGATACCTGAAAAACTATGAAACCTGAGAAGCTATTAAGCCTGAAAAACTATATAACCTGAGAGACCAGGAAACCTGAGAATCTACGATACCTGAAAAACTATGAAACCTTGAAAACCCATGAAACCTGGGAAGCTAGTAAGCCTGAAAAGCTATGAAACCTGAGGAAGCATGAAACCTGAAAAATTATGAAACCTTGAGAATCTATGAACCTGGGAAGTTATTAAGCCTCAAAAACTATGAAACCTGAACCACTATGAAACCTTGAGAATCTAGGAAACGAGGAAAGCCTGAAAAACTATGAAACCTGAAAAAGTATGAAACCTTGAAAATCTACTAAACCTGGAAAGCTATTAAGCCTGAAAAACTATATAACCTGAGAGACCAGGAAACCTGAGAATCTATGATACCTGAAAAATTATGAAACCTTGAAAACCCATGAAACCTGGGAAGTTATTAAGCCTCAAAAACTATGAAACCTGAGGAACCATGAAACCTGAACCACTATGAAACCTTGAGAATCTAGGAAACGAGGAAAGCCTGAAAAACTATTCAACCTGAAAAACTATGAAACCTTGAGAATCTACTAAACCTGGGAAGCTATTAATCGTGAAAAACATCGGAACCTGAGAAACCATAAAACCTGAGAAACCATGATACCTGAAAACTATGAAACCCGAGAGACCATGAAACCTGAGAAACTATAATAACTGAAAAACTATGAAACCTTGAAAATTCATAAAACCCGGGAAGCTATTTAGCCTGAAAAACTATGAAATCTGAGGCACCATGAAACCTGAGAAGCCATGAGAAGTGAGGAACTATGAAACCTGAGAAACTGTCAAACCTGAGCAACTATGACAAAATGAGGAATTTTAAAAACTGAGAAACTACGAGAGCTAGAGACTATTATGTGACCCGACAAATTATGAAACCTGAAAAACCTGAGATATATCTACGAAAATCAGTGCCTTTTTCTTCTTCATCTTTTCATCATTAAAAGATTTCGATTTTGTTGATCGAATCTTTGTCTCACAATTTACTATTAGTACAAACGGTAATTTCTTTTTTACTTTTTTAAGTTATCATCACTTTGATTACAAAAGGATTTATTGTTATTCTTTATTGTTCCATATTATCAGGTTGTTCCTCAGCAAAAGCACAGTCTCCTATTATTTCTGGTATTTGTAAATTAATTATTATTATTGTTCACATTTATTGTTTTCTAGGATCAGATATTTTAATCTTTCAATGCACCCTATGTATTTAATTTTATTCTTTCTGTTTTTCTGTATTATGTTTTTTGCTCATTCTTCTTTAGTGAGTTAATTTCTTCAAATTAAACCAACTGTAAAACTTATGTTGGATACTGCTATTACTGTCTACTCTGTTCCACAAATCATTTCCAAGTATACTGTTTCCTAATTACGCCGTCGAATAGCATTATCTAATAATTGTTTTTTAATGCCACAGTTGAACTCACACCAATCGGAAATAAAGTCACACGCAATTAAACGTATGCTAAACTGCTCCAGTCTTTCCAAAGGTCGATTTGCAAAAATTAATCACCTGTGATTTTAAAATTGTCGCGGCAACTTTTCCTGCTCGACGTCAACCTCAAAAAAAATTCAATTAATTTCCCCGGACGAATTTAAGCTTTTGTCAAGTTTTCGACCAATTAAGTTGACAGTGATTTATTCGAAACATCTCCAGACCATGTCGATATATGTAATGTTGGTGCATAATGAGTCGAGCTTTTTTAGGTATTGATGAATGGGACATTTTTTGCGACGTACAATTGCTCAAGTTTGAAAACTTTCACCGTTTGATGGGATGATAGCGTTAGGTAATCTAATTAATCGTGTTAAAGTTTATGTTAATTAGATTTGATGAGCGGTGAAAAACGTCGACGTCCGAAGGATTTACGTAAATTCAGTCGAGGCGTATCAGTGATTATTCCATTTTCTGGATGTATAACACAATTAGGTGCTCTTGACGTTAATTTCTCTGCTCTTGGTTGCAACAGCCGTGATTATGTGATTATGGCTCTGCGTTCTTCAAAGGTGAAAAATCTAGTAGCTATGAGCCGGCGGCTCTTCACAGCTTCCTGACCGATCCATCTATCAGGCACAAAGGCTACGACCAGAAACTCATCTCCAATTCGACGCAAAAACGTTGAAAATTTCCGACATCAAGAAATTCGTAACAGTAAAAACGGTCGGTGCCCACGCTGTGAAAACGACATTGACGAGCGCACAAGTGTAGTATGTATATCTCTGTAATTTAGTTGAGATCTTTCGAGCTGATTATCAAAAAAATGTAAAGCGAAGATAGTCCGGCTTCTGTGCTGGTACAGTCGCTCTCAAAATAGACAAGTCGTTATTTTTACCACCGCGCAACTTATTATTAATATAGTAGCTGATCACCTGCGGAGTGTACGTTAGATAACCGTGGTATCTGTCAACTACCTTGAGCTACCAAACGATCACGTATTATTTAATGGTTCTCATGATTTATGCGGGTGTGGTGCCCCGGCCTCTGCTCATATTTATCATGTCGCCTGGTGCGAGCACATCCGGAACTGGACCGGAGCGAAATCGATCAAGGACGATTACGGATTTTTCTTTGAGGTTATGTCGACGACAATGTGATCTATGAACGAGCGCGATCAATTATTTTTTATGAGCAAGGACAACCTGACCAGTTGCTCGCACTGTAGATCAGTGAAATATCATGGCTTCAATTGAAACGCTAAGAAGAGTGATCATGGGAGAAATACATATTAAAATAGGAATATGAAGAAGTGTAATAACGTGTGTAAATTGAATGATGAGAATCGGCTTGTTTATTGCATATCCAGCTGCAATTTATAAAACTGTGTTTGTGCCGTTCCTGTATATATTTTAATGTTAAAACCATCTCCTGCATAACAAACGGAGTGGGCACACGTAACCTGAATTCACTCTTTTCCCTGTCACTCCTTCAACACAGCACATCCGCATACCATAATCGTAATTTCGTCCCATTTCCATCATCATCATCTCCTATTCGTATATATTCTTCGCTAATGCACATCAGAAACAGTTTTCCATTTGCATATTAAAAGTCAGTCCATGTTCGTCGCAGCCTCGAGTCATTCAACCGCAGGCGCAAAAATCCTGAATTATTCTTATATTATTCACAATATTCGACCGTCAAGTCAATGATGTTAAAAACCATGGGAGTACGTGACGCGAGGATGTCCTGGCGGCGACAATAGAAAGAAACCTCTTTATGAGGAATTGCAACAGCAGTCCACTGACCGCAGCATGTGAATATGTGATTAGTGTGTGTCGCAATATGTGCGTCTCTCGAAAATTTCTTTCTCTAATTGAACTATTTTGCCGACTGCACGAGATCTAATTTGTCCGGCGGGGAATGCGGCTGGAGGTGGGTATTTTTCTTTGTAAACTCTCATCACATCAAAGCAAATTTAATTGCAATAACTGCAAGCCCGCTCCGGGTGTTTATCTGGACGCGACGTGCATTGTAATGGAAACCGCGAAGGTGATGACGAAGGTCTGGTGCTATTCTTGCCAGAAAATGGTTCTTGAAGCTAGGAACGGTTTCGGACAGGAAATTTTTAGACTGTGAGACCTGGGATGAGTCATCGCAAAAATTCCCGAAGGTAACAGTTTTTGCATCATACCTTCATGTTCACTCCATAATTTTATTTCAGCATGAGCTATTCTGAAATTTTTTGAATGTCCACATCAAAACTACCACTTCTAGGTGTCGAAATAGCAGATTCTTAAGGTATTATCAACTGATATTAGGATGTCTGTTGTAATTTGATTTACTTTACGGAATTGTTTTTTTATACTGATGGGATCTAATGCAGTGATACATCTAGAAATGGCTTCTTCAAAACTTCTCCATTTCTGCTCGCTCAGCTTCTTGTTTCATGTTCTGGTGCAATTTTCGTCCTCATGACGACATGTAGAATAAGATTTTGAGAATTAATAATAAAAATCTGAGAAGATATATAGTTGCTCATGTTTAATAGTCTCCCAATTCTCAGGTTTCAGGGTTTTCAGGTGTCTCAGATTTCATAGTTCATGGTTTCTCAGGTTTTATAGTTTGTCAGGTCACGTACGCTTTCAGGTTTAATTGTTCTGGGTCAGGTTTCAGAGTTTTTTAGGTGCCATAGTATTTCAGGTTTCACAGTAAGGTCTTCATCCCTCCGGATTCATAATATTTCAGGTTTATGGATGTATAAAATTTAAATAGGTCAGTTGGTAATAGATTCAAATAAAAGTATAAATTGTTTGCCTTTAGATTAGCGAAATGTTATCGGTAAATGTCAGGTTATGTTTGTAAGGTCTAACAATAAATTTAAATGTAGCTGTCAACAAAGTCAACGATAAACGACCGAATTACAGCTTTACCAATTTTGTTGCTAACTCAATTTTTTAATCTTGGTGAATCACTAGAAAAATTCTCAAGTTTTATAATAAGTTTAGTTTAATAATAATAATTTTTCAGATTTTATGGTTTCATAATTTTTCAAGTTTTATAATTTCTTAGCTGTAATAATTGGTCATGATAGCTTAAGTTCCATAGCTTCGATAGATTTGATGTTGCTTAAATTTAATGGTCTTCAAGTTTTTTAGAACCTCATTTCAACTTTTGATATTATTTCGAGTACGAAATTCCACAATAATGAAGTGACATTATAGTATTAAAACAATTACGACCGAGCAACCAATACATTTTTCTGAGCCTGATATTGAGTTCATCACGTTTCTTCTTGATATGCTCTTTCCACAGAAGCTTGGCATAGAGGGTAATAGCAAGATATTTGAAGATTAAAGTAGACTTGTTGTTGTCTGATCCTCTTACTTGTGAAAAGAACGGGAGTCGACTTCGATTTGTTGAGTTTAATGTGACATTTTTTTTATGATTATTTCTTAAGCCAAATTGAAGAGATGTATCAGTTTTCTTTGATCGAGAATTTCTCAAACAACTTGGACATAATTAAAATTTAAATATATTTAAGTCGAACTCCACAAACTTTAATAAATGAAAAATTACAATTGGAACATGTTTCAGGGGAACACTACTGCCATCATCAACCTTTAAGGAATATTTAAAATTAAGGGCTGATGATGGGAGTACTGTTCTCCCGAAACATGTTCCAATTGTAATTTTGCGTTTATTAAAGTTTGTGGAGTTCGACTTAAATATATTTAAATTTTAATTTAAATTTACTCCACTTTGATTCATCGACATTCTTCTGGTTTGGACATAATTGGCAACATATTGAAATGGGTCCATATGATTCAGCTTCTCTCAGGTTCTTGTCAGGTTTTGAGATCATTATGACTTCGGCCATCGAAATCTTTTCAGAATCTCACACGTTACTAGGTCGAATCCCGTTGCTTTTTTAGCATTAAGATTGTTTCTAATTCCCTGAGCATCTTCCCTAGGAGTAACCGGTGGAATCTTATCAAGGCAAGCATTGCAGTTGAGACACGGCAATGTATCAGCTTCCTCGTTGGGATAAAATCTTGTTTCAAGATGTGCTTCAAAAATATTTGCTTTTTCCAAATTAGTACGAGCCCAACTGCCGCCAGATTTTCTATAATATTGGATGTTCAAGTGAGTAGTAGCTTCCCAAAGTGAGTATTCAGTGCGACTATTATCTGTGAGGAATAGAATTGTTGATTGATGATTGCTTGATGTTTTTGATTTCAATAGTTAGATGTTGGGTGGCTCTGTTGACCTGGGTTTTATCATAGGGGCTTCTGGATTGATGCCATCTTCTTCTAAGTTTTTTGGAAAATTCGGGCCTTTCAGTCTACTGCTTAATAACAAGTGTACTATTCCATGCAGGTCACAGGTAAAAGCATTCTTCGTCCAATGATTGTTCCATTGTTTTAAGTTTTTAATAGGTTGATCTCCTCTTCCAGTAGATGATTAAAACAATCCCAATCTGTTTGTTTTTTAATCAGCGTTAGGTTTTGATTTTTCACCATGATTTTTTTTAAAATAAAGAAGTCTATGAAATCTGGAGTTTTATTAGGATCAGTAGGCCAGTGGTACTTTGGCTTGCCAGTAGACACGAACTGGCACTGTGTATCATTTTTATCCAGTCGCCTGTGCATTTTCCATGTAAAATCAAAAGATCCGCTTTACCAAAATAGTTATACTTTTTATATAACCTCAAGAATCAAGATACACTTCAAATGTTAATAAGTTATGTATCGAGGAACAATCCGATGAAGGATCCTCTGCCGCCGTGTTTTCCGGGCCTGGTTTCCCTGTAAATGAAGAGCGCCGCGGCGGAATTGAATTGGGGGGGCCCTAGCTAATCTCACAGGCAGGACGTCCCGCGGCACGCCAGTTGACACCGCGAAAGATGAACAGGCCACCAGACCGATTACGGGGACTCGGATGAGTCTTCCTTGAATTTAATTAATTGACGTTCATCATTTGACAACAAATGCGATATATTGACAGAATTAGCAAATGCAAAAAGAATAGAGCTGCATAGAAAATTTACATTTAAAGTAACACCCCATATAATTTATCTACCTTGGTCACCGTCCTCCAATGTAATAAGAACAAACTGGGTATAATTAACCTAGTATACCCCTGATCGAACGATCAAAACGATACCAAAAATGGGAGCAAATTTCTATACTGGTCTGTTGATTGCCAAGTTCTGATCAAAATTAGGACTATTCTCTACAAGTTTTTTTTATAAACTGACTTTTTGGTTGCTTTTTAACATACGTACAAATAAATTAATACTAGTAACACTTAATTAACAGGAAATTGTGGTACTGGATGAGTGGGCAGTTTGAAGCCATGGCATGCGTTGAACGTTATAGTAAATTCTTAGAAATTTGGTTCAGTTTTCGCTTCTACTCAAACAAGTTTTCTTAATGGCGCTATCGCCAATGAAATGTAACGACCACTTACATGCTAGGATAGTGAATGTATTTGTCTTGCACTTCAATTTTTTTATTGTAATTGCTGCAGGATGCCTTTACACGTAAAGGACAGCCTTGGGTGAGTATAGCAAGTTATATTTAAAATCTGTTCATCAAGTAAAATTTCTTCAACCATGGAGGTGGATATTTAGTAAAATGTCTTTTTTTCTTTTAATTTTCATTGCAACCTTGTGGTGTCGATTTCGAAAGTATAACACATTAAGCTCACACTTTCAGTAGGACGAATCTTCTTGATGGTATATCAAGAGATCTGACCCGATCTGTTCAGCTTATTACGACGCGCGCTATTCCCGTAACAAATTGTTATTGTTGTTGGGTAACGACGTTGTTTAAAGTGGGCGTGGGGACTGGTATGATATACTGGCTGGAGACCGGCTCCGGGCATTCAACATACGCGTTCCGTCGCCAGAACATGTCATTATGATCCACAATCGCACTACCATTTATACACGATGGCTTAAAAAACGTCCGTCATGGCCGCGTTTCAAAAAAAAATCGACAGAATTTTTCACCTCCAAAGCTCCGAGAGCTTTTGATTTTTACGACTCTCTACCATTGTGCATCTACTTACATTATGCAGCTTGTAATACAGTCCGCAGGCGTTACAGACGGGTTCTCCATTTTGGTTGCGTCTCCAAAGGGTTGTGGTGGTCGTCTTGCAGTTCGCACAGCTGGTCCCTGCCCTTCTGGCCGCGCTTTGTAGGCTCTGCAACAACGAGAAATCATAAAATACATCGTCGATATCAGCGAAGAACGAGATTTTTCGACCGGAATGTACTGTACTACTGCTTGTGTCACCGACGTAAACCTATTGTCAGATTTAATTGGATAGCGATCTCTCTACGATAAGACATCCTCCGGTTGTAAGGACGATGTTCGTTTGTGTTGCAGATGCGAATTTCAAGGATGTTGCCGCGATGAGGAGGTCGCGATTCTGAACCGTAATGCGCGGGATTGTGCCCTAATCACCGTCGTCGTTGATTGATTAGAAGATAAATAGGTTGGAGTGGTGCAGGGTGGGATTCTTGGTTTACGAGATTAACGGCAGCCGCGACACTATCAATCAGGCCAAAGCGATTTTTGGTCTTTGCAACAATAACAGATATTTTTATTGTCTTAGGTCAAAACACAACACTACGTGGATTCGGTTTCCATCATTGCATTGTAAGTAGCATGAATTATTCATGCAAAAGTACTATGAGTTTTACACCGTAATTATTAGATTTACATAAAATCAACATTTTATTTTTATACTTTTTCTTTGAATTAATACAACACTTTAAAAAGAGAAGTAACTTTTTACTGCTCGTGCAGTGGAAAAGATTAAATCATGGGTGGAACGAACTTGATTTTATTTGTAGGTAAAAAGTAAACACAGATCAAACGACTAGGAAGTAAATATGTATGAGTTTTTTGAGATATAGTATAGACTTCCTTTTAGTGCCCTTTCACCTGAAGAGCTTTAATGTAAACCAACTGGGAAGACAATGACTTAAAGCAAAATCATTAAGTTTTAGAAAAGAAGTATGTACACAAATTTAATAATAAGGTTGTGACTGCATTAAAGATAACCTCAGAAGAGAAAGACCAAAAGCGGCAACAATAAAATTGAGGAAACGATCATCGTTTGAAGCTTTCCACTATTAGTTTAATGTGGTCAGTATCCCGCTTCCTCGGCAAAAATGTTGTGAATTTTTGTATGCTTATGCAGCAACACCTAAAAATACTCCCTATAGTCCACGCACAACCGCATGGCACATACCAATTTACAGTCTCAAAAAGAACTTGTGAGGACGTTGTTTTAACAAAGCCAAATTTTTTTCCTGGCCACATACCTTTCTAAATTTAATAAAAATATGCATAAAGCGGCACCAGTTGCACTAGCCGATAATTTGCTTTTAAAACATTAGCACGTAATTTCGCCAAGTTATAAAATGCTGTGGTTGTTGAAATTTAAATTTGGTTTTGCTTTGTGCGATGGTCGTTTTTGAGTCGATTAAAGCCTCTGGTCGCGTATCGGAATCGAAAAAAAAGCGAAATTCGTAGCTCGGGGTCGGGGGCCGATATTCCATTAAGGAGAAAACACGTTTGGCATAAATCTCGTTTTAATAAATTAAATTCTCATCGATATTTTCCCATAAGAACAGTACCACGGCAGTGCCCCGTAATATATAGGTCCATTTTTTTACTATTTATTTATGTCCGTATATCGGATAAACTCGGGGCGATTTTATTATAAAAAGTCTCACTTTCCACGACGCGCTCTGTAATTATAGTCTGAAATTAATGCGGATCACAATCGAAACAAAGCGATGCGGAGAAACGTGCAGCTATCTCGTTGTGGCGAGCTGAAAATAACGGCCGATGCTACGTATCGAAGTTAATAAGTTAACGCCCATCTATTTGAAATTTGATTTACGATTTGTGGCAGGTGAGGGGATCTGACCCTAAACGGGGGGTTGAATTTCACCTGTCCGCTTGTATTGGAATTATATTTTAACTACTTCCGCCGCAGATGTCGCCACGTGCGACCTTTCACTACCACTCCGCGGTTATTCCAATTATTCAAGTGGTTCTTCCTAATCCCGCACCACC
This sequence comes from Diaperis boleti, assembly GCA_963583935.1. Lineage (NCBI taxonomy): Eukaryota > Metazoa > Arthropoda > Insecta > Coleoptera > Tenebrionidae > Diaperis > Diaperis boleti. The sequence goes on along the minus strand of OY757242.1, from coordinate 72,456,100 downwards.
GGTCCAAAACCGCCAATTAATCGTTACTTAACATTCAATCAATCAAATTTAATACCCCTTCGTAACGTCATTATGCACCCATTTGCAATTCGCAAATAATTAAGTAGGTAGACCAAGTGATTTATACGACTTCCTCTCCATATAAGAGACTGTAATTTTCTTAACTAGCCTAAACACCCTCTTTAGTTGCGCAAAACGACAACCTCTCTCTCCCGGTCCTCCGTTTATGAATTTATGTAAGTATTTTAGCCGATCGAAACTTACGTCCAATTACCATCGACATGTACGTCTTGTAATTTGATTAATTCATGAAGTATGATCGACACAAAAACGTATTTGTTATACGTCCTTCTCAAATTGACAAAAGGTTAAAGACATCTCCGAACAATTTGTGATCGTATCTCGGCGGGTACATCTTTCATAACAACTAAGCAAAACGCCAAATCAGGTTGCACGACCCCCAAAGGCGCGCATCCACGATTGACAAAGATTGCCGCTTTTCCTCAACCGTGTCAGCATTGATTAGCAATTAAGAAAATTTCAAATGCTGCTCACGAAAAACGGAACTAAAAGTTTCACTAACATTCTTCACTAAAACCAAATCCGAAATAAATAAAAATGGAGATTCTCAGGTTTTCCGAGTGCTCAGGTTTCCAGGTTTCAGGTCTTTTAATTTTTCAGGTTCATTTTCAGATTCTATCTTTCTCAGGTATCCAACTTTACTATCTTAGAGGTTTTTTAGGTTATGAAGTGCCCTCTTTGATGTTTACAATTTGAGAGGTTATCAGGGCATCTGTGTTTCAGGCTTTTAGTTTCTATTTTTTACAAGATTGTTTTTGTGTTTCAACATCATAGATTCTCATGTTTTTGGGTCTTCGATTTTCAGTTTCTTCGTCCTTCAGGTTTTAAAGCTTTCAGTTTTCAAAAGTTCTCAGTATCTTTGTTTTCCAGGTTTCAAATTGTTTTCAGTTTTTCAGATTCTATAAACTTTTCAGATGACTTTCAGTTTCTCAGATGTTCAGTTCGAGCTTCTTACATTTTCAATCTATCAGGTTCTCAGGCTTTCAGATTTTTATGTTTCTAGACTTTCAGAATTCGGGTTATTCTCTTTCAGATTTTTATTTATTTTTAGGTCCTTGGTTTTCAATTTTTCAGCATTTTGCGAATTTGCTGGTGGTCTGATATTAGAATGTAACAATCGGAAATTATTATTTTATATATTCACTGTGCCATAATTAAATTTTAATAATTAGTTTTGCCATTGAATAATATTCATTAGTAAAAAGGAGTGTGGGATTTTTAAACTATGAAATTTTCCTTTTTTAAAAGGTGGTTCTCAATATTGTCATTTATACTATTCCCAATTTAGACTGTATAAACCCTGTATAAAATAAGTTACAGTAAAAGTTTTAGTAGGCATTTTGACGTCATGCGTAAAACTAAACTTTTGAAGGGGTTAATTTTTTACTTTGATTATTTCCTTCATGCAACGAAAAAATTATAATTACTATGGTATCTGCCCATTTTACAGCGATTAATTGCATGTCAAAATTTTGCCGCGGTTAAATATGTGTCAAAATTTAATCGCTTCTCGAATTTATTAGTCACTGGGCTTACAACATGTGAAAACAATGTGAAACATCACAAAATTTATTATTTATTCAGGAAATAATCATGCCGAATACCCCGCGTGCATGAAAACAACCTGATTAAATTTTGACGTTTTTGTCGCAACGTTTTGCTTTAAGAAATATTTCTCGTAAATTTTCCACCCAAAATCCCTCATGCTCCGCATTCGGGATTTTGTTACGTGGAAAATTTACTCGACATATTTCTAAGCAAAACATTTTGACAAAACGTCAAAATTTAATCGGTTATTTTCATGCACTTGGGATATTACTGTTGATTATTTCCTTCATGCAACCAAAAAATTATAATTACTATGGTTTCTGCCCATTTTACGGCGATTAATTGCATGCCAAAATTTTGCCGCGGTTAAAAATGTGTAAAAATTTAATCGCTTCTGAATTTATTAGTCACTGGGCTTACAACATGCGAAAACAATGTGAAATATCACAAAATTTATTATTTATTCAGGAAATAATCATGCCGAATATCCCGCGTGCATGAAAACAACCTGATTAAATTTTGACGTTTTTGTCGCAACGTTTTGCTTTAAGAAATATTTCTCGTAAATTTTTCACCTAAAATCCCTCATGCTCCGCATTGGAGATTTTGTTACGTGGAAAATTTACTCGACATATTTGTAAGCAAAACATTTTGACAAAATGTCAAAATTTAATCGGTTATTTTCATGTACTTGAGATATTACTGTTGATTACTTTTATTAATAAAATGAAATGCTCTATACTGTTTGGATGTTGAAATATATTTATTGCACGCAACGCGAAAATTGTCTTACAAGGTCGTAGGCCAAGCTGCACAACACATCATGTACTAAACCAATTTTACATATGTTAAGTATGACATTTTTTCTACGATGACCACAGAACCGAAACGCAGGCTACACTGACAAAAAATTGTTGCATTATAAATTTGAAATCATTTTTTATTACACTAGAGCAATAAAAAGTACTTTTTGCATCAGTGCACAATTGTTTTAAACTTATAAAACGAGTGTAAACTCGATCGGGTTACAAAAATTGCGAAATTTGTGAAAATTGCCGTTTTAGATCGTTTGGAGATTAAAAATTAAATACTTGACTATTATCAAAGTATGTAATTCTGAAATTTTGAAAGATTAAGCTGATATTGCAGAATTTAAAACGTCACTAAAAACATGTAAAATATCTAGAATATAGGTGGAACTGAATTCCAGAAAATACAGAGGTTAAGAATCATAGAAATTATATTTTCATGGGAGATTTAAAAATATGAAAGGTGAAACTTGAAAATCTGAAAAACCTGAGAATTGGGCAATGAAACTGAAAAGCGAAAGCTGCATGTAGAGCCTAAGAGGAACCTGGAAACCTAACCTGTAAACATAAGAACCTAGAAAATTTAGAAATGAAAGAAGAGAATCTGAAAAATCTAAAATCGTCCTGAACGCTAGACAACCTGAGAACCCATCAGCTCGAAGGCCTCATAAATTGAGTTTGAGGCTGAAGCCTTGAGAATCTAAAAGTTTCAACAAATTTTAAATACTGATGGTCGGAAAACCTAATAAACTGCAAATCTAAAACATATAATATCGGGTGTCCCAACTAAAATTTGTACCCCCCAAAAATTCCAATTTCGAAAGATTCAAAAGAAAACGCTCGAACAGGTCAATTTTGCTATCAAGGGGGACCTAATTGTACCAAACCTTCAACTCTTAGATCTCACCCCTTTAGCCAGGGGAGCCACCCCCTTAAAAAATGTAAATGGCATGGGGGGGTCGTGTGATACATAATTTTAAAGTTGCTTCAATTCTTTATCCAGATCTACTTTGATTGATTTGTTTCTACAAAAAAAGCATACATTTCTTATTTTCTAAATCAAGAATATTTTATGTAGATTTCGAAAATAACAAATTCTTATGCTCTTTTTTGTAGAAACGAATCGATAAAAGTAGAGAATTGAATAAGCTTTTAAATGATGAATCACACGACCCCGCATACCATTTAATTTTTTTAAGGGAGTGGCTCGCCTGGCTAAAGGAGTGAGGTCTAAGACTTTAAAGTTTGGTACAATTTGGCCCCCCTTGATAACAAAATTGACCTGTTCGATTGTTTTCTTCTGAGTCTTTCGAAATTGGAATTTGTTGGGGGGTACAAATTTTAGTTGGGACACCCTGTATATTAAGAACTATTTATATAGACAACTTGCAATTTTGTAAACCTTGAGAACCTGATAGCTAAATAAGCCAAGATCCTGAGGACCTGATAACATAAGAAACTGAAGATTTGACAATGTAAAAACTAATAAAAAGGAATCGCTCAAGACTCTGAAGGGTTAGAAACTTGGAAGATGAGAAATTGAAAATCACAAGTATTGAAAAGCTTTGAAGGTCCTGAAACTTGAAGAACTTGAGTAGATAAGTGAGAGCTAGACAACCCAAAAGTCTGAAAATCTGAAAATTTGAAAACTAGAGAACCTCAATCTAAGAACCTTTCAATCAGAAAACCTAAAACCCTAAGGGCTTGAATGCTGTACGAATTAACAACCTAAACTTGAGAATATTAGACTTGAAGAACCTGAGAACCTAAAAGTCCGACAACCTGTGAATCTGAACATTTTAGAGCATGAAAACCTGAAGACCTGAAAACCCGATAACACGAAAGCTTAATAACCTAAGAAACCTTATAAATTGAAACCGTGAGAATCACAAAACCTAAGAAACTGAGACTCTGATTATTTAAGGTGGCCTGTAAAGATTCTGAGCGTCTGGGGTTTTCAGTGTTAAGACTTCCTAGTGTCTTACGGTTACGGTTACGCTTTCATTTACACTTACAGTTACAGTTACATTTGTGGTCTTATTGACCTTGATAAAACATCAAGAAATATCCAACCTGGAAGATAAAATTTGAGGAACGTTTACGGTTACCCTTTCAGTTACAGTTACGTTTGTGTACAGTTACGTGGACATTTACACTTACGGTTACACTTATGATTACGTTTACGGTTCCGTTCACGAAAGTAAAACTTCGAAACTTCAAAACGCCATATCTCCTAAACCGTTAGATGTATCGGGGTGGGAGTTGCACTGTTGGATTCAGGAGGTCGAGTTTTATGAGAAACTTCTAAACTAAACTAATAAATAAGTGGCAAAAGTTTTTTTTAATTTTCACAATTTACCCCCTCAAAGATAATTTTTTTTTAATTTTTGTTCAATCATTTCCTACTCCTAAACTATTCGAATATGGATGGAGGTCCTGATTCGATTGGCGTTTTCAGAAACGTCCTGTCTATTATACCACTCAATGAATGTAGAAAAATACCAAATACCAAAATGTAAATTTCCAGATAGACAAAGTTCGATTTTCAAAAGTATTTTTTTCTGCTGGTCACTGGTCAATACTAATCACTAAAAATTTTAAAACTCCGAGGCTCAACGTGGACTGCCGTTTGTTAACGTCGACTAGCACAAATTAAGACTAACGATCCTCAGCGAGTATTGCAGCGGCCGTTTAGTTAGGTTAGTTAAAATTTCTGAATGTCGAACTACACATAAACATGCCGGCATCTCAAAATGCATGGAATTTTTTTGTGTGCTCAAGAAGACACATTTCGTGGACGCACCTGTGCCGAGTTCGATATTTCTACGTTCGGAAGAATGTCATTTTAGAAGAGACATCAGTGCACTCCGACTCGGTCGGTTGGACACGAGGAGGAGCGTTTTAGTACGCCGATTTCAATGGATTAATCAGTTGCCGCTCTCCGTAAACAAAGCGTGCACTAGATAGGACGTAAAAAAGCTCCTCTCCTGTTGTGTCAAAAAGCTTTTACCGGCGACAAAAGATTTTTTACTCGAATGTCAGGTCGAACAAACGTGTGTCCATTCACCAGAATCATTCTAGTTAAGTGGTTTATTGTCATCCTCGATGACGATGGCATTCGGACCACATACCTGATGGTTTTCTCCTCTTCTCCCCTCGCATATCATGTTCTGTCATGTTCCAATATCAATCAAGCTTAATGTCAAATTTGTTTTTATTCGATTACTCAAGTTAAATATAAAACCATCACGAGGAGAGCGGAATGCGCGTATCCTTTTCCACTGGACAGATCTCACCAGTTATGGTAATTTTTACGGTAAGCGCTGGACCAGCGGTATGTAAAGTCGCTGCTCTTATAATTTAATTGGTTAACAAGCACATGTCAGGCATTTTACCACTTGAAAGATATTTATTGCGAGAAATCGAAAACGCGTAATAACAGTTCACGCATACGCACCAACTATTAAAATACATCAAGCCACCTCGGCTACCTGAGCGTGTTATTACTCATCTTATCCTTCCCATAAATTAAGTTGGCAACATCGCGACCACTGATCCTTGCAAGGATATCACTGATCTGGACTCGGGTCCAGTTCCTCGTTGGACAAGCCACAACAACTGTCTGCTCTGATTGACACGTGAACCATTGATTGACGCGACTGATGGATGCGATCGATCTCCATCAGTGTAGATCACGTCGATACCAGATACCTTTTTAGGATTCGACGATTGTTTGCTGATCTGACTGCTGATTTTCTGGGATGAAAGCGAAAAAGCACGGTTTTGTCCCAAACGGGACGGCCTGTGACTTTCTGATCAAAAATAGGCTTTTGGAAAGATTAAAACCATTCTGTTTACGTAAGCGCACACATTGCGAGAAAACGTTAAGACGCGCCTAAACTATATTTTAATCACTAGCACTTACTTGAAAGGGAAACTAGCGCTATTTAACTAAATTTAGTGCAGTGATGTCAACAAATTGAGATGTTTAGAAACTAGAACTCAGATCTACGTTTGCTTCTTCAACACTAACCCGTAATTTGGACATCGTAATGACCGTAACTCATGCTAGAACCCATCGGACGTAGTCATTATCATATCATATCACTGTCAATACGCCTATGATTTTGTGCCCAGACTACCACAAATTCATGCACATCCTTATCGCCAATAAATGTACATTTTTAATTCGATCAACGCACTGATCTGTCCGCATGATTCGCCGCTCGCCGATAATATTTATGATAAATTGGGTCGTCAAACGTGTGTACAATGGTGCGTCCAACATTATCGTCAATAAAATAGTTTTATCTCTGGCAAAAATTACCATATTACCGCGAGCATAAATTTCAATAAAATCGTCACTGTTTTTTGTCCAGCAATTTATTGTGCTTCATAATTTATTTCCGATGTTTTGAATGGCGTTCACAACAAGAAAAAGAGACTCAGCTGGTGTCCAGACCACCGCATGTGACAATTTATTATAATTTTATAAACCTGCAACCGTATAAGCAACGCTGCTACTTATATGAAGTTATTAATGTTTGACGGTATTATTTCCTCCTATTATACCATTCTCTTTGTTGCTTGTCACAGCGACCATGCCTGTATTTATTAAGTACCTTCATTGACAAATCTAAACGCATAAAGTAAAAATCCCTCGTTTTCAGGCCGAAAGAAAATATGTTAAAATCGCTCCGTGCATAACGGGTTGTTTGGAATGTGGTAGCTTCGGTAGAACACGATCTCGCCCGCACTTTTCATTCAAAATATTTCACTTTGACAACTTTCAGGTGCTGCATATTAATGGTGGAAGATGGTGGATTTATCGTCGGCCAATTACAAATCAACACCGTCTGGACTGACCGCTTACATAAATTTTGATGGAAGTATCTGTGTGGTACCGACATTCCGTCGTCACAATTTTGGAGAAGAGAAAGGCCGAAAATGACACAACGATCGGTGTGATTCCTAGAAATTTCACCTCGGTACTGAAGATTCCAGAATGGCGTCTGTGATATTAATCGATAACTGCTATCAGAAAGACAACCGTTTATAAATTAAGATAAAAAATGAGCAGCTGACATAGCAACACTTTTTAATTTTACCTGTTAGAAATGTGATACTTTAAAAGCCAATGTGAGAATGAACACGATATCAACAGAAAAGTACAATTCTGGCAGATTTCTTCGACAAACGGAAGCTGGGGGTTCTAAAAACTAGTACTGGTGACAAAAATCTCCCGGTATCTTAATTGAGCTCCTTCACGAACAACCCGATGGAGTTATTTTACGACCGTTTTATGTACAAACAAACCCATCATTGCCCATAAACTTCCACCGTCTTAACTGCAACAAGTTCCACCAATGTTTTATGACGTGGTGTCCATTACGCCTATAAATAATGTCGGGTATTTTTGCAAATCATCCTAATCCCAGACACAACACCGTAAGCCCTCTTCGTTTTCAGAATTTTTTTTGTGGGGCTTTTGTAATCCTGGAGTCTGCCCGTCTAAGCCTTTGAGGCGCCAGGGTCCTTTAGAAGCCACTCATTACGTCCACAAAGCACTCCAAGGTATTTATTAAAGTATTGTGTTCTTCGACAAGTGTTTACCACTCGGGCCACTGTTTCTGACAATAGGTAAAAGCAGTTGCAACAGGACGGTGCGCGTGGCCGCAAATAATTCCTAAATAGTTTTGCTCAATTAACAGCGCGTTTTACAAATAATGGGACACAATGGGACAATAAAAAGCGAGGGAGGTGGGAGCAGGAGCATGTTTAGCAACTCGTGAAACAAAAGAGCCTACTTACGTAATAATCGCGGCATATTATAAAATTAATTGGCGGAATATTACAGACCATTGTTTGACGGGATGGGGTAACAACATGGTTCTTCTCGGGACCGTACCACATGTTCCTATAATTTGTTGGATTAGGCAGTTATAATTGGTCGAAAATTAGATTTCAGAGCAAATAAACAGAGCATGTAAGAGGAACAGGTCCGAGTATGACTTGCAACACGCGGTTCGGTCCATTATGAGTTAACTCATTAGTTGTTTCGTTAACAAGTTAACAAGATGGCAGTGTTATCACGATCGATCTGAGATGATATTGCAGCGATCCACGCACCACAGGTAGAACCAACACAACGCGGCCTCCCGGTACCGCGCCAACACGAAAATTATAGTCATAGACGACCTTTCTGGTGTGTAGTTAACTTTTTGTTGATCATACGTGCACTTATAAGAACTTTTTATTAACGGAAACGCACCTACACTGTCATCACCAGACGGTACGACTATGGGAATACGAGAAATCATTAGAGTGGTATCGAATCGGAAAACTTCATTTCGATGTGTGGTAATTGCCCGAAACTATGAGGACAATTCACCCAGACAACAAAACCACAATGCTGGCCGCTACGACCGGACAAGATTTAAACATGTTTACGAAGGCAAAACGCGAAGAAAACACAAACAAAAAAGGGACAGAATATAAAATGCGAACCTCTGTGCTTGGTAAAAATGCTAAAAGTGCGACCGAGTTAGTAAATATGCGGTTTTCGTGGCCGGCTGACAGTATATGTTAACTAAAGCAGCACCGATTCGGGGAGTTTACATTCTACCAAACACGAATAATTCAGTTAGAGACAAAAACCTGAATATCTACACTCCGGATGGCGAGTGCCACCGAAGTCGTCTGCACCTTCTCTACCACACCACCCTGAAACGATCCTGCTGGGAACGATCGCGATGTCACAACAATGGACTGATTCAACGACACAATAAAAAGGCCGTTAAGACGACAATGTTATGATTAATTGGCCACAAACCCTGCATTTGTACAACCGGGGAGTTGCATGTTAATTAAGAAAACCTTGGTGGTAGGGGCTCAAAAACGATGGAAATAATATTCATCTATGTAAATGTCGATCATAGAGCAATCGAAGTATCCATTACGGACGCAACATCTTATTAGCTGTCACGTCGTGGAGATCAATGTGTGCAAAGTGTAATTGATCGGAACTTGTAAATGGAAGAATATGATTATGCTGAAAAGAAAACTGCATTAGCAATTGTCAAATCAGCTGCGGGGACGTGACATCGCAATTGTCGGAGTGTTGTCTTTGGACAGCGGCGACTTTGTAGAAGCAATTACTCATTCATTATCTAGCTTTGAAATAACGGTGGTTCACAAAAATTACGTATGCAATACAAAAGGCTTAGTTCAAGTTCTGTAGCTAAAAAAGGATCTGGCAAAGGTAAAAGCTCATCGGTAGATGAAAACGATACCATGCAAATGGAAATGAATTTTTGGTCGAAAAATCGTAGATATCTCTCAGATACATAGTACTATACGAACAGCACAATACTTTAAAAGGAGGCCAGCAGGGAGAATGTTAAAAAGCAAGTGAAAAATAATTGCAGAAAAGGGCGAAATATTCAATGAACCAAGATTAGTTTCAGTAGTGAATGGAGAACAAAAGATGAGAGTGTCAATCAGCAGGAAGCAGGATGAAATTTCATCTTAGGAGTGATATACATCGAGATAATATATTGGTATAAAAAGAAGGAAAATATAAGGAAATTAATTGTTGTTGGATGACGATATATTTTTTATTGTGAGAGACTCGCATTTATATTCCAATATAGTATACTGACTCTTCGATAGCGGTGCTGGTTTGCTGCGGTTTCCCACAGTACTGTAACACGATTGTGAGGACCCACAGCCGTGTATGGGTACACAAATATACTAGCTAATCCCCAACAAGATCATGGACTCCTCCGCTGAAGAGGCAGAAGCCTTAATGCAGTTAATGCCTTTTTTGAAATAACATTTAGAATTATGCAGAATAAAATATCATCTGTGATTGTAATAACTGTCGACAATAAACATAACTATTGTCTGTTGTCTGTCTGTCTGTCTGTCTGTTGGGGAGGAATTTTGCAATTGATTTTATGCTGACTTCCCGATGAGCCAGAAACTTGAAACTCATAATAGCTCAGAACTGGATGACCATTAACGCGCTTTCACAAGACTAAAAAGCAAAAAATAATCATTTTAATAAAAATGTTTAATATAGCACGTTTTTAAGACGGAATAAAAAAATATAAAATAATTCCTCCTAGGCCCATGCAGAGCTCTAACAAAATACAGATGGTCATATAGTGAATTTGTGAATTTTTAATAGCTATGAAAACACTTATAACAGTTCATATCATTTGCACTGCAATAAAATAAAATTGTTAGTGACTTGGCGAACTATTCATGCATCAATTATCTATTGCATGCGCCCCACATAACTCTATTAATATCAAATTAAAAAAATAAAAGAAAATCTGAATTTCTACGAAACGGATTTTTATAATTATGTTACAGTTACGTAAATTTTTACATTCAAAATTGTACTTAAAATTACCCAACTTCTGCTGTAAATTTAGCTCACTCTTAAGTAGCACATAATGCAATCAAGTTTATCGCTTTTATCAAAAATAAACAATGAAATGGTGAAATTGTCATTGCGTTTTGACAAATTATTTCCTAGTGGGGTGGTTCAGTGATTGATATGTGTGTTTATTCTTAAATAAAACGTATAGATATATCAAAATCTACGAATTATGTTAATGCAGTCCATAGTAGTTTATGGCCGCTCCTAGAGCCAGAAGTGAATCGAAAAAATTCTTTTTGAAGCAAAATGGAATGAACTCTTATCACCGTCGCTATCTGATATCCAGCCCACACAAATTGCCGAGTTATTTAAACAAGTAAAATAGTCGATGGGAAATAATTACCTTTTTATTGATTTTGAATTAGCCGAACGGAGAATAATTTATTGAAATATATTGCCGCTATGTTTCCTAATGCGATCATTTGGGCGCATCCATTGTGGAATTATGATTTGAAGACAAGGTTAGAATTTTTATAAGGTGCAATAACACGAAAGCGAGACGTAATTTCGACAGCAACTGAAAATAGAAATTTCGCTTTACTCATCACGGTCGGTGGTACAACAAATGGCTGTAACTAAGAATCTATTTGTTCGCATAAATCGGTTTCTAATTGTGTGTACCATTAATATGGTATTATCGGATAGGCATTCGAAAAATGCCCCACACAATACGTGTAATTGCGTTGAATGGCGGAAGATTTTGGTGGCCCCGGGTACATGCACACGTATTTAAACCATTTCGATATTTGACTTTGATTATTAATAATACTGACTTTGATCGATGGATCTGTCCGGCGTACCACTTTTACATTCCAGCGAATCGACAATCGACGGACAAACGGCGACATGCTAGTGACCGGTGTAAATTCTTCGTGGTAGTGACTATTGTAAATAGACGTGGTCGCAACGCACGATTAGGAAATAACAATAAATTAAAAAGAAACCGGCACGGAGACACGGCGACACAAGAACAAGATTCAAAAACGCATAAAAGAAAATCGCGACATGTTCTTCCCGTGTCGCATAAAGTCGCTGCTTTATCGCGGCGAAGGAGAGAAAAAATCACCCCTTTCGAGGGCGTATAAATTTGATTGGATGCTCCACCCCTACAGTACGGCAATGATGTCACGTATTTGTGTAGGTCTGTTTTTGATGAATGTAGATTTCACATTTTACTTATTTTACCAAAAGCTATAAACGTCGTAGTCATATCGTTTAATCGTTCCAAGAAAATCTTATTTTATTCACGTATTACCTATGGCGAACTGGAAAATATTCACGGAACGTTTGTTGCATTTCATTCCAGGAGATTAACTTCAACTCATAAAACTTTGTTATAGTTGTATTTTTGTGCAGAGGGGAATGCTCCAAATGATATCTTTGTTGCGAAGAATTTGAGCAAAATAAATTTTCCAAAAGCACACTCGGAACAGGAATCCGAACGCCTGTCGGTTTTTGCCTAGAAACAACTTAAAATGATGGTCTTTACGCGTAGTTTCAACAGTGTTATATTAGCACGACTTCAGTCTTTTACTACCGTATATTCAGTGGTCGTAGAAGTCTATTTTTCTAACAGTATGTAAATGTAACCTGCGTACTCTTCCAACGGGAGGAGCTTGTAACAATAAATAACCTGATGTTAGGTCGTACTTATAAATTATGCTACAACAGGATATCTGTGTAAATTGACAAGATTAAGATGCGTTATTTACCACACTTTCCGAACTGAAACTGAACTTGGTCTAAAATGTTCGGATTTTTGAAAGGGGTTTTCCGTGTCCACCCCCTTGTGCGCCGTAGTGCAAGGCACAGTCCATCGACTCCGACTTGATAATAAAGCTGTAACAACGTTTTCCAGACGCCATGTTGCATTATGGCGCCGTCGGGAGCGTGAAAAGTCGATATCGCCGTTGCTAGGCTAGGGGTGCGAAGACCTGCCCCCGAGCTAACTCGCGCATGTATACACGCACTACAACTTACCTGATTCCATACAACACATGCAAACACTGCAGCACTGAAAAAGAGGAGCTTTCGAAAAGTCCTCGCACCTGAAACACCCTCACGAACACGTCACTGCCTTGGGCTTTTAGGGGCGAAGCGCTATTTATAGGCTGTTGCTTTCAACAGAGTTTTGAGCTTTCGGTTGCCAAAGGGGATACCAGTGGTTATGGGTAATGGTCCGAGGGGATAATCGATACACCGATTAAGCGATTAAACGAATGAATTACTAATCGATTTAAGAAACAATTGGAAAACACCTGCTTTGTGAGGGGTTTCCGGCTTGGGCGCCGTGGAGGTTTCTTCACATTTGAACGAGCTTTATCGATTGTGGCGGAAAATGTTACATGCGTTGTAAAAATTGGTTGGAAAATTCACTGATGTGATACAGAGTGATCAAAATTCAAAATTACAATTTAAATTTTGTCCAAACATAACCTTGCATTTACCGATGACATTTCGCCAACTTGGAGGCAAAAAGAATTGAATCTATCTGTCTGTCTAATAAATACACTAAAATCTTCTACCAAAGAGTGGCAGGCTGTTTAACGTCTTGCACAAACAATAATCTGAGAATGGATACAATTAGCTTTTGCAACCGATCTATTTTTGTACCTGCATACACGTGACAACAATGTAAGTACTTTTTACGATCGTAAATATGTGCATATAAAATGATAAAAATTAGTTTACAAGAATATAAAGTTGTATCACATTGTTTGTGAAACTTTAAATTTTAAATAATATTGTTGTAATAATTAAAACTTTTCAAGTCGATCTGCACATAGTCCCCGTAACATCTTTTGTAATTTAATTTGATTAAACTATGTGGGGTTCAACTTTCTTAATTACAACAATTAAATTTACTCCACTTTGATTTATCGAAATTCTTTCCTTTTAAATAATATAAATGGAAATACATAAATAAATATGACATAATTATTTATTAATAGCAGACAGTACCACTGACACCCCATTAGAGAATTAATAATTTTTTTGTTAAATTCATTCAGAACATTGTATTCTTCTGGTAATAAGGCTTAGAAATTGCTAAATGTTGTACCTATTTAACTAATAGAGTTTTTATTATGTTGCACGTCAACTTTTGGCACTAATAAGAGAACGGTTGACAGCAATGAATGTGAAAAAAAGTCATCAATGTTTACATTGTATTAAAAATGTACAATTTATTTTTAATGGCGAGTAACACTATCTAAAGGACAAAATCATCGGTCGAGAATAAAGGGTATTCACCATTTGGTTTCGATGCTTCGCATCTCGGTAATTAATACTGCTCAGCTGACAAAAACGACTTTTCTAGCTTGGTATATACAGTGAGCGGCAAAAGTATGGAATAAATTCATTAAAAATTAAACACATTTTTTTTTTGGACGGTTCAGTTTTGGTTTATAAAAAGGATTATTTTTATCCCAAATTAAATTTCAAGCAGTCATTTGTTTTCGAGTGATGAGGTCATCGATATTTTTTTTAAATAGAAACCCCCTATTTTTTTCTTGATTCAAATAGCCCTTTTAATTGTCTAAACGTCAGTATAAAAATTTTGTTATCTTAGGTAATGAAAGTTTTGAGAAAAAAAATAAAAGATTTTTTTTTATGACAAACAAAAACAAGTCAAAAAATCAAGTAGGTAAATAAGCAGGAAAATGTTGTTTCCAAGACGATTTCCGAAAAAACAATTTACACACACAAATGAAACTGACTACTATTTCACTGTTTGATTTACCTACTTGATTTTTTGACTTGTTTTAGTTTGTCATAAAAAATCCAATTTATTTTTTTTCTGAAAATCTTTATTGTCTAAGATAACAAAATTTTTATACTGTCGTTTAGACAATTAAAAGGGCTATCTGAATCAAGAAAAAAATAGGGGGTTTCTATTTAAAAAAAATATCGATGACGTCATGACTCGAAAACAAATGACTGCTTGAAATTTAATTTGGTATCAAAATATTCATTTTTATAAACCAAAATTGACCCGCCCAAAATTTTTTTAGAAAAAAAAAATTCTTTTGCCGCTCACTGTATAATTATACTATTATAATATAACATTATAAACAACATGTCCAGACATAAATAACATTCCTCTTGTCATTGTGAATCTTGGAAAATCAGATTAATCAAAAATGGAATCTGAAAGCGATAGTGATAACCATAGGTGATAACTGATAACTGAAGCACTCTATTAATATAATTATTCTTGTTTATTACTTGCTGTTACTGATTTTCTAAATATTTTCTAAAATACATGGTTTTCACAATTTTTGACTCATCAACGATGGCACTTTGTTTTTGACAGACGCCATTTTGTCCCAATCACAGTGAAATATCAATTAAATAAAACCTCAAAAAACCACAATTATTATTACAGCGTCTCATAACACTCGTCTCTATACTGCTAGATATTTGTTATTTGATTTTGGGTACCTTCAAAATCAGATTTTAATAAATCTGTGTATGTACTTTCAAAGACTTTTTTAAAGGTACATTTCTTTCACATGACTGCTTCGGAAAAGTCTACAGTTTCATATACTTGGAGATGTTTACACGTTTGGTACTCATTTATTTTTGTATTGGTTTTGTGAAATATATAACGAAGAAAGTGCTACATAATTAAATATGTAAATATTCCCGCATATGTATTTAATTTGACAAGTGTCAGACCTAACCTCAAATTTTGATTTTAATTCGTGTTTTTTTTCATTTTAGCGTGAACGAATACAAAAAATGTTGTTCAATACTCGTGAGCTGTCACTTTTCAGGGACGAGGGCGAATGTTTGAAACACGAGGCGTACGCCGAGTGTTGCAAATGAGACCGCACTCGAAATATACTAACTACAGATAACCATAGATAACGAAGTTATTTACAAACAATAAATATAAAAATTTAACATTGTTGTATATATTCAAATAATGGTATTTGAATGGTATTTCAACAACAGATAAACAGCAAAAATCTTATATCTTTATTATCAATTTCGCACTTCCTCCATGCGGTACTTCACATCAAAAAGGAAGCAGACAATAATATTGATAAAAGATCTCTTCAAACCCTAAACAGTTGGCTTTATTGGTCACGTTCAGCACCACCAGAATACCAACCGTTTAGTTTCATTCATCTGTTCGAAGAAACCGGCGAATTAACAAATAAATTACCAAGCATAGCTCCACACTTGCTTGTCATTCTTTACACGGACCACCTTTAACTCAAGTAGCAATATATCAGTTACACCAACGCGATTTTCATTATAACAGAATATCTTTGCGCATCCAACAATCGTGTATCGTTTCGGAAATACAACTTTTCAACAAAGGCGCAGTTAACGAACGACTATTCCCTGAGGATTTTTTCTTTTAGTGCTTTTGCGTCTTTTAGTCTCGCTTAACTCAGAAATGAGTCAAATGCTGCTCTCGGGATATGCGACAATTAAACTAATTGACAGTGTTTGGATTACAATTGGATCAAATTAATTACGTGGCAGTATAATGACTAATAAGAGCTGCATTGGTAGTCTCAAAATAATTGCACTTCCTGTAGTTTTTGAAACGCAAATAACCATTTCGCAGGGCGATTATTAATAATTATTTAGGCTACTGTCCTCGTGCTTTGCTCTCGTGCACCCCACAGTCTCAAGCGATTTCGCAAACCTTCCACCAAATTTCGGCCGACGTTTCGTGGTAGCGTTATTAATTTTCGCATCGGCAGTAATAACAGCCGTCGGTGGAGGTGTTGAACGCCTTCTTCTGCAGCAATATTTAAAGTTGAATTATTGAGAGCGCATAAATCGGGCCCGGTCAACCTGTAGCACGTAGATTTACTTCGGTCTCCGGACGTCCTGCCGTAGGCACAAAACGCCGTCCTGCCTCATCAATAACTCGTCAATGAAAGGTGCTACTTACGATTTAAATATTTAACCTGATAATAAGACGGTGTCCGCGTATTTGCATAATATATGACACCTGTCCCGACTGATTGCGGCGGGGGACAACCCTCCGTATTTCAGTTGGGGCGGCGGTGACTTCACGACACCTTTTTGGCGGAAATCGATGAGCGAGGGGGCTAAGCACGGACCTTATGGTGCTGATGGTCTCTGAGGTCCTTTACATAAGTAAACCGCAAATTATCTTTAGTGTGGACTTTGGCTCGCCAAAACCTTTCCGAGCTCACGATATCCACCGGTTGCACCATGAATGTGCCTAATTTTAATGATAGAGCCAGTTTCGACCTTAAATCATAACGGCGCCACGCCTAAACTTTCCAAATCACAATACGACAATTAATGATCTATTGTGGCCTCTACGTTGCGTTCTACAGGTCTAACCTCCATCCACGAAACAATTCTCGGATCAATTAACCAATTTGAGTCTATCGTTTCGTACCGTAAATGGTATAATGTGACAATTTTTACGTCGTATTATGTGGGACTCCGATGATAAATACAATAATTTAATGCCACAATACAAGAGTCGATAAGGTGGGCGTATCATTAAAATAGTAGCTGGTGTATAGCGTTACAGTGTGGGCAACAAACATTAGGAATAGAAAACACGTTTTTATCGATGTACTTGCGATATCATTCCAATTGAAGAGATACAGGAAACGCGTCTCTGAGGGAGGATTTTATACAGATCATGGTAGCTTCTGCGTAGAAATAAGGGGTCAGTGGGAGTTTGATGGTGGCTGTGGCTCTACCGTAGATGTAAGATTCCTCAAACAAGCGAATAAATACAGTGGGAAACATAAATGTTGTTAAAAATTCAAAGTACATTAAATCGCTCGTAAAAGTCTTTAACTCACGTTTATGGCAGTGTCCAGTTGAAATTTTACGACTGTGAATTTTATATCAAACAAGCGAACTAGTTAAATAATTCACCGGGAATTGGAATTATGAGTACTTTGCATTTTAATTGATTCTGATGAATATCGAAGGAAGTTAATTATCGTTGGTGATAATTGATGGTTTTACACGGAGCAACAAAAAATCTCTTAAGATAGGTATGTATGTAGATATGCGTACGTGTGTCAGATGCGAAGGAGTGAAGACAGCGGTCAGTGCCGGGGGCCTCGAACTCGCCGACAAAGATAATATGTAGAGCACATATATTAACATATATTATCCGCCCCGGGGCCCCCCGGCCCCACGATTCTATTGTGCGGTTGTGTAAGGCCCACAATCGCCGGCCCGTAAACAAACAGAACGAGCTGCGCCGAGGGCCTTCCGTCCAACTACATGCAGAAAAATGTTACGCTGTTTATTATTTCTTACACTCTGTCATACTCCGAGATATGTTAGTTTGGTATTAGTATTCATAGAATTAGACGCAGCATCTCAACGTTGGACGTCAGTGGTACCGTTCGTCGTAGAAATGGCATAATCAAAGACCACCACAATGTGCCAAAAGAAAAAATCACCATTACCGTGACGCAGGATACTTGCGGATGTCATCATCCTTCTTTCTTAACCATTGGTCAATTTGACCGTCAAATTGAATTTTCTGGTGTGCACAATAAACTACACACCTCTTAAAACGTCATGCGCAATTTTATTTTGTTGCCCGGCAAGTTTTAACTGTACACTGTACCGGGAGCGTCCGGAATTATGGCACTGTGAAGAGTGTTCCTTTGGTCGATTTTTGATTTATGCAAGCGTGAAAGAGGCAGGCGATACATCAAATATGCAAAGTGAAAAGAAACTCCGAAAAGTTAAAACAATGGCACCGGTCCAGGTGTTTGGACCGACGAGCCTCGGGCACATAATGATTAATAATAATCCTACTGTATGGTATCGCGGAGTGATCTTGCGCTAGAGCACACACGTTCACTATTTATAAACTAGTGATAATGTGCAATGTAACCGACATCGTTACAGGACCACGAATTAATCAAGTCTGCGGAAGTTCGTTATTAAACGTAAGAAGTGTATTTATTATTTGATAAGAGATTTATGGGCTATAAACCTTATTAATAACGCGATATTGCTGATTAGGTGAAGACACAAATCATTGGATGACCGGGGGGCAAATATAATTGACACATTGACTGCAGTGGATCATTTTTTATTGAGCCACTATGTAATTTTCAAAAGTAGACGACGAGGGACTATTCCACTTTCATATTAATTTATGGGCTAACAATTTGTATTCTGTGGAAATGACAACCCAAGGTGAAAATTCGCAGTACAGAAAACAAAAATGTCAAAGACAAACTATAAAAAAAAATATGCTAATACAGAACGTGGCAAAGAATCTAGAGAACAATAATAATATATCAAATTTGGTACACCTAAAAGTCAAGACAGTTACGGCCGTGTTGAAATTATCCTTTTTGCTCGTAACAATTTTTAATAGCACTTAATCGCACGAAAAGTATAATTTTCAGATTAACCCGACATTTTTAATTGGACCCGCCATTATCATGTAAAACCCTCGATCACGTCATCCCCGTGCCTACAATAACAATTACAATTTAGCTCTTCATTCATCTGGGGCAAATTGAATTGTGTTCGTGCTCTCGTCTCGTCTCCATGACGTATTTTTCTATGCATTTCTTTGAGGCATTGTGGCCCGTTATCTAAATCAGCGATGTTTATCGTCATATTTCAGACACAATGGTTCACGCCGGGCAGTAGCATGGCTGTTATCACCAGCGACATCGCGACTTTACTCTCTCGAAATACGTTTTTAAAATTAACTCGAGAAGAAGAAGGATTTCAATGGGCTCCTTCATAGGCTAATGAGTTCTGGACGATTACGGCCGTACACTCATCCCATTTGTTAGGCGAGTTAGTGACACTGAATAAATGCCTTTCTGCAGCAACCGAAATCGCTTCCCAGAACCGAGGCGTGTACGCATTTATATACATGCATCAATTTTTCATTTAACTTTTTAATTTAAATTCGACTGCACTCTTTGACGCGATTAATTCACTCGCTAATCGAGATTCGAATCTGAAATGCACACTCGACTAGACCACGCTCTGCAAATTGATATGCAAGGACTCTTGTACCAATTAATAGGCAGAATTTTCTTTGTTGCTGTACGCTACACGATCATAAAAATGCTATAAACAATTCAACAATTCCATTATTTGCAACACTATTGTAAAGATGCAAATTTTCGCCAGCTATGCAGAAAATTTTTTAATTGTTGTATTGCAAATCTGCATACAACTGCACACAGTAGCGGCCGAAACATGGAAGTAATTGCATTGTTAACACACATTTACTAAGTCACTTTTAAACTCGTCCATGTATTTCAAATTAAAAATCTAATTGCTCATTGTAATATTTATGCACCAACTTATGGAGGTTCAGTACTCCAACATAAAAAAAAAATTGAGAAGCCACAGCTTTGAAAATATCTGCAGAAGAGAGCACAATACCAGAAAAGTCTTAACAAAAAAAAACTTTAAAATTCGTTGCCCTTTTGCTTTTGTGTCCTAACTGACCGCAGTGAACTGGGGACAAAATTAAAAAGTGCTCCCCGGATTACAGAGATTTTAGGATTAAAAAATTCATGGCGCCACGTAACCGAAAACTTTCAGGTAAAAACTTCGCACTTACCAGTCTTCTTTTGGGTTTGATGAGCGGCCTGTTCTGTCCGTTCATCTTGTAGTAAAGTCCACAGGCATTGCAGAGGTAGTGTCCAGTGCCGTCGCGTCGCCACAGGGGCGTACTCGTCGCACCGCAATTGACGCACTCCCTACCCTCTAAGGACAAAATTAAAAAAACATATGTTAGGCAATATGTTACATGTTAGAGACAAACGACATGTACTCCCCTTCAAACTTATGGACATGCTCAAGGCAATTTATCATTCGATGGGAGGACAATTATTATTATTCAATGATAGAACAGGTCAAAATCGATTTGCCGCGTGTCCACGGAGAATTTTATGAGGCAAAAATATTTATGTATTAAATTGCAATGTCATTACTTAAATGAATCAACAATTTAGTGGTTCTAGAAACATGAGTACAAAGATCCGTTAAAGTAAATCTAGATAAAACAGGTATATTTAGTCATTGCGATTGTTTATAATTTAACAATAATTTCGAGGATTTTTCTGTCGAGTGTTGCAACTCAAAAAATAAATAATGAACCCCTCAAGATAAGATTAGATATAAAAAGGGAATGCCTTATCTCAAGTGTCATGTTAGGCACAACAATTGTCACATTGCGCCCATTTAGTAAATTAAATGAAACCATATCGAGTCCTCCGATCGACTGATCTTCAGCAGCTTTTAATCTTTTTGTCACTGAACAAGCAAAGCATACACAATCGTGTGTGGTCTAACGTATAATGCACTCTTATGCGTAATTAAATTCAGAATTTACTCGACTTAGCTTAATTACTTCCAAGAATTTTAACAAGCTAAAGCGGACCATACTCGATTGCTACTACATCAAGCACATGCACATACAGGGTGTAAGAAAAGAAAACCATGCAAACATTCACCAATGGGTTCTCCGTGTGTCCGCGGTATTCACCTCGAATGCTGAATTTTCGAACAGATTTCGACAGAATTCAGTCGGAAGTAAACTCGCTCGGGGTGGAGGGTGATCGATTTTCAACCCCTCACCTCGCCCACCATAACCGATCAATTTCACACAACATTGCTCCAGTTTATGCAGGCATATTTAAAACATTTCACGGCTGGTTCAAGCCCAGCTAAGGTAAACATCTGAAGGCTTTTGTATACGAAAATATGTCAAGGAAGCACTTAAAGGTTCAATAGTAACCACTTTACCGCAATCCCCGATTCAATTTCGGATTTGGCAAGGTTTGTTAAGCGGATTAAAGGACAATGTTGCGGATATTTGTCGGGAATTAGATGCTTATTCCAAAATTGTGTAAAGCTACGAGCACCTGGAAAACTAGTGAACCGGAGAAATTAAACTAAGGGAGACCAATGGATTGGCCCTAAGACGATTTGTTACGTTTGGGAAGTCAAACACATTTCGAAGAAATCGAAAGCAAACATGTTAAAATAGATTCGAGAAGTTGCGAATTTTTTTAGTTTATCAAAGCTAACCATAGTTTGTGTACACAATCTCAACTCTTATTTGATTTCTGTTATCGATTTTTAACAACACAGCGCTTTGATAAAAGGCTAGGATTGAGAATTTCCTGTTCTTAATCGCTCAGTGCTTGTATCACATTGTAAACATCGCAAACATAAATAAAACTTTTTGTTGTTTTATACTCTTGATCAGAAAGCTCCAATGATACTTTTTAAAGCTCCAAAGGTATAGCCATCACAACGATTTCAGATATCTGTGAACTGTGGGTTGCTGTTTTTTTTTTTATCTAAAGGTATATGCTACAAACATTAGGCTCTATCAGAACAAGTGTTAACCTGTTCAAGAGCCTGTCATTGTTATTATGATTACAATTTCGTCTTTGGCATAACAGTAACAAACGTTTTTGGCAACACTGATCTCTGCAGTATGAAATTTTTGTTTGTTTTTGGAAATAAATCGCAATTCACCTGTTTTAATATGTATTAATTCGTTTTGGATATTTAATACGAATTCATTGTTTCTGCCATGTGCTAATAATTTTTAAATTACAATAATAACGCGAAAAGTGAGAACGAACCGTAACCTTGACATAGAATTTTAATTTTGTCCAGGTTGGCATCATGTTGCCACATTTAAATTCCGAGTACATTCGTCTACATGACAATAGAGCGACCGCATGAAATTAAACGATGAAACCACCTCGTTTTTATCATCATGAACAAGTTTCATTACATGTAACGTGTTACATAAACCTAATGAATTTTCTTTGGCCTTGAAATGAAACACCACAAACAGGTTAGCGTCCATGTCATCCAATTCCCACAAAATAAAAATTCTGGAGACTTATCGATGAGGTGAACCTAAATTGGCAACAATTCAAGATTCTACAGATCAGACAAAATGGAAGTCCTAAAACCTAATTAATAAATCTCAAACGCCACCTCCAAGAAAACTTCTTAGAAGTGACGGAAACGCCGCGCTTCGATTTTGTCTCCTTCTCAGTACCCTACAAGTACTGCACTTCAATTAGTTACGTGAAAAAACACCATTCTCCGACAATATCGAAGTATGCGGGTATGAAAACAATGGAACATCGCCGGGATCAATGCTGCCAACATCGCTAATTAGCATCATGGCACCCCTTTATCATAGATTCCCACGCGACGAAGGTCATACCAAAACAAAAGTCTCATTACGAAGTCACTTTTAGTTTCGTTGCCGTCATTTTACTTATTTATATTTACGTATTTTTTAATTAGATTGCTTCACGCATCGTCGTAAAATGGCGGCGGATATACTGTGCAACTAATTGTTGCCGAGATAACGGCCCAGAACGGATGTTGCCAACAGACCAGAAGAAAAAGAAGAGTTGCAACATCGCCGGGTTTTGTGTGCAACACGCAGAAAACTGTGAAACAATCCAGCGCACATATTGTGATTGAAAAACGAAATAAATAAATAAACATGTCAAACTGAAATGAATAATAAATAAGGAGAGAAAAGTGGATGTGTGCGTGCCTGCACACCAAAAATGTCGTAGATGCTTGCTTCAAAAACCGCACCGACAAAATAAGTAAATGAAACATGTTAGTGAAATAATAGTACTGAAGAAAAAAGTGGTTCAGTAAAAATTCTGCTAATATTGGTTTAAGGACGTAATTCCCTAAGATTAACTTGGCGCCTGTAATCCTAAACTAACGTGTTTATGACACAGTTATTTTGATCATCGGCTTTATTGCAGATTTTGAGATAAAAATCCAAGAATCGCGCTTCTAATAACGACCCAAAACCAAAAAAATTATACCGAATTTAAATCTTTTCTCAAAATTTATACTGAACCATCAACAGTTAAACTAAAAGATAAGAAAAACAATAAAAAGCCCAAACCAAACAAAAAGATAAACAAAAGCAAAAACCGAATGTGAGTTTTAATTTTTTGAAACACACAGACGAATATACAGGGCTGTCCAAATTAACGGTATTATTCACAATAGAATATATAAATATGTCAGCTCACGTACATCTGTCTGTACCGTGTGTGTGTGTTTTAGTTTTTAATTTACGTTCACACCAACAGAGATAAACCAATTGCTGTGGATTCAAAATAGTCTAGCCCCAATCTTATCGCTTGATCTATCCACATTTTGGGATTAAAAACTTATCGTAAATCAAACAATTATTGCATGATTAACATGCACGTAATACTGAGGGTTTATCTCAATCCTTGTAACAATCAGGAGCTATTTTTTAGGCTGACGTGATTACAAGAACGCCAGTATCACTTCCTAAAAGCTCGCTAGCAACTGATTTTGATTGTTTGAGATTGTAAGGAATCAACAGCAACCGGTTTATAACTGTCCATATAAACGCCGTGAGATCGTTTAGTTCTTGTTGCGTTTACATCAGTGGGTGGAATTAATAATGGTCATTAAATGCTGATAAGTAGAAGTACTTGGTTTTTAGGCCTTAATGTAAGGTTTTGTTACTTTTCTTTATTTAAGCGAATTTTAAGTTTTTAATTGACCTAAGATGGGTTAGACGATGTTAGTTATAGTACCAATGGTATTCAAATCAAAACTCAAACTTACAAACGGCTTTCTACCTGGGAATTGACAGTGATTTCGTTTTAATTTAAAATTAAATTTAAAGCATTGTTGAAGAGCTAAACAAACCTTTACCAAAATAGTTAGTGCGAAGAACTATAAATAATTTGGTCTTTCAAAATTGTTGCTGTGCTGGTATATACTTTAATAATTCATAGAAAGCTACTAGAACTTATGAGCACCAGTTGGTTTTATCAATTCCACCCACAGTCTGCATAGTGTCTTACCGGCGCTGGTTCTGGACTTGTTGCGTGGTTTGTTGGGTGATTGCGCGCCCTGTCCGGCCGCCCCCAGGTGCTGTTTGTTCTGGGGCGAGTACGCGGCCCCGTGAATACCGTGGCCATACGCAGACCCGTACGAGCTTTCAAAGTTACCATTAAACATGCCGGCTGTGCCCCCTTCATAGTCACTACCTTCGCGCTGTTTGTTGTTGGCGGCCGAACCCACCGCCGTCGGTTTGACGTCGAGGGCGCAGCTCTGGGGGTTGTCGGAGGAGGCACCGCCGCCGTGCATGAAGGCGCCCATCGCCGCCGCCACGTATTCGGCTCCCGCCGTCGGCGCGACGCTGTCCGGCGTACTGTCCTTCGGCGGGGTCGGCGGGAACGAGAAGATGTTGTGCGACTGGCCGGGGGCGGAACTCGGCGACTGAGATTTGTCGGGGTCGCCGCCGCCGAACTGCACCCAACCGGAGTGACCCAGGGGCTTCGCGCCGTCCGACAGCCACGGGTGAAGGGGCGGGTGGAAGTGCGGCCTGCACATCTGGCTGGAGGACATCCTCGATGCTGAAATTGAAATAAACGATAATGTAAGAACGATAATGTTAATTAACAGATAAATTCTAAGACAATTTCTGAAGCTACCCGCGCTTACTATTCCTAAAAATACACATCAGATTTACAGTAACATTGAGCGCATCAGAGAGCGTGGTTACACAAAAAGAAAGTCCATCTTTTTTTTATCTGTATAAACAAATTTTTGTTTTATGATCAGTAGCCTAAATAAATACATCCCATATTTGACCAAGTTTTATGTTGTATCAGTTTTCAGATTCCCCTTATTCGTCAGATTAATCAAGTTCCTCAAATTTTCAGGCTCTGATTTTCAGAGGTTTATGAGGTTCCCCAGATTATCAAATTCTTTGCGTTGTCAGAATCCTCTATTCATCAAGTTTTTCAAATTGTCAGGTTTCTCGGATTTTCAGGTTCCCGAGATTCTCAGGTTTCTTTACATTATCAGGTTCTTTATATTGTCGGGTTCTTCAGGTTATCAGGTTCTTCACGTTGTCAGGATCCTTCATTCGTCAGATTCATCAAGTTTCTCAAATTGCAGATACTTCTGATTTTCAGATTTTTCAGATTTTCGGGTTCCTCAGATTATCAGTTTTTTTTATTTTGTCGGGTTCTTAAGATGATCAGGTTCTTCACGTTGTCATGATTCTCTATTCGTCAGATTCATCAAGTTCCTCAAATTGTCAGGTTCCCCTGACTTTCAGGTTTTTGAGATTCTCGGGCTCCTCACATTATCAGATTCTTTATATTGTCGGGTTCTTCAGATTATCAGGTTCTCCACGTTGTCAGGATCCTACATTCGTCAGATTCATCAAGTTTCTCAAATTGTCAAGTTCCCCTGATGTTCAGATTTTTCAGATTCTCGGGTTCCTCAGATTATCAGGTTCTTTATTTTGTCGGGTTTTTCAGATTATCAGGTTCTTCACGTTGTCAGGATCCCCCATTCGTCAAATTTATCAAGTTTCTCAAATTGTCAGGTTCCTGAGATTGTCAGGTTTCTTTACATTATCAGGTTCTTTATATTGTCGGGTTCTTCAGATTATCAGGATCTTCACGTTGTCAGGATCCTTCATTCGTCAAATTCATCAAGTTTCTCAAATTGCAGATACTTCTGATTTTCAGATTTTTCAGATTCTCGGGTTCCTCAGATTATCAGGTTGCCCTGATTTTCAGGTTTTTGAGATTCTCTGGTTCCTCAGATTATCAGGTTGTTTTTATTTTGTCGGGTTCTTAAGATTATCAGGTACTTCACGTTGTCATGATTCTCTATTCGTCAGATTCATCGAGTTCCTCAAATTGTCAGGTTCCCCTGATTTTCAGGTTTTTGAGATTCTCGGGCTCCTCACATTATCAGGTTCTTTATATTGTCGGGTTCTTCAGATTATCAGGTTCCCCACGTTGTCAGGATCCTACATTCGTCAGATTCATCAAGTTTCTCAAATTGTCAAGTTCCCCTGATGTTCAGATTTTTCAGATTCTCGGGTTCCTCAGATTATCAGGTTCTTTATTTTGTCGGGTTCTTCAGATTATCAGGTTCTTCACGTTGTCAGGATCCTCCATTCGTCAGATTCGTCAAGTTTCTCAAATTGCAGATACTTCTGATTTTCAGATTTTTCAGATTCTCGGGTTCCTCAGATTATCAGGTTTTTGAGATTCTCTGGTTCCCCAAATTATCAGGATCTTCACGTTGTCAGGATCCTCCATTCGTCAGATTCATCAAGTTCCTCAAATTGTCAGGTTCCCCTGATTTTCAAGTTTTTGAGATTCTCGGGCTCCTCACATTATCAGGTTGTTTATTTTGTCGGGTTCTTCAGATTATCAGGTTCTTCACGTTGTCAGGTATATCAAATATTATTCTATGGTTGTAGGTTTCTTAAAATTGTAGATTTCTAAATTTCTCAGAAACCTCAATTCATTGTCAATTTCCAAATATTTTAGTTTCCTCAAAATTCTCAAATTGGAGTCAGTTCTTCAGGGGTTTTTTGTCAGCTTTCTTACAATTTCAAATGCCTCAAATTTCAAGTTATCAAGTTTCCCGATATATTAGTTTTGAAGTCCCCAGTTCCAATATGTCAGGTGCCCCAAATACTTTCTCAGTTCTCAGGTTTTTCAAGTTCGTCAAACTCTTCCGATTCTTCCGGTTCTCTGCCCTTTCAAGTTTCTCAGTTCGAAAGCTCCTCAGTTTAATCGTGGCGTTAATTAGATTTTCCACATTTCTAGAAATCATTTTCATTTCGAGAGTTCTTACCCCATTTTCAGTTTTATCAATTTGTCAGGTTTTTCATAGCTCGGTATTTATATAATACAGTCGGATTTACACTAATATTGAGCGCGGACAGCGTCGTTAATCAACACTTGATCTAGTATGTATTTAAACTTTCAGTTGAAAAATTACATTCAATCTAATTTTATTTTTGCTGTTATTACGTAGAACTCGTCGTGTGCCTCTACATTCAACTGATCTATCCCATTTTGAGAATCCCTGCACTAACGTGTCCAGCTGGAACAGAAATATTATTCTGTTCTTAAGTTTAATTAATAATAATTCAAGCAAATAAAATATCTGGAAGCTTAATTAGAATTAGAATATTCTGGTGTAGACATTGGAAAAAAAGAAAATATAACGTATGTATAGTACAGCATGATCAAGAGTATAGTTGAAGTGAAACAAAATGGATCGGTCGAGATCAGGAATATCAGTGCCTATACCAGACAAAATTTGGATAAATAAAATCCCTTGATTTCGACCGAAATCCAGAGGTTCCTGAGGAGATTCAAAACATTGCGTCACATTACTTTACAGTCCAATAAAGTGTTAATTTATAGTTAGTTGCAAGCGTCATAAATCACATCATTAGAATTGAGTGAAAAATAATAGAACTAATTTAATTGACAAATCTCGTAGAATATGCATTAAATGTGCTGAAATATTTTAGCACAAGAAAACGTTTTCCGAGTACATTTTATATTGTCAGGATCAAGGTTTTGTGGCCTTGGAGTTCATTGTTATCTTATCACTAACTATTATATGTAAATGAAACTATCTAAAAAGACCAACTCAAAGGATTGCTTTCCAAAATTCTCGTATGTTCTAGACACCGCAAAAGAAACTGATATATAAATAAATAATGGTTATTTTATTTATAAACAATTAAAACAACTTGTTTCGCACTTTATTATACGACAACTTGTTCAATAATGTTTCAACAATCCTATTGTTACCGAAGTTGAATAATCCCCTTTTTCAAAGTAATGTACTTTTAATTACACTAAACAATTTACAATTTGTCAATGGTGTAATTTCTTTGTGAAATTCTGAACACCTTTGAGTAAAATCTGTTCAAAATGACTAAATTAAAATTCTCAAGAGGTTTAGTCTACCGAACTAAACAACAAGGTGACACTGCCTCGACTGAATTATGTATATATATTGCATATTACATTACTCCAGCTATTCAATAATACATATTTAATTCTCAATTATTGGAGTGACCAAAATACCAATGAATTATTACTGGAAAATCGGCGGAAAGAGGCAACCGTGCGTGACTCTTGTTGATGCAAATCAGATTATTGGATCTACAATAATTTAAGTGCCCTCCACCTAATCAGTTATTGCACTTTTTTCCTTTGCAGCAATTACTGTTTTCTTCAATTGAAAACAAAACAAATCTAGTATTTATTAAATAGATATATAACTACTTTTACCGATAATAAATAATTACTGGAAAGTCGCCTACACTATTTATGCACTTTTCATGCATATTAATTATGGTTTCTTAGTAATGGTAGCCAAGCTGTTAAACAACTTTGCTAGCCAAATAATTACGTTAATTGTTTCATTCATTGACGTTATCTTCGATCTACATATTTGTTATCATAATTCATAACTTTTCTGACAACGCGACATTTCATGTCGTGTGTCATAAATACTACCCACTTCGTTCTTGACGCTACCGATTGGCCAAACTATTCTTTATAACTGCAATAAACTGATGTTTGCCTCCGATCGTGCAAAAAGTCAGTTTTTCTCCACAGAGGAATAAAAATAGAAATGTATTGCGTAACACATAAACAAGCATTTCTTGCTTCGAAATCTCGTTACCGCGCTAGTAAAGGCGTCGTAAAACCGTCCCAAAGCTCGTACAGCAGAGGAGCTTACAGATGTTGAGAATAAAGTGATGGTCTACCATTGTAATTTATTCTTCTCACAGAACAGTTCCGCGTTCCGTGAATCGAGACTATCAGAACTAGGGTCAGGAATAAAAATATGTTTATCCTACTTGAACGACTGACTGATTGTTCAAAACAAGTTATTATTGTATTATAACGACCGCTGTTACAACAAACGTCGTAAATATAATTTATTGTTTGCTACTGATTAAACTCAAACTATACGCACAGGTACATACACCCTATAAAATGAGAAAATTTAATTTCAAGCATTGGTGATGCATCTCCAGCAGTAAATTAAACAAGTATATTTCTCTTCCGGCGATTAATCAAATCAGAAACGGCCAAACCCCATCTTCAACCTCGTCAGCCATTCAAATGGTTTTCCGCCTAACCCATTTATAAATTAAAGCTCAGACATGTACATATTTCCCTCTTGAACCAGTGGCGGCTCGTGAAGACCTGGGCAGTTTTTCGTACATTTTTACCCCCACAACCGCCACTGCCTCGACCATTCACACCGTCATATCCAATAAATTCCAACATACAGCAGGCAAATTTCAACATCGATCGCTCCCACACAGCCAGTTTAATTAACAAAACACCCATTCCCATCATCGAAACTGATTTTATTTTCGCGAACGCACATAAAAAGCTCAAGCTTTTCGTTGGCCATCTGCGGAAGTCCGTTAGGATCCCCGCGCTAATCTCGTCGCTATCTGCGATGGGATCGCGAGATAATCCGGCCACGGCAGCCATTGTGGCCGCCCTTCAACATGGCCGCCGGCAGGTGAGGGGTTAAATCTACCCTATATACATACGAGCTTCCCGGTGTGAAAGCTCGAAGAGGAGGGTCTCCGCACAGATGTGACTGGAAGCACATGCGGGTCCGTTGTGCCGTTTCGGGCCAATTTGCGATCCCGAAATTAACAATTGGTTGTTTGGATGTTAACAGCACTTGAAGCTGTTATTTTCGAGGAGTTTTTTAGAATAGAAATAGTGCGTGCTCTGGGCGTGGGCTTTGGCTGATTGTCATCTCGAATCAGAGGTTTTGAAGGTGACTTTTACTTTCTTATCAATAACGATAAACAGCCATGATAGAAAACAAAACACAGTAGTAACTTATTGAAATTGTGATCTCACTTAAATTTTTTCTGGCATAAAACATTAACCGAAAGAGTACTTCTGTAGCCGCTCATCTCTGGCGTAAAACAATGCATCTAGAACAAGTAAATCGACCCAGCATTAAAATGATTGTAATTCAAATTTTCCCTAATTTCCGTGAACAAAACGCTGTAACAAATTTAAGTATAGTATGTGGCGGCGTATTATATTGCATGCCGATTCCGTAAATGCACTTTATGATAGCTTGGTTAGCATAAAACAAGAAAGCTCCGCTGTTTTCGTCCGCCGTGCTATATGATTTGAAGCACATGTTGCTCAAAATAATGCCACAGTTTATATTCAAATGAAATTATAGAGACTGGTCGAGATGTCTGTCGCCACGGGGTGGAATCAAGATAATGACCGATCGCAACAAAACGCGTTTTTTAATGACATTTAAGCTAATTACACGGCAGCGTCGACAAAGAACTATTAAATAAATAATGCAAATGTGTGCCAGTTCTTTATTGCCAATAATACGCTTATAATAATAGATTTTCAGTAATGTGAGCACCATGGCGTACAGGAAGGAAGTCCAAGATACGATCTGATCAGATCAAAGCGGCTCGGTGTGGAAACAAATGAAAACAAAACATATGATTGCTAAATAAAAGAGTGCTTTCATTGTGATCGTCTCCGCTATTAATATTCGGTGGCAATTATGTAAAAAACCGTTGTTTTATGGTTTCTTGCGTTTTTGGTTCAACCTGAAAGGTGTGAAACGCTGCCGGTCCAAAATTTCAAGAAGATGTTGCAATTAAAATCTTTAATTTATACGAATGGGAACACCCAATTATCAGGTTTACTCGAAATCTGATAAGAATTTTACCTGTTGATGCAAAAGATGTCAAGTCAGATCAAAATTCGGCAATGATTCCTGTTAAGATTCCAAAAACCTGCAGCATTTACATAATTTTGTTTTTCAGATTTAATCAATATTACGAGCCGCAATTGTTTTTAAAATTTTGACATACTTTGGCGTTGCATTCGTGGAACATTGACCGGATAATGGTAAATCGGAAATAATTTATGTGCATTATTACGTGTTAGTAAACAAACAGTCGCTAAAACCTCAAGATTTTAAGGGAAATTACAAAATTCTGTTTTTACCTCTGTAACTATATTAATTTCACGCTCTAATTTCCAAGATTGGAACAAATAATTGGGTGCACTTCAATTTGGACCACAATGAAAATATAACGTCATCGCCGTAAATTGCTAGATCAGATATGGTAATTTCGTTTTTCATATTTATCGTTGCTAGTAAAGGTGGATGATCTGAGTGTGATCAGATAAGGTAATTTCATGTTTAAGAAATATTTTATTGTTGGTGCTCAAGATGGACGATTGAAATATAAAAGCGATTTGAAGATTCAATACTTTATCAGCGGTAGGTTCATAATTGCTAGATATTTGAAGAAGATTATCCATTGATGGTAATTTTGAAATTCGTCCAAGCGGAATCGTCATTTATTGCCAAAAAGTTCAAGAGCACTATTAAAAAATATTGTACTTTAATCCCAATCTGTAGGTGCATTTAGTTTCAATGAGTGATTTTTGAATCAAAATTTGAGATAATTTCAAACTTCCGTTACTATAATTTCAACCACTCTTCTTCTCACAAAAGTTCTTTCAAAAACACCTATTTAGGTACTCAACTATGTAATTTCTTTGTACTATCCGCAGGAAAACAAGTTAACTGTTATAGTGCCAGTAGTACAATGATTAACATATAAATTGAAAATAATAAAGATCCCTACATGAATAAAGATAGATGCTAAACTTTAAATAATTTATGAAAAAATATATTTTATTTGTTTTTATGGCGGTTTCCTGTAAATAATGGTGTTAATATAGAAGAGGTGTAAGTTTTTAACAATGTAGCTGAAGAGATTTTTTCGTGACCTTACATGCGAGTGAATGCCTCTATTCTAATCGGTAACCATTATTGTACCATGTTGCAAAATATACTCTATTTACTGAACTTTGAAAATTGTTTGTACAGACCAATACTGTAATTAGTAATGAAAAGATCATTCATTAAGATACACTCCAATTAACAGGCCTTTATTTGCTTTCATTATTTATCGAAATTACTGTGTATTTGTTGGTAATTACTATGTATGTACTTTTGAACATAGAGTATAAAAAATTTTTTCTACCATATGGTAATTAAGTATTGTAGCGGATCAAATTTTTCCAAAACAGGAACTCTCTTTGCTTTCTTCGGGTGCCTTGTATCCAGGTGAACCCTGACCAAGTTCCCGAAATGAAGTCGTCTTATATGTCGTGTTTCACGGCAGTCAATCGCGAAACAATCGATACAGTTCCGTCATTTGGCCGGTATCGATTGTGTGCTCCTGTTTTAATTGTTGTCGTCACAAAAGTCTTCGCATGCAGAAACGGCCCGTCAACAGCCTGGTAGAAACGTTGAAAAAGCGACAACGCACACTTTTTATTGTTCGATAAAAAAAGAGCGACATTGTGTAATTCCACTCGACCAACCAAGGGGCTTAATTGGTAGCGAGGATTGCATATAAAAGAGATCTTTATCGTCCAATCAATTGTTGTCACTATTTTTCTGAAAAAATCTTCAGCAGCGGTCCGCGATTAATTCCATGATCCCAATTACTTTGCTAAAGGTTGGTATGTTGGTGTATTTATAAAGATGGGTCCGTGCCACAAGGGCGATACTCGCACGCTACGAGGACATTTTTATGATCACGTCGGCTGAGATATAGCGCTATCAACTTACCAACTTTTATACGTTGAAAACAAAACGGATCGTATTTCAGACCAACTTATATACAAGTGTCATTCAATTTGAAATTGTTGCTTTTTTGCCCCGCATTCAGACGCTCGACGAGTCTTATTGTGCCCAACATGGGAACTACGGATAATGCCGGATAGGTAAATAGCCCAATATCGAAAGAGAAAGCTCGTGAGCTTTTAACGTCCTGTGAACTGAATATTTTGAGACCTTTTTGTCAATGAAAGTGCTCTTTGTTGCGGATATATAGGGTACAAATGCTCTACTTTATAAACTGAATAGGTAATATGCACACCAAGCTTGTGCAAAAATATATAGGGTGCAGGATTAATAGCGAGAAAATTTACGATAGTCTGATAGCAATACCTGTTCAATTTCGTAGTATTGTAGGGTTTACGAATATCTTTCTAGCCGATCATTTATTAAACAGTAGAATGTCGATGAATACAAGTGGAGTAAATTTAAATTAAAATTTAAATATATTTAAGTCGAACTCCACAAAATTTAATAAATTACAATGAGAACATATTTCGGCAGAACACTACTGCCATCATCAAACCTTTAAAAATATTTCAAATTATGACGTTTTTTTTTAAATAACGTCATAATTTGAAATATTTTTTAAGGACTGATGATGGCAGTAGTGTTCTGCCGAAACATGTTCCCATTGTAATTTATTAAAGTTTGTGGAGTTCGACTTAAATATATTTAAATTTTGATCATTTATTAATTAAGATTTATATTTCACATAGACAGTCCACCAAATTAGAGCCTAATAACGAGATGGAAAACTGTGGTTTACAGCAGTAGGTAATGAAAGTATAGTTGAGGATAAAGCCAGGGTGCTTCGGGGAAGGAACTCACGTATTAAACGCATCCACCAATCCAGGAGTAGGTAGATCTTAAAAGGACCACACCCATTTTGAAAAAATATACTGACATGTATGTAAATGCGTTATTTTTTGTTCACCAAAACTTATTTTTGATTTAGATTTTTCAGGTTTTCAGGTTCTCATATATTCAGATTTCCAAAATTCTGTTTTAAAAGAATTTTGAAAAGGTCACAAATTCTCGCGGTACTCTCGAAATCTCAAATTCTTAAGTTCTCAGGTTTTGCTGTTTCAAGTTTTGAGGTTATCAAATTCATTTAACAGATTTTCAGGTTGTCAAGTCCATTTTCAGGTTTTCGTGTTCTCATTATTTCAGATTTTCAGGTTCTGATGGTTTCATTTTCTTGAAAACCTTAATTTTCTGTTTCTCAAGATTTTAGGTTTTTACGTTTTCAGTCTCACAGATTCTCATGTCGTCAAGCCAATTTTCAGGTTTTCAGGATCTCAGGGTTTTACGTTTTCAAAGTCACTTATTTTACGGGTTTCCAGTTCTTTGTCTTTGAGATTTTCACATTTTTATATTAATTTCGGATTCTCGGAATCTCAGGTCTTTACCGTTTCAGGTTAAAGATTTTCAGGTTTGTTTTCTGGATCTCAAGTTTTTACCTTTTCAGTCTCCCAGCTTTTTAGGTTCTGAAGTCCAGTTCTCTATTTTTCAGGTTAGTTCTGATGGTTTCAGATTCTCGAAATATTATTTTTACAGATTTTTGACATCTCGGGTTTTTACGATTTCAAGTTAACAGATTTTCAGGTCGTCAGGTCAATTTTCAGGTTTCCAGGATTTCAGGTTTTCAAATTCATTTTGAAGGTTTCTAGTTCTTTGTCTTTCAGATTTTCAGGTTGTGATGGTTTCAGATTCTCGAAATCTTAAGATTGATTCTCTACTCTCAGGTTTTTACGGTTGCAGGTTCACCGATGTTCAGGTTATAAAATCCATTTTCAGGTTTTCACTCTCTCAGATTTTCAAGTTCTGATGTTTTTATATCCTCGAATTCCCAAGCTTTCAAGTTCTTAAGATCTTTATTGGTTTTAAGGTTCCCAGATTTTCAGGTTGTCAAGACCATTCAATTTTCAGGTTTTCCACATTTTGGTCCGTCAGGTTTCAGTTTCTCACCATCTCAAATATTTACTTTTGCTCAGGTTAACAGATTTCCAAATTCTCAAATTGATTTTCAGAATTTCGGTTTCCCAGGATCTCAAGTTTTTACCTTTTCAGTCTCCCAGGTTTTTAGGTTGTGAAGTCCATTTTGAGGTTTTCCAGTTCTCTATTTTTCAGATTAGTTCTGATGGTTTCAGATTCTCGAAATATTATTTTTACAGATTCTTGAGATCTCGGTTTTTTACGATTTCAAGTTAACAGATTTTCAGGTCGTCAGGTCAATTTTCAGGTTTCCAGGATTTCAGGTTTTCAAATTCATTTTGAAGGTTTCTAGTTCTTTGTCTTTCAGATTTTCAGGTTGTGATGGTTTCAGATTCTCGAAATCTTAAGATTGATTCTCTACTCTCAGGTTTTGTGGTTTCAGGTTCACCCATGTTCAGGTTATAAAATCCATTTTCAAGTTTTCATGTTTTCACTCTTTCAGATTTTCAAGTTCTGATGGTTTTATATTCTCGAATTCCCAAGCTTTCAAGTTCTTAAGATCTTTATTGGTTTTAAGGTTCCCAGATTTTCAGGTTGTCAAGATCATTCAATTTTCAGGTTTTCCACATTTTTGTCCGTCAGGTTTCAGTTTCTCAGCATCTCAGATATTTACGTTTCCTCAGGTTAACAGATTTCCAAATTCTCAAATTGATTTTCATGATTTCGGTTTCCCAGGATCTTTTTACCTTTTCAGTCTCCCAGGTTTTTAGGTTGTGAAGTCCATTTTGAGGTTTTCCAGTTCTCTATTTTCAGATTAGTTCTGATGGTTTCAGATTCTCGAAATATTATTTTTACAGATTCTTGAGATCTCGGGTTTTTACGATTTCATGTTAACAGATTTTCAGGTCGTCATGTGATGGTTTCAGATTCTCGAAATCTTAAGATTGATTCTCTACTCTCAGGTTTTTACAGTTTCAGGTTCACCCATGTTCAGGTTATAAAATCCATTTTTAGGTTTTCATGTTTTCATTCTTTCAGATTTTCAAGTTCTGATATTCTCGAATTCCCAAGCTTTCAAGTTCTTAAGATCTTTATTGGTCAGGTTTCAGTTTCTCGGCATCTCAGATATTTTTCCTCAGGTTTCCTCAGGTTAACAGATTTCCAGATTCTCAAATTCTTTTTCAAGATTTCGGTTTCCCAGGATCTCAAGCTTTTACATTTTCATGGTCAAAAATTTTTCATCAAGTCCATTTTCAAGTTTTCTGGTTTTTCAGGTTCTGGTGGTTTCAGATTCTGGAAATGTTAGATTCAGTTTCTCGAGATCTCAAGTTTTTCGTTTTTAGGGTCACAGATTTTTAGGTCGAATTTTGTCGAATTCTCAAGATTTCAAGTTCGTAAGATCTTAGGCTCTGAGGTGTTTAATCAGGTTGTCAAGATCCTTTTCAGATCTCTGCCTTTCAGTTTTTCAGGTTCTGATGGTTTGATTTTCAGGTTCTCGAGATTTAGTGAGGTTGTCCAATTTCAGATTTTCCCTGTCTCTCTGGTTTTTAGATTCTGTGTTCATACTCGTGAATTTCGCATACCGTTCAAATGTTAATTAAAATTAAAAAAAAAAAAATACAAATTCTGACTGGTTACAAAAAGTACCGGTGGATTCACAGAAAATTTCAAAGTAGGACCTAGATGACTTCCATGCTTATAGGCTTATAGGCTTCCAAGCACAGAGGCGTGGGGACTATTGTGGTGACTCATCACACCAGTGCCTCTAATATTTTTTATTTTGGCTTTATTTTTGTCTTACACGCTTGGTTAGCTTTCACCGCCAATATTCCCTAAAGTTCCATGTATGTAATATATTTTTTGTATTCGTTTTGTAAAATTCATCATCGATAAATATAGAAACTTTTCCGCAGACAGCTGTCAAACCTAACCTCAAAATTTGATTTTAAAATTGATGTTTTTTTAGATTTTATATAAGTATAACCGAATATTTCGACACGCATGTAGACATCAAATATTTTTCTCTCAAACTAATCAAAGCTTCAAATCTATTTTTAGTATCGATAAGACGTTTGTCGCACGTCTATATTGCAACACTATCATTACAAGTGCTCCGGCAAAAAAAAGACAAATTCACGCAACCCTGAAGTGATCGCATAATTCCAGTTTCGGTATTTATTCATATTATTTGTTGACGATAAGAATTTCACTCAACATCGATCGACCCTGAACCTGATAGAAGATTTAATTTGGAGAAAACTCGGGCATTATTAAAAACTAATAATGCACATTATCGAATTAATAAGAAAAAAGTTGTCGGTGTAAGTGGGTCCCTAATAAGTAGCTGTGGTGGATCGATGACTATAATTTTCTTTTATCTCCGTCCACACATGTCTAGATAATCCGAAACCCACCCATTTACTTCGATTATCTATCCATATTGTTATTTTAATGCGGTAATATGCTAATCTATATTGTGTTTTATGACTTGTGAGATTTCCACGATGTGTATTAAGATGTTAACTGGACGAAGGGACGTTTGTGCATGGAGGTGTTTATGACCATCACGTGCTACATAAAGCTTTTACTTTCTTCATAAAAACATCATGCTGATTTATCTCGAATACTGTATGAAACACAATGGGAAGAGTAGACGGTTAATGTCGTTTACGACGGAGGAAACAACGGGTAGTGAACTCTATTTTGTGGTTGTGAAGAATGAGGAGCTTTCAGATGTTACCGAAACCATTTTAGTTGGCGGTGGATAATTAAATGTGGGGGCAGAACCACAAAGTGCTTAGCGGACTGTTTGTGACGTTTTATGACCACTGAAAGATGGCGTAAGCTTCCTCTCGTGTTGAGAGTCTGTCGCTTCCAGGAAGTTTATTTTATTAATATCGTAATTCACAAAATTGATAAAATATTTTTTTCTGGGAACAATGTGTCATTAAAACACTTATTAATTAAATCTTCAGTTCTGTAATCGCGCGAGGATTAACCAAAAGCAAGATGTTACAATGTGCTCCACATTCTAAAGTAAAAGTTGTACTAATAAATTAGAGTAAAACCGTCGAAATAATCTTTCCGCTTATCCCAATTTAGGTGACTAACACATTTAGCTTTCCACTGCCGTTCCAACTATTACCCAAAAATTGCTCATTATTATTCCATCACGTACCATAAAAGTACAATCAAAAGGAAATTAGCAACGAAATAAATAAAGGCAAGCAACGTGTTCGATCCGTTCCATTAATATTTTTCGGTCGTTTTACCGTCAATTCCTTTGCCATTCTATTAACTCTCTCATTGTTTTGAAATTTCCCGTCGTTAAGTTGCCATTATACCACGAATTCCTCTTGCATACTCGAAAACTTGTGCACGCGTCTGTGCACTGTTAAGTAAAATCTAGGGGAGAGCGGGGTCCACTAGTCGTGGATTTTGTAATAACTTTGTGAATAAGTTATGGAAATATTTAATCCTGTGATAGTCCCTAATATGAGGAGACCTTGAAAAACAAAAAAGCCCAAGGATATTCACGCGAGATGGTGTCCATAATGCTCATAATACTAACTTGCGGAGCGATGTTGTCGAAGATTTTTTTATTGGCCCCCTTATTTTACCACGACGGTTAAAAGGTTCACCATATTTAAAATTTTGTGAACTCGAGGAATTATTAGAGAACGTTCCTCTCAACATAAGACAACAAATAATGTGGAATTCCCCATACTGGCTAGACAATAATTTCAAGGAAAGCTAAATGGCCCGGATTGTGGCCCACACGTTCTCCAGATTTAAATCCATGTGGGGCTACATGAAACAGCTTATGTACGGGAGTGTGTGAGGAGCCCTCGATAATGGGGGACCACATATCGAGCAATTTTTGTGAATTCAAGGCAAGATTTCCATGCGGTTTTAATTTATTATTCCGGTCATCATTCCAGTGACCATCAAAAGTTTTCGGCCGTGCATTTGTTTAGTTATACTACGTCAAGTAGTATGTATATTCTGCATAACTCATATTTTACCATGACAATGTGAAAACTTGGGTTAGAGTTATGAAACTTCTACAGATGTTTCTAAACTCTAATATCAAATGCAACTGTTTCTATAGGTAGTGGAAAATATAAATTATTTTCATTATAGCGAAACACAAAAAAATGTGATCAATAAAAAGTAATAAAATATGGAAAATACTATCCATTATTGCAAAAGAATATTAAGATAATGAATTGGATTGTATGTCTTAATTAAAAGACATGGAATTATGAAAATAACATGTAAAATGTTCTAGATAAATCATGTTAACCGACGTACAGTATGAAGTCGCCCTTGAACGAAAATATAACATTTATGGGCATTAGGGGAATTCAAAGGCCACGTTAGCATATTCTGCGCTTAGTCAGATCTTTATTATTATACCGGGTGGGTGTAGAATGCACTTCTGAGACAAAATCCATTCTACACCCAGAGGTACAAAGCTCATCTTGTAAATTTTTAAGCTTTGCAGCTAATAGTCGTGGGTGGACCCATTTTCCTATTACAGAACGAAGAAAGTTTCTTGGTGTACCATCACGTCATTAGCGTTTATTTCCAATATCTACATTGTGGCAAAATTAAGTCTATACTTTTACATGGCATGCATGTAGTCCCTCACTTTGTAATAATAATTGGCACCTCTCGAGTATAATTCACACGAACTTGGGCCGCAAATTTTGTAAATTTCATATAGGTAAGCACGTTTAAGACTCGCCCAATAATCAACGTGACTAGAAAAGCCACAAATAAGTACGTGATTTAGTAGTGCTAAAAACCTGCAATTTCTCATATTTGTATGCGTTTTGTCACCCCGTCTTCCCTTAATGGTAGTTCGCGGAACGACCGGACGCCACTGGCGGTTGTTTATTCCCCGTGGACGCACGTCTATGCCATATTCCCCGAATATACCGTTTGTGATATTCCGCCCGCACCCAACCTGAATTTAAATCAAACCGACAGCGTCAACGTCGTCATCGTTGAAATAAAAAACCGTGTGCCGTCCATGTGTGAGAAACCTGAAAAAATCTCAAAAATCTGGTGGTACGAGGAATGTGTGACCATCTTGGAACCCGGTCCTTTTTCAAAACGAATTTATTATGATTGTTGAGAGGAAATGATGGATTTAATATCTTCGACCAGACGGTGATAATTACCACACCGGTGCCAAAAAGAACAAAACAATTTTTGATAATAGTTTAAATGAGTACTGGTTATTGCATCCGGACAGGTAGAGATGACGTCAGTGTGGTTTATATGCAAGCCTTGATTTACGCTGCTATACCGTACAACGATTCCGAGAAGTTTTTCGGTTCCCATAAAAATGGAACTCATTTATTTAATGAGAAAAATTGCTGCCGTGGCTCGTTATGGTCGACAATGTCACCCTCACGCTCTCGGGTTACCAGCGCGGTGGGACGATGTTGTAAAACAAGATGGGCCGTGGTGTTTTTAATGACAATACTTAATACGGACCTCTGGAAAAGTTCCAGCAAAATGGGTGCACTAATTATGCAGTGGAGACCACCGGAATTAGAGAATCTTGGTAATAAATTCAGTGACTTTTGGCAACGGCTACAGATTTGACCGGAGTTATTAAGTCAAAATTCCCTAATTTGATGAGATGACGACTATACCTGCTCATTTTAATGAGTGAAGTAATAATAAAAATATTTTAATATCCGTTATATATTTTAACAAAATCTTGTCCTATAAAGCTGGACAACTTTTAATACACGTTTTACAGCCAACAGGGTAATTTCCACTAGAAAACAAATGTTTACTCAATTGGTAGTTAACGTAACAAAAATATCGAGTGATAACAGCC
This sequence comes from Diaperis boleti, assembly GCA_963583935.1. Classification (NCBI taxonomy): domain Eukaryota; kingdom Metazoa; phylum Arthropoda; class Insecta; order Coleoptera; family Tenebrionidae; genus Diaperis; species Diaperis boleti. Next base: position 72,414,843 of record OY757242.1, on the reverse strand, counting down.
GAAATCACTCTATTTGATAATAATTTCAGTATAGTGTTCTATACTGCTGATATACTATGGTATTGTGGGCTTTGTGCTTTTTGGCAAATTTAATAAAATAAAATAAATATTGAACTAATAAAACAAGAAGAATTATTGCGAGTAGGTACCTACATGTTGCTAAAGGGTTCTTATAGTCTCAGGTTTCAAATTGCCCAATTTTAGATTATGGGTTTCTGATTCTGGATCTTTATCTTAAATATCCTTGTTCTCGTCAGTTTCTCAAGTTCTTAATTTCTGTCTCAACTTCTCACGTTCTCATCAGTTTCTATAAATTTTACATTTTTTTTTTAATTTTTAATAATTTTTCCAATCTGTTTATGTATCGTGCGTTCAACAAAAAAACGTCGTCAAGTGGGCCATGGATTGCATCTCATCTCTGTCGGACGGGTGCGTGGTCCTGACTGACCGACAGAGATGAAATGCAATCCATGACCCACTTGACGTGGTTTTTTGTTGAACGCACGATATTTGCATTATAATTATTGCACTTTTAATTTTTTGTTTGTTACTAAACTATACCTATATAATTAAAACAAACTTTAACGAAATATGGATCAAAATACATTTATTTCTGTTGATCATAGATATTATATTCTATGAATAAATACCGAGAGGAGAATTTTATCTGTTTCTGAAAAATGATTTTTTTAGTAACAAAGATAACTTTATTATTGTTTTAATATCTGGTGGCATAGAATCATCTACGTTCATACATTCAGTAGGCTTTGAACGTCAAAATTCTGCATCTGATTACATTTTGTTTTTCACAGACAACATAATCTATGAATCAATTAAGGAGACACGATATTATTAAATATAATAGAAGGAAAAATAAATACATAGGTAGAATTATTACCACGAAAATAAAGAGAACAGAGCATGAGGGTTTTTCGCCCTTAAAAATATGTTGATAATTATCTCGTATGAAATTTGTCCATTTATTTATTTTAGTTTCCATCAATATTAGTCAGAATTGGCCATCATGCAAAAAAGCCGCTTGTCGTAGTTTAACAGAATTATTTATTAATTTTGTGAATTTAGTTTTCGATCTCTGTATTTTAATTGTTAAAGTTCTCAGAAACCCAAAGTTCACAGTTATAGCATTGTTAAGCAAAATTGTATTATTTTAATATGAGCGTAATGACGTAGCGTATGTACCTATATATGTTTTGTGCAATAATGTGCTTAATGTTATACCGGGTCTTCATAAATTTCATACAACACATTTCCTGGAGAATTTTGACGTGCAAGGCTTACTGGATGTAAGAATCATTTATGAAAATCATATTATATTATAGGAACTGCGGGCTCATGTAAAAATAACGGATTAATAATGTTAAAAAATGGACTTTGGACTGAATTACAGATTTTTTTTTAGTTTAAAATATATCTTATTTTCAGTTAGTTCCAAATAATTGTCAGGACACCATATTTTGAATTATAGTGAATCATAAAGGGCCCCATACACGTTCCGGAAATCCTCTGAGGACAAACTGTGCAGACCTGGACTTTTCGAACGTGTAGGTACATAAATATGGTAACCAGTCCAAGACTGCACAGATTCAAAGGAACGTGTACGGAGTTGTTTGTTTACAATGCACTTATTTTTTAAAATGGACATTTTATTTCATTGCTGTTTGTTGATAAAATTATTATTATTAACTACACACACAGTAATACCAATTATTGTTATAAACGGAAGAAAAAGTAATAGCTACGGAACAGTGTTGCCACATTCGAAAAACTGAAGTCATTAGACTTTGTTTCAGAATACACTAAATTAAACAAAAAAAATTAAATGTATTACTACCCTATTTATAAATCTCATAACGCCATCTGAAATACTTCAATCGAAGAATTATCACTAAAAATTGGGAAATAATGTTTTAGTGATAAAATATAGAATCTGGCTGGCGAACTCCAAAATTCACTAAATTTAGCGATAAAATCGTTTAGCATAGGCGCTACGGAAGGCTTGTTTTTTTTTAATATTGAACAGAATTATTCTGATGAATTGAATAATTGCTTAGAGAATTAAATAGAGGAATATTATGGGCACATTTAACATTTATAAATTTAAATTTTGCAACAAATATTTTGAATGTTCGAGATAGCATCAAATGTACGACATATACAGGGTCGTTTTAAATGATTCATACAACCGTTAGACTTTGAACGTTAAAATTCTCCATCTAACTACATGTATTTTTTTCCACATGTAACATGATCTATGAAGACCCGGTACACTAGAATTAGGCACTGAAGACATTAGGTATTCAATAAGATTAGACCTTTCATTTTTCTAATTATCCGAGAAAGGTACGAGAAAAATTTTATGTTGCTTTTTCTTTTTCTTTTAAAGGTACAATATACGCATGTATAGTCTCATAGGTATATCACTAATAATTATATTCTTGCGTATTAATTACTGCATTGACTTTGTATTTAAATCTTAGTCTTTTCTGAATTTTTAATAGGTATAGATATATAAATGCCTAAAATAATGTAATATTTAATAATTGCAACAAGTGTAAAAAATATGTGTTTATTGCACCAGAAGTGACGATTGTCGTGCTACACGTGTTGTTGCATAGAATATTTTTTCTACGATCGTTCGAGACCTCACTCTGATGGGGAATATAGCTGTAGGTATTACTGTTATACCTACTTAAGCTGCATTGGGCATTTTCAATCAAAAGATACAGTGATAATTCTAATTTCAACAATAAAACAATTTTTAAAAATGATGGAAAAAATTACTTCATCGTAGAAAAAACTGTTTTCGTAGCAGCACAATTTAAATAATGAAAGCAATGATTACAAACTGGTTATGTGTTTCATATGTATTCTTATATTTTTATGAAGTACCTAATCGTACCATCCATAGTATTAAAATTTGATTTTATTGTAATAAAATATTCATAAAGTGTATCTGTGATTTTTTTAAAAATGGTAAAAAAAGTACGTATAAACACAACATAAATAAATTAGTGGTAAATAACACCTGCACTGTTTGGTTCACCGGAAACTGACTAATAATAATAATTCGTGTATTTAATTTTTATGCTCATTATATATACTTGTTTGCTGTCGAGGCACCGATCTTCTTATTCTGCTCATGAAAAGTATATTCTAAAAACAGCATTCAATAATATTCTGGATATTTATCAAGTTAGAAGGATCATACAAGACACCAAAAAATGCAAAAGCAGATTTGGCTCAAAAAGATTTTGTCCATAAAAGAAAATTTAAATCCAAAATTCTACAAAGAATAGATAAAAGCTTGTCAATACCAAATTACTTTTAATGCAGCAAGTGTAAAAAGTATTGCATGCGACGTGGAAATTGTTCCACGAGGCCGAAGTCCGAGTTGGACAACACGTCAAGTTCCATATCATTTTGTAAACTAAAAGGCACTGGCCAGTTTCATGTTTGAAACAGTTTTAGTTTAGTTGACAAAAAAGTCAAAGGATTTGTGGATTTAACAAGTAACAGCAGTTGATATGTGAATAAAAATTTGATCTTTAGGGAAACTGAAACGTTTACCTTTCTATACTATATGTAGACACTGTAATGCACGTATGAATACAGTTATTGTCTTCAGGCCATAGAGATTTAAAAAGGCAAATTTAATGAACCATTTTATGTGTGTTCAGTAGGTTTAAACTAGCTAAATCTTGTATCAACAATCCTATTCTCCAACATTAAGATAATTTTATAGCTTAATTGGAAAACCCATTTCGTAATCACTTCGGTATTAGGTGTCACCTTAAAATTATCTCTCTCTGTGTAAACTCACCGTGGCTGGCGACGGTCCCATACGAATGCATGCTCTGGTGGTAGTACCTAGCGGCCCTTTGCGTGCCCGACGGGTCCAAGAAAAACGCCCCCATATGTTCGGCGACACTCGAATTTATGTCCGGATTGCCACTTTCGATCGCCCCTTGTCCAGGACTAGCCGAAGTACCCGTCCTGGGCGATTCGTACCATCGGCCGACCGCCGCAGACTCGTTCGTCATCTCCATAATCATCGGTGGTTACAACAGTTATAGACACTTTCACACGCGAAAATAAATTACGACGATAAATAAAACTCAAAAAAATAAACGGAAAAAAATCCGTGTCTTCGATTGTTCAATTGCAACACAACTTGATGGTCGTCATAGCAGCGGCGTTCGTCAAAATGCTGGTGCGGTGCGACGGTCGCAGTCAGCGTTGCTACGATCTGCAAAGAAAAAAAATATGAGTGGGTTTTTCAGGAGCTTATCTTATCAAAGAATGGGCACGCAGTGATTTGGGTATCTGGAGGGCTCTCGACATTTTTTTCGCAGTGATGTGGATAAGTACGAAAATATTGACGGTGTTATCGGATACCGCACGTATTAAGTATCAAGAACAACGAAGTAGATTGAAAATACTCGAGGGATTGGACGGACCCGAAGAAGAGAGTTCAATCACAGATGAAGACACCAAACCTCATATGGTTAAAATTACACTAACTATATTACTTTCTGAATATTTAGAGAAATTTTACTAATGCTATCTATCAAGCACGCGGTGATGAAATTATGTCAATTATATATGTAGAATTTTTATTTAGGTATTTAATAATCTTGATAACTTGATTTTAAATAATTTTCATTCCTCTGGTGTAGATGACAGTGGGTTACGATCATGTGTAAAAAAATGTTTTGTTATACTTAGGGGTATTTTATAATAACATCTTGAAAAATATTTTTCATATTCTTAAATAAAGTGAAATATATATGTCACGTGATCTACTTATATGTGTCTACGCTATTGGATTTACAAACCATTTATGTAAAAAGTTTGCAATAAGAAAACCTATACCTACCTAAAAGTTGCCAAACAATTTATGAACAGCCTGTATCTAAATCATCATTGAATGACAATAATAATTAATTGACTAGACAGATTTACATGTTTTGCATAATCTTGAATTAGATAACGCATTAATAATCTCATTAGTGATTAGACTGTAATCTTCTTATCTGTTGTCAAAATTTTGCACCCACTTTTTCCTATACGGGTCCAAAAATCGAAGGTTAAACTTGCCAATATTTATTTATTGTTAAACAAATAAAAACTAGGTTACAGTGCGTAATCTGTGTTGACAACAATATTATCAAAAAAATTCGAGTGTCCTGCGTCCTTTTTAGCCAACTTATCTGTCGAAGCATACAGTTCAATTAATTGCGTAGATGATAAAATCGTATCAAGATAACGAGACAAGTGGCCCCCAGCCGGTCATTTTAAGTGGTCATGTCCTTAGACTTTTATTTTTTTGTACACATTCAAAAATTTTCTTTATTGTTGGTACTTACATTAATTTAGAGTAAAACAATCCTAAATCTGTCATGCACTCGCACACACTCACAAATCACAGTCAGCCGCAATTCGAACCGAAATTATTTGTCAAAATAACGCTGTCATTGTTGCAATTTCTGACAGAAGATATAGTGACCCGATACTTACACGGCTAACAACACGGTCGCACTGAATGTTGGTATAGGCAGCTTCACAGCGTCTCCCCTGGCAACCGGTTTCGTGTCGAGTCGCCCAAAGTCGGAGCTGACTGTTTCACGGTTGGTGGAAGTCGACAGCTAAGGCGGGACCATTCCACGTGGGCGTTTCCACAGAGTTCTAAGACGTTTTAATTTTGTCCTCTTGTTTGTACCATTATCATTATTCTATTATTTAAAAAATCCTACAGTTGGCAAGAATACACGAGAATTTATCCCTGGTAGTCAAGGCTCGACCACGACTATCATTGTGGAATTTTCTTTGGATCAATGGAGAAAATTTATTGATTGCCAAACAGCAATTAAGGACTGCGAGTGCGTAACTGTCTCCGTACTTAATTATAATTAGAACCGCGGATTTCGTCCAGCAAACATTAAAAGTCTTGAGTCCGGTTTACAGAAGTGGGAGATCGTCCAATGAGATAAAGCGTCTAACAAAACACTACTATTTGACAAAATGGCGACCACAAATCAACTCGCTCCGCCTCTTTAACGATTGTCTGCCCCTTTTTCATGTCCATGTCTGGTATTGGTTCTCTGTTCAATTTCTTTCTTCTTTTTAACTCCAGCTTTAAGCTGATCTGTCTTGTAATTCTTTTGTTTTATAGCTATCACTTGTCTGTGAAATATTGAGAGCTACTGTAATCTAAGGATTTCGCGAATACATCAGACCGCCGACTGTGGACACCGGGCGCGCCTACATCAACAAACGATAAATTTGAAGGACCATCTAATAAATATAAGATAATTTGCATGTGTAAATTTTAAAATTGTCCTAGTGTCGTTAAAAAAAACAGAGATAGAGGGTAGGTTGAAACTGCAGGTTTAAATAGTCTACATTATTAGAGTGATTTTTTATAAAAAAAAAATAAATGTGTAAAATGTAGGTAAATTTGAAATTTGATAAGAAGGTACCTACATAAGATATATTTTTTATCTTATTTGAAATATATCTACCACACAATTGAGGTGCTTTCGTCACACATATCTGGAGATGATGATCGCGCGTGATAATTTCCGTGACCACCTAGTAAATAGATCTGTAGTCCATGGCAGCTATAGCCAAATCCTTTCAATGGGCATAAGTAGATACATGCGAAACATTCCTTTTCGGTGGTTGCAAAAGTATCGGTTTGTTCAATTAATATTAGGACTTTAGGAAGTAGGTAAATGAAGCTCCCAAATCCTGCTTATTAATTCATATAAGTAGCTATAGCTACTACTTCAGATTTTTTACCTAATTAAATAAAAGGGTTTAATACTGTATTTTTTCTTTTTCTTATTTATAAATGTCTATAAATCTATTATATTTCTTTAGTGTGAGACATTTGGTGAGGCAGTATAGATTTCTATCTACTGCTAGTTGAAAATACGTACTGATGAATATCTGCGGTAGGCAGTAAGTATTTGAGATTTAGAAGCACTAAAATTACCAAAGTTACCGAAGCTGTCAATGTAAGTAATCTTCCTATATAGGCCAGGTATAGGTATTAAGTATAAGAAAAAATGTACCTATCTATGCAGTCTTAATAAAAAATTCTGTATTACTAATATACCTACTTGTTTAGGTAGGTACTCATGTAGGTAGTACCTACCAGATTAAATTAAACTTCTGCTGTAGTTTTTAAACTAATTACGTATACACAGCTGACGCAGTGGAGCGAAGCTCCCACGTACGTACACCGCTAGAGCATTTTAAGGGTTAATGAATAATGAATAATATGTATGTTATTAGAGAAATTTTAAACTTACCTACTACCTACATATAATAATTATGATCCATACAAAATTGTTCATCAAAGGCTTCTATGAAAATCATTTGTTTCGAAAACGTAGAGGGGATTATTAATGAATAGCAAATGTTACAAATGTGTGATATTTCAAGTAAAATCTAACCTCTAAAATCTGACAAATGCACACATGATGTACAATAGTAAACGAGACACGTTTTTTAATTTTCATAGGTACTCTTGAAGAATTTTGTAGATCATAATAATTATGTTATTTTATATATCACAATCTTTAGACAACTGTACAAATAAGAACTTTGATAGGTAACTTAAAAGTAACTTTTTATGCATCTAACGTCCAAATATGATATAATGCAATTTATGTAGTCGCAGACAACCCATTCATTTTTATAGTCTGTACATTTTATCATCACTTGAGAAGTCATTCAACTCAATCGATAGTGAGTAGACAGATGATGTTTACGGCTTGAACATTCTTGCTGGCACCTACCGTTTATGCACCTATTGTTTGCAGAAATGAGAAATATGGAATTAACATAGGGTAGGTGCTACGTAAGAATCGTCATAAATTTATTAAACCGTGTTCAAAGTGTGAAGTAAAGCTTTTAATCGTTTTGGTTATAGAGTAAGTATTGAAACTATACAGGGTGTTTCCTAAGTAAACGGCAATCTCCGAGATTATGAATATCAACGATAAAAGAAATGTATTGGGAAGTTTTTTTATTTTCTAAAACGTCTGATGGTTTAAAAATACCGATGATAAAAATGGACCAAATGAAAGACAGAAAATGAATTTGCACTAAAAAATATATGAAGTTATCGATGTTAGACCATAACAAGACATTTGTCAAATGTGAGGTTCACTCAGTGGCGTTCTATTTTTATTACAAATTTGTCATGTCGTGTTTTACGGAAACATTGCAAAAAAATTGAAATTTGAAATTTTTCAGAAAAAACTGCAGAATAACGTTTCTTTTGCTTCTACGAGTTAGCATATTAAGTATTGCCGTTTACTTACGAAACAAGTATACCTATACAATAATAATTGGATGTCCAAATGGAACGTAAAATCCGGCTAACGATGTTATGGACGTTTACCATACAGTTGTGATGTGATAACACAGTAGGTACAGCCTACTTATTAATTATCTCAATTGTACACATTACAAGACAGGATGATGTGTGATTTAGGTTATGTTACATCTTGCCAAAACTCAACAAATCCTTAACGAAACTGATTACATCAATAGGGTAGTTACCTACATAGAATGAAAAAATATAAATATTTTTCACCTTTGTAGGAAGATTTTATGTCATACAGAGAGATCGAAAACTAAGTTTGTTAAAGTTGGCCATGCATGAAAAGCCTCTTGTCGTACTTAAAACGTAAAATGGTCAACTTGGACTTATAAATTATTATATTAAATTACGACAAGTGGCTTTTTGTGCATGACTAACTTTGACTAACTTAGTTTTCGATCTTTCTGTACATAATAGGTGTAGTGAAAAAACCTTTTTTAGACGAAATTTGCAACATATTTTGAAGGTTATACTTACTTAAAAATAAAAATGTTACAAAACCAGAAATATATTTGACGATCCATAGCTATCGTCACTAGTATCTTTCAGAAGGAATTATCTTCAGTATAGGATATAACCCAAAATTCGCCAGACCATTTACCTGGAAAGACCATTGTTTTTTCACCAAACTTTCTAAACAGGTTTCTTGCAATAAGAATTAATTTAATTACCTTTTCAGCTTTTTCAGTGCAGCAGTTTTCAAGATTTTTTTTTGTTCCTGCCAAAGACTTTTAAAAGAAAACACGAAAATACATATATACAGAAATGGCAAAAAAAAGCTTTTTAGAAATTTATTCTCTTTGACGTTTGTCTGTATAAACAGGACACAATCATAGGTACATCAAATAAAATTATTTCACAAATACTTCATCATTATCTGCTTTTGAAAAAATTAGTGCCTGCATTTTTTACATTCATAAAATATACCTACATAATAAATCTTTCAAAATTAAAAAGGAACCATCACTAGGCAAATTAATGCATTTATAGTATTTTTTGTATTCGTTTTGTGAAACACATAATGCATAATGAAATACATAACAACATACATAATTCTTATACCATAATTTGTATTTAATTTGACAGCTGTCAATCTAACCTCAAAATTTAATGTAAATTCGTATTTTTCCTCATTTTGCGTCAACGAATACAAAAAACGCTATTCAATACTCGTGCACTGTCACTTTTCCGGGGTGTCATGACAGCGCACTCGTATCGAAATATACCTACTATAACGTTACAGGTAACTACCAGACGTGTATCGTAATGCATTTTATTTCACAATGTAAGCCTGTTCTCTATTATTTTATTTCAAAATCAAAACATCACATTTTGTGAAAATCGCATCACCTTTGTTGCACATGTAAAACTTCAACAATACATTTGACAATGTGAGATTAATGTCAGATTTGATATATAAAAATGAAACTGTCCGGTAAGTATTGCCTAGCGACACTTACCGGCTGTGATACTGTAATAGCTCACCTACCGGACTCAAATTGATCCTTTAATCGCACATCTACCGGACCGTATGAAATAAAAAAATTCTACGGCTGGGATTTTTCAGTACACCTACATCAGATTAAAATTGAGTTTTAATATATCTACACTGTTCTGAACTTTTCTGTGTGCACAGATATTTAATCTGATTTCATATTCTTTAAAGACTTTTTGATTTCATCCAAAGTGCATATGGTTGATTATTTTATCTAAGTACCAACTTAACAACAGCGCCCTTCGAATTTACAAATTGCACCAGTTGTAAATATTTGGCATTAATTAACTTCAATTCATGTAAAAAAAAAACAACGAACGAAGTGTTTAACTATTACAAAATGCTTTTCCTAATTTGCTGTTGTAACAAAGCTGTTAACGGACTCATTTTGAGTGCGTTAATAATCCATTAGCGCACCCAAAATCTAGAATTTTTGTTTCCATTTGTTAGACACACTGAACCATGCACTGAACGAAATGTCAGTGTGATTTTGTGGTTATGGTTCCATGTTCCTGTACGTTAGGTACAGGAAAATCAAAATTTAACAAAAGTTCCTAAATTACAAAAATTGATTTTATTTGTAAAAAAATTAAATTAATATGCAAATTAGGAAAAATAACATGAAAAACTCGTTTTGTAAAACTTAAGAGCACTCGTTCTTTACAATATAAGTTTTACAAAACTAGTGTTTCAATATACTATTGTCTAATTTTTGCATTAAAATCCGGTCTCCGAGAAAAGTCAGTTTCAAAAAATACATAACCTCAAATTCGTTCCGACTTTTGGCATTATCATGATTATCATTTGAAGAATAGTTAAACAAATGTACTAGTATATAAAACATAGTCAAGAAACCTTTTCTTATGTCTTCTCAACCTTGGTGTATAATAATTACTATTATTCACAATCATTCGAACTACTTACGATAATAATTAAATGTCATTATCAGAACTATTGCCACTTTTAATTTCAATAAAATCTCTGCAGCAGTAGGCGCTGAATGAAACAATTGACATTTGTCAAAATAAATGTCAACACATTTTTGGAATTTTTGTACCATTAAACAAAGTTTAATTCTGAGTGAAAAATGGATCATTTTTGTAAAAGCGAGCAATTGCTCATTTTCGAACTTTTTAAAAGTTAAAAAAGTTCAAAACTCATTCTTTTTTCTGCGAACTTTGTCCAAGAGAAATTTTAATCTGAGTTCTTGAAGAATGTGACCACTTTTTTAATTCTGACCACAAGGGGAAAGTGGGGTAACACAAACCCCTATTAAAGGAAAATTTAAATAAAACAGCGAAATTATGACATAGACTTTATTTTATTGATTGCAAGTTCAAATATCCAACTATTTCAGTAGCCAACATTTATAATTTTTTAATAAAGAGTAACATTTTAGAGAAAAAAACAAACACCGAGGTTGATTGTTCATCTGTACATTACTTTCCTCTACTCTATATGTTTTATTTTTTTTGTACACTAAATCTGTCAAACTTTACTTTGTTGGGACTGATCTGTCAGAATTTGACAGATATGTCCAAAATAGTAAAATTTTACTGCTTCAAAAAAAGGACATTACAATAGCAATTTTTATTATAAGAATACCTAAAATACAGTTTTTGCGGACAAATCGTTGCTGTTTCCGGATGAGCCGAAGCCGAGTCAGTAATAGCAGATGAGTCCGCAAAAACTTTCTAGGTACGTTTAACAAACAATGTTTTTTGTGATAGTTTCCCAAATCTTTAAATAAAGCATAGTTTATTGTGATTCTTGGAACCGTCGAAATTTTGTTTTAGACTTTTTGCGTTTTCCCTCAAGCTCCCTCGCGGTGTCAGAACTGGTATTGGGCCTTCCGTTCTCTTCTGTAATGAGTTTAAAGTTTGACACTGAGTGACACTGACTTCTGCTCATGCCCATCAAAGCTACTATGCTAAAAACTTTATCATGGTAAAAAACCCATTTCTGGTCCTGTAAACTTTTCGAAAAAAATTGGCACACTCAGAAAACGGTTCTTTACGGATTCAATGAATCCTAAAATTGTAATTTTGGGGACCGTGAACAAAAAACACCTTTTTTGGTAATCATCGCCTAAGAATATATATATGACCAAATTTTTGAATAATTTTGTGATCATCGCCTAAAAACGTCGTGTGCACCTCGGCCAAAAGTGATTTTTCGGCCTTATCTGAATTGTGTACTCGGTTCTCGCTTTGGCCACAAACAACAGATACGTCCAAAAGAGATAACTTTTAGGGCCCCGGTACACAAATTACTATTTCAGTCCCAAAAAAGTAGTTTGACAGATGTGTACAAAAAAGTAAAATTTACGGCTCCAAAGGAGGCCATTTGGTTATCAACACCCAAAAAAAAATTAATAATTAATTTTTGAATCCAAATAAACGGAAGAACCAGAAACCCAGGAAACCTGAAGAACCCAAAGGCTCCAAAGGATCTCAAGAATTTAAAAAAGAATATCCAATTACAATTTTTTTTTCCTACTCCATAAAACCCATTAAGAATGCAAATAATCATTATTCTACCCCACTGATAAGTCGTGATGGTGCAACATGAGGTTCTCAAAGTGTTCTGTGTGTAATACAGGGTCTTCATAAATGATTCATACATCCAGTAGGCAGTAGGCTTGGCACGTCAAAATTCTCCATCTAAACACATGGATTTTTTTTCTCCAGAGGCAACATGATGAAGTTGTGATGCTTGTTACGGTTGGAATGCCCCAAGCGCCAGCTTTTTAACGTGGTATGCTCCACTTGACCACGGGAAGCTTGATCGGAGTCCGGTGAGCCGGTGGTCAGCTGTCGAGTTTGGCGGGAGGGAAGTAAGACAGATACTGGGTCGGTATTACGGTCGTTATTATTTACCCTATGTTCACGGTTCTCTACAATTACTATTTAGATGGTATGTGTCTCTCTCTTCGTTTAACCTTTATTATATAACGCTGCCGTTAATTACAGGGTCTCTTTCTCTCTCTCTCTCCCTTGAACTCTTAATACACGGGGTCTCTCCGTTGACTTCTTTACGCTGGGCCTCTCTCTGGAGTGGTCTCGGTTTCCAGCCGAACAGATCGTCTTCCGCAGGACTAGCTGGTCTCGGTTTCCAGCAGAAGCGTAATGAGCCACAGACCACCCAGTCGGCACCCGGATACTGGAGTCTTACCTTGTCTTCGGCTTAGTTGTCTCTCTCTTCAGCTTCACTTCTTTTTCTACCTTCTTCAGATCGGGCGAGTGGACTCATCCTAATGTTTCCACACCAGCGGTCGGCTTTTTATAGACCATGAGCGCTGCGCTGTTGTGACGTCGAACCAATGCGCGGCTCCGAGTAGCAAGGTGGAGGACCTATTGGCATGGTCTCTTCCTCCATGAGTTAGCGGCAGCTAAGAGCGCGCTATTTCACTCAGTGACTGGGAGCAAGAACATTTTCGATACGGTGCCGGAAAGTATTTTATTTCGGTGTAACTTCGTTACGAAGTTTTGTGTAAATACGATTTTAAGTAAAACGTGTGTCTAGAGATAACGCAGCGTAAAAAGAACCTGTGGGCGTATCTAACCTGCGTGCAGTGCTTAGAGGGTTCTTAGCTTTTATTAAAACCTAATATTATCTATAGCCAAAACACGTTGCCACCATCTTCTGAATCATCGTCGCTTTCTTTCAATGATTTAGTATTTACTTTTCTTAAACTGGTCATCACGAGATGCAACTTTGTCGCATAACATTTCTTTGATGTGGCGGCACAAGACCGACAACTCATGGAACGCTAGTATGTTGCGATGTTACGCTGTTACGCGGTTGCGGTGCTTCGTGTACATAGGTTACGTGATGACGGAGTAACGTTGCGAGGTTCGGTTGCATGTCTGAACGACCTTTACACTGCGGTATTTCTACCTTTTTTACGGTCAATTTTCAAGTAGTTTTTAGTACTTTAATTTTTTTCGGTTCCCGTATACCTATACTGTGTTCCTGGATGGGGTGCCCATGAGGTGATTTTCTCTAGTAAGTTGTTTGTAAAAGAATATTTTTGGTCTAGACTGGTTTTGCTTATCTTACAACTGCAGAAAACTAAAACAGTCAACATTTTAACCAACCTGTTTTAAATTAAGCAGTTTTTTTCTTTAATTTTGAAGATTTCTATAAACTGAAGGTAAAGTTGCCTAGCAACCTGAACACAGTGGCAGTCACGGCTGATATCTACCTCATTTCGAGTAAAATAATAATAATTAACAAAACAATTTGAACAACCCATTTGACAACAATGAAGTTTAATAGTTTCATTGGTATTTTTTAGGAGTGTTCGGCTTTGAATACTAGATTGATCAAAAATATTTAGAGTTATTGTTTGACAAAAATTCGATCCTATATTCCAATAAAAAAAAACATTACCACATATTTTTTTTATCTTTTTTTTTTGTAAAAATTTTATAACAAGCAAAAGCAGTCAAGACCAAAAATATTATTCTCCAAACAACTTACTAGAAAAAATCACCTTATGGGCACCCCATCCAGAGACACATTGTACTTACAAATAGGTAGCTCTTCCATAAAATCAGGCATGCTTATCAGTGTCTAGAGATTACGGTCTAGACTAGATCTAAACTGATAAAAATATGACAAAAATACCAACGTGAGACATCCGGTTATTGTACTTTTTTTTAATTAATTACATAATAATATTTATTTCATACTTTTATCTAAATTTCATTCATAATTTTTCGGATTATTTTTGATACGAAAAGTGGAACATTAACGTCCTAGTACTTTAAAGAAAAATTTTAAAGTCCTAGTACTTTAAAATTATACGTCAATCATTTCTTACATTGTTCCCGAGATTTTTGTGGCATAAAATTGTTCTTCACGTGATCTGCTTCATCTACAATGTCTTGAGGCACCTCAATTTTCTCCATTTTAGACGGAATGATCGAATAAAATATCCAAAACCATTCACCGTGACCCAGTTTTTTCGTTGTCATTTTTGACAAACGTTTGTTACTATGGGAATGTTAGTTCCCACATATTTAATTATTACGAATAATTTGTCCGAGATAAACACAAACATTTCGTCAATTCCATATAAAAGCCTGTAATGTGATTAACATTTAAATTTGCACTTTCCAGTAAATCATATTTTCTCTATTGCCACTCCGTTGAATAACTTATCTAATCTGCAATTCAACCCACGCCTTTTATTAAGATTTATAATATCCAGATAAATTATCCAAATTTTATTTGTATTCAACAGCGCTTACTGTTGTTAGGGGTACAAAGCAGCTGGAAAAAATTACAAATTTACATAACTATTACATATTAAAACAAACTCTGTGGGATGTAACTAAATGTTAAAGGATTAAATCATTGTTATATTAACTTTGCATACATTTGCGATAAATTTTTTTTTTAATTTACACAACTAATTAGTTTAAAAATTTCATCATAACGATATATTTTATTAAAGCTTACGAACGGTAGGTAGTTAACAACTAATCTTCGATCTTGACACTACTTTGTGAAGATTTCGACGTTTATGCAAATGGTCAACGAACGCTCGTAAACCAATCAGCCACTCGTAATTTAATTTGGATACGTCATTATTAATAATTGCTCATTTAATTTGTTTATGAAAATGATTTCGATTTTAAATTAAGATCGAGGAATTTCATCTATAGGAGGAGATAAAATCTCGATACAAATAATATTGAAAGCAGCACACATTGCACGCGTACAACCTCATCCAGCAGGTTATAATTAAGCAACAATGGCTCGGACCATCCTAAAGAATATAGAGCAAAAGCCACAGGGGCCACATCATAACATTTTAAGAATCAAATTATATGTTATTAAAATTAAAAATCGACCCGGTGCATTTAGCCAGTTCAATTCAGCATTTTAGGGGAGCGTTTTGTTGGGGTCATCACTGATTAATTAAATTTTACAACAGTTACAATAAGCGCACGAAGAACTACTCTTCAGGAAGAGTAAAGATATGTTGCTGAAACGGTGTGCGCCTTTCAAAACTATTTAAGGCGACGTTTTCGGTAGCAGATTTATGAGTGTTCCGCTCGTTTAGAATTGCGACGGGTTTTGTCTGTAAGTGGTAATGATTCAGCATTTCGCCTAATGCTCGAGAGTATTAGCTGATGTTCGAATCTTCAGTATCTATCCGAACTATGCACTAAAACTAATAATAGTCCACCAACTACGCCATCTTGATATAATGCCTGTTATTTGGTTTGCACTTTTGGTAGGGGAGGGATTTGCGAGTTGGAGACCTGTCATAAGGGGAAATACTTAAGTGCAAAACAAGACGAGTTGATATATTATGAAAATATTGTACTGATGAAAAAATATCCAAAAATATTAACACATCGCAAATTAGCCAATTACAAAACATAAAATTAACGAAATGTCAAAATCTCAAAATCAGATCGAAAATAAATCAAATTACTAATAACATAATAAATTAATGAATTACAAAATCCCAAAATCAATGCAAAGAAATATCAAATTATCACAATATCAAAACAGGAATAGTAACAATAATGTCAAAATATCAAAACGTAAACGAAAGTATACAATTTAGGAAGTCGTAAGATATCCAATTCATAAAATAACGAAATACCAAAACATCAAGTTATGAAAATATGAATTTAACGAAAAATCAAAATAACAAAAAAACGTGAAATTAACAAATTGTCAAACTATCAAATTAATGCAGATTAACGAAAAATCAAATTAAATTTACGAGATAACCAAATATCAAATTAGCAAAATGGCCAGATATCAAATTAAAGGAATATTAAGTGTACAAAAAAGAATATAAAGGGTCACTTATTTATTTTCCCCCAATTTCAAAAACTGATACATGGAGTGAAATCATTTTAAGAATACTTTAAATGTTTTTTTTTTCGAAAAACCAATCTACAGGGTGGCTCACAAAAACCTTTACCTATCCTGCATTATTTGTATTTTTTCACCATTAATTAATAACGGATAATGCCATGGATTTGATGGATCACTTAAATCTGGTTGAAAATAAATATAACATATTGTGTCAAAGGTCTTTTGTCGGTCATCATGCATAAGATTAACGAAATATCAAAATATCACAACAAAATTAAAAAGAATTAACGAATCGGCACAATATCAGATTAACGGAATATAGCAGCACATAAACCAATTATCAAAATATCACACTAACGACAGACCAAACAGTCTGAAATCAGCGAATCAAAAAAAATTAATGAAAAATACCTAAATATCAGTTTGAGGAAAAATTTAATTATGAAATATCAAACTGTCAGATTAACATAAAATCAGATTGACGTATCACAATAACGATATATAAAATAACGGAAATATCAAAATTTATTTTGTAAATGAAATATTAAAATTACAAATTAGATGAAATTAGTGAAGTACATAATATCCTGATGAAAAACATTTCGACGAAATACAAAATTAACGAAAAATCACAACAGAGAAATATCAAATAAGCGAAATAGCAGAACATAAAATTAACAAAATCTCAAACTATCAAATGAATAAAATATGAAAATTCTTGATTAAGGAACTATCACAATATCAAATTAATTAATTATCAAAATTTCATATTCACGAAATGTAGAATAGATGTTACATCAAATCAACGAAATAGAATAGTATTAAGTTGGAAAAGCCAACATATAAAATAATCGAAATATCAGCTTAACAGCTAATATTAACTAGCAAAACGTAAATTTAAGGAAATATCAAAATGTCAACGAGATTAAAATACCACTTTAACGATTTATCAAAGTATTAAATTAAAGAAAGGGCAACTAACAAAATAACAAACTAAGAGCTCACGAAATATCAAATTGGCAAAAGAATTAAGCATATTTTATGTAAATATGTACAATATGTACAAATGTATTAAATACGAGAATAAAATTTTAATATTCAGATTTCAGATAACCGATATACATAATAAATAATCAAAAACAAAACAATTGTCTGGATCACTTTTGGTGGTAGATAACTACTTTTAATCAGTTTTTCCCTAAAACACCAAAAACAATTTTATTATAACTGCCAACGCACGTTTCGCCAACAATGTTGGCATCATCAGGGCGATGAGTAAACTGTACTCATCGCCCTCATGATGCCAACATTGTTGGCGAAACGTGCGTTGGCAGTTATAATAAAATTGTTTTTGGTGTTTTAGGGAAAAACTGATTAAAAGTAGTTATAATAAATAATATCAATATATCAGACTAACTTGGAATGGAACTATCAAAAATAGAAAAAGGTGAAATTAACAATACCAACGAAATAACATAATATAATACTAAATATCATATTAACGAAATGATAAAATATTCATTCAATTAACAACAACGAAATGTGAAATCAAATAGCTGAACATAAAACCAACAAAATTACCTAAATTTAATAAAATGCGAAATATCAGATTGATAATTTTCAAAATTTCAGATGCACGATATACGCATTATATCAACGAAATGACAAATTGTCAAAGTAATGAAATATTAATTTTAACGAGGTTTAAAGAATGCAAATATAAGATTAACACAATACTAAAACATTAAATCAACAAAATATCAAAGAAAAGAATATCATAACAACAACATTTCAAAGAAACGACATATCAAATACGGCACGAAATAGTGCAATAGCCGCTTCACCTAGTTTAAATCACATTTCAAAAATAACTGTATGTATTAAACTACTACAAGTGGTGTTTCGTGTATGGCCAACTTTGACTAATATATAGTTTTCGATCTGTGTCAAAATAACTATAAATAAATAAATTTTTAATAACTGACTGATGAAAGAGAAGTTCAAATTTAATGAAATAAAGAAGTACTATCAGAAATAAGAAATTAGCGAAACAGCAAAACGTGAAATTAAAGAAATGACAATACATATTATCCATTTTTTTTATAAACAATTGTCAAAATGTGGTCATGTTGGTATAAGCAACAGTAATTTTTGGTTGGTCACACTGAATGTCAAATTCTGTCATTTATTCCGTCGTGGTGACATGCACGATGCAATTTCATGATAAGTCGTCAACCACTTTGACATCTATGAACATAACCTCAATAGTGTCTACTATAAAGCTCGGTCCGGGAGGACAGATTTTTAGATGATACAGCCTGGTCTTTAATTGCATTTTGACATTGACAATTGTTTATAAAAAAAAATGGATTATACATATAATATAAAATTTATGAATATATCAAACCGTAGAATTAACGAAATAGTAAAATACTAAATTGATCACATATACAAAGGAAGCGGATGAAGTATCATGTAAGCGTAATTAAAAGGATTAGAGAAAAAAATTACGAAAAATAAGAAAACTGCAAATCGTATGACATAAGAAGTTAATATATAGAGTGTTTCAAGAAGAAGGGATAGTATCTTCCTTATTTATTGTACCTATCATTTTTACGAAGCAAAAAGTAAATGACATAACTTTTTTGTCGTTACAATCTGAGATACAAAGATATTGATTTTCAAGGTCAAATTAATTTTTTAACTGTAATGGTATATATTTTTTTTATTATCATCGTCATTTTAGAATTCACGAAACAGAAATACAGCAATATTTTGTAGTGTTCAAGACATTAAAGTGACTGATAAATTAATGACTCAAATCCGTTTAAAATTTTAAAGCAAAAGGACACTCCGCCCAGTAAAATATGTGTCTCAGATTGTTCCATCATCAAATCGTCAAATATTTTATGGCATCTCAAGTGTCGTATACGTCACAAGTGTGTTAGTTACCCTACATATATAATTCCTTATCGTGCCGTCCATAAATCCGCGAAACTTCGCTGAAATTTTCGTCCGAAACGCACATAAAATAATAATTTAAAATTTTAATTGCAAACAGTCCCCCGTTAGATTTATGCTCACGATTCCAGAATTCCCTTTTTT
This sequence comes from Diaperis boleti, assembly GCA_963583935.1. Taxonomy (NCBI): domain Eukaryota; kingdom Metazoa; phylum Arthropoda; class Insecta; order Coleoptera; family Tenebrionidae; genus Diaperis; species Diaperis boleti. The sequence goes on along the minus strand of OY757242.1, from coordinate 72,394,978 downwards.
AGTTTTATCTCGTAAAATATGTTTGTGTTAAATAAATCAAAACGGTTATGTGAAATTTATGTGCAAAAGAACGCGCGTGGTGCCGGCAAAAGTGAACCATGGATGGGGTGGGTCGAACGCCGCTGCGGCTGAGGGCACAATAGAAACGGGGGAATCCGTTCTTTGGAAAAGTTCAGCTATTTTCCGTGGAGGGCAATTTATTTTTCCAACCCCGGCGTTCTTATCTAAACAGCAGCGAAAATAATATCGCGCTGATAAAACTCACTGTGGCATCGGTACACTCGGGAGCCTCCACAAGATAACTCATATGGAAAAATTTATAACGCTTATAAACGACTACGAAAACGTAAAAAGGGACACTCCAGAGGTCGTTTCGACATTCAGAGGTGTCGCGGTTGTATTATAGATATTACAAAAAATAAAACTAATACCAATCTTAACATATAAGCGTAAGAATTTATTTTTGACTAACCGTACCCGCGACTTCGTTTGCGTGGATTTTTAGAACTTATACAGGGTGTCATAGAAACACATGCCATAATTTTAACCGCAACATCAGCGAATTGAAAGTGATTTTTTTCCTTGGGGCAAATGAGACTCAGAGTGAGTCAGAAAGAAGGCATACAAACCCGGCAAAAACTGTGCCGATTTATATAATCATCACAGCAGCAAAGTTGCTACTTCGGACACAATTAAAAACGTTGATGAACGTGCATGCTATTGTACCATTCCGACCGATCCAACGTTTTATCCATGACACCCTGTATATACAAGTTTCTCTACGGTCCATATCACTTTTCTGTTTCTTTATAATATATTATTATGAGTTCAATTATTCATAAAATTTATTAATATGTGTATTATTATTAAAATATGTTTCAATTTCAATTAAAAAATAATAAAATAATTCCCCTGCTATAGATGATTTCACGCAGTTGTTCGGAAAACTACCAAATTGAACAAGAAACATCACAAACGTAGGTGCTAGAAAGGGACTACATTTGATGGCAGTGTCACTTTAATTTTATCTTTTTTATAAATCAGAAATATTAAATACAAAACTAATAAATTTTATTGTGTATTATTTTCATTACGTTTTCATTAATTATTGTATACACTGTGGCACAAAAGGGGCAGTATTTTTTTGTTTCAACCAATTCCTACAGGTTAAAAGTAAGTCCCATAATTATCACATTTATTTTCCCCGCCACCATTTCTTTTTTCGTCATCCCATTTATCGCCTCTGCGCCTCGAAGTGTTTAATCCCGTCCTGTTTCGATTTTTCCCAATTTATTTCCGCTCAATTAAAACTTTCATCGTTATAAAACCGCCATCGTTGCGCTCCCCGTCGAGTTCGCTGTCCGGGACTGTACCGAACGTTATATACGCCGCCCCCGGAGTGTGTTTTAAAAGTTGCCGCTATAAATTGTCCCGGAGCGATCCCCGGATCTCGCTCTTATCAGTCCCAGTGCCTCTTCTTAGTTTTCTCCTCCTCATCCCCCCCGAAACTTGACAACGAATTTCCCTCTGCATTCTCCACCAACCGCCGCATCTAACGGCCCTCTTTTTCCCCCTTAATGACAGCAGTTTGGCTAATTTTCCATCGTCGGAATATGGAAAGTGATATCTGATTTTTTTTCTATCGTAATGTGATTTTATTCTAGCAGAACAAAATTTAAATATTAATTACTAAAAGTTTACATCAAATTTTGTTGGATGGAAAACTTTTCAATTCTTCAGTGGTAATAGTCTGTTATTTAAAACATTCAGACAAAGTGTCTTATCAACTGTTATCAGTTGTTTTCAATGATCTGGACACAAAACCTCATTATAGCAGTGGTGTACGAATTTTTGCGGGAACCCAGGATAAACCCAGGAACCTGCACAGAACTTAATAGGATTTTTGGCTATATTTTTTCACGCTATAGATATAATCTGCTCTTTTTTGGTATATATATTTTTTTTAAATAGAAAGAGAATGTTGTACTCAAATCTTAATTTATGATTTCCTTAATTTACGTTAAGGCTAATTAATTTTCATTATTCATCAACAATGTATTTCCAGAACTACAGAGATTAAATTCAAATAGAACAACGCAAAAATTAAACTAACATTTATTTTGATAATAATTTTATAACTGATCAGGGTTGTTGCCTCATTTAATTCGTAACTTTATATTTACTAGTGATCGCCCGTCACTCGAAATTCCAGTGGTATGTAATGGACTGGTAATCGAATCAAAAAAAAAAAATGTAAAGACTGGTTACCATATTTATTTGTTTTGTTTAACTATGTTTTTGAATAAAAAAAGTCAATAAACAAACATTAAGACGGAATAATTTATTTATATGTGTCCAAAATGTATGAAATAATTGTTTTGTAGCCGTAACCGTACATTTGATCACAAAACAAGACAAAAATTGTTTGACGAAATAATGCGCACATTATACATATATCTATATCTCAAAAAAATATTTTGGTTGTCAATTTTGAGAGATGACGTCATCGGCAGTTTTTTTAAATTGTAACAAAATTTTTTTTCACTATTTTTATTCTTTCAATTTTCGAAATGACAGCATAACAAATTTTATGCTTTACATTTTTGAGAAAAAAATTAGACAGTTGAAAAACATTTTTTTTACCATCAATTATAGCAATAGCTAATATAATTGGAAATTGGGTTCGTCTTAAGGAAAATAGCAATAATGCATCAGAATACGTCATATAAATTCTGGGTATTAAAATACGTTTTCCAGTTGATCGTTAAAAATTTTCCAATCAATTGTATTTTGAGACAATCGTTTAACACGCAAATGCGTTGCCCGTATTTACTCCTGTCGCAGCATTCTCCACGAACGTTTATAACATTCCAAGTTTGCCCAGATAGTTTTTTATGGTTGAGATAAATGCCATAAGATGAGTGACCACTCTGAACCGTAGCTCTGAAGCTCTAAACATAATTCACCGGGAACCAAAATCTTAGGGAAGAGGCCAAGTTATATTTAGCTGTAGTTCGCCAGCTTCTTACTGAAAGCCACTCTCGCTCGTTCACGTCGCTGGCTGTAATGGACTGCTTTTTGCCAAAAGCAAAATGCACCTGTGAAATTTTTGAAAATGAAAAGTAATCTACTGGTGTATGTTATCAATCTTTCATTAAAAAAAAACAATTATAAAAACCGGTGCAGTACACACTATGTTATTAGATCCCAAACGATTCACGTTCAACGATTAAAAATATATAGATAAAGAACATGATATTTAAAAATACATATTGTAAATTCTCATTAAAACTGAATATTTAACAGTATTACAAGATCCTTCTCATTCCCTTTTTTTCCCTGTTCTTTCAATAGCTTTTCAACCCCTTCCCAGTGCTTTTCATTTTTTCCACAGCATGCTTTCAGTTTGTTTTAATTTTTTTGTTTTTTCACCACTCGAGTCTATTCTAAATTTATTTTCAGTTCCTTTTCAATATTTTTTTTAATTTTATGTTTATTTTCAGTATCTCCTTAGTCTTTCACTGCCGATTCACACTCTCGTCTTTGCAATCTATTTTCGATCTTGCTTTAGCATGCTTTTATTTAAGTATTTTTAAATCTATTTTCAGAATTAATTTTTAAGTGTCAGATTTTTCTTATTTCTCAATATTTTTTCAAACTTTTCTCAGTTGCTTTTCAGTGTCCTCAGTTCTTTTTAGGTTTTTCTAAATCCATTAATTTACTTTCCAATTCTTTTCATAATCTTTTTCAAAGAACAAGTTTTTGGAGTAATTGTGAACTGAAACTAGTAATAATGGTGAAAAATATAAAAGAAAGAAACTTAATTTTTACTTCTTGGTCATTGCAATTAATTGAATAATGTGGGATTGGCTGCGAAGGTTACAGACTCACTTACGGAGTAGAAGAATTAGAATTAATTGCACCGAACACATTGCAATTATTAAGTAGGTTTATATCAACTACTTCAACAAAAGTGATTTTTTAGATTAGAATGTGTTACGTTCAGTTACGTGTACTTTTTTTTCTGGTGGTTTTTGGAGTGGTGGTGGAAGGAAAAGCATAGTGTACAACCTGTACTGAAGGATATTTCAAACTTGTAAAATATACTATTACACAACTTTCATTCATGCAGTGCGCGGATGTTAGTGTCATAGTTCTCTGACCGTTTTCAGAGTCGTATGTACTCGTCGAGTACCGCAAGGATCAAAGTTCGGTCCTATTTTGTCACCGGAAATTCTGCATTTTTTACGTGGTATTCCTAACACAAAATAAATTAAAAAAATTAAGCCGTCACGGGACGCCCGGCAAATGTGGAACATCGAAAATAATGGTTACCGAAAGAATTTATGATTAAAGAAAACCAATAAATAAATATGGAGTAAACTAAATAAAAACATAGTTTCTTTAATAAAATAATATATACTATATATACTATACTATATAATTATACTTTCGACGTTTAAAGAAAAAAAATAGAATGTTTTATTTGGAGAAAAGTGGCTTTTCGTGGCTCGTTTGTATTTGTCAAACCTATAGACGAAAAGCATCACTTTCTCTCCTAATAAAACAATTTACTATTTCTTATTACAATAATATACAGAATATGAATACAAAACAAATAAAATATATTCTTTTTTCGCAAACTTATGTGTCTTCATTGACAAGGTAAAAATGTTACTTTATCTGATTAGGTTCATAAAGTAGACAAAAGGTGTTACTCACAAAGTGACACTTTCACCTTGTCAATGAATTCTTTCAAATTCTTACTAAATTATTGCTTTCTAATTTATTGAAAGTGAAACTTTCTTTAGCTAAGTGGTACGACTTGCGTAGTACGCTCCCGTCTCAAGGGGGCCCACTCAGGCTCCGCTGTCTTAAGGGGCCCTCTCGAACCCCCTGTCTCAAGGGTACATAATAAATTAAATAATCTACTATTATAAGCACACGACTGAAAGTGAAACTTGCCAATACTATGGTAGGAATCGAGTTTATTTCATTATTTTCTGATACCAAAATGTTACGCTAACTAAAACAAGGAGGCCCCTTGATACAATGGGCGTAGGCCCCAAGGGGGGCCCTTGATACAGTGGGCGTAGGCCCCAAGGGGGGCCCTTGAGGCAGGCAGGGTGAAACTTTGTGGGCGTATTGATAAAATATAGATCTTTGCAACTACAGAACGACTTTTTTGAAATTTGTAAATTAAAAAATATACAGGCTGTCCCATTTAGAACTCCCCAGTCCAGATTTCTCCGAATTGATTATTGTGATTGAAAAATCTTCGAACAGGTCGATTTTGTTTGCCAGGGGCACATCTTCTCAGGTTCCTTTCAACTTCCGGCATTTCGCCCTTTTCGCGAGGCGGCTGTTAGCCCCAAAATCTTAAATGGGACTATAGGTCGAGTTATACCTCATTTGAAAGGTATTGGAGACCTCTTTACAACTAACCACTTAATTTTTAATCTTTTGGTGATTTGACCGCAAAAAACGATAATTTTCTATTTTCAAGAAAATCCACATCGTGTTCCACAGTAGCCACAAAGACAAACATGTTATTGCGAAATTAAGCTTATTGAAATTGTAACATCACGAACAGTTTTGAAAATCGTCGGTATTTTTGCATGGAAATGAATGGTGGCCACATCCAACATTTATTACGTTATTTGATCATTTTATTGAAAAATAATCGTGTGGCATAAAGTGGTATAATTGCGACAAATGTGACTATAAAAGTAAACAAAAAGTTCATTTAAGGCAACACAAAATAGTGAAACATTTAGAAGATCATGAAATTGACTGGTACAATTGCGATAAATGTGAATATAGAACAAAGAGTAAAGCGTTTTAAATGGGACAGCCTGTATATTGCTGAAAAATGTACTTCGACTGGCAGAAATGTACATGCCAGAGAACCCTCTTAACATATAGATATACATAATTGAATTGCAAAAGTGGTCTCCACGAAAAGCCTTTTTATTTTAACGGGATAATAATACAGCCTATGTCCACTCTGAACGTCCATTCTAAATATGTATTGGTAAAAGAATTTTGGAAATCACTTAGACAAGATTTTGTCGGAATTTAATTAATTAATTTTTAAAAACTAGAAGAATGTTCTTAAATCCAAGTGGAGTAAATTTAAATTAAAAAATTTAAATATATCTAAGTCGAACTCCACAAACTTTAATCAGCGTAAAATTATAAATGGAACATGTTTCGGCAGAACACTTCTGCCATCATCGGCCCTTAAAGAATTCTGATGATGGCAGAAGTGTTCTGCCGAAACATGTTCCATTTATAATTTTACGCCGAATAAAGTTTGTGGAGTTCGACTTAGATATATTTAAATTTTTTAATTTAATTTTTAATCTCTTTTTCATCTTTTAAATTAGGTTTTAGTTTTTGTTCTACCGTTTGTTTTTAGTATTGATCTTCAATCTTTTTTCTTCTTCTTTCTTCTATTTTTGTTTTTTTTTTCAGTTTTCTTTCAGTTTCATTTTACCTCTGTCAGTCGATTTTACATTCTTCGGAGTCTGTTTTAAATCCATTTTCAGTCTCTTCTCAGTTTAGTATAGTATAGTATAGTTTACTTCCTGTTTCGACTTTTTGTGCTTTCCAGTCTTTTTTATCTTTTTAGTCGTCTTCAGCTTTTCCAGTAATTTTTAATTTTAATTTAATTTAAGTTTCGTTTCAATATTTTTCAGTTACCCTTTAAGCTCTTTTTGAGTTCATGTTACTAACGAATTCAGAAAAGTATTGGTACCATATATAAATAAGGTTCAAATGTGGTGCTTATTGAAAACTTACGAAGACGCTGAACGGACATGAATGGAAAAATAACTGTAAACGTTTTTTTTTCTGGCAATTCCGACTTTTTTCTGGAAATTGCGGCTTTTATCTGGCAATTTTTTTCCTTCTTGCCCTTAATGACACCAGTTTGGTTAATTCCACATCCTCAAAATATGGAAGGCGTGATTAGAATTGATTCTGGTTCTTTATTTTTTACGGGAGTTTAGAGGGTGCGAAGCCGGTCGTTGAACACGACACGAGCTTTCAGGTCAGCATTTCATCCGAAGGTACTTCGTCCGAATCGTGTTCTATCAGTAATCAACAGATACAATGTCGGCCCCTCTTTACTAGGCGTTCAATGGAATCGATACAATTTCATTGAAAAGTGCTGCTCGACTATTCCGACTGACACTGGGCATGAATGCCATTAAAACATTGCTTCATTTTCAAAGGGTGGAAAGCATTCTGCTGATTAAACTGCGCTAAGGCAGCAACGTCATCGAGGGAAAGGTTTTGAGAAGACAAAAACTGTCATTACAGATAATGAAAGCGTGTTGATTTGTGGGTTGAGAGATTTTCGGCGGTGATAACGAAGACGGCAGTAATTGTATTAGTATTTCATAAACAACACCTTGTTTAAAAGTATGTAATTATTAATTTATATGTATGATGATCAATTCGTGTAATTTCATTTGTCAGATATATTGGATTGATATGATTTTGAAATATGATATAATTATGACAACATTTCATCCACGGTTGTTATTTCTAGTAAATGTTGTGTGCATGCTGAGAGTTTATAGGGTGAACAAATTACCTTTACCAGAAAAGAGTACTCAAACGAACCAAAATCTGTAGACTCATTGATTTTTCTAAAGAAAAAATCTGTCACTATTGAACAATCGCCTTTGATTTCCGACCAGTCAAAGGTCCCTGCCATGCATTAGTGCGGTTGTCCTCTGATGAGAGTAAATTTTCTCCGGGGATTCGTACAATAAAATCTACACATATCGATGCTGTCGAAGATAAGTGAAACAATTGTTACTGGACAATAGTTGGTCGGGCATTGTACAAATCGGCCTATTTTGGCAGTTTCCAGTTGACCAGAAAGTTCTACCTGTGTAGCTGACCTATCTGCGGTCGCATCTTATCTCCGTTCTATCATCAGAAGCGTGCCTCCTGTAACGAAATATTACAACAAAAGCTTAAAGTGTCGATTGCAGATCTCCACCTCCACGGAGCTGAGCTGAGGTCTTATTCCATCGCTGTGGATGGGGAGAACGATATTCTTTGTAGTTCTTTTACGTGCAGAAATTTATTCGGCAATAAAGTAAAAACTGACAATATGTTATAATGAACACTATAACTTTCCTGGAACTCTTCCGTCAGCAACGGTCCGGGGAAAATTTCAATCGTGAAAAGGGAATGATATTCATTATGAAAAAGTTGAGCGAAAGTAATTTAAAAATTCTGTTTAAGCTCGTGCTAATATCGTCGAGGAAACTTTTTAAAATATTCATTTCAAAAATTAATTTTGTTTGTCTAAGGAGATGCGCACGGCTTCCCTCTTTTGTCATTTGATTTACCATCAACGGGCAATTGTAAATCAGATTGCACCGGCTGATATTAATTAATTGGTAATTAATTAATGATACGTTAGCAGCCTGATTAGATAATGTTGTTATTACTGGCGTATGCTAATTCCTTGTAAATCACCGGATATGATTTTATCTAATTGTATGGACGTCGAGTTGTTTATCGCGTATAAGCGATTGGTGAAGCCATTTCTAGGCGATATTTTAATAACAATGTGCAAATAATATTTATTGCACTGTTTGAAACTGTAATAACACATTGCAGCAGCTGGGAGGATAATAACGCAAGATGGTTTCTACGGGAATAGGTAGCAAGCGTTGTGGGAGAAAAGATAATCTATACTGATACGACTATCAAAAGTGGTGGTTAGAATTATGGAATTCTAGGGCAATAATTATTCAGGTAGGAAGCATATTGTGTCTTATGGTAAACTAAAAACTATTGCAATATACCGGGTCTAGAATCTTGGATTTTGAGACATGTAAAAATAAATATCTTAGAGTATCGGCGACCCTAATGTACGAATATGGAACATTATTGTCTTGAAACTAAATACTTTACAAATTTTCTAGTCTTCGAATGGAAATTATGAAAAATCTACCGAAATGTCGCTACCGTCCTGCAAAGAAACTTTTGCAGAAATGTAAGTGTCTAACGAGATTGTAAGTGCTCTTTTAATTACCTATATAATTTGTTAGTATGTACATATTGGTTTATCACGAAAAACTTTATCTCAAGATAATTCTTGTTTATCTTCAGGTGGCAAAATTTGTCGCAAGACTTTTGTTGTTAATATACGTTATCATTGCGTATTTCGGCTAAAAATTTGAAGTGTTCATAAAATTTAATTGCTTAATGATACAATCAATGGAATTTAAAGAATTAAGATAAATCTGGAAAATCAAGAGAATTAAGGGTCAAGCGAATTCGAGAAGATAGAAGAATTTAAAAAATCATAAAATAAAAAATTAAGAGTCAGAACCTCAAGATACTAAAGAGAATCTAGAGATCGTAAAAAATTACGGAGGACCATTTTAATTTTCATGGAACTGTAAATTAAATTTTGAACGTATTTGCTACCATACTCGGTGTTTTGTTTCCTGAATCCATCATTCCCATTTTCACTTACAGAAATTTCTAAATAATGCACTTAAAAAATTAAAAGGTTAAATTCAATTTCTACCTCAGGTAAACAATGAATTTCCATAAATTAAGCCCTCAAGTTCTGTTCCAAAGCAGAGTTTGTCCCCTTTGATGTCGAACGACATAATGAACATACGCGTCCTCATTGTACGAACAAATTTGTGGCATTGTAAGTTGAGTAGAGTTGACATAAAAGAACACTAACAGAAAGACAGGGCTATGCGTGTAAGCCGTGTGAAGCCGGCTGCACACCGCTGCCATCCTTATCAGTTCATCTTCGGATTATCTCGCAGATACATCTCTTTATCCGCGGTTAAAGCAGATGAAGATGTCAAACGCAGCAACCCCGGACCGCGTCGAGGAGCTCCCGGAACGCGAAAAATTCGCTAAATTGGCAAAATCTCGTCCACGAGGAAGACGGCCGACGCGAAGAAGTGGAGGGACGACGATGGTTGAGTCCCAGCTGCCGCGCCTGCAGCAAGCGGCGACGGCGATAACATCACGGCCGCCCTTATGCATTCAGCAAGATTTGAAAGAGATCTCTGATAACATTCTGGGCCCGTGTTTTGGCATGACAGTCCGCACGATAACGACTGTGAGGCCCTACAATGACGGCCACTACTAGCTAGCAGAGGCTTCGGAGGACCCTCGATCCGCCAGCTCAATAGGATGGATGTTTGATGTGTGTTGAAGGGGGCGAACGCATTTGCTTAAATGCTGCGGAGTTACTTCGATGGAATACATGAAAAGATTGCTTGCCGAAGACGATACGTCGATACCAAATGTATTGTGGAATTTTCTTGGGGTCATTTAGATTCATCTTATTCAAAAAATAACAGAACTCCAAAAGAAAATATTGTTCACTGGTTTGTAGGTAGTGGTATTTTTGGTGAAGTATTTATTCTAATAGACAGATTCATCAGACAAGATTTCGGGAAACGTTTAGAAATTGGGAAACTGTCATGTCATACGATAACTTCGTTTTAACAACACAAATGCAGTTAGTGTGACGCATAATCTATCGATAAATCGTTACGATAAACTTTATCAAAAGCATCAGCAAAACACGTGTTGATGTAGGGATTGCGATTGTTTCAACCGATAATCAATATCCCATTAAAAACTACTAGATAAAACTTACAGTAGTTCTTTTGAATATCGTCGTGTTTATCTTTAAAAGTCATCGTCAGATATCGTGTTAGCGATTGTTTAGCTGATCCTCACAATACAACAATGACTGTAAATGTTTTTAAAACTACATCAGTTATGTAATGTGACTAATTTATTCATTAATAACAATATAACAATAATTGTTGAAGAATCAGATGTGCTACAAAATGTATAGATAATATCAATAAAAATCAGCGAAAAATATTGGGTCATTAGATTGAACCGTTGCTCTCAGAATAACATTTCAATTTAGGCGATTCTTCACATGGAACATTGATAACAAACATGATCCATGTTTAACCACATTTTTGTACTCCATATTTGCTGATTATCATCCAGACACTCCATGAACTGACTCAATTTTTTGTCTCTATTTTTAATTTTGAAATGATGGTTTCTGTAATCAGTGATCGAAAACCAAATTAGGATTATTTATAGTTGTAATTTGATAAGATGTGGAAGTGTAGAAAAATATTTTTATTCGTACTATTTCTTATACTACTGCTTATGGAAAACAAAATTTATACGTAGTTAAATGGAAAATATTGACGTTCAAAGTCTACTGGATGTATGTATGGATTTTTATAAAGACCTTCTATAATGACTATTAAAAGTAAAATTTAAATATACTCAAGTCAAACTCCACAAACTTTAATAAACGTAAATTACAATAGGAACATTTTTCGGGAGAAAACTACTCCCATCTTCAGTGCTAATTTTACAAGAGATTAATGATACAATTGATGAATTAATTACAGTGGAGTTCTTACCTTAAGGAATGTTTACATTACGACGCTTTGAAAGATTATTAAATTTTACGTTTTGAAAATCTTACATGATTTTTAAAAATTTGGAAAAAACACATTTTTTTAAATTTTAAAAATTAAAAATGGATCGAGGAAATTCTGATAAGTTTGTTTAAACTATATTTGAGTGGTATAAAGGTGGTAAATAATGAAATCATTATAAGTGAAAGAAGTGACATTTGATGTTAAAATACTGTTAGATGGAAAAAATTAATTGAAAAATTAAAACTGAATTGATAATGGGATTATTGAAATTATTCTTTTCATTTCTAACAAAACATAGTTTTTTACAAAATTAAATTAGATTTTATTGAGTCTTTGGAAATAAAGAAAGCCTTGAAACTGGAAAACGGGTATTATTTAATTGAACAGAATAACTTCAATAATCCTACTTATCAATTCACTGTTTTATTTGTTTTAATTTTTCAATTAAACTTTTACATCCAACATTATTTTAACGTCAAATGTCACTTCTTTCACTTATAATGATTTCATTATTTATCACCTTTATACCACACAAATATAGTTTAAACAAACTTACCAGATTCTCCTCGATGCATTTTTAATTTTTTCAATTTTAAAAAATGTTGTTTTTTCCAAAATTTTAAAAATCATGTACCTAAGGTTTTCAAAACGTCAAATTTAATAATCTTTCAAAACGTCAAAATTTAAACATTCTTTAAGGTAACAACCCCACTGTAATTCATCAATTGTATGATTAATATAAAATTAGGGCTGAAGATGGGAGTAGTTTTCTCCCGAAACATGTTTCTATTGTAATTTACGCTTATTAAAGTTTGGGGACTTTCTTGAATATACATATTTAAATTTTAATTTAAATTTACTTCACTTCGATTCATCGACATTCTTCCCGACTATTAAAAGACCCAAAATAACCTTAAAACTTTTTAAAATTACATGCCTGTACATGAACCAATTTCCAATTTCAAATTCAAATTTTTACAATTTCTTGATACACGCAATAAACTAAATTATTAATCTATTAATCCCGAGACTGTAAGTGTAATCGGAATCTCTCAGTACTGTCTCAGGCTCTAGGCTGCTTCAAAAGCAATTTTTAGTGCTCATTGGAATACCCCAGCATCCCTCAGAACACTTCAGATTATTTAGTGTCTTTAGATGTTCCAATACTTTACGAGACTCTCCGAGTCCATTGTTAAACTCCTCTGGAGTTTTCAAGATTCTTCAAAACCCTTCAGATGTTTTCCAGAATCTTTCTTAGGGCACTTCTAGGACTATTGAGTACTCCTCAGTTTTCTCAATATCCGTCACGACCTTCCAAGTATATCTTCAGAATGTTTCTGGGTTTCTTAGAACTTACTTATTGTTAGAACAGACCAACTCAAAACTTTTCGGCATCTTTTGAAAGGTCTTTGAGAATCCTTCAGAGCTCCTCAGCGCTCTTTACTATTTGTCAGAATTTTTTTTTCTATTAGAACTTTTCAAGACTCTTTACAAGTGTTCAGGACAACTCACATTTTAGACAATTTATGGCTGTTAAACACTCTTCAGGGTTCATTAAGGTGCCTCAAAGATCTCCAAAATTCCTCTGGATACCAAGTTTTAATTTTTTTAGACTGGTTGCTAACTTTCCTTTATTGGTTTAGAAAATTATATTACCATATTTGGCCTTGCAATATTCACATTAGAGTTTTCGTTCGTAGCTCTGTCTCTGGCATGGAACTAAAATGGAAGGAGAAACTACATTGGCGTGTTTGTTGTGAAGCCATTTAACCAAACGGAGGAATGACGAATATTGCCAGAACGTAAAAGCAATTTGTCGAAATTGTCTCATCGGAGTTTTGATAATCCCTTTTAAATAATGCATTCTAAACCATGTATGAAGTAAATGTATACAAAAATATCAAAACGTTTAGACCAAAATTTTAGTATAATAGACATACCAAACACTGCAATATAGCACAATCTGACAACTCTATAAACGCTTGGGCCAAAACAATGAACGCGGAAACAGGTGGGGAATCTGATTTCACGCAGTGGCGTCTTGGTGAAGTGAAGACGAGACTTGGTGGAGTTGTCAAACATAATAAATAAATTAAGTGAGCACTGGATTATTGGTAAATACGTTTTCCAGGCTTGCAAAGGATTTAAATACAGTAAAGATCTGGCTTGAGATTTTGTTTTTAATCTTATATGCCTAAGAAAAAAAAAAGTACTGTTTATTATGCTACGCCACTGGACGTTTGGGGAAAAACAACAACACTATCCCCATTATCCGCTCTTATTCGGCTTCAAAACAAGCAGCGTTAATAGTGTGACTATGTTTTCTCCTGTTATATTATATCTCTGCTATAAGTAATATACCTATGATGTTAGTTGTTAGATCTTCGTTTCCTCAAAAAGACAGCCTATACCTACTAAATATCAAAACACCTTTTGACCATTGTTTCAGTAATGTGATTTAAATAAAACAACAATTTTTCTACATCTACAACTGCTAGTGGATGCTGGTTCTCCTTCGGAGCTTATTAAAACTGTTTATACACACCGTGTCTTCCTTATTATTTAACCCGAACCAGGTGAACAATTAGGTACCAATTCCAATACTTCACCAAGAAATCTGAAAAATTTATATGTAACTCTTGAAGAAACACTCGAAATCTCACGACTGAAGATATACTATCAGGTTTCCCAGAGCTCCTACAAAGGATTTAAGAGTTGTAAGATAGCTCGGCGATTCATAAAAAATCCTAAAGAATTCTAAGACACTCTAAGAAAAACATATACTGCACGGAATAAACCTAGAAAAGCCCTGAAAGGTACTGATGGGTCTTGAAACATCGTGCGAATTTTTTAGAGATCCTGAATGAGTCCTATATTGAGTTTTAAAAATTTTCTTAAAACAACTTAAACAATTCTATAGAATTCTAAAAACTCCTAAAACGTCACCTTGTGTTGTTCTTCTCTCTATCCCTTCCCATTTTCATATATTTTAGTTTTTTGGCTACTATTTTCATTCATTTACTTCCTTTGTCCCACCATCTGTTTCTTCCCATTCCTTGTCCAATTTGTACTTCTATTTTCATTGTTAACATCGCTTCTTCATTCTTGTTTGAATATCTTTTTATTTTTCTTCTTCTCTCGTAGCGCGTTTCTGCACTTTTGTAGCTTTCTTCTTCCCATACTGTTTTTATGATTATTTCTTTTTGTGTCTTTTTTACATTTCTTCTCCAACTATTTCTACTTCTAACGATTGGTAATCTGATTCCACTCTGTTTCACTATTGCATAATCAATCACTGATTCTCCTCTCGGTCGTATACGTACACATTGTACAGCAGTTGTAAATACAATTTTGAATTCCATACGTGGGCAAACTGATGAAGTTTGAACAAGTGTGCAGTTTTTTCAGGCTCTTAGGCTTACTTCAGTGTCTCAACTTTGTCAGGTGTTCTTCGTTTTCTTGTTCCTACTTTCAGGTTCAGCAGGACAATTTTTCAAATTTTATTTTATTAGTCGTAAAGAATCCTGAAAAATCTTTCAATATTTCAAAGGTGCTACATGAGTCCTGAAGGTCCACAAGCATCCTGAGAAATGCCAAAACATCCGGAAGAATTCTGGGGGGATCCTATTGAGTTCTAAACATTTTTGAAAGCTTTTGAAACATGCTGAAAAGTCCTGACCAATTCTGAAGCCTAAATGGTGAAGAATCCTTAAAATCCAAAATGGTTGTTTTATTCTCATGTTGTTATTGTTCTGTTTGTTCTTCCTGGTCGCCTAGGTCTTTAGTGTCATTAGCCTCTTTTGTCTCTTTAATCTTTTTGGTTTCTTTGGTCTCTTTGATCTTTTTATTATCGTTAGTTTCTCTAACATATTTTGTCCCTGTAGTAGTTTTGGTCTTTTTCTTCGTCTTTGTTTGTTTGGTCCATGTATTATTAGTGTTTTCTATTTCTTTTCTCCTCTCTTCTTTTTTAGTCTATTTAGCGTGCGTTGTATCTTTAGTCATTGATGTCTCTTAGGTCTACCTGATCTCGTTTGTTTCGTTTAACTCTACGGTGTCGTAGTTATTTTTGGTCTCTGGTCACTTGAGTCCTTTTGTTTTTTTAGTCTATATTTTTTATATATATATATTATTTTTATTTATATATTTTTTATAGTCTATTTAGTCTCTTTTTAGTCTCTTTACTTTCTACGGTGTCTTTAGTCTTTTTTGGTTTCTCAGTCAATTTGGTCCAATTGAGCCTTTGGTCTCTCTGATTCTGTTTGTCATTCGTTCCTTTGTCATTTTTGTCTCTTCTCTATCTTTGGTATTGTGACGGACGTGGACCCGAGATGACTCATCGCTGTAGCGGCGTCGTCAATTGCTGGACTGTACTGAAATTTACTACAACGTACTCGAGATAGTATGACTCATCTTTTGGAATATCCGGTACGGATCGAGAGCGCCATGGAACATATGGAGCCTCTAGAAGCATTTAGTGGCCGGTATATTTATTAGAGGACGTTCGAGCGGGAGTCAGTTTAGTTTAGCCGTATCGTCGAGTCTAGTCGCATCAGTCAGTCATCATCGAGATCGAAGTGGGTCGAGTCGGACAGTTGCTTTTATCTGTCCGGAGTGCCGCGTGATGTGTAAATAAATAATACGAGACGTGCCAGTGAAGTAGTAAATTGTAAATATTGTATATAATGTAAATAGTGTAATATTAGAAGTATAAATAAATTGTACATATTGTTTAAATAAATAATCGAACCCACAAACGCAACATTATCTTTGGTTTCTTTGGGGTCAGTTTAGTCTCTTTGTCATATTGTCTATTTGGATTTTTTGGTCTCTCTGCTTTCTTTAGTGAAAAATCTTTATATTTTATTTTTTGTCATCTCTCTGATCTCTTGTCTCTTTAGTCTCTTCGACCATTTTGGTCTAATCGGTCCCATTAGTCACTTTTATGTCCCTTACATCTCTTTGGTCTTTATAGTGTTTTTTTTTCTCTTTTTTTGTATTTCCAATTGTTTGTCTTTTTATATTCTCAGTCAATTTCGTCTTTTTCACCTCTTTGGTCTATTTGGGGCAAAACCATCAAAAGAACCAAAACATTTGCTTTTAATGACACATTAAGTTAGTTTAAGTAAAAATGTTTTTCCAATTTGTGTTCGTACTGAGGCTATTACGATACGCTTTTGCGTGTCATAATAAACAAAAGCGGTGTTATAATAATTACACTAAAAACAGTATAATTTATATTTTTAATATTGGAATCTAGGCAATCCTAACATGATCCTAACTAATCCTAAAAGTTGGTTGTTTTGTGATCCTAACCTCACTTCGCTGTGTCAAGTCCAAGTCGATTTCAACGGCTGTCAATCTGAATTGGGATTTTAGCGGCTTGAGCCATTCAAACAAAAGCACTGATGGCGCTTGAAGAAGACTGTGGGTCAGAAAATGCTTCAGGGTGTCTCCGGTGATCACGCGGACAAGGGGGTTCCACTTGTTTGTGCGGCGGGATTTGATTCTAGACATTTTGTGGATTGGGAGATCGAGAGTTTCCAGGGCCAAGAAATCGCGCTCGTCCTTGTCAATGTCCACACCGCGGATCACAAAGAAAAAGAACGGGCCTGTGCGAGTTGTTTGTGGTATGGGGGCGTTTGTTACGGAGGTTATTGTGAGGTTAGGAGCTTCAGTTACAACTGAGTCCGACGTTTTTGGAGGTCGTTCGGGCTGGGTTAAAATTAACTACCACATTTCTGATACATATCAAAAAGGATAAACAAAAATACGAGTCACATACGAGCCGCCGCTAATGCACCTCGCAAACGTAGCCAACCGCCGCGGAATTCCCTAGATTGTAAAATTTGATTATTTTGTATAAAAAGTGGCAAAGTAAAAAAATACTTCTTATAATACTCGTATCATAATATACTATTAAACATTTTGAAGATTCTTGAAAATTCCTAAAGATTGCAAATACATATGTAGTTTTGATTTTTTTTAAGTCTCAATGGAGACTTATATAGCAGATATAAATAACTGTGAAGTTATCGTACATACTGAAGTTAGTTAAATTCATTCATTTCCAGATGTATTAGAAAAGTGAAAAATTTTCTCATTGGTCATATTTTACACATATTACTGTGTAAAGGATTTATTTTGTAATATTGTATATGTACTAACTTTTTAAAATAAACAAGGATCAAAATTAGTGCAGGCGTAGATGTATTAAAATAAGGCACACATAACAGAACAGAAATAAAACCTGCCCGAAAGGGAGCATACTTTAATTACGAAACAAAAAACCGAAGTGTGAAGACGGTACCTCTTATAATTATAGACCTCGTGTTGGCCTAATGCAGGGGCGGATTCGGCCGCCCTAGTCGCACTTCAGTGTCATTTCTACAACCTGCCACGAGATGGAAGCTCCGGTAGCAGGTCACGACCCACAGACTCACCTGTAATTAAACTAAAAGTGATGAGTGATCCGTTAATGGGCCGAATCCGAGGGACGAGGGTATTGTGTCACAAATCCTCTTTTTTATGCAGCTGTTGGAGATTTTAATCCAGGTTGAGGTTTTTAATAGACTGAGGTGGCATAAATTATTTTTGGGGGGAATATTATGCTCGTTAACCATCATAATTAATAATGTTTTTAACTACTGCATACAATTTCCATGTGTTGGGGTCTTTGAGATTTTTCCTTCGGCAGTGTCTATAAGAAAATATTTTGGTTCCCAATGGACCAAAACGAGTATTCCTCTGATAATTCCTGACAGGCCCTGAAATTCAGAAACACCCCTAAGTTTACTTCAACTACATAACTTACAACTGTAAAAACAACAAATTTATTCCCTGATCTAATGTTCGGGGAACTAGTTAATATAACAATAATTAAAAAAAAAACTACCTACACCCTTTAGGTACGTGAATAAGACAACAAAATCTCCCCTTCGCCCAACCCAGATGTCTCAGTCTGGTGTCTCCAGGGAATGATAATTTAATAAAGAAAGATATTAATCATCTGTCGGGGTGCCGGTGGGACGGACTCCTGTCCATAATTGCCGTATTGTCAAAACACTGACCGTACCCAGCATGAACACTTCAGGAGGACCACACATAATTTCAAAGAAGAAAACTCGGGGTGTACACCCCCGTCGATTAATTTATTTATAGTTTAGTGTTGAAACGGGCACTGAGGACCTAATACAGAACGATAAATACAAACTAAACCAATATGGGACAAAACAGCAGTCAGGAACCCGGAGAGCAGCAATACAATAAGAAGAAATACCAGCACATAATGGACAAAACTGTGAACTGAATTCCATCAAGCCAGCCTACATTTCACAGGTCGCTCACAATGGTTAATCCGAAGTTTTGACAGATACACAATATCCGTAATTATGTGTTTGGTGGAAAATATTCACAAACAATAACCTCTTACCTGTGGTGGTTTATTTAGCGGCGCCTCGAGAACCGCTTTTTTCGGCTGGGGCGACGATGACCGACAAGTGTAACATAATACTTTACAATACGGCTCTATTAGAGACAAGTTTTCTTTGTTAAATTGGCAAAAATCAAAAATGTCGACCTGGGGGGACAATAAAAGTGGAAACTTGTCGGATTTTCGTCATTGTTGGTTGGGCCTAAGTAACAGTCCCAGTAGTGAAATAAATCCAATTGGTTCTACAAGTGCAAAAGGAATGCTTGACTGTTGGTCGTGGCCTTGGACACAAAATACTTTATCACTTTTATATAAAAAATATATAAAATATATTTGACAAATCTTTTGTTTAACCAGGCTGACGCACTAAATTATCTTATCAAATGCGTGCTCAATTATACTGCATTTCTAAAGGACAATTGAAAGACATCGGTTTCTCCTTTGAATATCAACAGAGTAGTGATATTCAATAGTTTCTCAAATAGTTTTTTCCTTAATCCCTAGTTATTTACAAGAATATCAATAACAAACACGTGTTTCTACATATCAGTATTTACACAAAATAAAAAAATATTGACATATTTTATTGACCAACCTTAAACCTATTCTTTTACTAAATAGCGAATGCATTTTTGAGCTTTTTGCAAACATCGAAATTAAAAATTAATTGATTAAGAATCGAGCAGAGGCATAGGATAACACAGCGCGACACTAACTGATAACTAAAATTTAATATCAACGACAAATTTTTTGTCCCAAAAAAGTTTGGTGTTTACCTCGATCATACAAAAACTTTCTCATTCGTTCAAGTTTTCATAGGGGTCAGAAAAATTTTCACAAAAATATCTGATTTCAGCAAACTTTTAAATAGAAAACATGTTTAATTTGAGTTCTACATGTGGTTAATGTTTTTGCTAAGACTTCCATTACAGCCTGTGTACAATTGTTCAATAAATCATAATAAGTAAAAATTAACAAATTTGTAAATTTTATTATGAAGGTCGCCTAAAAAATTTTGTGTCCACCACTTCCAAAAAGTGTTACTTCGGCCCCCCTCATTTTCTTTCTGAAGACGGAGGCTATTCAAATCAGACTTATACATTTTTTGGCCTTGATACACAAATACATAACAATTTTTTTTATAAAAATTTAAATGTTTTCAAGTCAAACTCCACAAACTTTAATAAACGTAAATTACAATATAAACATGTTTCGATCGACAACTACTCCCATCTTCAGCCAAATTTTACAAGAGATTAATGATGCAATTAATTGACGAATTACAATGGGGTTTTTACCTTAAAGAATCTTTAAATTATGACGTTTTGAAAAGGTTACATGATTTGATTGATATTGTGAATCTGGTAAGTTTGTATAAACTATATTTGAGGGGGATAAAGGTGATAAATAATAAAATCATTATAAGTGAAAGAAGTGACCTTTAATGTTTAACAAATAATGCTGGATGGAAAAAAATAATTGAAAAATTAAAATAGTGAATTGATAATGGGATTATTGAAGTTATTCTGTGCATTTAAACAAGATCCGTTTTCAGTTTCAAGGCTTTTATTATCTCCAAAGTCTCAAGAAAATATAATTTCCGACTTTTATTGCATTTGTGAATCAATTTGGAATTGGATGGTGAAAAACTATGTCTCGTTATTAATATGTTAATAAATTTGAAAAGGAAATTGTTTTAGAAGGATTTCTAACTAAGTGGTGTGTGGATTTGAATTTGTTGTGACGAACAATTATTGGAATGATCACATATGGTAACGGCATTGATCTAGAACATGAGAACGTCTGGGAATGATTGTCCACATAAGATGCTCTCATCAGCCGAGAAGGTTCTGTTGTGCTGATGTCAAACTATACGAGGAGCACAAAGAGGATGATCTCAATCTTCAAGAATATTCGGTCGCGCCGAAAGGATGATCTCATTATTCCCGGAATAGAAGGAATCGAGAACACCAGCAGGGCTATAAGAAGGGAACGAACGACGGAACAGGACAGTCGTGTATTGGTAGCATCAAAATTTCTTTAAATCCTCGAACCCGCCCGGCTCAAGCCACGTTACAGTATAATAATTTGTGTATGGTTTTTAAAGAATATTCATTGGTTAATTAAAGCAATTTGTTTAATGTTATTAAATTCTAAAGAAAGTATTTAAAATTGGAACAAAGTCTACTTCCGCTGTTTATTGTTTATTGAAAAATATAGGGACATGTTTCGGGCTTATATAGGTCCATCTTGAGCCTTACTAACACACGTGGACACAATTAAAAATTATATAAGAAAATGACGTAAAAACTTCTCACATTAATAAAAATAGGTACACGAAAAAACGACAGAAAGTTGGGGGTGTTTGAAACACCCAACTTCAAGATCAGATTCTTTCTAGTCACTTACACAGGAAGAAAACACGTTAAAATACAAAGGGTTGAAAATGAGGAAGGAAATTATTAAATTCTGTTTGAAAAGATGAATCTGATAGTGGGATAGAAAATAATCGGCGGAAAAAGGAATAAAAAAAAGGTATTACGGAATCTGTGATACTAAGTTTTCTATAAATGTCAAATTGAAAAGTCTAATTTCTATATATGTCTAAAAAGGGATTTCAATTTCAACGGTGAATTTAATGGATTGTTTTAAAGAAGTTAAGTTGCTGGGAGCGTTATCTAGTTCAAAATCTGATCGTTTGAATAAAACAATTATGTCATCTACATATCTGTACCAAAATAGAAAATGATGTTGAAATGGAGAAGAAGTTAAAAAGTGATTTTCTAAGTTATTCATGAATATTTCTGCTAAAAGAGGTGACAAATTAGAACCCATTGCTAAGCCTGAGTTTTGTGAATAAAAATTATTATTAAATTGAAAGAAATTTTGATCTAGGACAGTCTGACAAAGTGAATGTAAATTAAGTGGTCGGAATGTTGGAATTAAATTTTTTTAAATAATAAGCAAGATTTCGGTGGGATGCTGGGGAATAAATTAACTACGTCAAATGACACAAGTCTAGTGTCTGATGGAATTTGGAAATTTTCTATCTATCTATTGAGTTTATTATTGCAAATTTGTTATTGAAATCTAAATGTTGTCTAAGAATTTTATTAAGCCATTTTGAAAGTATTGATACAGGTGACAAAATAACTAGGGATGTAACAGGCATATATCTATCTATTTTCAATGCCTCGAAGATGAAAAGACATCCTGTAAATGTATATGTAACAACTACAGATTTATATTTCAGAAATTTCGTTTAAAAACAAAATACGAAGCGTTTCCTGGTAATCTATCTTCTCATCCAATTGCTTGGAACGAGATCGTAGGTAGAGAGAGCAGTTGCGGAACTGTTGGAATAAAATCAAAACAGGGAGTACGGCAAAGACCTGACCATAATTCACACGGATAAGATCGATTCAAAAGCTCACCTAAAGGACCAATATCGGTGGCGGCGCGTCCGAGTTTCAAATCATATTTACCATGGAAGAGGATGCGTCCAGAGGGATGGGGTGGCATCTACATTTCACGGGGCCCGGCCAAACTATAAAAAGCTCCGATTCCGGGTGACTTTATCTCGTCCATAAATTTGCCAGAAGCGCCACTGATTTATTCGTTCACATAAACGCGACTGTATAGCCCCGCATTTTACTCTTCCTCCCTCTCTCTGACGGTCTGGTTGCCTGGCCGTTATGCACACCCCCCGAAATTAAACTGTACTAAAGACAAAAACAAATAACAAATAACCGACGCGTCGACGAAATATTGCGTTATCTCTGCCACTAAACCCGAACAGTATCTACTTTTTGTCCTGGAAATCCGATGATGCGAAAGGGTGGGCAAAAAACGGGCATGTGGGGAGAAGGCAATAATAATAAATGAGAAATAGTATTTTTGTCTTGTACTATATTGACCAACTTTCTATCGTCACTGTGATAGGTTTTTTTCTACATAATAACAGAAAAATAATATCAAAGAGCAATTAGATTAAACTTCGACCGAGAGAGAGATCAAAGAAATGCTTTTGACATAATTTGTCAAAAATTCAGCGAACTATATGATTCGGGTTCCGATTGCCAGACGATCAATTTTTTTAAGTATTTGATTGTCTGAATACGACGAGAAGCTCAAAAAAATGTTTTTTTTACGATTTTTGAAGGCCAGGAGTGCTTAAAAAATAGAGCTCGAATCACAGGGGAAAACTGAAGGCACAGGTGACTTCCTCATGTCAATTTACATAAGATAATGATAGTCTGGAACCTTTCGACACAAAAAGTTTTTTTCAGAAATTTTTACTTGATCCCCTTGAGGTTCAAATTTTTTTATTTTTTCTTCAATCCTATGCTACTCCTAAACTATACTAGTTATTGGATCTTATGGTTTAGGAGATAAAAAGTGTTTTCCAAGAATTTTGACAAGTGCCAAAACTTTAAAACGTCATATCTCCGAAATTGTTAGAGATAGCGAGATGGAAGTTCTATTATAATTATCCACTCTCAAAAAACTTTTTTTCTGACAACCTTCTTCAAGATTTTTCGGATTATTTTGGAATCTATTGATTTTAATTTGTCGCAAAGTGACGTTACAATCCTGAAACTATCAAAATGTGTACTGAATGTGTACTGAAAAGGTTAAGCTCAACAAGGTGCAATTTTTTTTATGAAGTTACATCTTTTGATTTGAATTTGCTACAACCGGCGATGTAACAACTTACTTTTAAAAGATACAATTTTGAAGCTCCTCAAATCAAAGATATCTAATTTTCTGATTTTTAAAGCTTATAATTCAAAAATTACGTAGAATATTTAGATTCGGTTTCAGGTATCTCGTTTAGCAAGACTTTGTGTACCAACATAATATAATTATCCGTTCCAAATGACAAAAAATCTTTATTTTATTTTTTAAAACTAGGAGTGCCTAAGAACAAAGCCCAAGAAGATCTTTTTTTTAAGCCATTCTTGAAGTTAAAACGTCTTTTTTTCACAGCATTTCTTGAGTAATATCTGTACATTTTGGGACCCTCTAACCTGAATTTGCCGTCATGAATAAAAGACGACCAGATAGAATGAATGAAAAGTTTTAAAAGATGTAAAAAGAATGGGAGGAACCGAGGAACTGGAATAGACGAGCAAGAGATCGAGCACAATGATGAAGGAAAACAATCCTCGAAACTTACATAATTCTTAGTACTATAATCAGCGTCTTGTGTTTTCACTTCAGCCGTATGGTCTTAATGACACCCACAATGTTTTTAGAATTTTGAGTCATCTTTGTATCTTTTGGGACTTCTTGAAGCCAAATTTATAGTAATTTCCGATTTGAGTAGTACTAGATTACTTTCAAAAGTTATGTAAAATGCTTTCTGTACAGATGATCGAAATTACAAAGCTCTAGATTTAAAAAGTACAGAACCGCTTTTTAGATAAAACTCATCATTAAATTAAAAAAAAAATTGGAGCTCTTTCCAGAAATTCCGCCAGTGGCATCCATTCGACCACTGGTCAAATTCTCAGAAAAAGTTCCCCATTTTTGAATTTTCTGAATTCAGATCTATAGCAATTTACAATGTGCGAGGATTCAACTTTTTCAAAAGTTGTCATTGCATCGGTCATGGCCAAAATCAAAGAGCAACTATTTTTTAAATTTGAAAGCCCATAACTCAAAGCTCAAAAAAAATTACATTTTGAGTTTTGATTCGCGATTTTGCCGTCCTTTCTATGCATTTTGTTTCGAATTACAGATCTCTAAACAAAGGGATAATTTTGATATACGATTTTTGAAGTGCGGGAGTGAATAAAAAAGAAAAAGCTCATTCAAGGTCTCGTTGTTAATTTCTCTGTATTTTGGAAGTTGGATCCAAATCTATCGCAATTTCCGACGCTTTCAAAAGTATTTATTGCGTCGCTCCTTGCCGAAACCAACGAGCACCGTTTTTGTAGGTATACCTACTTTGAAAGCTCGTAACTCAAAATCCAACAACCAATTTTTATACAGAGCTTTTTTCTAGAATTTTGAGTAATTTCTGTATATTCTGGGACTTCTTGAATTTAAACCGATCGCAATTTCAGACGTACAAAGAGCTTTCTATACACTTTTTGTAAATGATAAAGCTCTCAAAGAATGGACAATTTTCTTATACGATTTTTGAAGTACCTGCTAAAAGATAAGCGTTAAAAAAAAAATTTGGGGGAGCTATTTCCAAAAATTTGGAGCCATTTCTGTATATTCTTCGACTTTAAAATTTATAGCAATTTTTGACGAACGAGGAGCTGGGCTTTCTTCAAATGGTTATTTTGACTTTAAAACCTCATATTTCAAGAAAAATAAAGTAAAATACTGTACTTATTTCAAATTACGCTTACCGACATATCAGTCCTTTCTGTACTACACTGCTTCTGAATTATAAAGCTCTTGAAGATCGGATAATTTTGTTATGATTTATAAAGTACATTACCACCTCTCAAAAAGATAAGATAAGATAAGAAAACCACGTCAGAAAATGCGTTTAGTTTTCAGCAGAATTGTAAAGCAGTTTTTTCTGTACAAGGTCCATATTAAATAAAACATTTGCAATAAATTGTTATTGGTTAAAAAACGGGGGTGGACTAATTTTTGCCTTTGCGCTAAAAACAATACTCATTTTCCAATGTCATTGATGAGCGTTGGGTGGGAGATAGGCAAAAACTTCCTTAGAGCATTTTTATGCGGAATTTAATGGAAAACATTTTCTCATCGGAGTTACCGTTTACGAGAAAAAAGCAGAAAGGCTTCATGATGTCACGTTCGGAAGCAGTTTTTTGGACAAAAGGTGATGAAGATCCCCCCGGGGGAGTGAGAACTCTTCGGATTTTTGTTTGGGTGCCTGCTGAGAGTTCATAACCAAAATTTCAAAACTTTATAAATTACTTCTTCTAAAAAGTCTATAGTCCAGGCAATGGGTACAAAAAAGGGGGTTTTATTCGCAAAAGGTTGGACAGAAATGAAATTTGGTGAGATGGTAAACATCCACAGATTTGGAAGGCATTGCTCTTTCAGAAAAAAACGATTGCAGGATTATTTGAAGTCGATCTTCGTTGTAATCCGCGCTGAACATTTGGTTTTGTTGGAATTTGCAAATCAACTCCCAACTTTGGCGCCTCGTAGAACTCAAAGTCTTGGTCGCAAACAAAAAATCAATATAACCAAAATTATGCAAAAAATTTTTCTCTCCATATTTTATTTGAACTTTTTTTCGATAGCACTTCCACCCCTCGAGCGGCAAGCCCCCGAGGTCGGAAACTTAAGTGTACTATCAGGAGACCTATGTCTACCATCCCACCAAATTTAATTTCTGTCCGACCTTAAAAACAAATAATTATTATCAATATAGGGAGTCGAAAAGATATAATGAATGAAATAATAAATCAACAAAAAAAGAAATAAAAATAGTTAGACAAACTAGCAAACCAAGAAACCAATAAAACAATATTTCATTTTTAAAATAAAATATTATACAGGGTGACTTAAATAAGTGTCATTTGCAAAATTTGAATTATAAAAATCTCTTTGTTTTCGATACATAATTTGTTGAAAATTGGGGAATAATGCTACAATCCAATGAAATTGACATTGAGCTATCAAAAAACTCGCCACAGAAAAACTTTATGAGCTTAAAAACAATTACATAGAAAAGCCTCAAAACTTTTTTCTGAAAGCTTTTGGAGTTATTTCTATGAATCTTGTCACCCTGAATCTGGGATATGATAATTTTCTTTTAAAAGCTACACTTT
Organism: Diaperis boleti; assembly: GCA_963583935.1. Classification (NCBI taxonomy): domain Eukaryota; kingdom Metazoa; phylum Arthropoda; class Insecta; order Coleoptera; family Tenebrionidae; genus Diaperis; species Diaperis boleti. Next base: position 72,368,291 of record OY757242.1, on the reverse strand, counting down.
TCTTCTCTTGGGTCTTTGATTCACGTTTTAGTTACTCTGTTCTATTGTTTATTTTCACTTTTTTTTTATTATTTTTCTCTTTATGATTAAATAAGGGGGTATAGGTAAGAAGAAGTTTTTATTACGAAGTAATATTACATACGGATTTTATCTGAATATGTTTTATAAGACGTTATACACGTTAGACGTTAGACGAGGCCACGTCTACAAAGTGTAAAAAATATTAATTTCTCATAATCATTCTGTGAGTATTCTAATTATGTATATCCATTACCATTAATTTGAGCTATACGTTCCTACTATTTGAACGATTTACTTACTTTGTATTTTAACATCCACATTTTATTACCGTTGTGTACATTCGCTTGTAAAATCATAAAACCACCTTGTTACTTTTGCTGGGCGGTAGATCAAGCACGGGGGGTCGTCTCTTCATAAACAATAAGTATCCTCTAAGCACACGTTTTTAGACAATGCATGAGACACATTGTTTCAGGAGTGGTATGGATTGCGGCCACCTCTGCAGCTGGCTCTTCATAATGTTAAAATGATACGGCACGCGAATGCCAATATACATTAATGCCACTTTTGTCTCGAATGACGCCTATATAAGAGCCGATTTTTCACCAGGAAGTGCTGTTTAGGGCTTTCGAGTAAACTAGAGGCGCGCTCGAGCAGTTCCTGAAACAGATTGTTCAACATGAAAGGAATCCATCATAAAAGTAATTTATTCATTAATTTATTACTGTATTACTGCAAGCAATAGAAAACAAATTTAATGCTAGTGGTAAATAACCTCAAAAATTACAAGTGTACCGATGGGAACATGAACCATAAAGGTAACAGAAACCCAATAAATTACCACAGTAGTAGACGGGGGCGCGTGTCTTATTCTAATCGGACGACACCGAAAGCAATAAAATTATCAACGCTGTGCAGTTAGAATATAAATGGTTCATCTTCAATAAAGTGCGTGTAAAGTCGGTGATGTTACCCACCACTAACATCTATACCTACTATAGAAGGTCCGTCATGTCTAATTACACGCTGGCACTGTTAACGACCGAGGCGTTCTCCGTGGATAATTTTTATGATTTGTTTTCGAAATGCTCATGTACTTGTAACAAATTTAATTGCTCACCAAATAATTGTTTATTCTTAATTTACACGGCTTGTATGGGCATCGGCCCGAGACCGTTTCTCATGGAAACGGAGCTGGAAAATTCGTTAAAATTAGAATGCTGACCAAATTACCTCCGAAAGTAATTATTCTTGATCCGTTTGGCACTTCTGTTGCAAGATTTGCTTTTCACATTTTATTAGTAATGACATGATGTTTCAGATTGTCACACATTGTCTCTTTTATCAGCACCAGTCTGAAACAGCCCATTCATGAAATACGTCAGCACTAACCGGAATTGAAAGCCCCCGAAAATGCTTTTCAGTTCCAGCTAATTTATTGGGTGATGGCAATAAAATCTCGGTAATGAGTGTTTCTGCGGCCCCGCTATACCACATCTGTTGACATGTTGTGTTCTTGCACAACCCACACGAGGTTTGATAGGATGTTCCCCATCGGTTTTGTTTGTATTTACGATCCGACTTCATCCCTGTTAATTGCTCCGAACGCGATTCATTACCCAGAAGGGTTACTCCAGCCACGAAGACGTCTCCAGCGCGTTTTTTCCTTTACGAGATATTTCATGTAAGATATGCTAATGACATCCTGTGCTTAACGGAGAATTATGTCTAGCTAGTTTGAGTTATGTGTCGCATTAAGCCGAATTAGTTCCATAACTAGAAGCAAAAACTCTATCGAAAGCTTTTTTCTTTTATTCCAACGACACATAAAAATCCGCCGTTTACTTTACAATGCCTTCAGAAGGTTGTAAAAACCGAGTAATAAAAATCGTTTTCGATCCATCGTCCCTTGCCATTATATTTTGTAACTATTTTCAGATAACAGTTTAATTGATGGTGTCAACCCCTAAATAATGTAGTGTGATTCACTGGGCGCACACTGCAGGAGGGGCCACAGAACGATCCCGTGGCGATTGCCTTATCTAAGCGACCAGAAGCACAGATTAAGTTCTCCCTTGTGCAACCCCTGACTCCCTTCGTCCAAACCTTAGTCCCTGCTGAATTCGAAAGATTCTGCTGTTATCACTTTTGATGTAATATTAGATGGATCTTTACTGCAAATTGCTAAATCCTAGCGCAACAGGATGGATAAGCTAACTTCGTTTAATGGCTGTTTTCTTCATTGTACGTGAGGTAATTGGTGCTTAAGTAGCTCTTAAATTAGTTATAAATTCAGATGGCAAAACCTAACTTTTATACATGCATAATGATAACCTTGACTTTGAAGAGTATCTAATAGTAAATTCAGTTATAGTTAGTTGAAAAAAAAAATATATTGTATACACTCTGCGACAACTGATTGACCTCACATCTGTTTTTGTATTTATCTTATTAGTATCTATGATTTTGTTTTTAAAAAGTTTTGTACTTTTCGAACTAGCTTAAAGAAAATTATAAATGTGTGTTAAGCAATTATAATTTTTTTATATTTTTTTAAATAAAAGTATGCTTAAAATTAATAGCTCGGCAAAACCGAACTAATTGTGAATTAACAACTTAAACTGAAACTTTAAAACTGTCTTTAAAATATTTAGTAAAAATTTGCCTTTCTGAGTTAAGGAAGACCATATGGAAATTTGAAAATTATTAACCATTGAGGAAACTAAAAAAATCTAAAATTTACAAAGAACATGCAAATTGCCCTAAAAATTAATCGTACTGCTCGTGTTTTTACTAAGTTTGTTAACAATTTAAAAAAATATCGAAAAACTACGGCGGAAGAGTGAAAAATGTAACTCCGTAAAAGAAAAAATAAACATTCTGCGTCCAAGGGAGATTAGAATTTGCTCGTAATTATATGAATTTTAACAGATGAATGAAAGAAAGTAATTTTTACTGACAAAAGAGGTTCTTTTTGGATGGTGGTAATGAGGTTTCATAATATTTTCACGATTTAAGCAAAGAAAAAAATATTTGTTCTGACGTCACAAAAATAGAGAAGGTTGTGTGATGATTATTTCTTCCAATGGATCCACACATTTAAAAATTTCAATATGAACAAAATATGGCCAGAAATAAATAAAAAATAAAATATCATTGGAAATCTTTGGTTGACGTAAAAAATGTATGCAGATGAAAGACAATAGGACGACTTTGCCACTTTAAGAAATGTAATTACGGAAGCTTGGAACAATATTCCTCAAAATATAATATATTCACTGTACCTTTCAATGACAAGCATAATATTTGAGATGTCTAATAAAAATGGATCCCACACTCATCATTATTAGTTTTGTCAATAAAATCAAATATCAGTGACTTTATTGTTGGGTGAGTCAGTTGTCGCACCTTTAGATACAAGTTTTTAATAAATTTAAAATAAAATTTATTAAACTTCTTTAACTTTACACGACTTCTGCCAATACTAAGAAAATTGTCTAGATAATCTGATAATAGTAAAATTACTGCTTAAGAATAAATTGTCATAAATATATTAAAAAAAAGGAATATCAATCAGTTGTCGCAGTGTATATAATTTTTTTTTTTCATTTTTTTAACAGTTATTCTCTGATGTATTCTCAATTGGTACACTCAAGAGATAACTGAATCAGTTGAACCTCAGTAATAAATCCTTTTGGAAATTGAAAGAATCGTCTGTATGAATTAATTGAAATAATAAATACACACAAAAAATCCCCATGGAGCATATCACTTTTACGTCTAATTGTTTTTAGGCCGATAAAGTATGTCTGCGGCTGGGTTTGTTGGTTTAACCCAATGTCAACTTTTTTGGCGTGAATCACTTGATGTCCCAATATTCAACAAATTATTATATCGAAAAGAAAGAGACTTTTGTTAATTCGGATTTTTCAAATGACACTTGTTCAAAGTTACCCTGTATAATATTTTATTTAAAAAATAAATATTGTTTTATTGGTTTCTCGGTTTGTTAGTTTATCTATTTTTTACTTTATCTTTATATCTTTCTTTTTGACTCCTCACATTGAAAGTAATTGTTTTTAAGACATTTAAAAAAAAATGCGGCCTCCTAGAACTTGCTAGTATTTAATGAATATTCGAAAGACTGTCTCAATGGGAAACCTGAGCCTGTCTCGCAATGTTATACTGAATTTTGGGGTTGAGTTTGCAGAATCATACCAATGAATTCCTTTGATTTCCAAAAAACTAAACTTTTGAGTTATTAGCTTTTAGAATCAGAAAATTCCACATCTGTGTTCTCCTGGAGCATCAGAAGAAGAAGAAAGTTCTAACAAATTCAGAAAAGGCATTTTTCTAATTTGCTGTTGTAACAAAGCCATTACCGCATCCATTTTGAATGCGTTAATAATCCATTAACGCACCCAAAATCTATAATTAAACCAATTTTTCCATTGGTAACACACACTGAACGAAATCTCAGTGCGATTTTGATATTATGATTCCATGTCAAGTCATGTCAAGTATACGTCAGGTACAGAAAAATCAAAATTTAACAAAATTTCCTAAATTACCAAAATTGATTTTATTTGGAAACAAATGAAATTAATACTTATGCAAATTAGAAAAAATTACATGAAAAACTCGTTTTGTAAAACTTAAGAGCACTCGTTCTTTACAGGCACTCCTGCCTACGGCAGTCGTGCTGCAAACCTGAACTCGTGTCTTAATATAATTTTTACAAAACTAGTGTTTCAATATACTATATTTTTTCAGGCGGTCCTGTCTATCAAGAATCGAAATGTTCTTAAATCTTTGTCATTTGGATCGAATATTCCAATAATTTACTCCCATTCTCTCAAAACCTCTTCTTTCTCAAACAGTGTGACAAGTCTGTCAAATTTGAGGTTTTCAATCATGAGCCCGATGACCCAATCTCATTCACTCCCAAACAAAAATTTAAACGAGGTGGGAGAAATTTTGAGCTTTATAATTTAGAAAAAGTGTATAGAAAGCTCTTTGTACGTCTGAGATATCTATGCCAAATTCACTCAAAATTTCAGAAAGAAGCTTTCTTTAAAAAATGCTTGTTAAATATTTTTTCAACTTTATTCTTTTGTGGCATTGTACTTAGAAATCATAACAACATTGGCTGTTCTTGTAGAGTTTTCTAATCTGTAACAATATCATAAAAAGCACGGCTTAATCTGCAAGCGGAACTCGAAAACGATATTTTACTAAGCGTATGAGCTTTCAAAGTCAGAGGTTAGTTTCGTTAGCTTGTTAGATTTAGGCACAGCACTATAAGATGAGGCCAGTTTTAAAAAAAGCTTGTAAGTCAGAGATCTTCAGGAAGTCCTAAAACTGAAATAACTCAAAATTCCCTACCTTTTTGGGACACTGCTTTCCTAGAGCCTTGTAATTCACCACTAGTATATAGAAATGACTGCTAAAGCGGCAAGAAGAACTAAAAGGATGATATTTTACTTAGATTTTAAGTTACGAGCTTTCAAAGTTCAAAAATAGTGTCGTTGGCTTCGGCATAAAGAGACGCAATAAATGCTTTTGAAAATGTCGGAAATTGCAATAGATTTGGATCCAAGTTCCAGAATTCACTAAAATTACACAAATTGTCCGAAAATATATTTTCTATAGGACCTTTAATGAGCTTTTTCTTTTTCAGTCACTCGCATTTCACAACATCGTAACAAAATGATCTCTTCGTTTAAAGATTTGTAATTGGATACAAATTACATAGAAAGGACGGCTAAATCGGTGATCAAAACTCAAAATGTGATATTTTTCTTGGCCTTTGAGTTATGAGCTTTCGAAGTTGCTCCTTGATTTTGGACATAGGTAAATGAACTGCTAGAGATCTGAATTCAAAAAGTGCCAAAATATACAGATATGACTCAAAATTTTAGAAAAAAGATCTTCCAGAAATACATTATAGTTTTTGAAAGTTGATGAGCTTTATAATTATCTAATATCTAACCAAGCAATTTTTGTAAATTTATATATAAATTTATTTCGTGGATCTCGAAAACGGCTCTAACTATTTGCATGAAATGTTGTATTATTTAGTTAAGGTTTTAAACGCCCCTCTCGGGCTCCCCTGTCTCAAGGATGTCTCAAGGAGCCTATTCGGGAACCCCTGTCTCAAAGGGGCACCCTCGGCCCCCTTGTCTTAAAAGCAATTTTATTAAAAAAAAAATAAACAAAATATTTAATAATGTGTGATGGGTTCTCCACGATTTCTTATGTATTCGTTTACTCTGTTGGGCATGCCATCAATGAGATGAGGTAAATTATTCAGTCTGAATCCGATCATGTTCCATACATGTTCGATGCGCGACAAATCCGGAGACCGTGAGGACCAAGGAAGAATCTCCACGTTAGCTTCTTCAAGGAAGTTACCTATCCTTGCGCGAGTTATCTTGCTGGAAGCTATGGTTTTGCAGTTGCTGTAGCTAAAACAGAAGAACTGACTGCAGTAAGTTAGCGATATAACGAAGGTCATTCAAACTGCCAGAGATAAAAACTAGAGGTGACTTACTTCCATAAGTAGTGCCACCCCAAACCATAACCTCTTGCTACACCATTGTACTTTACGAGCGAGATGAGTGGCGTAAGTAGTAACCGCGAAGTCCAAAACTAAGAATGAGGCTATATACGGATGCCATTGACAGCCGGTCATCTAAAGCTTGTCTCCAATCGTTTCCAATTGCCCTTGTAGTAAACATCTCTCAGAGCCAAAACTTTCAAGTGGCGTACGTGCATTATAGCCAATCCGATTGGCAATTTCTCGAAAGGAACGTCCACCCTCTTGCATGACAATAATACGACCTCTTTCAAACTGAGATAACTGGTTAAAATGGCGATGATGGTGCACTCTAGTCATTTTCTCTTTTTCAAAGTAACGAGAAAACTATAGGAAAAAATTTATCCATTTATAGTAAAAACGCGTTTGAATTTACTAACATAAGGAGAAAGAGCTGTTCACAATAAGATAACCAGTTGGCGACTTTTGTTCAAATTTTAATCATTTCTTGTTTAGGCGGAAAAAACATCTGGGCCATAAGCCAAATTGACAACGGTTTCAAGATGTTATCAGATTTGAGCAGTTCCTCGCTTTTGGTCGTGGTTAGTGTCTGTCGTGGAAATTTTTGGCAACCGACTATAAACTTTTTTATTGCTCATTTGGATATTCTTGATTGTCGTCTACTTTCAGTTTCTTTTCTGGTGAGCAGTATACTACCCATATCACTATTTTATGCTGTATTGATGTTCATAGCTTGTGGATTTATATAATGTGCTCGGTTTTGTAAACGGTGTAGTTCTAAATTTATTTACCTTTATGAATATGTTTGATAAGATACTGATGTCAAAGATGTACTTGTAGATATATGCAAAAAAATTTATATTGTAGATTTAAAACGACTCTAAAATACACGATTGCCGTTCTTACTGTAACATTATTGTTTGTTAACTTTGCCGTTATGAGCAAGCACTCCATCAAGTCCTATTTAGCTCTTATGTTTATTCATAATTATTATTCTATTATCTTTTTCTTTGCTTTCTATTTTTGCCAGGATTTATATAATTATATTATTATACTATCATCATTATTATTATTAGCAGGTATTTGCTAATATAATCTTCTTCTCTTTTGCTTTCTTTTTAGTTTTTCTTCTTTAAATTCCTTTCTACAATTCTACAATTTCTACAATTTGCACATTTTAAAGAAGCCCACTTCACATGTTTGCAAAAAATTAACTTCTATTGATATCTCCATTCAGTTTAGTTTTTGGGTCGTAAATTTTACGTAACGTCAAAATGTTTGTTCTTCGTGTATTTCTGGATTAATTTATAACGACTCTAAACACTTTAAAGCGGCGATCGGTGTAAGAGCCCGTCCCCCCTGCCCCAAAGAGGCCCCAATGGTAAAGGATGCTCCCTTGGTACAGGGAGGCCCCTTTGGTAAAGAATGCCCCCCTTGAGACATTGCGGCCCAGGGGAGCCTTTTGGTACAGGGCAACGACAATAACAGAGAACCCCGGCAACCAAAATCAGTCGTACCGGGCAAAAAAAATTGAAATCGATTCTCTTTTTTCACTTCTGTCGCGCGTAGATTCCACACACTATTTTTTTCATATAGTCCTTCTGTCTTTACATTGATTTTGATGTCATCTCTTGCTTTCTCTTTAGTTTTGCATGCATTTGTTCTGTATCAATTAATTATAAAAAATTTAAGACCAGTGGTATTTATAGATGTGGTAATTTTTCTTATTTTATTGTTTTTGAGATTGTGTTTTTGATTGTATATTTTTCGTGTTCTTAATGTTTTCTTCTACGTTTTCATTAGTTTTTGCGTTTTTAAATTACTTTTATTTCTAAAAACTTTTTTTCGTGAGTTTGTATATAGATTGTAACTATAAAAAGGGTTTAAATAGAATTTCTTCTTTATGAAGAGGGCAGTTGCGTACAACCCTTTACGCAAGTAGTCTCCCACTCTCAAGTTTTATTACTATATCTATTGGGCGACACGAGTATAGTGACTTTGTTCGTTTGATTGGCAATTTAATAACAATTTCAATACAATGAGCAGCAAAAGTATGGAATAAATTCATTAAAAATTAAACAAATTTTTTTTTCAAAGAAATCTTTAGACGAGTCAATTTTAAATTATAAAAATACATATTTTTAAACCGGATAAAATTCCAAGCAGTCATTTGTTTTCGAGTGATGACGTAATCGATATATATTTTTTTAATAGAAACCCCCTTTTTTTATTCTGATAGCCCCATTAATAATTGTCTGCTCGACAGTGTAAATTCTTTTCTCTTACATAAGGAAAGTTTTGAAAAAAAAAGATGGAAAAAATAAATTTTATAACGAAAGCTTGTTGACAATAAGCAAGTCCATGAAGAAATTCCTTTTCGACATTATGAATTACTTCTTCACTAATTCTACTTATTTCGTATCGAATCCTAATTTTTAAATCTTTTAGATTCTGTGGTCTAACATAAATCTTAGACTTTAAATAACGACATAAAAAATAATCAAGGGGTGTGAGATCTGGAGACCTTGCAGGCCACTCTATCGGTCCTCGTCTCCCAATCTACCCCCTAAGAAACCAATTGTTTAAGTAATGGCAAACAGGAATTGCAAAGTGTGGGGGTGCACCGTCTTGCTGGAACCGCAAATCATGATTTACCAAGGTCTGATCATTGTCATTTGGAAAACTTTCCACAAGGACGTATCTTCGTTAATGTTTGGACGACCCGTTCTTCTAATCGCTTTAATATGCCCAGTTCTTCTAAATTTATTTTCGATTTTACTGACTGTAGATTGGCTGATGAGTCTACCTGAATAGTTTGCATGCAGCAAATTGCAAACTTCTTGTTGGGTTCTAGTTTTATTCCCGCACCCACTAAAAATTAAAATTTTTATACGTTGTGTTTCTGTTAAATGAATCATTTTCAAAAACAATTTACACATACAAATGAAACTGACAGTACCATTTGACTATTTGATTTATCTACTTGATTTTTTGACTTGTTTTTGTTTGTTATAAAAAAATCCAATTTAATTTTTTTTTTCTCAAAACTCCAAAATTTTTATACTGTCGTTTAGACAATTGAAAGGGCTATCTAATTCAAGAAAAAAAATAGGGGGTTTCTATTTAAAAAAAAAATAAAGACGACGTCATCACTCGAAAACAAATGACTGATTGGAATTTTATTCGGTATAAAAATATGTATTTTTATAAACCAAAATTGACCCGTTAAATTTTTTTTTTTTAATCTTGTTTAATTTTTAATGAATTTATTCCATACTTTTGCCGCTCACTCTATATAAACAAATTCTGGTAAATAATCAAAGTTTCTAAAACAAATAAACGAGTAAGTTTTTAAAAAGGGTCATAAAATAAAAAGATTGTGGTTACGTTTACGACATGACGCCGCTAGAACACGGATTAAAACCAACTGTAAAACTTATATATTTAGCTGAGAATTTTCTATCCGTTTGCAATTCACATTCACATGAACCTATAATAGATTGGCAGGAATATCAATATCAAGAGGTTACCTGTATTTCCTGTAGTTCAAAAACGTGGCACGTGGTTTATTAGAAGCTCTTTTCAACCCCTTACAGTCTATCAAAGTGATTTATTGACGAATTGATTTTTAAATTGAACACTCAACTTTTAAATAAATTTTTAGTAAATTTCAAGTCTTACGAAAAACAAAAACTAGAGGTAATAAAAAAGTGGGTTGTCGAGCCGAGATAGACTGTCGCTGCTGGATACAGCATACCGGCGAGTAGCGCGGAAGAATTGTCGACATAAAACTCAATCGGGATACTAAGAACAAAAATATAAATACATGGGTTATATTTCATAAATTTTATCATATAATTTGTATACCAATAATTAATCTTCTTGTTGTTGTTCTGGTTATTTTTAGTTTTTTGTCCGTTTAATATTTTACATAATAGTAGATTTTATTCATTTTTATTCAATGTGTCATTGTGTTACGGTAGCTCGAATTTTTTCTAACTCGATTTTTTTGGGAATTTTGGCGCTTCGAGTTACACTGATCTATCTACATCGAACTTCTAAACTGTTTTGTCATTGTGGTCAAATGAAAATCCTTTCTGTTTCACACGTAAAAAATTTTGAATCCAAAATGAATGAGAATGATCTTTTATGATAATAATAATCTACGGTTATTATCTAGGTTATGAGAATTTGATATATTTCCGTTCCTTGAGGGCTTTGAAAGGTCTATCTCGAATGTTAGGCCACTTAATGACATAGTATCGGGAATTTGTAAGTGAGCTACAAAAACATTTACAAAACATTGTTACAAATAAAAAAAACTCTAACATAACATCTATCTGAAAACAAAAAACTGATCCAATTATCTCCATTGTTCTGCGATCAGAGCCCGGCACGTGCAGTAATCTGATCCACATCCTACAGCATACAATACCCCATAATCACATCACCATCTTTCTAGAACTCCCAAAACACAAACAAAAGCTCCGCCTTATCAGTTAAAGACAATAAATATTCGAATTTCAATTATACAATTTGCAATCTTATCAGTGCTGTAGAGATGATTCAGCAGAACGTTGATTGCGGTCTGAAAAGTCGCCGCCAGGAGTAAGGGAGGCGGGGAGGCGGTTTCAGGACATTTCAGCACAGATCACATCGCATCGCATCTCCCGGAATGGAGGCCGATATGACAAGATGGCCGAGATATGACGTCACAGCCTCCTCCCAGTATTGATCACGAAAACAGACAAAGCAACTAGCAAGACGCCAGTGTCAGAACGAGATCTTGAAAATCGCAAAATCGCAGGGATGCACATTGGGGAGTTAGAGCGGTTGGAAAGAACATCGGGTAACACTTTCTGGGTCTTGCAGGCAATGAATTGGGAGGCCTCCCATATAAGGCATCATACGTGTAAAAATTGACAAAATCTTTAAATTAATTTTATTCATACTATAGTCAAAGTAAAAGTAAAACTGTATTGATAATATATCGTGATATAAAAAATACTATCAAATTTATGTAAAACGCCAGTGATACGAATATAAGTAAATATATAAAAAATAAATTGCATGGGATCCTCGACAGCCACTTAGCGATTATTACACTCTACTGCTCGCTCGGTGTCTTTGAAACATTCTTTTAATAAAGCAACGCCAAATTAGATCATGTTGTAGGACGTAAAAGTAACAATTACTACTTGCCTGTAACTTTGCAATGCAAATTCCAACAATTAACATATATATTTAACTTTGCTGGAGTTAATATGCAACGAAGTTTTAATTTGCTCCTGTAGTTATTCTACAAGCTATAATTTACATGCATCAAATAGTGTTTACAAGAAGCAATCAATTCATCATTGTGCCAAATGGCAGCAGACATTCATATGTATCTATAGCTCCTTTTAGTTCTTCCAATGATTTTTATCGGCAATGTTTATTTGGCTCGTGTGAAAACTGGTTACATCGATGTTATCGCCATTTCCTACAACGAAATAGCAATCGAAATATCAAATACAAGCAGCACCATCCTGCCAAAACGCAATCTCAGCATGCAACCAGCAAGAATTGCATTAGATAGGAGCAAGGGTAATGCAGCGGCAGACGCTCCCATTCCGAGAAGAATCCAATCTTCTCGGACGAAATATATTAGACACGACCACGATCTCGCACTCCAATTAACCACCCTGAGCATACATACCATGGACGAAGTCGTAAAGTTGTTTTTTATATTTTGGAACATTAAACGTCTGTTTTATGGAAGTTTATTTCAGTGGGATAATATATTTTTGCAACACTATTGTTAAAAAGATTGCCAGCATAACCCTGCAGTACAAAAGTTGAAAGAACATTGATAATGTCGGGTCTTCATAAATGATTCATACATCATGTTGCCTCTGGAAAACAAAATTTATATACGTATTTAGATGGAGAAATTTGACGTGCAAGCCTACTGGATATATGAATCATTTATGAAGATCCTGTATAAAGCAAATCATTTAGTCAAGTATTCACGACCATTGATTTACAAGTTGAATAAAAAGACATGAATATCTAAATTTTATTTTACCGATGGGATGCCACGTAATACAGAAATGTTACCGTCAAATCGCGCTCAAAGCCATTCCAACTTTGAAATCCAAATTTTCGGCATTAATGACCCACCCCACGTCACAACTTAATGGACTTTCGTAATCCGCAATCCACCTTCCAGGTAATTAGGCCTAATGGACGCCAAAGTGAAAGTCTGGTCGCTGGGGATGATCCAGGACCAGACAGCACCGCCCCATTCAAACCGCATTGTTACCTGATGGTGCAGAATCGAACTAGGCGCCAAGATCAACGCAAAGAACGGCGATTTTTTTCGTCACAACACGAATTGTTTAAAAGTTTAAAACAAAAATTCCAGGACATCGGCGTGGCCGAAATTCGAACCACATTCTTAACTGACAGTTAATTTGTGTGTTCGTAGAAAGTTTTCTTATTGCCGTTCGATCAACCCTCATCTTTATTGACGTTTTAAAAACTCGTTATTGAAACGTCAATTAATCTAAGATTCGATGTGACAATTTCCAACGGATGAGATGCGCAGAGGGTCCTTTATCTGATTGATTTGTTTATTTTTAATCCACGTCCTGTTCGACTACTTGAAATTAATATTGGGTAATCGGTTAGAAGATATTGGATGTTGTAGATTTTTTGATAGCAGTAATAAATAACTCTACTGTTTGGGTAGGAATACACCAACGTATAGAAATCTAAACTAAGTCTTAGGCAGTGATTTTTATTGAATTAGGTATTAATATTATAAACAGTATTTCGTAGATGTTTTTCATCTTAATGCAGACTACCACAGCTTGATTAAACGGTAGATGCAAACCAATAACTCCTACTAAATTGTTTTGTTGTAAAGGAAAATTGAATACTTGATTCATTGCTTAAGACAAGAAAATTAATTTAAGTTTATGACTCAATTACACCAATCTGCGAAACTTCTTTTTATAAAAACTTAGGAATCTCCGTTCATATTTTTTATGTAACCAGTACAGTGCTCGCCGCTTAAAAAGGTTAATTTGCTCAACTGTCTCGTATAAAAATTGAAATGATTTTTAATGGAAATACAGGATGTTCTATAGCTTTTATTTTTTACAGTAAACAAGACAAGATAATAAGTACAAAGTCCCGTATTGGCGTTTACATAACATTGGAGATTTTTTCTTTTGTATCAACTATTAAATTTTAAATTTAATAATTCTGGTTACTTTACTTTGGGGACGATTGGCTTTTCCCAGCCTTACCGAACTGCGACCAAGTCCAGATTGTTTATGTAATACCTTACTGGGCAGTGTCCACAAAAGAAGAAGCTCCTTAGTCTTCCCCTGCCAAATGCTCTATGAATTTCTTCGCCTGCCTTAGTCCTGGAGTGCTATGCCAATCTTCCTTCGTTTCAAACCGCATACGCTTTGAATTTCGTATTCCAATCTACCCTTCGCTTTGGTCTTCGTGTCGTGCGAGCGGTTACGTTTGGCAACACCGGCTGTTTACGTGGACGTATTGTCAAATGTAAATTAGATTGGGTTAAATGTTCGTCTCACCCCATTAGAAGGATTATAAACTCGGATTTCCCGATAAAATAAAAATCTAAAATAATGCGGCCAATGTATAATGATAACATGTGATTCGTTATTCATCCTTCAGTGCCAACCTTATCAGAAGATAAAAAGGAATTTGACACTTTGGATTTCTATAAATTAAGTAATTTTGCAGGTGAACTGTGCAACTTTTAAGAGAAGAAAATTTGAACAGGTTTATGGCGATATGATGAAGTCAAAGTTGTCGTTAAGGGAACTGCTTGGCGAAAGAAAGTGGCTGCATTAGAATGGACTGCAGAAGCCATTGAAAGAATTGCTGCAGTGAAAGAGAGGATTTCCACAACAAAGGAGATGGCATTAGTGCAATGGGCTGCAGGAGAAGTGCAGCAGCACAAGACAAAACTGCTGCAGCACTTGAGTTGATAGCTGAACATCTTCTCGAACTAATTTGCTTTCCTAGAGTTTTCAAAAAATAGCAAATCAGACACTTATTTCTAGACAGAGGGAGTACTTGATTTCAAATGACTTATTTATTTTCATAATTGGTAGCAGCAACTCCAACAAATTTTGAAAAATATCTTTGTTAACACGAAACACTCGCACAAATGGTTGGTCGCTTAATTCCTCCCACGGATTCCTTAATACCCGTGGTGGATTTCCACTTCGGCTAGTTCCACGTCGTTTAACAAATAAAAAAATACTATATCATCCACAATTAATGTTAATACTTCACTCTGCAAAGTCGACAATCAATACCACTAACATGAGAAAACAAGAAGTTAGGTTGGGATCACTAAAAGCGTGCGCGTGTGGTAAATAGCGCTCGCTGCAAAACGAACGGTTTTCATTCGAGTGAAAGCGTATGCGCTTCGTTTCGAAGGGTGAAGAATACGCTCGACTCGCCACCACTCCTGTGTGACGTCAATGGGGTCGTCCCAGAAACTAGACCAAAAAATATTATACTCCTATTTTTTTTGTTTATTCGAAATTACGCGTTTACTAGGTAAACAAAAATCCGAAACATTTGTCTTATTTGAAACGCGCGCCTTTCTGTGACGTTAACATGGAAAAAATTCACCAGACAAAATTCAAAGTTACTAGATGGGCGGACTGATGAGAAGGGCTCGAACCAATGAGAAAGCTCCCCCGAAATGAAAATGAAAATGCTAGCCGAAATAGTGTTTTTTGATACGCTCTGTTGTCTCACCCAGGTAGCAGACGCTCGTGAATATGACGTCGAAACATGACATGAGAAATGTCACAGATCCTCGACGTCACGCTTGACGTAAAATACACGTGATGTGTCTACGTAAAAAACACTAAATTTCTCTACGTCTATTTAACGTAATTTTTCTGCATTCGGATCAATTAGCTGCAGGTAAAAAAAACAACACATACATATTTATTTTTACAGAAAAAATATCATTTATACAGAGCATTCACATATCTGTTTCACTTATCTGAATGTACACACAGTTACTTAAAAGAAACTCAGAAGATTAGCGTCCAATGGAAGTTAAATACTCGCCCGTTCTGGTCCAAGTAGCCTCACTTTATTCTGCCTCGTGACGTCGAAACAAAAGTTTGGCGTTCCTGACATGTTAATGTTATATTCACATATCTGTTTCACTTATCTGAATGTACAAACAGTTATATCGGGTGTCCCAACTAAAATTTGTACCCCCCACTAATTCCAATTTCGAAAGACTCAGAAGAAAACGCTCGAACAGGTCAATTTTGTTATCAAGGGGGACGAAGTTGTATCAAACTTTCATGTCTTAGATCTCACCCCTTTAGCCAGGGGAGCCACCCCCTTAAAAAAATTAAACAGCATGGGGGGTCGTGTGATACATCATTTTAAAGCTTATTCAATTCTCTATTCAAGCCTACACTTATCGATTCCTTTCTACAAAAAGAAGTATGAATTTGATATTTTCCAAATCTACATAAAATACTCAACTAAAATTTGTACCCCCCCAACAATTCCAATTTCGAAAGATTCAGAAAAAAACGCTCGAGCAGGTAAATTTGGTTATCAAGGGGGACCAAATTGTACCAAACTTTCAACTCTTAGATCTCACCCCTTTAGCCTGGGGAGCCACCTGAGACCCATGGGGGGTCGTATGATACATTATTTTAAAGCTTATTCAATTCTCTATCCAGATCTACTTTTATCGATTTGCTTTTTGATCGACTTTTACCCCAGTGCGTAACTTGCTTTGAGAACATTTGTCAGGCAGGGCAGGCCATCTGGTCAATCCTCTTCTGCAGCAAGGCTGGAAAGACGGAATCTTGGTGATTTGTAAGGCTTGTGAAGTAAAAATTTCGAGTCTGCTTCCAAGCGAGTTCGGCTCTTAGTGTCTCGTTGTAAAGACACCAGTCCGTTCTATTGGGCACTCTACTATGCACTGCACCAAGAGAATGAAAGATCACCTGCAGCAGAGTCCCACATGCCACAGGAAGGCTAGTCCTAGTAATAGACAAGAGCCCTGCAATTAAAAAGCAAAACGCCCTCAAAAAAGAAACTCTAACGGCTCATCGATATTCACATTTTTAATTTGTTATTAAAGGTTAAAGTTGTTATATTCTTATTAACATAAAACCGAAGGTTCTAGCATCTCTGCAACATAACCTCCAAAAAATCATCAATTAATCGTGGCAAGAATCAGATTCAGATTACGGCGCTTCTCTCACCCCATGTTTGCAGTGTATATTTATAAAAATCGCTATATTGTTAATTACTGATCAATAATCTTCAAATTTTGAATAGTTGTAGAAAAAAGATTGCTTTAGAACCTACGCATATTTTTTTTCAAAATTGTTTTGCTAAATATGCAAAAATGTCGGACTGAACATACATAACTTCTGTCACCATTTTATTGACACTTACCAATTTAAAACCTACCAAGAAACATGCGTATCGCCTTGCCTATAGTTTTTTCTTATTGTTTGCTACATTATTGAAGATTGATTATTGATATTCGACTTATCGCAACGTAGCAGATATGATTTTTTCTTTCGTTTAGTTTCGGAATTTTTCTTTCGATTGGCGCCCTCAGAAACACCCTATTTCGGTCTACCGCTCCTAACATCTTCAAATCACACACTTTAGCACATATTACACATTTTAAGACGAACACGCTGGTACTACCAAATCAGGTCACTGACCTATAGTTTACGAGATATGAGCGAAAATGTTTTTGGGTATACACGAATGTTTTAGTGCCAAAATTTTAAGACGCCCTATCTCCGAAATAATTAGAGATATGGAGCGTAAGGGTTACACCGTTGGATTTGGTGTAACCCTCACGTCGATTTCTACGAGATAATTTGGATGTAATTTTAGAGATTTAGGCTTGATTTAGGGAGAAGTCAAGGGTACAGACGAATTTGTCGCGTTAGTTTACATATATGATGATCATCTGGATGCGTTTTGAGACAATTTTTTGTTTCAAATTTTCAAAATTTATCCCCTTGAAATTCAAAAATTTTAATTCTATAGGAGACGTTCCGCTCCGGAAAAAAAACGGTCACGTTATCCATACAATCCTCTTTGTATCACCATTCATGATGCGAGGTTTTCACAATTACCTTCGTGTTTTGTCAAGTTAACCTGTGGGATAAATTCAAAGAATCCCTTTCAGAAGACTTTAAACATCAAATTGAGAGAAAGGTAAACGGCAATGTAGAACACTTAATAGAGAAATTTAATAACTGAAATTGAGGAAGGATCGCTAGCATTAGATGGACATGCTCTTAAAGAGTATGGTTTACCACAACGAAGAAGGTTACATTAGGGAAGCGAACTACGATATATTAGCTTTAGAAACATTGGTAAATAAGAATGAGAATTCATTCACCTATGAGCAGAAATCAGCATACGATCAAATAATTGCAAGTGTAAACGCAAACGAGGGACCCATTTTTTCTTAGATACTCCAGGTGGCGCCGGGAAAACATTTCTTATCGATTTGCTATTGTCAAACCCAAGAAGTACCTACTCTCAGCGTTTCCATAGTTGTCGCTTCTTCTGGAAGGAGGACAAACTGCAGACTCTGCTTTAAAATTGCCTCTTAACCTGAAATGTGGAGACTCCATATGCAACATTTCAAAACAGAGTAATCAAAAAATGCTCAAAATGGGTAATGGTGATTATCCAAAAACATACGGCAAAATGTGCACTACAGTGACTTCAGTTCAAGAGCTGAGGTATCCAGATATTGCGCACATACAGTACAAAACTTTGGAATGCTACTATATGTGTTGGTACGCCTGTAATTTTGCTTAGAAACTGAAGCCGCCAAAACTTTGTAATGGTACTAGGCTTTACATCGTAAGGTAGTCAAATCTGTTATTTTTACTGGATCTGCCGCTATTCCACTGATTCCAAATGACCTTCCGCTTCAGTTCAAGAGATTGTAGTTTCCCCTCAAAGTGTTCTTCAATGACTATTATAACAAGTTACAGGGCCAAGGAGTGGACTTGAGACAGCCTGTTTTTTTTTTTTTTGGTTCAGTCGCTTCTAAAACTGTCAAAAACATTGTAATATTTTGTGTTTATTATATTTTATACAATTATTATTATTATCAAGTGCATCATGTGAACGAAGTCGTGTTTGGAAGCTAGTTGCCGGAATTAGTTTGGAATTACATGGAATTATTTCAAGTACTCAAAATTATGGAAGTACTTGTGATTACAGGAAGTACTCGTGAATTACTGGAATTACCGGAATTACCCTAGAATTACTGGAATTACCTTCAAATAATATGGAATTATTCTGAAATTACTTGAATTACATCCAGGTTTTATTTCTACTACTGGTCGTCCAGTGGTCAGAATCCGACCGTAATCAATTAAATATGTAAGCCTGAACGTAATTGGGGTTCTTTTTTTAAATAGTAGTGTGCTGTTTGCCCTAATTCCCTGCAATACATATGAAAAAGGAACATTTGAAATCACACAACATTCACAACTCGAAACTCATTCAGTGCTCTGTGCGACTGTTTGACCACAGACTATTTATTATTTAATGTATTTGTAACACATATTAAATACATTATACACGGTGTCGCAAAATTAGCGTATTCCGAGTTCGGAACGTTGTAGCGCATCATCCCAGAAGTAAGAAGGAAATTAATAAAAAATATATAGAAGTCCCCTTACCAAAATATATAGGACTCAAGGTCTAAACTTTGGATCATGTTTTCTTCAAATAAAAGCAATGAATGTTAGCGTTTATTTCTACTTATGGGTAGGCTACTCATATAAAATAATAATTCAAGCACTATGACCCACCTTCCGCCGCGACCTCACACTTGCGCAGTCAATTACAGCAAATGTTCAAAGTGTTCTCCCCCAGCTTCAATGCAGCTGTTAACTCTCGGTTTCATATTTTCAAATGCATTTTCCAACATCTGATAGTACAACTATATACAATACGCTGTTTTGGAGATCCGAGAATATGAAATAATTTAGAACTGCCAGGTCCGGACTTCGAACGGAAATTGAATGACTCGATCATCATAAAACTCGTGAATTCAACTGAAAACTCGTGGTCCATAGTTTCCTTTGTCCTGTAAGCTGGTGCATTATCTTGCTGGAAGTACCCATGTAGAGGTTCGCCATCATGAAGGTTTTGGAAAAAAGGTTGGAGTAAATTATTGCGATATCTCTCGGCATTTACCGTTCCTGCAAAAAAAAAAACAGGTCCAACTATACGTCTTCGAGAGACCGCCAGCTAAACACCAAACAGTTTTTGGAAAATGGATGAGTGGGTCTTCTTGGTTCCGATCACGTGGCCTTAACAGTTTTCCAAAATTTATTGATGTTGCACAAATGACACTTCGGTTGGCTGAATTATCTTTTAGAAAACGCTTGTATACATTGTACCAAAACAAATTAATTTGAACTATTTTGACTATCTCCACTTTTACATTAATATTAAGAAACAATTTTGTCATTAACGTAAAGTTATGCATTTGTATTTCCAGACTGGCATAGAGATACATTGCCATATTTTCTAAAAAGATGGGTCGCTATTTCATTGATAATTTTGGAAAATGGATGAGTGGGTCTTCTTGGTTCCGAACACGTGGCCTTAACAGTTTCCCAATATTTAATGATGTTGCACAAATGACACTTTGGTTGCCTGAATTATCTTGTAGAAAACGCTTGTATACGTTGTACCAAAACAAATTAGTTTGAACTATTTTTACTATCTCCACTTTTACATTAATATTAAGAAACAATTTTGTCATTAACGTAAAGTTATGCATTTGTATTTCTAGATCATTCAACCAACCGGCATAGAGATACATTGCCATATTTTCTAAAGAGATGGGTCGCTATTTCATTGATAATGGAAAATGGATGATTGGGTCTTCTTGGTTCCGAACACGTGGCCTTAACAGTTTCCCAATATTTAATGATGTTGCACAAATGACACTTTGGTTGCCTGAATTATCTTGTAGAAAACGCTTGTATACGTTGTACCAAAACAAATTAGTTTGAACTATTTTTACTATCTCCACTTTTACATTAATATTAAGAAACAATTTTGTCATTAACGTGAAGTTAATGCATTTGTATTTGCAGATCACTCAACCAACCGGCATAGAGATACTTTGCCATATTTTCTAAAGAGATGGGTCGCTATTTCATTGATAATTTTGGAAAATGGATGATTGGGTCTTCTTGGTTCCGAACACGTGGCCTTAACAGTTTCCCAATATTTAATGATGTTGCACAAATGACACTTTGGTTGGCTGAATTATCTTGTAGAAAACGCTTGTATACGTTGTACCAAAACAAATTAGTTTGAACTATTTTTACTATCTCCACTTTTACATTAATATTAAGAAACAATTTTGTCATTAACGTAAGGTTAATGTATTTGTATTTCCAGAGCATTCAACCAACCGGCATAGAGATACATTGCCATATTTTCTAAAGAGATGGGTCGTTATTTCATTAATAATTTTGGAAAATGGATGAATGGGTCTTTGTGGTTCCGAACACGTGGCCTTAACAGTTTCCCAATATTTAATAATGTTGCACAAATGACACTTTGGTTGCCTGAATTATCTTGTAGAAAACGGTTGTATACGTTGTACCAAAACAAATTATTTTGAACTATTTTTACTATCTCCACTTTTACATTAATATTAAGAAACAATTTTGTCATTAACGTAAAGTTATGCATTTGTATTTCTAGATCATTCAACCAACCGGCATAGAGATACAT
Source organism: Diaperis boleti (assembly GCA_963583935.1). Taxonomy (NCBI): domain Eukaryota; kingdom Metazoa; phylum Arthropoda; class Insecta; order Coleoptera; family Tenebrionidae; genus Diaperis; species Diaperis boleti. The sequence goes on along the minus strand of OY757242.1, from coordinate 72,346,879 downwards.
TGCCATATTTTCTAAAGAGATGGGTCGCTATTTCATTGATAATGGAAAATGGATGATTGGGTCTTCTTGGTTCCGAACACGTGGCCTTAACAGTTTCCCAATATTTAATGATGTTGCACAAATGACACTTTTGTTGCCTGAATTATCTTGTAGAAAACGCTTGTATACGTTGTACCAAAACAAATTAGTTTGAACTATTTTTACTATCTCCACTTTTACATTAATATTAAGAAACATTTTTGTCATTAACATAAAGTTAAAGCATTTGTAATTCCAGATGATTTAACCCAACGGGATAGAGATACATTGCCATATTTTCTATAGAGATGGGTCGCTATTTTATTGATAATTTTGGAAAATGGATGAGTGGGTCTTCTTGGTTCCGAGCACGTGGCCTTAACAGTTTCCCAATATTTAATGATGTTGCACAAATGACACTTTGGTTGGCTGAATTATCTTGTAGAAAACGTTTGTATACGTTGTACAAAACGGTTATGATTTGAGCAAAACCAAAAAATAGGAGTACTCTATTTTAAGCAGTTTTATTTATAAAAAAAAATTTCAAAATTTTGTATCCTACTCCATTGAATCAAGTGCGTCATCTTTTGTTGGAATTACCGGAATTACCTGTTGATTACCGGAATTAGTTACTTTTTGTGGGAATTATTTCCTGATTATTGGAATTACCTACGAATTACTGCGATTACCACGATTACATGCGAATTAATTCCTCGAATCGGAATTACCGGAATTGTTCGTGATTACCTTGAATTAATTCCATGTGGAATTAGTTGTACAATTTTTTTCCAAGTTAACAGCCCCTCGCCAAGTTCTGTATATGTTGTAAGTTTCTCAAGATTTCTTTAAGTTTTGAAAACCTGACGTGTTTGTAAGTTGTTGTTGTACTTTACTTAAAAGACGTCTCATTCTATTTAAAAACATACATACAAAGTCTGTAAAACTGTATACAGTGGTCCATATGTGTGCACACCATCTTCAAACTTAGTGAATTATAGAAAAGCAAAAATAAAAATAATGATATCCAGGATTAGCATTTTGTTATTAACGTACTCGACCTTAATCCATATTGATGTTACGATTTGGCGTTGCAATTCTCCCTCTGCTCAATGCCACGTGACCGGCATAAGTCGGTCACTTAATCTGCTATTTATGTGACTTTAGGGGGAGGTCACGTGTTATGCCATTGACTTCGCGAAATGGCTAATTCTGGATTAAATTCACACTTCCGAACACTGGAAGGTACCGGCAGCAAAATCCGGTGCTTTTTTTCTGAAGCAATATTTGATACGATTTGTATGAAGGGGCTTACCGCATAATAGACCGAATCCAGTTGAAATTTGATATCGACGCGGAGGGATGTTATGCTAAGTGCGGCAAGGGGCTTGGCTTTAAAAAGATATTAAAATCATAAATAATGTTTCTTTTTGGAACCTTATAAATTTATTTATCAGAGCACCTAAAGTGTCCAAAATGTAACAGATCAGGGACATATTTATTAGAAAACTAGTAAATACGTTCTGTTTACGTTGCCATAAAATTGGTTTAGAACCGCAAGATTGAAAGAAATTGCTCACAAAGTTGATGTTCGCAACACGAGCCAATTTTAGAATAAGTGGTGTAAATTTGTAAATCAGTCCAGTGGATAAGAGTCAACCTGGGGAGTGTACTAACACCACCGCCAAGATAAATGGATAATTTACAGATAATTATCCATTCCTAAGCTTCGGAAATCTAAAAAAAATCGTTATAAGTATGCAGTGCTGCCTAGGCTCAGGGCCTTTTCAGCACGTCATAAGCTCAATAACTTTACATCAAAGAGTGAGTTAAAGGTGTTGGAACAGGTGAGACCAAATACATACATACTCTCTAGTCCAAAAAATCTAATTTGAAAAACGGATTTTTTAAATAAAAAAACACTCCAGCAAAGCTCCGACCCGGCTTGAAACTTCGCTGCGTCTCCGTTACGTAGCATATGCTGCGGCTCATTTATTTAATCTGGTTAGAAAGTTTTTGCAGAGGGTGAGCGTGCATCGGTAGTTTCACTTTCACACCAGTAACCACGACAATACGCGGACGTGGCTACTAATATCGCCCTAATCCCCATTCCCTTTCGCTCGACTGAGCTTTGCATATACACCACGCGTGCACATTGCCCTCTTTCGCACACACCTACTATTTCGCCCCTGCTTTATTCACTATACTATACTCGTGTGAACTAACTTTACTAATCGCATTCGTTAATAAACCTGCAAGTTCGACAATAAAAAGATGAGTGGAGTCATCCGAGTAATAGCAGCTTACGTTACTGGTGCGGAAAGTCATATTTTACTTACCGACTTAACGAATTTGATATTCTCGAGCAGGTGTAATTTACTACCGTTGTTCGATAAAATAGCCCATAAAGAACGGTAATCTCTTGTATTTAATTTTTTGTAAAAAGTACTTTATTTTTGCACTAGTACAATAAAAAATTATTATAAATTGGTAATATAACAATTTGTCGACATACAGCTTACTATAAGTATAATGTATTCTTCAGAAATATAGATCAGATAAAACTATAGAGTAAAGTAAGTTTTGGGACGATCAAAAAATGCTGTATGCAACAGCAGTCAAATATTGTATGACACTTGTTTTCACGTCTCAAGCAATAAACAGTTACTTTTTACAATGTTTGCATAAATAAGTATTACAATACAGTAGTCAGCAACATTAAATCTAACCTGATTTTAGCAAGTCTGACTGCTACCACCAAAAGAAAACAGTATACAAGACAGTAACTGTGTATGCTTTTCTTTTTTTTTTAATATATTTTTTAATTTACACTAAAAAAAGACTTGAGAATCCTCTTTTTCAGCAGGACATTGCTAGGCCTCATATAGTGAGTGTTACTTTAGACTATATGCTACTTTAGACACGTATGAGATACAAAATGTTATCCACAACTGTCCAAAACTAAAAGAAAATTAAATTTATATTTTTTTTTTGAGGTGACAATTTTTTCAAAAAGTGATCGTCACGAAACTTTGCTTTCATGTCAGCGGCAATTATTCATTAAGTAAATTTGTTAAATACTAAAATTTTTGAGAAAATCACACACAAAAAATTGTAAAAGTTGAAAAAAAAAAGGAAAAAAGTTCATAAAATCTAGTTGTCTGTGGTGTTAAATAAGACAATGCCGTTACTATAATGTCAAATAAATAAATAAAAACTATGGGTCACAATTTAAAATGTTGAATGGAGTCCAAAATACAATCTGACATTTAGACAAAATCTAAAACCGTCAGCTTATAGTAAATTAAAATCCATTTGATTTACTTTTTTTATTTTTGAAATCGACCTGTAAATAAAAATTCTACAGCGCCGGCCGTTTTTTAAAAATCATCCTGTATAAGAAAATGTTTTCGTTACTTTTTCCGATGTTTTAATAGTTATTCTACCCCGAAAAAAAAACAGTCAATCCGTTCTCGAGATATCAAAAATTTGTGTGTGGACTCCACGCGCAACAGAAGTGAAACTTTGGATCTTACTCCTTAAAATTCCAAATGTGACATGCAGACAATTGTCCGATTTAGTTGACGGTACTTTTTAATTTGCCGCAAACACGAAACTGATGTATATCATGTTTTTCACACATTTTTCGATCTGTTTTAGTTTTTCGCCACCTGAATCCATTTTTTTTCGCAGTTCCTTCCGTAAAGTTTTACGACACCCTGCATATCATGTAGGTATCTTCAGAGTTCTTCTTAGAGTTTAAAAATTTTTTTCGGTAATAAGATAATTTATTACTGTGCGGCGGAGTACCCTTTGATAACAGTTTAGTAGACGTTTTGTGTTCTTTTTTATTTGGTGTCGAAAACGATTTTTTTTTTGGCCGGTACTTATTTGTTTTCTTTCTTTGGCAATTCTTTTTAATGAAGACTAACTCCTGCGGAAGCAGAAACTCGTTTACGGACTTTGATGATTTCCATTATCGGCCCAGGAGTGGGTCCAAACCACACTAAGCGTGACAGCTCTGATCCCCACTCTGAAACTACATAATCCACTGCGCATCCAAATCTCAAGGTCCAGGTTTGTCAAGCTTGACGAAAGAAATGACCAACGCTCGTTCACGTCGGTGACTGTAATGGATGGTTGGCCGCCGAAAACAAATTACAAATAAATAAACCTGTGGAATTTTTGAAAATGAAAAGTAATCTACTGGTATATTTCATCAAGGTCTTTCATTTAAAAAAACAATTATAAAAATCGGTGCAGTACACACTGTTTTATTTATTCCCAAACGATTCATGTTCAACGATTAAATATATAGATATTCATTTTTAAATCCCGGTACGACAAATTTTGCTGGCCGCCGTTATTTGTTATTGTCGTTACCCTGTACCAAGCTCCCCGTCCCCTGTAATTTTTCCCCTGTTTTAATAGTTATTCTGCTATTCGGGGAGGCGACAAATCCATAAAATAAAGATCATTAAAATCGGTCCAGCCGCTCTTGAGTTATAAACCCAAGGAGGTCGCCTGTGCCCCCGTCCATGTTTTAATAGTTATTCTGCTATTCGGAGCGGAGACAAATCCAACAAATCAAAGATCATAAAAATCCGTGCAGCTGTTCCTGAGTTATAAGCCCATTAATAATGTAGTGTGTTTTGTGGGTTGCAGACTTTCAGCTTGCAGATGAAGCAATGAAATCACATGCGTTTTTCAATTCGTCGTCGTCACTCAAAGAATCACAAGCAACTTGATTACTTTTTTAAATGAACACATATATAGATTATTCATTTTTGATTTTTTTGACTTGACTCGTTACAAAAAATATTGTACCTAACTTTTTTGGAAGGGAAATTTCCCGCATGAGCACTTTGTTTGCAGCAAGGTCCAAGGGAAATTTTCACTTTAATTATTAATTAAATTAATTCCTTCACTTCTTTTTATTTTCATTCATATTGAAACTAAAAATTCCAGAAAAGTTGTCCACGGTAAAATGGAATTTTCGCCGAATCCATTTATTATTAAACTCGATTTGTATGTGCGAATCGAGACAGAAACAATGCCGTAATCAATCTGCCGCTTCAGATCCGCAGATCCTATTTCAAACCAAATGTTTTAATTTCGCATTTAAGTGCATGCAGAAAAATGCTCATCCCCATTACATACAGGACGTATCTGTAAAAAGTCATGCATGAGGCCTGATAAGCGCCGTTATATGAATAGCGTTTGTTTAGTGGGCCACTGATAAGAATTAAACGACTGTGACGTCACGCGTGCACCCCGCTCAACGTATCATAATTGATTTACGCGGGGGGATTCCGGACAGATAAAAACTACAGAATTTTAATGGCGATATTAAAAATGCACTTCGCCATGATTTATTCGCTGTTAACATAAGTAATTATAAATAATTCCTGCGACTGCAATAACGGCGGGGTAAATTTATTCCGCCGTTGAATTGTTTTCGTCTGGATCAAGTGGCCGGCTCGGGGTAAATTACCCAAATAAAATGTATAATCTTTGAGAGAATGTGTCCCCAGAGTCGGAGGGTGTTCCAAGTGGGGGTTCACCAGTTATTAGGGATCTCTCTGCGGGACGCGAGTTTGACATGTATCGCAGCAAAGTGCGTCTAAAACGTTAGATAAATTGGTTGGTTTGTAGGGGCGATTGCAGATTTAATTGAATTGGTTATTCATGGGTTATTTATTATTATCATATTTCATGTATTAAGGAAAATTAGAAGGTGTGTATTAAAATACTAAATTGGTGTAAACAGTTCAAGTGGGCTCGTTCCGAGCAAAAATCTACAATGTTCTAGAAAATAAAGTGTGAATTTTGACTGTTGTCAAGAACACAAAATGTATATTATTAAACAGAAGTCCTCAATTGTTTTACTTCTATAGGGGTGTATTTTATAAGTGTCTTCAAAATGCAATAATAATACTTTTTTAGTCCTTACATTACATTTTTTCATGTTGAAGATATGCCCTTATGCGAGACATCCTGTATATTTAAAAAAATTACTGTCAAAATAGATAAATAAATAGGTAGCAAATTACTGAGATTCAGAAATAATTGGTCATCTTGACTAGGTCCTTAGTTCACAAGCAGCATCTAGCACTGTGTTAGCAAGCTTAGATTCTTAAAATCTACTCCTATAATATTGCACAATTTTGAGGCTTGTGGTATTCTCAAAAGCCTTCAACACTCCTGGAATTAGAAAATTATGCCATTTATCAATTGAATTTTCGAAAAATGGACTCCGACAATCTTGACATTTTGGAATTGAAGAGTTTTGGAGTTTTTAAAGTATTTTTGGAAAGCTGTAATCCTAGTATGTATTAAATTTTTGAAATTTCCAAGTTTGAAAGTCTTTAAATTGCAAATTTGAAGCGTGTAATCTCAAAATCTTTAATAATAATCGTAGGAAATTAAGAAGAGACATATTAAGGAGAGATTAAGAAGGGGGACTGAAAAAAGACATTAAAAAAGAGATCCAAAAAAACTCCGAAGAAGAGACTGACCTAAATTATCAAGTTTTTAGAAGCTCAGGTGCTTAGATTCTTACGTTCTTAGGATCTTCAGGTTCTTGGGTTGTCAGTTCAGTTCTTTTAATTATTTATTAGGTTTTTAGTAATGAAAGCGCCTATACAGGGTCTATCAGAACTGGCGGACCAAAATAATACCATGGATAAACGATCTTCTGGAGATGAGGAGAAAAAACTTAAAAAAATCCATCTTTGTTGGATTTTAAAATAAGAACGTTTTTAATTGACCAATCGCGTTGTAAATGTAAAATTACCTTAAAAATGTATTTTTAACTATAGAAACAAATTTGATTATTGAAAAACATAATGACTATTAAACTATTATGTCATAATAAAGTATTTGTGACAGTTATAAACGTCATTCAAAACGTTGATTTGGGCTTTCATTTCATTTAATAATTATAATTATGTTTAATCCGGAGGAATTATAGAGAAAAAAAAACAAGTGCAAAATAAAAACCTGCTTATCGAGAATAATGCGTCGGCACTCTTCGTTTGTCGACCGAACTAATTGTATAGCACGTGTAAGTCGGAGAACAGGTTTTTTTATTTTGTACTTGTTTATTTTCTCTATAGTACTATATCTGTAGCACTTTCTTTAACTTCACAGTTCCTCAGGTGGTTAAGTCCGCAGATTCTTAAGTTTTGAGCTTTTTAGGCTATTAGATCATCATGTTCTTATGTCAGTACGTTTTTAGATTTCCAGATTGTTGGGTTCTTAATTTCTCAGTTTCTTAAATTCAAAGGTTCTTATATTTGGATGTTCTCAGATTTTCTAGTTTACTGATTCTTAGATAGTCAGTTTCTCTGAAAAATAACTACATATAAAAATACTGTTCAAAACGAGACTAAAAATTTGAGTTTAACAATCTGAAAAATTTTAAAAATAACCTAAAAACCTGAAGTACAAATTAATGGAAAAAAACCCAAGAATTTTAAACATGAATATGTACCTGAAATCCTGAAAAAGAGGTATAAGGAACTTAAAAACCAAAAAGAAGAAAATCTATATATTGTTATATTGTAACGATTTCATTGCCAACTAATACGACCAAGATCGTTCTGGAGTAATTCTACGAGCTAACGTTCGAGAAGCCGCTTCCTACAAATACGACGCGAAACCGCCGTCTGGATTAGTCAGATGTCAAAACTAGTGGGCGACACAAAGGTTGTTGAAATAAATTGCGAATACATTGTTTAAATAAATACATAGTTTGTGAACTCGTAAACTCTATAATATAATTTAGATATCCCTTATTATATCATCAAAATATCGTATATCATTATCACGTACCCATTTCAAATAATCAATACCTCCACTTTTCAACTGAGATTGGGAAATAGTACATTACATACTGAGACGGAAAGTATTCCATTCCTGTAGAGAGAACTATAGTTTTCCGAGAGGCGTAGCGTAGCGTAGATATTACACAAATTAGTAAATCACACTAAGGATAATTTGTAATCGTAATTTTGTATTTGTCAACTGCTCACGAATTGCCTAAGGCTGCAGCAACAGTTGTGTGATTGCCTTTATTACCCATCATACTTTTAATAATAATTTAAATTCGTGTTGCCTGGCAACATCAGATGAGTAATGGAATTGGAGGTCGGGAATTGGTCATTTTCCAACCTTCTTTGCAGTTGGAACGCAGTATATTACTAACCAATTGTGAAAAAATATATTTACTAACATAAGATAATTCATTTACCATTATTTATAATTTACATTCTGTATTCATTTTAAAGCAATTTTATTTCTTTTCCTTTTCTGCCTTTTCCCTCCTCTTCCATACCTCTTTCATCCATTTTATTTCCCTTCCATCTACATTCAGTATTTGCTTTGTTTCCTTTCTATTTCTATTTCTCTCGTCGCACTACACACATTTCACATAATTATTATGTTCAATCGTCTTTCTCTGTCTACTCATTCTACACCTTCTTCCTCCCTCTTCTAACCAATATCTATTCCCTTCATTTCCGCCCCTAAACCTTCTCCAAATACTTCGGTACTTCCTCAAACATACATCTCTCGTACTTCCAATTGTACCTGGACTTTCTGTTTTTTTTTTCTTTTCTTTCTTTCTTGTCTGCCCATATCCTTATCCCTTTAGCTCAGTTTTACATTCATCCACATGCCTCTTTCTCTCCATCCCTCTATTTCTTTACTCGCGTACCCATTGCTCTGGTAATATTTCTCCCTTCCGTTCTTTCCTACGTTCTTCTTCTTTTCTCTCCAGCACTTATTCAGTATACTGCATTCTCCCCTTCCTTCATCCTGTCTTCGATCTTGGCCGCTCTTTTCCCCGCTTTCACTCTCAACATATTCCTTTTGCATTCTTTTCTTACTGTGTACCCTGAAGTTTCTCTATCCACCTCAAATACTTCTCTTGCACCCTCTCGGTCTCCTCTTGATCTTCCCATCCTAAAACCTCTGCTTTGTACAACAACATGCTGTCAATCAGACTTTCAAACACATCATTCTCCTCTTGAAATCGCCTCCACACTTTCTCTCTCCTCTTCCCTATACACACCTCATGGCCTTATTTGCTTTTCTTGTTAACTCCCTGATATGTACCTTATCCGTGGCTCTTTCATGAAACATGTAGCCTTAAATTACTTGAATTCTTTAATTTTCTCCATTTTCTCTCCCTCCCACCTCTATTCATTCTCTTCATGCTTAATCAATTTTGCTTTTTCATCTCTCTTCCACTCTTTGCAAACACCACTTCTACTCTACCTACTAGACACCCCTATGCTTGCGCTCTTTCTAACATTTCATCCATATCTGTCACATACATCGTTAACAACAAAGAGCTCAGCAGGCAACCATGCCTCACTCCCTTTGTTATCACAAACTTTCTCTCTCCCCTAACTTCACTTTACTTTTTGTACTTTCGTATATTATCTCCTCTAACTTTTTCACCAGTCATTCATTTTCCCTCTGTCTCTCCCTCAAACACCCGAGCATCCTCTTTCAATCCACCTTGAAGTCAACGAATAATATATACACCCTTCCACCTTTCTTCTTTACTTCGCTCTTTGTCAAATATGGTCCAGGATGTCTACATTATCCATAGTCCCCTTCCCTCCATAAATTATTGTACTCTTCTCTTGTACTCTTCCACTCCTTGTTCGTCCCATATTTTGACACTTCTTGGACCTTCTTCTTTGCTTCCTCTGTTCTTTCTTTACCTCTTTTATCTTGTTTCCCTCTTTTGATACTTATTTCTATATGCAGATAGTTTGACTCTATTCTTCCCCTACTCTGAAATCTTCTACTTTTTCCCATTTTGCTTCGATTACTATCTCGTAGTTTTCTTTGTTGCCTTTTAATCTTTCCTCCATCTTGCTGACATTCCCAATTGAATTCTTTTAGTAAGAGTTTTTTTTCCCAACTTTGTTCTGTTAAAACCACTCTCGAGTTGCCTCACATAGTCCCAGAAATATTCTTCTTTTTTCTTAGTCCCGCTACATTCCAAAATAGTGACCTCGCCCCTTTGCCGATGCCTTTTTAGTTTTCCGCCCTTCTTCTAGCCCTCTCTTTTACTTCCCACATGTTTGTCTTTTCTCATTTCTTTGTCCTTATTCGTCTCCATTTTCTCCCTCACACCTTCTTCTTCTCCATTAAACTCGTATCCCATTCTTTCTTATTTCCCGTCTTTCTCTCTTTCTTGCTTTGAGAGATCATTATCTTTAATATCATCTGTTTCTTTCTTTCCCCTATTTTTTTCTTTTTGCTGCATCACTTTTTTGTTTCCCTCCCAATCTTCCATTTCTACTAGTATGTACTTGACCTCTATTTATAGTGTAACAATAATTGATTTGAAGAATTTAGAGAATTAGTCGTGGCTGTTTAAGACATTATGAATTCTGAAGAAACTCTCTATAATTTAGGTATTGATCGTAGTCTATGCGAGGTATATAGGTATATACTATTCATTTTTGTTTATAAACAATTGTCAGTGTCAAAATGCAATTAAAGAGCAGGCTGTATCATCTAAAAATATGTCCTTTCGGACCGAGCTGTATAGCAGACACTATTAAGGTTATGTTCATAGATGTCAAAGTTGACGGTTTATCATGGTTGCACCATGTTTTAAACGACGGAATCAATGTCAGAGTGTAACCAGAATGTGGCATTCAATGTGACCAACCAAAAATTACTGTTGTTTATACCAACATGACCACATTTTGACAATTGTTTATATAAAAATGGATAATACGTACTATCCATTTTTTTATAAACAATTGTCAATGTCAAAATGCAATTAAAGACGAGGCTGTATCATCTAAAAATATGTCCTTCCGGACCGAACTTTATAGTAGACACTATTGAGGTTATGTTCATAGATGTCAAAGTGGTTGACGACTTACCAACATCGTTGACTTACCATGAAATTACATCGTGCATGTCACCACGATGAAATAAATGTCAGAATTTGACATTCAATGTAACCAACCAAAAATTACTGTTGCTTATACCAACATAATCTTTATTATGGTTTTAGCTCATTCGCTATTTTGCATAAATAATTTCAATCTAAACCTCGCCCAATCAATTTTCTTGATCACTAGTAAAATTTTTACTTTCATTTAGGATCATCAGAATCTAGTTCCGAATTCTCCTCCAATGTACAATTTTCTTGAAGTATTTTTCATGTGCCCTTATATATTTTATATTGATTTGAGTAGCTTCACCTTTGTTCGTATATCTACCCCCATCGGCGATTTTTGGCCCCGACTATAAACTTCTTACTTCTAGAATATTTAGATATTCTTGATTTGCTTTTACTTTTACCTTCTTTTCTGGCGGGCACCTCATTAAACCGAGATAGGGAATGTATTAACAACCGTGTTTTTTTTTTTTTTTTTTCATTAGGAATTTGGTATTTTTTCATTAACACAATAATGTACAACACATAAGTAACAGTAATGTACAATTAGTGTTGCCACCAATTGGCTTTCTAAATCCGGGAGAGAAGAAAAAAACATAGATTTTTTAACTATTTATTTTACTTTGAACTTATATTTTTCATTTCTCTTTATCGATCGAGTCGGTGAGATGGTATTGTTGGTTGTCTATATTACCGTATTTCATACATTATTGTAAATAAACTTATAACTTAGTCTAAAGGACCTAAACCGTAGATGGTCTAAATTTGAACGTCTTTCAAGTAACAACGAAGTCACCCACACTGTTCACATCAATATCAAGCCGTTATATCACTCACAAAAGTGACGTCATTTTATTGACATTTTTCATCGCAAACACAAACGCAAATTTTGCTTAATAATCGATGATTTTTCTCGAGTGGCAATTTGTAAGTGAGATTTTTGATATGTCTCGTGCAATTTGAGTTGAATAATTTAATTTCTAAATACTCAAATAAAGTGTTGAGAGTGTTGTAAATAAACTACACTTCTAATATAGAGTTAAAAAAAGAATAAATATTTGATTTTGTGTTTATTCCCCGTCTTGGGGTCGTTAAGAAATAGTGTTTATTGTTTATGTATTAGTGTGCATTGGATTAATAGCATTTTAACTGATTTTAACCGTATTTTAACATTAGTTCGTTGTATAATTTGTGCTCTTAAACAGCTAAAGACAAAATGGAGGATGACTTTGTTAAGTTCCTGAATAATATAGAACACCTTAGAATCGCTGACTTGTCACAGATGAGAAAATTCAGATGCATTTTGTCACAAATTTTATAAGTGGAAGAGTGTCAGACCAATTAAATAGTGTAATTGGACCACAGAAATAATCTAAAATGTGGAGAAAGGTTGTTTTACAATAACTTAGGCTTAATATCAACATTTTATTTCTTATATGTATCTATATACACAATCATAATGAATAACGAAAGAATGAAAAATAAAACGGCGGAGAATTAGACGTACAATGCTGGGTACTCCATACTCATTGTAAAATCTTAAAAAAACTAAAATTTAAGTACTTAGTAGAAAGTGTATGTTTAGTTACATTTGTCTAACTTTTCTAAGGTGTTCTATATTATTCAGGAACTTAACAAAGTCATGTATTATATGTATTATGTAATAAAACTTTGTGCGTTTAAAATAGTTATTTACATTCGTGTGCGGTAACTTACATTTTACAGGGCGAGCTTTAATGATTGAGCCCTGTAAAATGCTTAACGCGCAAGATTTCTATTAGACTTTTTGGCCGACGACAAGTTTTAATTCAACGAAATTTGAAAAAAATTGCAATGTCATGTTGACAGTTCGAGAAGGCCATGAATCCGAATCCATTCGTTTGAAACGTCAAAACGTCAAAACACTGAAATTGTCTTTGTTCATGTTTTTCAAACATTCAACAATTAAAAACTTGTGTAAATGGCGTTTTAATAAGTATGCTTTCGTTGTACAACAGTTTCTTTTTTATAAACGTATATTTTAAGAACGAAAATTTGTGTGAATTTTTACAGCACTGTGACGCGTCCTTGAAAAATCTTAGTTACAGTTCATGTTTATTTTCATTTCACGAGGTCAAAAAATACATTTCCATATATTGCTTAATTACTAATCTCTTTAAATGTACAGTAAAATAATTATGGTGGATATAAGAACCAAGTAGGTACAGCGAAGTGAAAATAGACTCATTAGCTTTGTAACTTTTCAAACCGGCATTGTTTATTTTGAACAAAACGAGTTAATCTCTATTGTCGCCGAAGGGTTGCAAATCCGGGGGTGGGCACCGCCGAAACTTTCACACACATACTCGTAGCACGCGTTAGTATTATGTCAAGCAGTCGATCAATCACCCCGACATGCGACATACGTTCACTTCGTTTTTCACGACACCTCCCTTTTAACAAAACCCATTTAAATACTCTCTTTTTTCAGCATTCACGTCTTAATCAACCGTTGTAACATTGTCGGGCGTTTAATTAAAGAAGCATCAAAATCTCAAACCGACTACATAACAAGGGGGATGAGAATATACATAAGCATTAAAACCAGAAGAAGCGCTTCGGGGGAAACAGAGTGTGCTATGAATATGGCTGAAGCGCACATTAGAGCGCCGAAACCGGAAATAGGCCGGAGATGAAACTGCGGCGTCATTTCCTCCAGACGCCTCCAGTTGGCGCGTCTTCAGCACGACGCCAGAGGTGCTGCTGCATTCACCTATTGTGATGCAAGCCGCGTTAAGTCTTTACAGCTTCATTTCATCAATATTATCTTATTTTAGGCTTTGTGCTAACGTAACCATTCACCAAAGGATTAATCGACGAAAATTTTTGACAAACTCACCGCAAGCTGGTAGGTTTGTTGTGGATTAAGAGGACGATGTTTACACACGTTGTGTCAAAGAGGCGTTAAGTCGACGAGATTTATGGACGATTGGGTCACATGGGAGTTAGTGGACAGCGTGTTGTGCCAAAACTTCAAATGGTATAACATTGCGGCTATTGTACGTTATCATAATGGGTATTATGAAGAAATGCCCACAGCTTTACAAAACTCGGCTTCTGTTTACTCGATGTTTTCATTTATTTTCAAAAATAAAACACAAATAGTTTAAGATTTACACTGAATTTTTTAATTAAACCTACAACCGAAGGGGAAAATAATTAAAAGAATAGTGTTTCAGGAGCAAGTTGGATAGGGATGAGACTCACTTTATAAAGAATTTTGAAAATTTGATAACTATCTCCATTTTAAGTTTAATAGATTTTTAATGGTGTCTGTAAATTTACGCATTTTTGGATAAAGATATTAACGACGTTGAAAATGCAGAGGCCTTCCTCTACGGAGTTGGATAAATAACGAAGATCTACACAGTCTCCATAAATCATGTTTCCTCTGGAAAATAATTGCTAAATACATGTAAATTCTGTTTTTATGATTCATACATCAGGTTGCCTCTGAAAAACAATTGCTAAATACATTTAAATTCTGTTTTCCAGAGGCAACATGATGTATGAATCATTTATGAAGACCCGATAGAATAGGTATTAGACAAGGTTTTAGTGTATAGCTTTGCTCAAACTCATATTTACGCGTTATTGCTTGCCACATCCAAGGTAGCACTCGTTTTGTTTTTATAACAGATACATAATATGTAAAAATTTCAATATTATTGAATTTGAAATAAGTAAATTTTTATTTCGTATTTAGATCTGTTTATGTAATATATGAATAAAAATGACGTTTGCAGAATAATGTACTATTTTTTAAATAATCTCTGAATCAAAAATTAAATACATTTTATTAATTACCCAACGTCAAAAAAGGGCGGATTTTAAGATTCAAAAAATTAATTAACATTTGGAGGCACCGTGTATATTACGTATATAAATGTTAAAAATTACCTTCTGTTCTTTTTATCTATTATCGTGAATTTGCACAACTGGAAGAAGAACTATTTTATAAAAATTTACCTTTCCTAAATTAAGAGTGTTTGTTCAATTTCAATTAATATACCTCCTAAATCAAATTCTTTCCGACAGTCATAATGTTAAAGACAACAAATTTTCTTTAGAGTTCGTTATAACCTTAATATATATATTTTTTAATTGTGCCTGTTATAAAATATCTGTCAAAACATGTTCGATTCGTAATATACCACCATATATAATGACGGAGAATAACCAATAAAACCTCTAAATGGGTCCCTAAAAAAGCTGTTTCATTATGTCGACGACAAACTGTACCCCAAATGCTCAGACAGTCATTTGGACCACAATTATACCTATTCCTTACCTCTCGCTACCTGATAGCAAAAGAGTTGCTGTTCTCATTTACAATCAGTCAGTATTACAAAGTACAATTTACTACTGTTCTACCGTAAAAAAAATATGTTTGCTGTTTAATAAATCTAGGTGATCTCACTCCCGTGGTGTACACGATGTTTTTTCGACTAAAAAATTTTTAGTCGCTTATGGTGAAATGGGCAAAGACACATCAACCTACCTGCGTCGTGAGCAATATAAAAGGTTGATTTATTTGTGAAACTGGTCTGCTACCGGAGCTCTACGGGGAAGGTTCCCCACAATAGGCCCAGGGGGTCGCACAACCCTGTCACTTGTCACATTCTCTCGCCTACTATTTATATTTATTTAACTACATTATGCTTTATCTTCTTACAAAACGTATCAATTCTGTAGCCGAGTGGGTTCTTTTAGGTTGGCAATAATGGATTGCGTATGACAATAGTCGAAGGTGTTTATAGACTCTTGAGAAAATCCCCATCATTGTGGTTGTCTTTTTTGGGGCGCCCTCGCCTTTTTCTTGTAAAAAAGTGTTGGCAGTATTTAGCGATTGTTTCCTTGTACGGTTGGCTTAATATGGGTCGTAATCTTCAAGTATGTTTGATATGATTTATAAGACGAAGCAGTTCTGGAAAGTTTAGTGGAGATTAAGTTCATAATTTAAGCAAACACACCACTAAGAAGGTGAAATATTAATGGTGAAAATGAATGCGTTTTCTAAGAGGTGAATAGGAAACTTTCTGGAATTAATGGTGGATGGAAATACATATATTAGTTTTAAGATGGAGTCAATTAGACTGAAGACTCAAACAACAATTCAAAAGAATACATAGTAAAAATGACTACAATGAGAGGTATAAACCTTTTTTTTTCTTTGCATCAATGTATACAATGGTATACCTGCGATTTAATACGAAACAAAATACATCATATCGCCAACAATATGCATGGGAAGCTCTCTTAATCCCTCCACTGACAATGCACAAGTCGCGCCCTCTCCATCGTCTTGAAGAGGGAAGACGGGCCGTCGGTCTTATCAGCGTGAGGCAGCGATTGTCACGGGTCCCGTCATATCTGCTGTCGGGGGTGTTGTTTATCCGGGGGCTGGCAATCGGTTATCGGATTAGCGTTATCTTAACGATATAGTCGCTGCTCAGTCGGCAACGGCGCGTGTGCTCAGCACCCTAATATGACGCAACGTCACACATAACATTGCCGTAATGACACTGCATGACGCCGGATGGTGGCGGTTTTTTTCGATTTTAAGGGTTGCAAACTTTAATGGAAAACCTGTCATCTTTCAGACTTTTACTTAGATGAGATTTTTGTGTTTATAGGTATTTTACGACAAAATGTGCTTGGCACATGTTTCTGAGGATACGTCACAAACAACAATCTTACCTTAAAGAAAAACAAACCCTTCTGGAGAACCACAACAATACCGATAGTGACGTTAGCATTGCATTGTAGTGCTTGTTATTCTACACAATTTTGAAGATACAACAACTAATCATCATTAGGTGGGTTTTATAAATGAATAAAATATTTCAAAAAAATACACGATTGTTCAAATATTCTTTTTTTTTAGATTTTACGATCTTTGATCTATATCTCAGAAACTATTAAAGATACAACAATTAATAAATTTTCATGTTACGTACACAGACAACCCTGTGAAGTGGAAATAGTGTGCTAGATTCAGACGCATTAGTTCTTTCAAATTACAAATTGTAAATTTAAAGCTTCTAGAAGAAATGCAATATTATGTTGTATCTATGAGATACATATTTTGAAAGCCAGTTGTATTAACCTTCCAAAGCTATAAGCGGTAAAATAAATAGTTTTTACCATTCTTTTTTAAACGAACCTTCCGGCATCGCAGGGTAAAATACATAATTATATTAATGTGCAATATATCTTTGAAATGAATGAATTCGTGTGAAAAATATTTCGATGAAGTCGACTATTTGTAAAAGATATTTTATTGATGCTTAATAAACAGATCTTAAAACCAATATCGTGAATTATTGTGAAAACAGTTCAAATTGATTAATTGTTTTTAAATTATAATGGATTGTATCTTAAATAGTTAGTACAAGATATAAACTACCAGTCTTGACAATAAGAAAAATAGTTTGATTTTGTACCCGACGAACTTTGTACCGCCTCAGAATCAATAACACAATCCATATCCATGTTTAATAAGATGTTTTAAAGATCATAAAAGCCGTTCTTGATTTATAAACCCAAGAGGGCTCCCTGAGCCCCCATATCCATGTTTTAATAGTTATTCTGCTACTCGGTGCGGAGACAAATCCAACAAATCAAAGATCATAATAATCGGTCCACCCCAAGGGGGGCCCCCTGGGCCCCATGTAAATGTAAAAAAAACTTTACGACCTATTCTCATACCTACCAAATTTACAAAAAAAAAAAATCGATCCATCCCATAAGGGCCTCCTTCATGAAAAATAGTTTACCACCTATTCTCATACCTAGCAAATATACAAAAAGAAATCATAAAAATCGGTCGAGCCAAAAAATTGGTCCATCTCAAGGGGCCCCCCTGGTCCCCCATATTTATGTGAAAAATAGTTTACCACCTATTCTCATACCTTCCAAATATACAAAAAAAAAAAATTCATAAAAATCGGTCGAGGCGTTTCGGAGGAGTTCGACCACAAACACTGTGACACGAAATTTTTATATAGGTATTAGATTTATACATTTAGCCACGAATCCCGGACTTTCAGCTTCAAGCCTATGAACAAAGAAAATAGAAACCCGTCGTTTAGCCTGGAAAATTTTGCTGTAGGTACATATTCCTGAAACACAAGAAAATAAAGAAGAGTAGATATCTTAAGTAAGATAACAGCAAGATAAGAAAATTGACAGTAAAATGGAGAAAATTATGGATAAGTTGGAAGAATAAAATAAACGAAGAAATGAAGAAAATACGAAAAGAGAACCAAGAAATTAAGAGAAAGATTGGAAGGAAAATAGATTATTTTAAGTAGAAAGAGAGAAAGGAGGGCCAGAGAAACACAAGTTTAGAGAGAGAGTAACACAGCTGGAAAGGAGTATATGAGGAAAGAAGAAGAAGGAAGATAATACTTTGATAACAAAATGGAGAAAGAAGGAGGAAGATTATAACAGGATGGGGTGGGTAAAGGAAAAGGAAACAGCAAGTCAACCAGGGGATAGAGAATTTTTTTAGGAAAAATGTAAGGGAGGTCAAAATCAAGGACTAGTACAGTATAAGTAGAGATCAAGCACTAGTACAAATGGAAGATTGGGAGGGAAAGGAAAACTAAGAGGAAAGAAAGAAACAGAGATGATGATTATGGATAATGACCTCACAAATGAAGAAAGATTACCTCAAAATGAAGAAATAGTTACAGAAAAAATTAAGAGGCATAGCGAAGGAAGAACGGGGAGACGAGAAAGAAGTAAGAGTGGGATACAGGAAAATAACAATAGTTAAAACTACAGAGAGACTAAAGGTTTTTCAATAAGAAGAAGAAGGGGGAGGAAGAAAATAGATACGACGACAAAGGAAAAATTACGAAGAAATGGAAAAAGAAGAACAATAGTGGTGGACAATGGTGATAGTATATGCCAAAGAGAAGAAAACAACAATAAGCAAGATAGAAGAATCATTAAAAGACAACAAAGAAAAATCCATACTTCTGGGGGAGATTTCAACGGAAGAATCTGAGAAAGAGGAGCCTGGGATTGGGAAGAAGAGAGAGGGGATGGAAAAAGAAAATCCAAAATCAAGATAGAAAATGTGGAGGGAAAGAAGCTGATGGAATGGAGGGAAAAGGTTGGAATCTGCTGAATGGAAATAAACAAGGGGAAAAAGAGGGAGAATGGAACTACATAGGCAGCAGAGGAGAAACGACGATAGACTACGGAATTGTCACCGAAGAATCATGGAAAGAAAAATAGGGTCAAACTATCTGTCAATAGGCATGATAAACCAGGACGATTGAACGTGATAGTGTTGGTGCGGCGTGGTCCACAAACGATTAAAAGTTTCTCCCATGCTTATCCTCGCGATTGGAGCGTCAAAGAAATGAACAATCCCGACGATTTTCTTCCGGGTTTGGCATGCTACGTGGAGTTTCGAAAATACGAAATTCCTAGGTGCTTATACTCTTTATATTTGGAAGTTCTGCACGTTTTACGACTGTTTAGCCATCGATGACTTTACTGAATTCAGGGAATTGACTTCTCGGTGGTCTTATAAAACTAATCATAATTATTGTTTTTGTTAAAATAATAGTTTTGGGTAAATAACTAATAGTGTCACCGGGCACTACAAGGACATAACATTAACATATTATTAAAAGCAAAAAGAATATCTGGAGCAATTGAACGTATGACTTATGATCTACAAAAGTTTATCCTGCCGGCCCAGCGTGTGAGGAATTTGGGCAGGAAAATTCTTGCGCGGCATTGCCCAAAAATGAACACTCCTTTCTTTCGAGTTTAGCATGTGCCGGTGTAATCCGGCCGGAAAGAGTGTTCGTCTATTCGTCTATGGACAGCTTACAGAATAAATAAATATAGGAAGAGGGAGACAAGCAAAAAGAGGGGAAGAAAGAACAGATAAAACACAGAAGGGCGTCGGTGAAATGTGTTAACCTGCTAACTCCATTTGGCAAAATGGAAAATGAAAAAACATAAAATATTTTGTCTCAGTAATACTTGCTATCTACGAATGGTTTAATATAAACCCGGGAATACAAACGTTTTAATAGACTCCTGTAAAATTTTGGCAAATGGAGTTAGCAGGTTAACACAATTCACCGACGGCATGATTAAAATATGGGACGAACAAGAAGTGGAAGAGTACACGAGAAGACTAGAAAAGGCAAGCAATATTCTGAGAACAGTAAGTAGGGAAGATGGAGAAAGCATTGAAGAGAAATATTAAGAAGTAAGAAAATATAGGGATATACATATATCCATAACACCTAAGAACTGGGAAGGAGGTGTGAAACTATATAAATAGAGAGAAAGAAAAAAACACTGAGTGAAGAGATAAATATGAACGAGTGATGGGAGGAATACTTCATGAGGCTGTTGGAGTGAGTTGAAGAGGGAAAAAGAAATGGGAAAAACTAAAATACAAATGAAGAAGAACCAAACACAACCGAAGGACAAGAAAACATGCTGAAAGAGGTGCAGAGGCAAGTGAAGAAACTGAGGAAGAAGAAACCGCTGGGATAGAGGTAAAGAATGGGGTGTGGAGAGGAAAGGAATTCCCGCTAGTTTGGAGAAAGGGGGAGAAAAGTAAGGTGGGAAACTACCGGCGAATAACTCTGCTAAACACAGGGTATAAATTGTATGCGTGAATTCTGAATGAAAGGATGAGGAGACATATAGAGGAAGAGAGAGCAATACTAGACAGCCAAGCAGGATTTAGAGAGGGGAGGGGGACTGTGGATAATGGATACATACTGGACCATCTAACAAAGAGCGAACTAAAGAAGAAAGGGGGGAGCTGTATATATTATTCGTAGACTTCAAGGCAGCTTTCGACAAGGTGGATTGGGGGGGTAAATGAATGACCAGTGAAAAAGGTGGAGGAGATATACGAAAGTACAAAAAGTTGGCCGCTCAGCTCTTTGTTCTTAACGATGTATGTGGCAGATATGGATGAAATGAGAGAGAAAGCGCAAACAGGGAGTGTGTAGTAGGTAGAGTGAAAGTGGTGTTTGCGTTTCCGGACGATGTGGTAATGGTGGCAGAGTGAAAGAGAGATAAAAACAAAAATGTTGATGTTTAACAAGAGAAAGAGAAGAAATGAAGAGAGTGAATGGAGGTGGGAGAGAGAGTCGATGGAGCAAATTAAAAAATTTAAGTACTTTGGGTTAATTATTAATTACGTAAAGATGATTTTGCCCATTCTTGACCCCCCCTAATTTTTTATAAGCTTCGAAATGTGTACATAGGAACACATTTAAGATTTTAAAAACTTAAAACAATAAAAAAATTATATGTAAATGAAATAATTGTTCATTAAAAATGTAAAAATAGATCACATAATTGCTTCGCCAAACTCTTTGCTCTCAAATGTCCATCACTCTGCATTGTAAAACGCACATTCTGACTATCATAAAATATTACGTAAGAATGGCGAGAAAAAAGCGGCCCACTTCGAAGACAAGATGAAGGAAGGGAAGAATGCAGAAACTGAATGAGTGCTGCGGAGAAGAGAAGAAGAGCGTAGGAGTACGAAGGCGCTGAACGGACATAAATGGAAAAATAACTGACAACGATTTTTTTTCTATCAATTCCGACTTTTTTCTGACAGTTCTGAGTTTTTTCTGGCAATTTCGACTTTTTTCTGGCAATTCTAACTTTTTTCTGGCAATTGCGACAGGGGTAGGACAAGTTTTGTTACCCAAACTTAAAAGATGAAATACTGTCTACATTTTGAGTATCACGTACAGGGAAATATTACCTTGTTGGAGATGTTTCCTTAAGGGGTCGAGGGTAATATGACCTTCTTGTAGTATGTTTCCTTAATGATATTATTAATAGAAGTTTATTTCCAACAGACAGAATGTCTATAGTGGTCGAGCGCATAGCACGAAGCACCAATTTCAGTGATCCACGGAAGTTACCGTCTGTAAATTTTGTTTTTCTCTGGATCATTGAAATTGGTGCCTCACGCTACACGATCGATCACTTAAAGAAACATACTTCAAGAAAGTCATATTTCCCTGTACCTGAAACTCGAAATGTGGAGAGTATCTCATATTTTATGATTTTATGAATGATAAACGAAAAAACAAATTTTCACAGGCGGCAACTTCCGTGGATCACTGAAATTGGGGCCTCGAGTTTCACCTCCAGGGAAATATGACCTTCTTGGACTATGTTTCTTTAAGTGATCGAGCGCGTAGCGTGAGGCACCAATTTCAATGATCCACAGAAAAACAAAATTTACAGATGGTAACTTCCGTGGATCACTGAAATTTGTGCTTCGTGCTGCGTGCTCCACAACTCCACAACCACTTAAAGAAACATACTCCAAGAAGGTCATATTTCCCTGTACGTGATACTCGAAATGGCTACATTTATTTCATCTTTTAAGTTTGGGTAACAAAACAGCACCATTGTCCTACCCCTGTCGCAATTGCCAGAAAAAAGTCAGAATTGCCAGAAAAAAGTCAGAATTGCCAGAAAAAAGTCGGAATTGCCAGAAAAAAAGTCAGAATTGCCAGAAAAAAGTCAGAATTGCCAGAAAAAAAGTCGGAATTGCCAGAATAAAGTCGGAATTGTGAAAGGGAAAGGAATTGTGAAAGGGACAAGGATACGAATAAACATGAAAGAATCAGAATGTCCAGGTACAACTGGAAGTACGAAAGATGTATGATTGAGAAAATATGGCGAGGTTTACGTGCAGAAATCAGAGATATTGGTTAGAAGAGGGGCGAAGAATGTGCTATGAGGAGAGCGAGAGAGAGAGAGAAACAATTGAACATTATGTGGAATGTGTGTAGAGGGATGAGAGAAAGAGAGAGAAAGGAAAGATAGTAAATACTGAATTTAGATGGAAAGGAGATAAAATGGATGAAAGAGGTATGAAAGACGATGGAAAAGGCAAACGAGGAAAAGGAAGGGGAGAAGAAATTAAGATGTTTTGAAATACAGAATGTAACGTATGTTGTGTAATCACAGGAATCGGAAATGCCGTATGGCAAATAAAGATTTATGTTATTGTATAATTTTTCTTAATTTCTTTTAAATCTCTTGTTTCTCCCGAATCAACTAATTCTTCTATTTGTCCGTATTTGATGTTAATTCTTCCTATTCTATTTTGCTAATTCTGTAAATGCCCCGACTGTCGTCTTAGTATTGATTTTTTTTATTGTAGTCTGATTGTAGGTAAAATTTCTCCTAATTATCTTGAGTTTAACGATTTTCTTAATTTTATCGATTCTGTTTGTTTCCGCGCGATTTTTTTACTGCATAGTTTAAATTGTTCCTCGTAATTTTGATTTCTTCTAAATTCCTATATTATCTCCATTTTCTTGATTTTCTTAATTCTACTAACTATTTGCATTGTTTACATTTCTATTGCCTTCTTTCAGAATAACCATTTGTACAGAAAATTTACTCAAAAACATGAAAAAAAAAAATTAAAATAAAAGACCATTTTATCTACAAAGGTGACAAAGAAGCGATTATACTCACACTCGAATTTTAGTCTTCCAATTTATTATTATTATTTATTTAGTTTTCTTCTTCATCAAGCTCCTTTTGCCCTACCAAACCATTGGAAGTTACTTCATTGAATATATTGAATTCTTAATCTCTTAATCTTTTGCTTGAAAGCTTCACCTCGTGAGACGACGTTAGAGAAAAGGTGTAGGAATTTTGAACATACGTACTACTTGTTTTAATTTTCTTTATTCTATTAATTCTTTTGATTTTTCTGATTCTCCTGATTCTATTGTTTTTTTGGTTTTTGTCGATTCTTGTGACTGTTCTTGTGAATGTCGATTTTATTGATTCTTCTGATTTTCTGATTTCACCGATTCCTTTTGTTTTTTTTTATTATTGTTAACCCTTACTCTGACGTTCTTACGATTCTTTAGTTTCTTTTGATTATTCTAATATATTCTTATATTCTTCATTCTCTGATTCTACAGTTCCTTTGGTTCTTTTTTACTCCATTATCTTAAACTTCTAGATTCTCTTGATTATATTTATTATTATGACCTAATTTTTTTATCTTATGACTGTATGATCTAGTTTTATAGATTTCGTTATTTTATTTTGACTCTAAATTCCTTGACTCTTTGACTGTAATCCTTTCTGACTTCCCCGATTCTTTCTACGCTTTTGATTCTGTCCATTCTCTTAATTCTCTCATTTTATGGAGATTTTGAATGAAGTAAGTAAACCAGCTAAGGTAATTCGATAGACAGCTGAGTAGTTTATAAGGGCATCTGGTATTTTATTGGAAAACAAGATTTATATCAGCCCAACTAGACTTTTAGTAATTATGTATAATTATACCTATATTAACAAATTAGTTCACAAACTAGTCCTAAACTTCATCCGTAAGGGTTATAATAATATAAAATAGGAATGGTTCGTAATATATTTTTTTTTGTTCGAGAAGTTCGCGGTTGAAAAAAAGTTGACGGCGTGTGACGGAGAAATGCTCGATAATGCCACTTACGTATGAAAAACTCTTTACAACAAAATGTGTTAACCAGTGTACTAAAAGCTTAACAAGGCTCAGTTTTCTAATCGTGCTAGAAGGCCCCATGTCCTTGGAGTTTTCCAATGGCATAATTGCGCGTTGTCGGGTGTAATTTTGTTGTGACCGTTCCATGTTCCGGGTGAATTATTGACGTTTCGTGTATTTATATCAAGAACGTTTTCTGATCCGGTGTAGGTATACGAGCAGCTAACAGCGCACATGCACTCGCGTTAAAACTCTAGATCTAATCTAAATGACGTATTAGATTTTTAAAGTTTTATCCGCACATATAAAAAACGCAGCCACGAGCCACGCTGTAGATTACCGCTTTAATTTATTTTCATTTTTGTTGTGCTGGCCGTAAAATACAGGGTTGCGCCCGTTGTGAGTTATGCCTCCGGGGGGTGGGTGGATCAAGTACTGGCTAGGCCCTCTCCGCAACACGGTTAACATTTCATTTATCTTACACGTTTATTTCTTGTGCTCTTTTTATTTATTGCCGTAATTTGCAATGGAGGCCTCGAGTTCTCTTCGATTCTTCGCCGAGGAATACTTAGCGGATCGACCTCTTCACTCCGAAAGTGGCTGTCCATTAAATTATGCCTAGATACCACCACGGCAAAGTAAATCATTCGGACCGTGGTGTTAAGTGTATAATTATTTCCTTTAAATATGTTAATGGCATGCCAATAGATTACGATCCAGATACACACCTCTAGCTCCACAATTTATTGTAACAAAGCCAGTGGCCATTTTTAAATGCTTACCGCTTGCACTTCTTGGTACACAAGACAATGAGAAAGCACTGATTTGTGGAGGTAATATCTTAAAGATACGAATACATCATCAGTGGTAGTGTTTATGGGCAAATAAAATAATATCATTCTATGGATGTGCACATTTGATGCTAACCATCTTACATATTTCAACAATCTCATAAAAAAAATCTGTTATAAATTATTAAAGGCATAGCGGTTTTCTTTGCAAGTGTAAACTTGATTAATTACATTACTCAAAACAAAACAAAAAAACTGTTGTTACTATCGAGAATCTTAAGGAGGCTCTTATAAAATTTCCGTATCAACCGAAATTTACATTATCCGAGAAGCTCTTCGCTCCGATCAGCTCAAATAATCAGGGTTCTACTGTAGTGTCTTTTTATTCTCTTGAACCTTGACAATGCCATTTCTAAACTTTGATGGCAGCTAAATAGAATTTTTACTACTTACTCTATAAACTGTAGCAGGGCCGAATTCTGTATGTGTAATTACTAGATGCAAATTACCTACTGATAGCTTGAATCAGACTCTTGCTCTAGCTAAATTTGTACCCTCCCATCTTTACCTGCTCACTACCAAATTTGTAGAGACTGTAAAATCACGAAGGGTCTGTCCTCCGATATTTTTGACAACCATCTTTTTCAACCAAGAAGAAGAAGATCAGGGGAAGCCAATGGTACCAAAAACAAAATTTTTGTCTGTCTGGTGTCAGCGCAACACGTAGAAACTGCTGGGCTTTTATGGAATTTGGTATGGTAATAGTAAGTTTATGCAACGGTGTAACATAATATAGGATAACAAAATATAAATTTGATTTTGACACATTCTATTCAGTTAGCGTATTCAAAACTTGGTCTGGAATATTTTAAGATCGTGTATTAATATATTCTAGCGACCCTTTTACACAAGTGGACAAGACTGCTTGTTAAAAATTGACACATTCCAGCTCTGTAATGTTTTATAATCATTCACGTCTAATGTTGAAACATTCCAGTAGATCAGGAGTGTTTAAAGATGCTTGGGAATATTTTATGACCTTTGTTGGAATATTAGGACTGATTTATAAAGAACAAACAAGACCTCGTTACTAATACATTCCTTATGGGGAATATTTAAGAAACATTCACCTTTTATTTTGGACACATTTTACTAGATTAAGTTTATTCAAAACTTGCTCTGGAATATTATTTAAATCATGAATTAAAATATTCTAGCGACCGTTTTATAGAATGTGGACAAAACTGCTTATTAACAATTGATACATTTCAGCTCAGTAATGTTTTATAATCATTAACATCTAATTTTGAAACATTTCAGTAGATCAGGTGGGTTTAGAAACACTTGGGAATATTTTATGAGCTTTGTTGGAATGTTCGCTGTTTTATAAAAAACAAACAAGACCTCGTTACTAATACATTCCTTATGAGGAATATTTAAGGAACATTCACGTTTGATTTTGACACATTCTACTAAGTCAAGTTTAATAAAAACTTGCTCTGGAAAATTATTTACATCGTATATTAATGTATTCTAGCGCCCGTTTTGTAGAAAGTGGACCAGACTGCTTATTAACAATTGACACATTCCACCTCTGTATAATGTTTTATACTTATTCACGTGTAATTTTGAAACATTCCAGTAGATCAGATGTGTTTAAAAATGCTTGGGAATACTTTATGAGCTTTGTTGAAATGTTCGAATTGTTTTATAAAGAACAAACAAAACCTCGTTACTAATACATTCCTTATGGGGAATATTTAAAAAACATTTACCTTTTATTTTGGACACATTCGACTAGATTAAGTTTATTCAAAACTTGCTGGAATATTATTTAAATCATGAATTAATATATTCTAGCGACCGTTTTATAGAATGTGGACAAAACTGTTTATTAACAATTGACACATTCCAGCTCTGTATAATGTTTTATAATCATTCACGTCTAATTTTGAAACATTCCAGTAGATCAGGTGTGTTTAAGAATGTTTGGGAATATTTTCTGAGCTTTGTTGGAATGTTCGCACTGTTTTATAAAAAACAAACAAGATCTCGTTACTAATACACTCCTGATGAGAAATATTTAAGGAACATTCACGTTTGATTTTGACACATTCTACTAAGTAAAGTTTAGTAAAAACTTGCTCTGGAATATATTATTTACATCGTGTATTAATATATTCTAGCGCCCGTTTTATAGAAAGTGGACCAGATTGCTTATTAACATTTGACACATTTCAGCTCTGTATAATGTTTTACAATTATTCACGTGTAATTTTGAAACATTCCAGTAGATCAGATGTGTTTAAAAATGCTTGGGAATATTTTATGAGCTTTGTTGAAATATTCGCACTGTTTTAAAAAGAACAAACAAAACCTAGTTACTAATACATTCCTGATGGGGAATATTTAAGGGACATTCACGTTTGATTTTGACACATTCTACCAAGTTAAGTTTATTCAAAACTTTTTCTGGAATATTATTCAGATCGTGTATTAATATATTCTAGCGACCGCTTTATAGAATGTGGACAAGACTGCTTGTTAAGAATTGACACATTCCAGCTCTGTAATGTTTTATAATCATTCACGTCTAATGTTGAAACATTCCAGTAGATCAAGTGTGTTTAAAAATGTTTGGGAATATTTTATCAGTTTTGTTGAAATATTCGCACTGTTTTAAAAAGAACAAACAAAACCTAGTTTCTAATACATTCCTGATGGGGAATATTTAAGGAACATTCACGTTTGATTTTGACACATTCTACCAAGTTAAGTTTATTCAAAACTTTCTCTGAAATATTATTTACATCGTGTATTAATATATTCTAGCGACCGTTTTATAGAATGTGGACAAGACTGCTTGTTAAGAATTGACACATTCCAGCTCTGTAATGTTTTATAATCATTCAGGTCCAATTTTGAAACATTCCAGTAGATCAGGTGTGTTTGGGAAAATGTTTGGGAATAGTCAAGGGGCTGTTAACTTGGAAGAAAATTGTACAACTAATTCCACATAAAATTAATTCAAGGTAATCACGAACAATTCCGGTCATTCCGATTCGAGAAATTAATTCGCATGTAATCGTGGTAATCGCAGTAATTCATAGGTAATTCCAATAATCTGGAAATAATTCCCAGAAAAAGTAACTAATTCCGGTAATCAACAGGTAATTCCGGTAATTCCAACAAAAGATGAAGCACTTCATTCAATGGAGTAGTATACAAAATTTTGAAACTTTTTTTATAAATAAAACTGCTTAAAATAGAGCACTCCTATTTTTTGGTTTTGCTCAAATCATAACCGTTTTCATGAAATAAATGTACAACGTATACAAACGTTTTCTACAAGATAATTCAGGCAACCAAAGTGTCATTTGTGCAACGTCATTAAATATTGGGAAACTGTTAAGGCCACGTGTTCGGAACCAAGACGACCCACTCATCCATTTTCTAAAATTATCAATAAAATAGCGACCCATCTCTTTAGAAAATATGGCAATGTATCTCTATGCCGGTTGGTTGAATGATCTGGAAATACAAATGCATTAACTTTACGTTAATGACAAAATTGTTTCTTAATATTAATGTAAAAGCGGAGATAGTAAAAACATTTCAAACTAATTTGTTTTGGTACAACATATACAAGCGTTTTCTAGAAGATAATTCAGCCAACCAAAGTGTCATTTGTGCAACATCATTAAATATTGGGAAACTGTTAAGGCCACGTGTTCGGAACCAAGAAAACCCACTCATCCATTTTCCAAAATTATCAATGAAATAGCGACCCATCTCTTTAGAAAATATGGCAATGTATCTCTATGCCGGTTGGTTGAATGATCTGGAAATACAAATGCATTAAGTTTACGTTAATGACAAAATTGTTTCTTAATATTAATGTAAAAGTGGAGATAGTCAAAATAGTTCAAACTAATTTGTTTTGGTACAAAGTATACAAGCGTTTTGTACAAGATAATTCAGCTAACCAAAGTGTCATTTGCAACATCATTAAATATTAGGAAACTGTTAAGGCCACGTGTTCGGAACCAAGTAGACCCTCTCATCCATTTTCGAAAATTATCAATGAAATAGCGACCCATCTCTTTAGAAAATATGGCAATGCATCTCTATGCAGGTTGGTTGAATGATCTGGAAATACAAATGCATTAACTTTACGTTAATGACAAAATTGTTTCTTAATATTAATGTAAAAGCGGAGATAGTAAAAATAGTTCAAACTAATTTGTTTTGGTACAACGTATACAAGCGTTTTCTACAAGATAATTCAGCCAACCAAAGTGTCATTTGTGCAACATCATTAAATATTGGAAAACTGATAAGGCCACGTGTTCGGAACCAAGAAGGCCCACTCATCCGTTTTCCAAAAACTGTTTGGTGTTTAGCTGGCGGTCTCTCGAAGACGTATAGTTGGACCTGTTTTTTTTTTTTGAAGGAACGGTAAATGCCGAGAGATATCGCAATAATTTACTCAAACCTTTTTTGCAAAACCTTCATGATGGCGAACCTCTACATCGGTACTTCCAGCAGGATAATGCACCAGCTTACAGGACAAGGGAAAATATGGACCAAATTCACGAGTTTTATGATGATCCAGTCATTCAATTTCCGCTTCGAAGTCCGGACCTGGCAGTTCTAAATTATTTCATATTCTCGTATCTCAAAAGCAGCGTATTGTATATAGTTGTACTATCAGATGTTGGAAAATGCATTTGAAAAAATGAAACCGAGAGTTAACAGCTGCATTGAAGCTGGGGGAGAACACTTTGAACATTTGCTGTAATTCACTGCGCAAGTGTGAGGTCGCGGCGGAAGGTGGGTCATAGTGCTTGAATTATTATTTTATATGAGTAGCCTACCCATAAGTAGAAATAAGCGCTAACATTCATTGCTTGTCCTATATATTTTTTATAAATTTTCTTCTTACTTCTGGGATGATGCGCTACAACGTTCCGAACTCGGAATACGCTAATTTTGCGACACCGTGTATAATGTATTTAATATGTGTTACAAATACATTAAATAATAAATAGTCAGTGGTCAAACAGTCGCACAGATCACTGAATGAGTTTCGAGTTGTGAATGTTGTGTGATTTCAAATGTTCCTTTTTCATATGTATTGCAGGGAATTAGGGCAAACAGCACACGTTAATGACATTTAGACACGCTCACAGCTGACGTAATAAAACAAAATTAAAAAAATATAATTATTTGCCATGATTATAGATGTGTCTACTATTTAAAAAAAGAACCCCAATTACGTTCAAGCTTACAAATTTAATTGATTACTGTCGGATTCTGACCACTGGACGACCAGTAGTAGAAATAAAACCTGGATGTAATTCAAGTAATTCCAGAATAATTCCATATTATTTGAAGGTATTCCAGTAATTCTTGGGTAATTCCGGTAATTCCAGTAATTCACGAGTACTTCCTGTAATCACAAGTACTTCCATAATTTTGAGTACTTGAAATAATTCCATGTAATTCCAAACTAATTCTGGCAATTCCGATAGTACTCGGAATTAATTCTCGCAAGATGTACAACTAATTCCATAGTTAACAGCCCCTCGGGAATAGTTTATGAGTTTTGTTGAAATATTCTGACTGTTTTATAAAGAACAAACAAGACCTCGTTACTAATACAATTTTGATGGGAAATATTTAAGGGACATTCACGTTTGATTTTGACACATTCTACCAAGTTAATTTTATTACAAACTTTCCCTGGAATATTATTTAGTTCGTGTATTAATATATTCTAGCGACCGTTTTATAGAATGTGGACAAGACTGCTTGTTAACAATTGACACATTCCAGCTCTGTAATGTTTTATAATCATTAACGTCTAATTTTGAATCAAGTGTGTTTAAAAATATTTGGGAATATTTTATGAGTTTTGTTGAAATATTCGAACTATTTTATAAAGAACAAACCAGACTTCGTTACTAATAAATTCCTGATGGGCAATATTTAAGGAATATTCAGGTGTTATTTTGACACATTTTACTAATTTAAATTTATTCAAAGCTTGCTCTGGAATATTATTTACATCGTGTATTAATATATTCTAGCGACCGTTTTATAGAATGTGGAGAAAACTGCTTATTAACAATTAAGACATTCCAGCTCTGTAATGTTTTATAATCATTCACGTCTAATTTTACTTTTAAGTTCAAAAGTAGTTCTACCACCAAAAGTGATCCGACAATTGTTTTGTTTTTGACGTCTAATTTTGAAACATTCCAGTAGATCAGGTGGGTTGAGAAACGCTTGGGAATATTTTATCAGCTTTGTTGGAATATTCGGACTGTTTTATAAAGAACAAACAAGAGCTCGTTACTAATACATTTTTGATGGGCAATATTTAAGGAACATGCACTTTGATTTTGACACATTCTATTTAGTTATGCTTATTCAAAACTTGCTCTGCAATAGTATTTAGATCATGAATTAATATTCTAGGGACCATTTTATAGTGGACAAGACTGCTTGTTAACAATTGACACAATCCAACTCTGTAATGTTTTATAATAATCATTAACGTCTAATTTTGAAACATTCCAGTAGATTAGGTGTGTTTAAAGATGGTTAGGAACATTTTATGAACTCTGTTGGGAAACTAAGACTGTTTTATAAAAAACGGAAGAGACCTCGTTATTATAATACAATCCTGATGGGGAATTACATTCTAGTCTATTTTTTAACATCATGTATTAATATTCTAGCGACCGTTCTATAGAATGTCGACCAGACTGTTTGTTAACAATAGTTGACATATTCCAGCTCTGTAGTGTAGAGCCATGACCACAAATGATTTTTCAATCAGTTTGTAAAGCAAAGTAGAAATAATGAGAAAAAAACTCTATACTTTAGTGTGTCCTACGGATTAATTTATACTAATTTCGCAAAATGTATTACAAGTAATGTACCTGCATAATGATCAAGCCCACGAAATGACAATAATGCTACCGGAAATGTGGTAGTTACATTATGAAAACGAGGTTCTTTTTAGAAACTATGTGAGTGATTTTATGTATAAGTTTCGTGCTGTATCGTTATTACAATGATGTTAAAGCTTAAATTATATAAAATATATAAAAGCACTACCAAACTTGTAGTAATTTCTTCTAACCCAAGTGAAGCAATATTGAAGCATAGATTATGTCCACTTTTCATTAAAGACAAAACTTAAATTTTGTAGATCAGTGTTACTATTTGGCTTCCAGTACAAGATTGGAGAATTCTCACTTTATAAAGCTCGAACGTTTTACACACGTAGCAATAAAAACATGGAGTAGTCGGGTTCTCTAACATATATTACGAACTTTAACAGCACTCGGCGATAAATGGTGAATAGATTAGCGCCAAGCACTCACCCTTGTGTTATTTCAACACTTCAGGTATTTAAATTAGCACAGTTTCTAATAAAACTTTTACTTCATTTCCTCTTCTTACTGCAGTTCTGCGCTTACAAGTGTTTACACGCAAATGTTGAATAACTTACAAGAACCAACTACAGATATACCTTTTATTCAATGCACACGTGTAGCACGAGTCGTAAATAACTGGGTTAATGTTTTTGCTTTAAAAAATGGCTAAACGACATTTAAAAAAAATCACATCAGAATGTCTTTTTTAAGATAAAGAGCAAGATAAATCATCTTCTTGTATTGATTGCTTCGCGACTTAAAGCACTACAATAAAAAGGAAGAAGAAAAATGTAGGACAAATAAAATACCAACAAAGAAATAGGTTGAATCTAGTAGTTCTTGTGGGACATACCCCGAAGAATGGAATAGAAATTTAATGTATTATTACCATACAACCAAACTTTTTTCTTTTGTTCGGTAAATTTACACCGTAATCCCATCAAATTAAGTAGTTAATAAGAAGCTGTACGCAATTTTCCCTGACACTTACATTACCGAAAAAAGCATGTGCTGTAATTCATGCAAATACCAAGTTAGCGAACTGAGAAATTATCATCAGCGAATGATTAATGATGTGAGCATTTTCACACGATTTTAACATTAGCACACACCGATATCTTCAACTACAATCGGTCAATAATAATTAAGAAATTATCTATCATTATAAAAGTTTAATAGGTAAACAAATCTGACAGTGAATGCTTATGATGCAAATTAAGTAACAAACATCCATTCATAGGGCCTGGTCCGCGCTATGATCCAATATGAATAGCAAATGGCTGATAATCTGAAAATCAAAATGCAATTAATCAAGGACCTCAGCATTATTAGCATACGCTATGGCATAGATTGCATAATTCATCCATTATTCAAAGTTTCCAGTACTACAACACATGAGTGATGTGTAATGACTTACTCCGGCCCTGTCTATGAATACCAATCTCTCTCAGATAATAATTGTTTATTGAGTCGATTAAATTTGATTTTTTGCGCACAAGCAACACCTAATTTCCATTCAATGAATACTAACCATTTGGATTATAATATCGCTAAAAAAATATTTTTCACATTACTTACGTCGCTGGAACTAAAAAATAAAATGCGCAACACAAGTGGTGTTAATAAGACTTTGCTAAAAACAAAACGAGGGGGCGAATCCACGCTCATCACGCAGACGGGCGCCGCGTTTTGGCGCCGCGGCCGTCTCAGAGGGTTCCGCAACAATTTTTTATACCATGTCTAATTATGCGTTGGATATTGTACACACAACATTTGGTGTTAACCGAGCATTTGTCAAAAGGAACCGCGACTCGTATACATGTGTTCCACGTGAGAGTGTGCTCAAGATATGCACGTTATAACATTTAAAACTAGACCACCCACCGCAAATGCTCAGTGCAATTATGCCATTTAGATCAGAGCAATGATAACGTATAATGAATAATCTAATTACGGGACAGAAACAGAAATTTTTATTTTAGTCGTTCACGGTCGCCTAAGGTCGCAATTACCTTATTTACATGTACGCTTTAAATTATTATTTTCAAAAATGTAGTTTTTTGCTGCGGTATAAAAATATCAAAGCTTTTAAATACATTCTTGCGTTAACAAGAGTAGTACTAACACGAAATAAATATCTCAATAATAATTCTGATAATATTTATTTTTTCCAGTCCAATACCTAACGATCTTAGATCCTAGATTTTTATTTTATTACTAGCATTTAATTCTCAAATCAAGTCGTTTATAAATTAATATGTGGCGTGACCCTTAAATCTGTCAAAAATTTATAAGTAGAAACAGTATTTTGAATTCGAATGTGAATTTCCGCATACCCCAGGTTTGTTTATATCATGCGGTCAACAAAAATCGACGACGAAGCAAGCGTTGGAATCTTCAAGTCATGTCTGCATTTATATTACACGCGCATGTAGTGCTGGTTACGGGTAAACAATAACATGTCATTCTGAACGTGGACACTTACTAAAGTCACATTGTTTTGAGCCTATCGACTCCCGAAACTAGTAAAGATATCCTTGCCACCTTTGACTTTGACGACTCATCAGTAGGGTAAAACTACTACACGTCATACGTTTTTTAATCCATAGTCCACTTGACGTCGTTTTTTGTTGAACGCACGATATATTAATGATGCACAGAGGTCGCCGAAAACGAATTTAGTCAAAGTTGGCTTCACACGGAAAGCTTTTACTGTCTTTGATCGTATGATCCCTTTATTCGATTGAACTTTCAAACTCGTCAAACTTGCGAATTTTAAAATTTAAAATGGTTTTCGCTGTGCAGCATAAAACATTGAATCATATTTCCGAAATGGAGTTAAAATTGAAGGAGAACGGAATTTCAGCAGCGGTGCTTGTTTGGAAAAAATTTCCTAACCTCATTTTTGTGGTTTCCGATTTTTACAATGTTCGAAACACTGTACCCTTATTTCGTGAAACTGGAAGTGTTCATCATAAAATAGGAGCTGGACGACCAACACTGTCAATGACTTCATTAAGGCGTCTCTCCCAAAAAGTTGGTTTGTCTTTGGGCACCTGCCATAAAATTGTGAGAAAGCAACTCCAGTTGTATAAAATGATGACAACTTGTCTTAAAACGTTGTTCTCAGATGAGGCTTGGTTTCATTTTTCCGATAGAGATTTGCAGTAGTCAAACATTAGTACCAAGTTCTCAAAATGTGTTTGTAGGTTACGTCAACTGTCAGAATATGAGGCTTTGGATTAGTGAAAATCCACATAATCTGTTTCGTGGAACACCTCTACATCCCACCAAAACTGTACCATTCAGAATCCCCTTTAGACCTTACAAAATGTTTTTAACAATACGAAGAAACGTTTAAATCTGCGTTTTCAGCAATTTTGTAACCTCTTTTAAAATTAACTAAATCACAAATCTGCAAAATTTATTTTATGTTTTCGTTGGTATAATTGGGGACACTCAACATTGGACACCATTTTTTGACATTGATTCAAAAAATCATTGTAATTAATTACTTTACTGTCAACTGTATTGTCAACTGATGCTGATGACGTTACGTGTCATTTAACATTTGTGTCTGACACACTGACAATTGGTAAAAATAAGGTTATGTTACAAAGACTGCTTTACATCTTATTATCCATTTTTATAAACAATTGTCAAAATGTGATCATGTTTGTATAAGCAACAGTAATTTTTGGTTGGTCACATTAAATGTCAAATGCTGACATTTATTCCATCGTGGTCACATGCACGATGCAATTTCATGATAAGTCGTCAACCACTTTGACATCTATGAAGCTCGGTCCGGAAGGACATATTTTTAGATGATACAGCCTGGTCTTTAATTGCATTTTGACATTGACAATTGTTTATATAAAAAAATTTATAGTAAATTCCAGTGTCACAAATCATGTCTAATGTGGTGTGCCCCAACTGCAAACCAGCTAAAAGTTGTCATAACAGCAAATTGTCATAATGCAATCAATAATACACGCCAGTATCTTCGTATGCACTAATCGAAAGAATACGTTCAAAATTTCATAGCAAGAGTTATTTATTAAAGTTCAAGTAGTTAGACTTGACATTTCTAAAAATAAGTCTTTTAAACTACGACAAGCGACTTTTCGTGAATGACCAACACATGTTCTGATGACTCTAATTACGGATGGATCTTAACTTTATGGCATTAAACTAGAGTGCTTATAAACTTTCAAGAAATGGCTTGACTGTCTGTAAACAACAATGTTGTCACTTAATAATAATATGCTCCAGACTTTGTTGTCCAAATAACTTGGACCTCAAAATTTAAAATATGCTACAGCTATATGTATACAGGGTGTAACAGATATAAAGTATTAAAATTTTAATCGGTAATAGAATTTAATGTTTGTCCTAAACCCCGTAGTTATCAAAGTTTTGACGTTAATTTAGTTACCCGCCACTGAACGACTGGGCTTATGATAATAATCACAACAAAAGACTTTATAAAACATTCGGAAACAATCTATACCGCCCGACGTAAATAAACTAAAATAAGAAAACCTACCTACTCAACGTCTTATTACTTCAACATTCAATGCTATATTGATGGAAAATGAAAATTGTGGGGCCTAACAGCATGCGGATTTTCGTCTGCCCATTGGGCACACGCCGGCATCTTTTATGATTAATAACCTTAAAAACGACAGTAAAATACAAAAACACGCCCGGTTGAGTTGCTCTAATATGAGTATTGTGAATTTATCAACAGTTAACTGCACTCGAGTGTGCAAAAAATCTAGGAACTTAATTAGGACGCTGACTTTTCCGAACAGAACCAATTGATTCTCAGTAGGTCAAATTATAATAAATCTCCAAATGCGGCTCGTGAATTTGTAGTCGAGAAAAATGTTAAAAAAGTGAGTTTTCGGAAAAATGGCAGATAGAAATTTTGTTGCTTTTGTCTTTATCTGGATAAATTTTGGATACCTAATTCTGTTACACCCTGTATATAAACCCTCACTAAGATGTCTAGTGGGGAGGGGGGTTAATCCATATAATAAAAATGAAATGCTGTTCTTTGGTAAGCGGATTACTTGAGAATGGCTGGACCGATTTGGACAACATTTTTGGTTGAATCTTATACTCTCGGGATGAATGTTTTTAATGGAAAAAAAATCTGTATCTAAAATCTATCTATCTAATCTACTTTTGTGTTGTTTGGCGATCTGTCCAAAAACAAATTCATTGAAATTTTGTCTGTCGGGTCAACTAGTTATTTTAATAAAACACTCCAAGAAACTAATCTAGTCACATTTTAACAAAAAGTTTTTATATTTTAAAACAAGAACAGCAACAGAATACATATATTATTATTAGATAAAAAAGGCAGAATCTACGAAGGCGCTGAACGGACATGAATGGAAAAATAAGTGTAAACGTTTTTTTTTCTGGCAATTCCGACTTTTTTCTGGCAGTTCCGATTTTTTCTGGCAGTTCTGACGTTTTTTCTGGCAATTCCGACTTTTTTCTGGCAATTCTAACTTTTTCTGGCAATTCCGAGTTTTTTCTGGCAATTCTGACTTTTTTCTGGCAATTCTGACTTTTTTCTGGCAATTCCGACAGGGGTAGGACGATGGCACTGTTTTGTTGCCCAAACTTAAAATATGAACCACATTTTTGACCACATATTTGGAGTACGTTTCTTAAGGGGTCGATCGCGTAGCGCGGGGCACCAATTTCAATGATCCACGGAAAAACAAATTTTCACAGACGATAACTTCCGTGAATTACTGAAATTGGTGCCTCGCGCTACACTCGACCACTTAAAAAACCATACTCCAAGAAGGTCATATTTCCCTGTACGTGAAACTCGAAATGTGGGAAGTATCTCTTATTTTAAGATTTTATGAATGATAAACGGAAAAACAAATTTTCACAGACGCCAACTTTAATAGATCACTGAAATTGATGCCTCGCGCAACGCGCTCGACCCCTCAAAAAAACATACTCTAAAAAGGTCATATTTCCTTGTCCTACGTGAAACTCGAAATGTGGACAGTATTTCATCTTTTAAGTTTGGGCAATAAAACAGAACCATTGTACGAAGGCGCTAAACGAACATGAATGGAAAGATAACTGACAACGACGACGGCAACTTCCATGGATCACTGAAATTGGGGCCTCGAGTTTTACGTACAGGAAAATATGACCTTCTTGGAGTATGTTTCTTTAAGTGGTCTAGCGCGTAGCGCGAGGCACTAATTTCAATGATCCACAGAAAAACAAATTTTTACAGACGGTAACTTCCGTGGATCACTGAAATTGGTGCTTCGTGCTATGCGCTCGACCACTATAGACATTCTGTCTATTGGAAATAAACTTCTATTATCATTATTCTATTATTATTATTAAAGAAACATACTCCAAAAAGGTCATATTCCCCTCGACTCCTTAAGGAAACATCTCCAAAAAAGTCATATTTCCTTGTACGGGAAACTCAAAATGGAGACACTATTTCATCTTTTAAGTTTGGGCAACAAAACAGCACCATTGTCCTATCCCTGTCGCAATTGCCAGAAAAAAGTCGGAATTGGTAGAAAAAAAATCGTTGTCAGTTATTTTTCCATTCAAGTCCGTTCAGCGCCTTCGTAAGAATCATATTCGCAATTTAGGTTCAACAACCAAATTTAAAAAATATCGTTGATAATGCTACTTAATGACGAGTTTTGAGAATGTTCCGTTGAGATTGGTTTGTCTAATAATGATGGTCACAGTAGCGGAGTTATATGACGATGAAGTTGACAGTTTTACGTAAAAGCAAAATGCAAAAGTAGCGACTGTGTTATCATCACATAGTTTATTACGTGACGAGACTAAAAAACAACTAAACAATAACACAATCAGTGAAACGCAAAAACAACAAAAACAGAATTAAATTAAAACAGAAACAGCAATAAAATAATATATTGTTTTTAGATCAAAATTTCATAGGTTCAGCAACCAAATTTAAAAATTATTGTTGAGAATTGATTCGTCTAATAATGATAGTTACTGTAGCGGAGTTATATGACAATGAAGTTGTCAGTTCTACGCAATAGCGACATGCAAAGAAGTCGATAAAACGTCTCTAGAAAATGCATTAATGACATTTCAGCCGGACCCTGCTCAGCCGAATGGCCAAGATTTGAAGCGATGAAGACGCTGTCCCCATTTGTTTTCGTTCACCCCATTTCTTTTTTCGGTCCATTGTTTTTACTTTCTTTTTATCGGTTTCCAATAATTTTAATTTTAATTTACCTTTTCTTCCCAACGTGTTCTAGTTTAAGTTTTAAATTGTAGATTTCTCATTTCAGATTCCATTTCAGATTGCAGATTTACAATTCCCAGTTTTAGACTTTCACACTCACTAATTACGGATTTCACATTCACTATTGCAAATTTCCAACTACAAGTTTTTGATCTAAAATGTATATTTTAGGTTTCAATTTGAGGGTTGTAAACATTCCAGATTTCGAATAGACGGTAAAATCATGATGCTTAATTCAATCGACTGACTCCAGCTTTGATAAAAATGATTGACCGTCTAGGAGCTACTTTAGACGCTAGATTTTAAATTCCAGAATGCAAAACTCCGATTTCAGGTTTCAGATTTAGAATGTAGAAGGCTTTAGGCTTCAGATTCCAAATTTCGGGTTGTTGGGGTCACATTCCAGATATTGGATTTCGTATTTCAGATTTCAGAAAACAGATCTTCAGGCTTTAGATATTGAGACGGCAGCGCGACGGCACCGGAAGCGAATGATGTCATGATGATCTCACCACGTATGGTAACGTAATTAATCTGGAACAGTCCACATGAGAACGTCTGGGAATAATTGTTCACATAGGATGCTCTCATGAGTCTAGAAGACTCTGTGGCGGTTATCTCATACTATACCACGCTCGTACAAGAGAATGATCTCATTCTTCTGGAATAATCCATTGCGCCGAAAACATGATCTCATGATTCCGGAAATAGAAGAAATCGAGAACGCCGGGAGCGGTATAAGAAGGGATCAAACGACGGAGCAAGTCAGTCGATTGGTAGCATCGTGAACAAGTGATCAGCGCGTGATATTGTGAAAGTCTGTACATAGTGAAAAGTTACTCTTAGTAAACTTTTCAATAAAAGTTTGTAACTACGGTGTGCACCAGAATATTTCTTTAAATCCTCGAACCCGCCCGGCTCAGGCTACTTTACAATATATTATACTAGATTCAAAATTTCACATTCCGGATTATTCCACATTCCTAATTTCACATTCCAGACTCAATTTCAAGTGTAGTACATTATTAGGTTTCAGATTGGGAATTTCCGATTTTAGTTAGATTTTACATTTAAAATGCAAATTTCAAGTTTGTTGTGGATGTCAGATTTCTGATTTCAAATTTCATATTCAGAATGCAGATTTCAAAATTCCTATTTACCTTTAATTCAAACCCTCCAAACATATACAACAAAAATATAAAAACAAGAAGGTCGCCACACGAAATTAAATCTTTGTTGTTTTTATTCTTGAAATTTTGTTTGTTGAAGCAATATTAGAACAATGTTTGTACTTTTTATTATGTGATTATGCAAAAATATTTAGGTGATGTTAGTAAGTGATTATGAACATGTTTCAAAACGAGTTCAGTAAGTACAAATAAGTATGTAGATATCGATATGAATGTCTGAAATTTAGATGAATACTATCGCGAGAAGAATATTTTTTGATATCAAATTTGTGACAATGACATAAGTTTGCTTTAACGAATACAGGGTGTTTCATAAGTAAACGGCAATCTCCGAGATTATGAATATCAACGATAAGAGAAATGTATTGGGAAGTTTTTTATTTTCTAAAACGTCTGGTTTAAAAATGCCGATGGTTTTAAATGGACCAACAGAAAGACAGAAAATGAATTTTCACTAAAAAATATATGAAGTGATCGATGTTAGACCATGGCGAGACATTTGTCAAATGTGACGTTCACTCAGTGGCGTTCTATTATTACTACAAATTTGTCTTGTCGTGTTTTACGAAAATTTTAGAAATTTTTCAAAAACAACTGCAAAATAACCGTTTTTTAGCGTCTACGAATTAGCGTATTAAGTATTGCCGTTTACTTACGAAACACCCTGTAGAGTATTGCATATTTAATCATTTAACGACACTTTAATGTCCAACATTAATCAAAATGACAACAAAGCATCAACTACATCGTTTTTTCTGAAATGTCAAAAAATGAAAATAAATTTACTTAGTCCGGGTTTGGACCGCGTTTAATTAGAATTTTTATTAAGAATTCTCGACGTTTCGTCCA
Source organism: Diaperis boleti (assembly GCA_963583935.1). NCBI lineage: Eukaryota > Metazoa > Arthropoda > Insecta > Coleoptera > Tenebrionidae > Diaperis > Diaperis boleti. The sequence continues at coordinate 72,305,299 of OY757242.1, read as the reverse complement.
CTTTTGTAAAAAGCCTCTTTAGGAGAAGAGATGAAGACAGTAATTCAGTATGTCACAAATACGACGATCTCCAAGAGAACCATGTAGTTAATTTTGTTATTTTGTACCTTCCTCCAAATATTATCACCAACTAAAGATCTGATTCCAATTTGTTTTCATGTGAGGAAATCAGATAAATAAATCTATTTTTTGTGTGTTCTGAGCTGAAACTGTCATTTCATCAATTTTAAGCTTCATCCTTTGGACCAATCAGCGCTCACTGCTGTCATCGGGTGAAATAGCGAGTTTAGACACGGTTTCGTGAGATTAAAAACTATTAAATTTGGTCTACGGTCTAGAGGAATAAATGCTACTTTTAAACTTAGTATAGACATATTGTCCTAGATTTAACTACATACCATGAGATCATTTAAATTATAAATTAGAGTATGCTGTGAAATTTAAATTAGGTTGGCACTTCTAACTTTTGACAATTTGATTTTCAAAATTTGAATGTCAAAGCGACTTCAAAAAAACGGCAACAGAATGGTGAATTTCGTGATGTTAGTGTGTTGTAGTGGAGCGAGTGTGTCAAGTCCGGACTTGACAATTCTAGATTATTTCATTTTCCCGTATTTAAAAATAACCCGCACAATCTTGAAGAACTGCAAGAGGCAATTTTTAATGCATGCAACGCTATAACCTTTCTGATGTTGGAAAATGCAAAATATGAAACGGAAAGTTAATTAAAGTCCTGCATTGAAGCTGGGGGAGAACACTTTGAACATTTGCTGTAATTTTCAATAAACCTACATTATTTGTTCGTGTTTTATTTTCTTTAAATTAAAACAATTTAACATGAGAAACGTAAACGTCACAATGTTTACGATAACCTCAAATTTTACTCTGTCAGTCAATTTGCAGGCTGAACCATTGCGTAAAAAAAGCGCTCTACTCTAATTTACAATTTAAATGATCTCATGGTATACACATGGGCGTCTGTGAGTATATATAATTCATTTTTTTATATGTCCACTCATGTGGCAACCTCGATCGAAAATACAAGTGAGAACATGGCTGAGGCATGGTTGGTGTTTTATCTGTCATTGTAAACAAAAATTAGATTAGGTACTCCGAGAATGACAGAAACAATCTTTGAGAGCTTTTCTTGTTATTGTCGATTACTGAGCGTTTTATATTTTTAAATTCATTGAAACAGTTTATTAGATCAGGCTTTAATTTGTTTGTTCAACAAATGTTTTGGTTTCGCGGCATAATCCAATTTATTCTAATTTAACTGTCTCTGTAACATGTTTGCGCTACACGCTGTCGAGCTGACGTGTCACTGACAGTTGACAATAAATGTAATCCAAGTTATTATCAACACATTTTTTTATTTACATTAATATAGGATTTTTTGTTTTAGGAAACAATGCGACAGTAGTGGACAAATAATAAAAAAATTGACTATTATAGTCAAGTAAGAATTATGATTTCAAATTTGTGACCAACTTAACCAAACAATGTATTATTAAATTATTGAAGAAATAAAAAACGCAGGAGTTTTTACACACCTTTAACTTATTGATTTATATAAATTTATAAACATTCAAATTTAAAAACTATTAAACTTAATTATTCTGCAGAGGTATATGTTACAGTAATTAATCAATAAAAAAGAATACAATATTGATGCGGACAAGCTGTATGTAAGTCAACCCTGTATGTTGAAGGTCAAGGGGGCAAATGCAGAAGACATGCGTGAACACGAAAGAAATCGTCAGAATATAAAAAAGGGTAAAAGATCGTTCCTTTTGCGAGCACGCCTCCGAGCGTTATCACAGTCCAAAACTGCGTCCCTCGTGATAAAATTGAGAGTTTGTAATTGTAGATACCTATACATACTCAGGGCAATTTGGCCAATTAATTTATCACGGTAGTGGTTGAACTGCAAGTAAAGGAAATTCGAAAAATTGTGTTAACATTATGGCAGAAGTAATAATAAGTTCTTTCCCGTGTTAAAATTAGCAGGTAGAGTAGGATTCGGACTGAGCCGACCAGGAGATCCGATTAGTTCACGGAGACCCCTTCGAGATCGAGCCCTCAGACAAGCATCCCACGAGTTAGTTCCTTCAAGGTCGCGAGCCAAGGACAAGAAAAAACACAACATTGCTAGATAAGATTTAGTAAAGAGAGACGTATTCACCCTATAACAATTTTTCTGTTAAAAACTAAAAGCAAAAATATCATTTTTGAGAGCAAAAGCTTTGCAATAATTCGAATCAAGTATGTTATGATTTTATAAAATTAATCTGGAAGGCTGAAGGTCTTTGTTTTAAACGTCAAATTTGTTAAATGACAAGTCAGTATCGTTGACAATGACGCGCAGTGGGAAAAAAATTCCATAGATCCAACATCAAGGATCTTTCAAATTTAGCAAGAAAGGAAAGACCGAGAAAAACAACAGAAAGAGTTGGCAGAACCATTAAAAATGAATGAATTGGAATATTAAAAAACTTAATGAAGAATGTTCTTAACCTTAGTCGCTGGACTCTTGGATGTCTGTTGGAGATATTCCTGTTTAGAAACCATTAATAAACAACAAAAATCGCAAAGCTCGTATGGAATTTGCAAAGGACCATTTGGTAGGTGTATGGGTTGATGACGAAAGGTCACAAGTGCTTTGGTCAGATGAATCAAAGTTTTTACTTTTTGGTATGTTATGGAAAACGTTATATTCGACGTCCCAAAACGAAAGATTTAATTCATGGGGCCAACAATAAACATGGAGATGTTAGCGTCTGTGTATGGTTGTTTCTCATCTTTCATCAGGTGTTGTCCTTTGATGCAGATTAATGGGAAAATGGATGTTGTAAGATTTAAAAACATTTTGGAAGATGTGATGTTGCCATATACACAAGAAAATATGGGTAGAGTGGATTTATCTAATTAAAAATGACCAAAAACACAATAAATCTCGATTGGTTACTAATGTTCCAGTGGTCAAGTCAGTCTCCTCAATAATGGCCAAATATAAGTTTTTGTTACTATATTATTATTTTTTTTTATCTGCATAAAATTTAAATATTATCTGTGCTTCAATTCAGAATATTGCTGATCCAATTTAGTAGCCTAGTCTTCTAAATTGAACCATTTGCAGACCTTCCGAAAATATTTTTTGTTGTTAATAATATAATATTTATCCGTCAAATTAATTTTTCTGAAAATAGGCGGCTGGAATCATGTCACCAACTTATTAAAAATAATTTCTATTGAAGATTGCGGCGACATCTGGTGCGCAGTAGTCTTACATAGTGGTATAATTTTGTGTAAACAGGGATCTAACAGAAATCCTGAAAAATCTATAACAGATTTTTACACTAATTTACAATAATAAATTAATTTAAAAACTGGTGCATTATTGGCAAATAATTTCGCCTTTAAATTGTTAGAAAAATTTAATCATTGAGTGGCCCAAGGAAATGGTTTGTACTTTATTTTAAACAAATTTATCAAAGCAGCAAATAAATGTCAAAATTTATCTCGCGGTCGATATTGCAGCGCTCTTTGTTATCGCGACCTTTTGACAGATTGTCAAAAGTGACAGATAGAGTTGAATAATATGTTTATGTGCCAAAATGTTACAAAAATAGTCGACAACTTGTAAATTACATCCAACGTTGACTTAAAACGCCGAATAATGAGTGATAAAGACAGAAACTGTGCAAATGAAGCGGTTGAAAAGATTATCGTTAACATGACTGCCGAAATGCAAAACACAGATGGTCAGTATGCTCCTTTAGGCTTTTCCGCTCCTGCCGCGGATCCCTTGAATTGGAATCAATCACCTTACGTGAATAACTTTAGCTCTTATCACTCAACGCCTGATTTACAAATGGGATACATGCCCATTCAGCAGTTCACCCCTTCCTACAACTACATGCAACAGCCCCATCATTTTGACATAAACGAGTACAATAAGAACTTGGATCCCCTTAACTTGAAGTACAAGATGTTTGAACCGATGCCGAAAAGCAGTAACGATGCTGGTGTTTATAGAAACGAATATGCAATATTGAACGCAAATCTGCACCAGCCTGAACATCATGTCTTGCAAAATCAGCATGAAACAGTGCCTCAAACCAGTAACCACACACACTTGATTGAGAATTTGGTCGGAAACTGGGTGCCTAACACTACCGGGACGTATTCGCCTTTTGGGAATGTCGAACCGTTTAAACCAAATGTAAATGTGTTTGAACAGTTATCAGAGAAGGAAAACCATGAACAAAATGTATTGGATCAACCAGTTGAAGACAAACAAATTAACTTCACTCGAAACAATAGGAAGCCAAGGATGGTGGCAGAGGTCAAACCTATGCGACCAAGTTACTCTGATGTTCTAACAAAGCCGGTTCCTCCAACTGTGAGCAAACAAACAAAAGCTGATCCCAAGGATGCAAAACAGAAGAAAGATACCAACAAAAAGAATGGCAAAACTGAGAAGACACAAAAAGTTACCAGTACACTTAACAGGAGCAATACTAACTCTGATATTAAAGATATCCCGATCTCTGAAAAAACCGCATTTATTAAAACCACCACTGATAAAGATAAACGCGTCAGGAACACACAGCTGAATCGAAAATGGGCGTCATTGGACAACATCAACGAACCAGTCAACAACACTAAGGTTGATGATACCAAAAAAAAGAAAAGTGATGATGGTGCAAACAAGAATTTAACACAAAAACCCAACCTTCGTAAGGTTGTAAAAAATAATGGTGACACAACCGACAATGAACCCAACAACAGCAGGAATGACACGTACGTTAACAAGAACGGTATCAAGAAGGTCAACAAATTCTCGAGCAGACCCAAAAATTCCGAATCTTTTGGGAGCAACGAGAGACCTGTTGGGAAAAGAAACCAGCGCCCGCGCAAACGCGAAAACAATGTTTTCTTGGGTGAGTCAATTATGATTTAAAATTTGTAATTATTGACGTCAACAATACAAGGTTGATTATAAAGCACTAATGTAAATGTCCATATTACATTCCGTATTATAGGTGGAATGTGCATGTAATCAGTAAACGTATGCGCTACAGTAGTTTTAATGACTGTTTGGTTTATACAGGAATTGCCAGCCAAAAACTGCAGCACTACATGAAAGGATGGTGGAAGATCATCACAGTGTTCCTACTCTGGCTAATTCATTTGATCTCAGACATCTGCAGCTTGAGCGTACACATCAGTCGCGACATGTAAGCCCCAATCCATGAGTTGCACAAAAATTGTTAAAATTTTTAACAGGGCTTCCAACTTTTGGATTTGGTTAGTGGTCCACTGGGCTTTGTTTGTAGATACTGTGGTAACGATCGTTAAACGCATTCGCATATTGTCGTGGGTGTGGGAAAAGTTCAAAAAGCCGGAAAAACCAGCTAAAGAAACCAATAGGAGTTTTATACATAGTGGACTGCAAAATAATATAAACATGCCGACGACGGGGGAGGAAGCGATGAAACGACTTTTAGCTTGTAAAGGCAAAGATCCGTATAGCATCTTGGGGGTTACGCCGACCTGTACAGATGATGATATAAAGAGGTACTACAAGAGGCAAGCCTTCCTGGTCCATCCAGATAAGAACCAGCAACCTGGGGCTGAAGAAGCCTTCAAAATTTTAGTGCACGCGTTTGATATGATCGGGGAACCAGAGAGGAGAGCTGCCTATGATAAAGGTAAATGTGTCATTGTTTAAGGTGAGGTTGTTTCTACCTTATTTTATTTTAATGGTTCATGTTGATAAGTATAACAGTTTTGTTTAATCCTTCTAATGATGTGTTATATATTATGTAAGTACATGGATAAAAACTTATTGTTAGTCCAAATTGGGGAGAATTGAGGTTTGTCTACTTTTTCGCCTTATCTTGTTATTTTATTATTATGGGCGAATGTATGTAATAAATATTTGTAGATGCCTTTAGATAAAACTTTGTGTCGGCAGATTAACGAGATCTGAAGGTAATAATTAGTTTTCCAACAGATATTCAAAATCCAATTATTTTATGATAATATAATTTGTTAAAAAAAATCCGAAAATTGACGCAATGAGGGTGTTTAAAATGGGCGACAATAAATTGAGAATGATTCTTCTTTCTTTCTCAACGACCGTGCAAAAACAGTTATTTTTGGACCATTCTGTGTGTAGAAAGTATTTCATTATTGCACTAGTGAAATAAAAACTAGTTCTGGGGCGATAGTATAAAAAGTTTTGTATACAACACGTGTAAAAAGTGGGATGGCACTCGGAGTGTTGTGCAACTCGATCTCGGGTATTGTGAGTCAGTTTTCATGTCGGGTGCAATAAGCTTTTACAATTGTTGCATAAATATTTTCTATAATCGCGCAAAAACAGGTCATTTTAAACACAATTTTGGGTGTAAAAAGTATTTTTAAACAGTTTTATTTAGCTTGCCTTGTTGGTGTCTTGTGTGGTTCAAATCTAGTATTTTTTTTATTATTGCACTAGTTTAATAATAGCATATACGAGTGCGCTGTCATGACATGAAAAGTGACAACGCACGAGTACTGAAAAGCGTTTTTTTATTCGATCACACAAAATGAGAAAAAAGACGAATTTACATCAAATTTTAGGGTTAGTTTGACAGCTGACAAACAAATACAAAAGAGATTATAAATTCGTAATTTAACAGTTTCTTTGCATCAGTGGTATCTGTAGGATTTGTAAATAAAAATGTTATAAATTTGATGAAAGATTGACGAGTAAAATGTTATATTTTCTAAAAAAGTGAGTTCTGGGACGATCATAGAAAAATACAACACGTTGACAACAAATTTTATAAAATTCAAACGTCAAATTGACAATAAAGCATAGACTACAGAATTTTAGAAATGATAAAGAAATTAGATTTTCTGTCTACGACCATATAAGCGACTTTTGAAAATATAAAAAATTTTGAGTTTGTAAAAATTCATTTTTGACCCTTCAGGTTTGGACTCGTTTTGTTTTCGGACCTGGAAACCTCATATTTATTGGTGTCGCCTGTGTAATTCCTAGATATGTATTACCACAACAAAAAATCCGACAGTTTTTGGATATGGGACCATCAAGGCGGCTTAAAATGGATCAACCCCGCATATAGTTTTTTTAAACCGAAAATTTTCGGTTTAATATTAACCGTCAAGATGTCTTAAAATTGTCCGAAGGACCTCGTTTGATGATATTGGATATGAAAGTAACCATATCTACGAAGCAACCTACTTGTCGAAAGTTGACGTTATCACTACAGTTACATTGTGAAATATATCGCCACGTTTCCGGTTCTATATCACAACCCATCTGGTTTTATATCAAAACAATTTCGATTTCACTTGACAACAGCCATGACACCTTTTTTTGGAAATGCATTTAATAACTTTAATTGAGGTCAAATGTGAAAAAAATGTGATGACCCGTAAATTTAAGAGGAAAAAGAGGGGACAAGCTAATATTTCAGTGGCGAATGTTAAGCTAAATGTTTTGAACGAAAATGTAAAATTTGTAAATTTTGATAGTAAATTACAAAATTTTGCAAAAATTTTGATCTGAAAAATCGTTTGACTTTTGTTGGGTGCGTGAGAGTAATCTTATTATTGCTTTTAGTTAATGTTCATTTCTAATGTATCTATAACTATGTATGTATATATCTGCATAATGTTCGCAATCGTCTAAAAAATAGTGTTCATAACTTGTTCGAAAGTGAAAATATCGTGCTCGTGTGATTTTCCTCACTCGGTTTCGCCTCGTTCGTCAAATTTCATACTCGCATAATATGTTTCATTTTCGACACTAGTTACGAAAACTACTTAATTCAATTAATTGTGTCGCAACCTATAAGCGATTTTTCATAATAATTATTATCAAAGTTTTGAGTTTGGGAAATAGTATATTTCGATACAAGTGTGTTGACAGCGCACGAGTATTGAACAGTATTTTTTTTGTATTCGTGCATCAAAGTCTGAGGTTACGTTTGAGTGCAATAAAAAATATACATAGACGTCACAGAAATGCGTATGTTCAACAGCGCGTAACTCACACACACAAACACATATTCGTGTAGTTTTTTTTAAATAAGACCTTTTCAACGGTGTATACAGGGTGATTCACGAAGTGTAGTAGATATTTAAACCTCAAATTATGCGCCCTAAACGTAGTTGTATATAATGTAAAGTTGAAAAATTAATGGCAAGCAGCGATGCACTCAAAACATTTTGATTTATTTTCGGCAAAAAAACTGCATACTTACGATACTAGCCATTGTAAACATATCGGTTTTTTATTAACAAACCTTTTCCGACTGACAAAAACTACTATTGCTTTCAATTGAAAAAGATAAAGACTCAAGGCCAACGTAGGTACCGTTTATAAAAATTGTAAATTTATTTTTAGATACTATCGGTTCGGTGACGCTCCGGTCACGCTCCAGTCACGGTCCAGTAAATTGGTGTACTATCAACGGTCTTGTTTCGGTCAATGGCATACATTTGAGGATCCTACTTTTTAATCAGTTTTTCCCCTAAAACAAATTACGATTAGTTCAGTTCATCAGTTAGTATGCTCATCACACTGATGATGCCAATATTGTTGGCGAAACGTGCGTCGGTAATTTTAATAAAAATTATTTTTGGTGTTTCAGGGGAAAAACTGATTAAAAAGTAGACACAAAAGTAAAAACGAATCGCAAAAATTGTCGGTAAAATTTTGACCTCTCGTCCTATTACTATTGAAAACTCTTCCATAACCACAATGAACAAAACAAAAAAATAATTACGCATATCCATTCAGTTCATACAAAAATCCCATAGAAAAAGCATGGCATAGCATAAAAGGACCAATACTAGAGCTAGACTAGCAGTGTTACATCGGGACGGTTCGCTCTCGGTCCGGTAAAGTATTGTGGCGAAGAATCACCGAGGTCAATTTACCGAACCGATAGTATGAATCAAGCCTAAGGGTTTTTCAAAATATCAAAATTTTGAGTATGGAAAAATAATTCTTACAATTATTTAATCAAATATACTCGGTTTGCAAAAAAATATTGTTTTGGTAAAAAAAACTCTTTAATGTTTGAATAACGAAGAATAAATGAATTCTCTTTATTATTTTTAATGTTTATATTTCATAAAATATTCTCCATAATAACGAATAAAAAATATACTGTGCAATTGGAAAATATAAAGTTGACTGTCATCTCTCAAAAATTAATCGTCAAAGTTCTGTAAGTGGTGATGAAGTGTTTCTATGCCCAATTTATTTGATAAGTCACTGGTTCAAATCGGATTACAAATAAGCAGGAAACAAATTTATCGGTCACATTCTTGTTTTGCTCCAATCTTAAAATTATGTAGTTACATATTTTCGATACACCAGGGCTTCTATTTTTTACTTGGACCCTTTAGTTCTATCTGACCTTCTCTATATTGGCTTTCAAGGTGCTCTCATTTAATAATAATTTTTCAATAAAGTTGTCCCTCCTTTCCGGCACTCTTTTAGTTTCACATCTTTATTCTCCACCACTAGTACTTTTTTCTGCTGTTTTTGTTTCCTAATGACATTTTTATGCTTACCAAGTTTTATGTAAACTGAATTGTTGACAGCTCTTTTTTTTTCATTAAACAAACAATAGTACATTATTATACGAGTTTAACAAGAGGCCTGATTGTGACATGAGTGGGTTTGGGGCACGACGAGCGCAGCGAGAAGTGCCCCAATAGAACGAATGTCACAATGCCTCGTTAAACGAGTGTAATATACTATTTTTTCTACTTTGGAGCTGTTCGTTTTATGAAAATGTTAGAATAATGCTTTTTAAATATTCTAGGGAGTTTTAGGATTAGGTAGTATTGGTTGTGTTTGTGGTTATATTTTTTATCTGAAAAGATGACAGTTGGCTTGACCTCGACAGGAGTTGACTAGAAATGCTCAATACCAGCGTAATACGTATAAAGAAAAACACCAAAAACAGTTTCACAAAAGGTTCCTTTGTGACACTACTTTTAGTTTCACAAAAACTCAATTATGACACCAAAGTAGAAAAATATATTATGTAAAAGATCTTTACTTTTACTTTCCTTGTTGATTCTACTATTGTTTTTATTGGAGTGAATCTTCTTTACACTCGATACTGTAAGTTAAAATTAGTGTCAAACCATTGAATATCAATACTCGTAAGTCTAGTGTTTATATTCAATGGTCAAACTAACGAAAATCTAAAACGCTGAGGACTGGTTTTCGTTACTCTTAAACGACTTTTTTTTTTAATTAATTGAATTCAATTGGAATTATCAAAATTTGACATTTTTATTATTGTGTCTTATTTATTCTACTTTCTTCTGTATTCTCCCCGATTCTTTCATTTCTTTCTTTTTTTATATTTATTTTATTTGGTCATATTTTAATGTCTAACTTGAATAATAAAAATTCATGATGGAAAGAAAAATTATTTTTCGATACGTATTTTCTGTGGTATTTTGGTACAATTTAATTGCGTAATAAATACTTATTACCGACAAAACTTTAAAATTTTGTAATCGTATTTTTAGATGATCTACATAGGAACGAGTGTAATACAACGTTTTATGGTTCGACACAACCCCGTCAAGCCTTTAAATTGCTTAGAGTCTATATAAATAGTGTGATTTCCTAATGTCAAACCTATTTTCATAATTTTGGAACTGTACAATTATTGCATAAATTACTAGCTTTCAAATATAGGATTTTTTGTTTTCATAATTGCATGTTTTCGTAATTTCATAATTTGAAAATTTTACAATTTCATTATTTCTAAACCACGTGACCGCAATAGATATTTAGGTAACCAGTTATGAAAAGAGCGATATTGTTCAACAAGCTGAATATTTGCCAAAACGAGCGCCAGCGAGTTTTGCAAATTACGCGAGTTGAACAATATCGCATTTTCATAACGTGTTTACGTACGTTTTATCTAATTCCGTAAATAAATCGTTCTTTCCACTGAGTATTATACTTACATACGTGTACAAATAATAATTCGACATTGTCAACATCTAAAATCAAATAAGTGTGTAACTAAGTATTTCAAAAACATCTGTCATAAAAAAAAATGAATGTTGATTCCGATTCCGAAATACCTTCAGATATTGAAGAAGGTGCCAATTCGGCCGTGTTGGATTTAATACCCGAAAAGTCTAAACAGCGTTACGGATCTTGCGTACGAGAAATTCGAAGATTAGTGTAAACAGAAGAAAGTTAATGCTTCTTTTAGTGATTTCATTACATAACTAGTTATGAAAAATGAGATGTTTCATAACGTCAAAGAGTTATCAAAATTTGAACTTTTCATAACGGAATTAGATAAACTTAATTTTATAGTTTTTGTTTTCATAATTTCGTGTTTTCGGAATTGATTATTTACCTCATTTCGTAATTTCATAATTTCTGAATTACGTAATTTCGAACTTCCATATTATGCAGTATTTTGTTTTTATAATTTTGTAATTTCATGTTTCTTTGAAAAAAAAATCGTAATTTATTATTTAATTACTTCGTTTCGTAATTGATTATTTCAGTTTCATAAAATTTTGTGATGACAATTCTGAAATTTCATTTTTTTCGTAACTTCTTCCGTCGAAATAAAACGCAACGAATTTTATTTCTAGTTAAATAAATAAATATATATTATGTTGCCAGAGCTTTGTACGTACAGTCCGTTTTTTTTTTTAATTGTGGTGCAAATGGTAACACCCTAAATTTAATTTCCTATATTAAAACCCCTACGTTGTTATGAAAACGAGAATAGTGTGAATTATTTGTACCACAATGGTTAAAAAAAAGGACAGCATGCGTACTACTCGACCATCGTTGGCTGGCAGTTAGTCGCGCAGAGGGAAAAAGTATCGTCGCTATTAGACAGGGACGCAGATGCTATGCTGCTGTGAAAGTACAATCATCGGAAGAAGTTTCAGTAAGCTAAGGGCGAAGCGTCCGTCGATTTCGAGTAAAAACTCGTTTTTCTCGAGACTGTATCAATGTGGTTTGGTGGAGAAACGTAAGTACATGAGCTCCGCACCAGGGGAGTGACTTCGACCAATGTCATGCTAGGATGGCCGAGTAGTACTTAACACTCGCGAATATACAGATCGACAGACAACATTGAGCGGCTTCGTTTTTATGTATTGAACAGAAAAGTAATAATTTTTCGTGGTTTCTTTTTGTTTGGAATTTCAACTCTTCATGGGTTCTAGCTGTTTTTTTTTGGGAGAAATGTGTTAATATTTTCCTTGGCTTCTATTCTAAATCCTTAATTTAATACCTACAAACAGTTGCCTTGAATAAGACACAAACTGAATCTCCACCTTTCCTTCGGGACATCACTGCCATTCTTTCTTTCCAATTTGGTTCCATCAGTAGCGGCGTTAGGGTAGGGCGCGGTTGGGCGACCGCCCAGGGCGCCAGATATAAAGGGGCGCCCCTTTATCCGCTCGCTCATTGAGTCTTAAGGTCGATTCTCACCTAAGCAGCGCAGAGCAGAGCAGAGCAGAGCAGAGCAGAGCAGAGTAGAGCAGAGCGGCATTTTTTACGACTATTCTCACCTAAGCAGCGTAGAGCAGAGCAGCGCGGCACGAAGCAGCATTTTTCACGGCTATTGCCACCCATAGTATCAAGTCAAGATGTTGAAAACCTACGAAAATTAGTTACAAGGATCCGAAGAATATGAGCGATAGCTCATTCGATTTGGGATTTATTCTGAGAAAGACGTTTTTTTCTGTTTGTTTCGCAAATATAATTGTTATAAACAAAAACTAAAACTGAAACTTCTGGAGTTGAAAGTTTTTCATCGGGAATTTCCTCCTCATTTTTAATCTTATTTTGGATTGCCAAAAAACTAAACTCCTTATTTTTTATTAGTTTTTTGTTAATAACAATTGTAATTTTTATTTACGGAACAAACAAAAAAAAGTCTTTTTCAGTATAAAATCTCGAATTGAATCGATCCTTGTAATTATTTTTCGTAGGTTTTCAACTTCTTGAATAGACTAGAAGCAGAGCAGCGCGGCATTTGCTGCTTCCAACGCTCACGGAGGAATTAAAACATTGCTGCTCTGCGTCGCTCTGCGCCGCGTCGCGCTGCTCTGCTTAGATGGGAATCGGCTCATTAGACAACATGGGGACAATTCAAAGCAGCATTTTGCTGCTCTGCTCTGCTCTGCTCTGCTCAGCTCTGCTCTGCTCTGCGCTGCTTAGGTGAGAATCGACCTTTAAGGTCGATTCTCACCTAAGCAGCGCAGAGCAGAGCCGAGCAGAGCGGCATTTTTTACGGCTATTCTCACCTAAGCAGCGTAGAGCAGAGCAGCGCGGCACGAAGCAGCATTTTTCACGGCTATTGCCACCCATAGTATCAAGTCAAGATGTTGAAAACCTACGAAAATTAGTTACAAGGATCCGAAGAATATGAGCGATAGCTCATTCGATTTGGGATTTATTCTGAGAAAGACGTTTTTTTCTGTTTGTTCCGCAAATATAATTGTTATAAACAAAAACTAAAACTGAAACTTCTGGAGTTGAAAGTTTTTCATCGGGAATTTCCTCCTCATTTTTAATCTTATTTTGGATTGCCAAAAAACTAAACTCCTTATTTTTTATTAGTTTTTTGTTAATAACAATTGTAATTTTTATTTACGGAACAAACAAAAAAAAGTCTTTTTCAGTATAAAATCTCGAATTGAATCGATCCTTGTAATTATTTTTCGTAGGTTTTCAACTTCTTGAATAGACTAGAAGCAGAGCAGCGCGGCATTTGCTGCTTCCAACGCTCACGGAGGAATTAAAACATTGCTGCTCTGCGTCGCTCTGCGCCGCGTCGCGCTGCTCTGCTTAGATGGGAATCGGCTCATTAGACAACATGGGGACAATTCAAAGCAGCATTTTGCTGCTCTGCTCTGCTCTGCTCAGCTCTGCTCTGCTCTGCGCTGCTTAGGTGAGAATCGACCTTTAAGGTCGATTCTCACCTAAGCAGCGCAGAGCAGAGCCGAGCAGAGCGGCATTTTTTACGGCTATTCTCACCTAAGCAGCGTAGAGCAGAGCAGCGCGGCACGAAGCAGCATTTTTCACGGCTATTGCCACCCAAAGTATAGTCGAGATGTTGAAATCCTACGAAAATTAGTTACAAGGATCCGAAAAATATGATCGATAGCTCATTCGATTCGGGATTTTATTCTTAGAAAAACGTTTTTTTCAGTTTGTTCCGCAAATATAATTGTTATAATAAACAAAAACTAAAACTGAAACTTCGGAAGTTGGAAGTTTTTTATCGGGAATTTCCTCCTCATTTTGAATCTTATTTTAGATTGCCAAAAAACTAAACTCCTTATTTTTTATTAGTTTTTTGTTAATAACAATTGTAATTTTTATTTACGGAACAAAAAAAAAGTCTTTCTCAGTATAAAATCTCGAATTGAATCGATCCTTGTAATTATTTTTTGTAGGTTTTCAACTTCTTGAATAGACTAGAAAGCAGAGCAGCGCGACATTTGCTGCTTCCAACGCTCACGGAGGAATTAAAAAATTGCTGCTCTGCGTCGCTCTGCGCCGCGTCGCGTTGCTCTGCTTAGATGGGAATCGGCTCATTAGACAACATGGGGACAATTCAAAGCAGCATTTTGCTGCTCTGCTCTGCTCTGCTCTGCGCTGCTTAGGTGAGAATCGACCTTTACTCGTAAAGTCTAGCGTCTAGCGACAAAATCGCTATGGTGGCAACACTAGAATGGGATTCATTGTTGTCGGAGCACTTCTGTTCATTTCACCAGGAATCCCCGATCATAGACAAAATAAAATTGTACGTCGAAAATATGACCACTGAAATTCTGTCTCCACTTAAAATGGTTCCCAATAAATATCTATACAACAAATTCAATAAAGGAAAAGCACACGAGATTATATTATTTTATCTTACAGGTGTAGTTTTTTAGGTCCTTTATACCATGGTTTTTGGTGACAGAAATCAAATTTTACTCACAAGAGAGATAAAGCTGTCAGTTCTACTCACAAGTGAGTAAATCTGACAGCTGTCAGTTGTATTAAAAAATTGTAATTATTAATTTGTAATGTAATTACATGCGATGTAATGTAATTCTCTGCCTTCCACTTCACGAACAGATCATATTCTTTCTCGTACATGTATCTCGACCTTACCGGGAGCATGCTGGAAACAGCGACTTCCAAGTCTAGTTAAATAGTTTCGGTAGAAAGTCAATTTTTATTACTTTGGTGAAAATTGTGAAAAACAACGAGACTGTTTATTTCATAACTATAACAATCACAGGTTACTACGGAAACTCATATTAGAACCATGCTAATGTTACAGGCGGATGTTTACTTGAATAAATATTTCTTGGATTTTTATACAATGCACCTGTAAGATAAAACGTCGTATATCACACGTGATCGAAATGTCATTATAAAGCTCGTGAGAAGTGCCCCACTCGTGCGCAAGCGCACTCGTGGGTCAAAATTCTCACTCGCTAATAATGATGCATTTCTATCACTTATAATATAATGTACTATTATGCCCGACTAACATCTAGATGACTATTTTTGCCACGCAAAAGGAAGGTATATAGTAGATATTTCTCTCACTAGTGATATAATGATAAAAAGGGGTGAATTACTATGGTTACACAATGGTAAGACATGAATAATTTTTTGACACTGATTAATTTTTGATTTTTAACTTTTACAAGAAATTACACGTCGGGCATAAAACGTCGTATCTTACACGTGACCGAAATGACATTGTAAGCTCGTGAGATGTGTATCACTCGTGCTATCGCACTCGTGATTCAAAGATCCCACTCGCTGACAATGAAGCATTTCTGTCACTTGTAATATAATCTACTATTATGCAAAATTAAATAAGATCATATTTATTAAAAACAGTGGAAGTTTAGGGGTAGGAAACCGTTAAGCCCCAAATGACGATTTCGTACCTAAAAGTAAGTTATTGTTAACGTTCTCTGTCGCACAATCCGGGCCCGGGGAAGGGCAAAAAGTATATTTATTTGTTTGTTTATATGTTTGGGGCGGTAATCTCTGGAACTAAATATGGCCTCGAGGGAACATGCACGGTGAGAATTTTTTGATAATGATTCTCATCTTTTATTTTTAATAGTTACTATTTATTCTGGATGGTAATTTAAATATTATTCACACTTATATTATTGAGAATATAATTTCGACAAAAATCAACAATATAAATGCATTGTTGTTGTTTGTTATTATATGACAATAACGGGTGTTTTTTTTAAATGTGGCGTCCAAGTTGGCCATGAATGTTTAACTGTGAACGTGCCATCGAACCTAATCGAACTGACAATTATTAATTTGACATCTGAATCCATATCTAACCTCTTTTATATTTAATTAAGCGATAGTTCAACACGCTCATACTCCTACCTTTTCGGGGTGCAGTGGAACCTCTTCGATAAAACTAGGTTTTTCTGAACTCCACATCCGCATGTTTTGTGAATACACATAACCAGTCAAAAAATTGTGGCCTGTTCACATAAACTCATAGTCAACGCCAACTATGACGCCAAATTAAAAAAAAAAAACACCCGTTACAATATTGTTGTATTGTCACTGTGAGACGCACATTACATACCCATTGCTATGACTACTTCAAATACAAGAAAATATCAGATAATCAGTACCTGTAAAATGACCCTTGCTGGCTCAAAAGGGACCTCGATGCCCTCTTTCACGCCCTGGTTGTGCCAAGTCCAAGATCTTTGTTAATTAATGTGTGTGCCTCGTTATATTCTCTTCCTAAATATAATTCGTGGTACGCTTAAGAATCGATAATTTTTTTGAAATGCCAACTCATCCAGTCCCAATCTTAAGAAAATACATAGTATTTATCATTGCAAGATAGTAATAGTTACTATCATGCATTTAAAAGTCACGCGCTGAGTTTTCAATTAATTTAATAATAACATTTTTGCATTTTTGTTCTAATTTTTTGTACCAATATTATATTGTTTATTGATTTCGTATAAATATGAGTTAATCTAAGTACTCAGTACATACTTGAACTGTCAATTTTTAGTAAAAGTAAGGTTTTATTACTTTTTTTTAAATAAGTGGTAATTTCATTTTATCCCTTGCTTGTTTTTCGTATGGGTTTGAATGGCAGATAGGGGGCGCCGTAGAAATCTCGCCCAGGGCGCTGGTAGTGCTAAAACCGGCACTGGGTTCCATATAATGTATGTGCTTCATGGCGATTGTTGACACTACTCGTTCCTACCAGTACCAGGGACTCAGGTTACTGAAGAAAATACTTATTTCTGCGAACAAAGTTTATTAAAAAATTAAGCAGTACCTATTTCAAACGACTTATCAATATCAAACCTCTAAAACAGCCGAAACACCGATTTGGCAGGTCTTGTGTTTTTTTATTTTATCGTCACGGATTTTTTATAGCTTTTAGAGTTTACATTGATTGAATGAATTCCACAATTTACCTACTGTATATTTCTATTGCCCTCGTCAATGACCTGGATGAGATTAAAGCGTAATAACAACAGAACATACTGTCATCTTTTTGTGACGTCTTGCTTATGTTACTGTGGTAATATCAGTAATAATTGTGCCTAGGTTGCTCTGACTGCAACAAAATCACGAAACACATTTTTTTTATTTGAAAAACAGGGATGAAAGTTTCAAATTATTTGCTTTCCATACAAAATACACTGTGACAATTGATGGGTTGTTACATCACAAATGCTTGTCTTCTATAAGTACCACTACCTATTATAGAAAGTTGGCTAATCGACGACATGCATTCGTGACGGAACAGTCTGCAAGTTCAGCAATGTAGAAAAAACGTTTTATTGGATATGTCATTCCCAATTTTAAAATTCCAGGTGTGGTCGAGTCTGTCCAAGTAGAACAAGCTTGGAGCGAGCTGACCGAACTTCTAGCCCAATTGCAACAAAAGGTCGAAGCGGCCGCCAACACAATCCGCTGCAGCGCCTGCGGTCTCCGCCACAAAAGAATCAAAGTCGACAGACCTTGTTACGCCGCAAGGAACTGCACTTCGTGCAAAATCCACCACTCGGCGCGAGAAGGCGACATTTGGGCAGAAGCCCGCTGTTTCGGCTTTTTATGGCATTACTACGCCTGCATGGAAGGGAACGTTTACGATATCACCGAATGGGCGGGTTGTCAAAAAGACAGTCTGAAACATCTTAGGCCCGATTCTCACCAAGTACAATACCGCATCGCTTTAGGTAAACAAAATAATCAACCTCGTAGACACAGTGGATCTCTCCGGAACGAAAAACCACCGGATCTTGAGAATTTACTTAACACTTTGTATGGACAGACAGACGGCACACAACCGGGGACGTCGAAACGTAGAAATAAAAAAACTAATAAGTGATGCATCTGAATCCCTATTTTATGAGTTGTGTTATTTTATTTTGCTATATTGAAAATGTACTATCAAATTTATAAAGTCGATGCGCTTAAGAATAAAAAATGTTTACACATTATGCTTTTGTCTGTGAATGAATCAAACGAACGGTAAGGGTAAGGCAAAGAGTAAATGAGGATCCTAGAACCCCTGTCCAATCTCAATCTGAGTGTGTTATAGTTTGGAATTTTATAATGTTAAATGTTATAAAGAGGCTATCCATCTATGGATGTATGTATTTAGACAAGATATCAAGTTGTACAAAATTATTTCAAAATCAATATTTCTCCTTTTTATTATACACATAAATGCGCCCGCTTTTTGATATTCTTTTAGATCTTTCATAATTAATTACAAGCCACATGATCATGTTCACATTCTCATCCTAGTGCTGTAAAGCTTTGTTACAGTAGTCTATAGATCCACACTGAAACCTAAGTTAAAACATTTATTTCTATGCATGTAATGATAATAATTATCTTACAACCTGCCTGCATAATATAGTCCATATCATATACATATAAAATTGTCCTTAAATTACAAGTTAGATCATAATCTACATGCACAGAAATCTATCTATAGTACTGCTGGCTGCTTGTCCATTGGGGTGGAGGAGCTGTACTGTAATCATACTGAGTGGCCCTCCCTTGAGCTGTCCCCTGTGCTCCATACTGACCAGGTGCTGTTGCCCCACTGGTGTAATTATAACTTTGTGCTGGACTGTAAGCTGGTGGGGCAGCATAGTACTGGGGCTGCTGAGGTGGTGGAATATGCATTGGAGGTAGTCCTTGATTATATGTGGCAGTTTGTTGATAATTATAGTAACTATGTTGTGTTGTTTCATGCACTGTTGGAGCTGAATCTTGAATAGGCACAGTAATCAAGTTAGTCCTAACTCCAGAACTTTGTACTGGTGCAGGGCGTTGTCTCACATTTGATGAAATTGGGATATTTGATCTTGGATCATTTGTTTTGGTACGGACAGACACCCTTTCAGGCTCTACAGGAACCTCAATGGGTGGGATTGTATTGGCGACGTGGCGATGGTTGATGTGTGCTTGTAAATCACGTTGGGAAAGGTAAGTACGGCGACACCCGGAAGAACCATAGCGGGTCCCTCCATGGGTACACATAAAAACAGTCCCTAAACCAGTTTGTTCAACTCTTGACACTTTATCAAGACACCGGGGGCACTTGCTCTGTTCCTGCTTCCCACATGATAAACAAAATACATGCTTACATGGAATCTAAAATGGTACAATGTGATATTTCCCCAAACAATGCCAAAAAATTACCATTCTTCCATAAATTAGGATTGGTTTTAAGCACTTATCACAGCAATGAATCATTGGATTTAACACTTTTTCCCCAATCAAATTCACTTTGTGCGACCAGTCCAGCCGTAGCATTGGTTCTGGTGGTCCTCTGTTAATTGTTGTGAAAGTTGGTGCTTCCAGTTGTGAAATGTCAGCTTCCAGATCAACTAAAACGTTCAATTGTTAACCAAGGCCGGCTTTAATTAAATGAAATATACTTTTAGGAGCCACATTTTCACTTGTTTCAGTTTCAGCTGGTGCAGGTTCCTCTGATGGTTCTGGTAATTGAGAGTTTTCTACCTCTTCATCACTTTCAATTACTTTAATTGCTTTCTTGCCACGACCGCGACCTCGGCCTCTTCCACGACCCCTGCCTCTGCCACCGCGGCCTCGGCCGCGACCCCTTTTGGGGACTGCGTCATCCATCTGCAACACACAACAAATTACACTGAATTCCGCACCAGCACCAACAATTTTAATATACCTTTTCTATTTACTTTATGGATGACATACAACCAGCGTTCATAGTTTGAGGTTATAAAACTAGTTATGCAGGTGTACCAATCTCCATGACATCTGACATGTTAGTGTAGGAAAATTATGAAATAAATAAGACTTTTACAGTTTTATTGAGTTTATTCCGATATGTTTATTCCTAGGACGATAAAGGGGGACAATGGGGGACAGTTTTAATTCATTGTGATAAACTTAATTTATGGCGTTAGTAATTTCTTGTTCTATGTTGTGTCACCCTGCTTGTAAAGAAACCCGCCAACAAATGATTTGGTTGGGGTTATGTTTCCTGTTAGATAAAGTAATTTTAGGCATAAAATGGAAGAAGTGGCCGATGTGGATGTGGAAGACGTTGAAAGTGAAAAAGCTACCACAGCTCCCACTTCAGAAGCGGCAGAAATCACATCGCCGACTGAGAAATTGAAATTTGTAAGGCTTCCATTGACTCGAATCAAGCACATAATGAAATTGGATTCTGACTGCAATTTAATAAGTCAAGATGCTCTATTTCTAGTCACAAAATCAACGGTAGTGTTGCAAGTGTTAGTAAGACCACTACAGTTATAATTCCAGGAAATGTTTTTGGAACATCTTGCAAAGGAATCTGCAAAATTCATGGGTTTAAATAAAAGAAGGACTGTTCAGAGGAAGGATGTAGATGCTGCTATAGATAGTGTTCCCAGTTTGTGTTTTCTGGATGGGGCCTTAGAATAATACTGGTGCTCACATAACTAATTGAAAAAAATAATGGCCTGATGTGTTCTTCATGATTATATACTGAATATAAATTACAGATTAATAAGTTTTATTATTGGAACTTGCATAACTAGTAAAATTTATACCTGCCTACAAGGGTAATCATAATATTTTCTTTATAATTACTATAAATAAAGTCAAATGCATTCTCAGCCTGATTTCATGTTGAGTTGCGACGGTTCTTAAGTGCCGGTTGCTATGGAAATGTCTTATCTAAAGAGTAAGGACCAATTTCATATTTAATTTAGTTACGACATCTCCATAGCAACAGGTGCATATATAAATAAAAATAAACAACCCTCACAAACTAGTAATTTGTGTATCGAGGCCGTAAAAGTGGTCTTTTTGGCCGATGCCACTTTTTAAGGCGATGATTAGCACAAAGGTGGCCTTTTTTGGAGCCGTAAAGTTGTACTTCTTTTAAAAAATCTCAAATTTTGACAGATCAGTCCTGACAAAGTAGAGTATGTGTTATATAGAAAAAACCTCTGACCTTCTGTTCTGAAGCTGTGAATTATAAAGGAAAATTTAAACGGAAGAGACGAAGGAATTAACCAATAAAGTGACGTCACAACATCGGAGTTTCTGGTTCGAAATAATCGAGAAGTTGCACCATAGTGATTGGCGGTAATCTTGGTGGACGACACCACCAAATACACAAAGAAATAATTTTAATTTCGCAAAAGTTTCGTCGAAAGGGACCATTACGCCAAGTTACTTGCAATCAGTAAGCGTCAGCTCCGATGTTATGACGTCACACTTGTTTGATCAATAGGAAACATTTTGGAAATACTGCAAATGGAAGTAAACCAAAAAGCGGACAGGTTAAAAAAAATCGAAATCAAGTCCAGCAAAAAGCAGAAAATTGAGCCAAGCAACTTGATTTATGTAGTCAAACATATATTATCGCAGCCCTACCCCTGATACACTACTGCTCGGTGAGCCCACCTCCTCGACACCTACAAGTACAAGGGGACAAACAATTAATTAATTATTTAAGATCATGTAAGGTCAATTTTAGAAAATACTTTATTAAACATAACCAATGATTTTTTCTCTACACAATACCGAACAGAATCAGAATGATTTACGAACTCCGTCTATGTCTCAGTTTAAACGAATTAATCTTAACATCTAACGTTTAAATTGCTTGTATCTAAAAATAATTACAACAAAGGAACAACTAAAACAATTATACTAGTATATTGAACTAAAGTTAAGGAAAGACCTTACAAATGCACATTTTGGAGCTGCTTACATTAAAACTCTTTTAAATTATTAACAATAAAAACTGTTCAACAGTAAAACAGACACCCCCTCAGTGGTCCCGAGACACGGCATCCAGTCAACCCACAGCCTAGTTTCTTCGTGATAACTTAGAAGAGCTTTAGCGTAATTTTAGAATCATATCTTGTAAAATAAACAAAACTATTTACAAACAGAGGAAACTGTTTATGCAGTTACGGTGTCAGTATCACTAGGAGGCAACGAGTACGGTTTCTGTTTACGTTGACGTCTGCGTTCGCGTCTCTCCCCCATGACGAGACGTAACTGTTCGAGTTTGCCGCGAGTGCGCAGGTTTTGGTCCTCACTACATGTCGACGACGCTGGCTCGTCTTCTTGCTCGGGGACAGGTACTGGTTCTTCAGAGCCTTTCCGACTTACTCTTCGTAATTCGGGCACGGAGCATAGGAGATCGTTGAGGATGTGGACGATAGTAGCGACGTCCCGACGGGGTCTACCTTTCGGGTCCTGCAGGGCTGGGTTCAAAGCACCGCTGAATGTCCCTGAATACACGCTCTCTCGTCGGCCTGGAACCAAGTCTAACGCTTTATATTTCAAAATGTGTATTGGAGATGGGTGATTTTGAAGATGTGCCACTCTCTGATACACTCTTAAATTTGGAGAGAAAATCATGCACACAATGGACCAAAGTCTGTGGCAATGACGAGTAGAAGGAATTGCACATGTTCAAAGTCAGCCTGTAGTATGTGTTGTCCACACATCTTTCTTATTTACTGTAAAACTCAACATCCTCTACACTCAACCCACCCATCCACTTCCAAGTTCACTAACCACACAAATTACACGGCTCATTAACTCAAGACATAATAATTACTCTCTGAGCAATAGCTGTTATATTCATAAATCTGTGTTGCCACACCAATATACCTTTATCGCGCCCTGAAAATACGTCGGCTGATAGTCTTCTCAAAGTGTGCTGGAGGTTCCTAGAAGCTTGTAGTAAACTTGGTGGGTTGGTGGCTGGTGGTGGTGGTCCGGAAACTACTGGTGGCTTTGTTCCTGAAACGGTGCTCAACTGCAACTGGATCAACATCATATGGTCCCCCAATCGCATGCTTAGGTTTAATGGCGCCTTTCCGCAAAGAAATTCATTTACTTGGGTGTCGTTCAGAGATTCTAAAGCTTGCATTATGCCGATTTCGGGGCGCTGGGTCTGCAACAGAAAATACAACAAATAAATGAAGTGTGCATTCACTATAGTTCTTAAATTAAAAAATAAAATAAAAAAATTATATGGACATGGAATGCCAACTTTTGAAAATCTAAAGCATGTGTCATCGCCTTCCATTAATTTTACACTGTCAATTTTTACGAATTTAGGTACACCTTATTTGCCGATCCCATGACGTCAAAACAAATGTCTTAGACGGAGCGAGAGCTCGTTAAAATTTTATTGGTGTAGGAATTAATCGATCACAAATTGGAAGATCCTGATGATCAATAATAAGTATTGTGGTGCTGTTGAAAATTTCGTAAATCGTTTGCAATAACTCTAGAACATAGAGGTGACCTCTGCGTTTAGTGTCTCCACAGCAACGCCCTGTATTGTTCAAATATGTATATACAATGCAAAAACTACGAACGACGTAATAATAGATTCCAGTGCGTATGTACAACAACATGAAATATGTCGACGGACTAGGTAATGAATTTATTGTTCATGAGTATCTTATTTTTACACTTTATGGAAAAGAGCGAATATTCTAATTCATATTGTCCACCAGTCTATATTCCATTCTCGAATAAAAATCGTAAATCGAAGAATTTTGACGTGAGCTCTGAATTAATTAATGACTGACATTAATGGCCAATATAAACAATAATTACATATTGTAATTTTGAGAAGTTCTTTCTACTAGAATTGATAAACGTCATAGAAAGTAAGATATTGACAAGAGAAAATGAGAATATACATAAATATGGGTCTTCATAAATGAGTTATATATCCAGTGGGCTTTGAATGGCAAAAACTATATGTAATAAAAATGTTATTCAGATATAACACTGTAGAATCATTTATGACGATCCGATACATCTAATATTGGTTTATTATTTTTGAACCAACAAAGATTAATGAGACCTGGAAATTTTATCTGTAATTTATCAGCTAATTTGTCAGAATTTGATAGTAATCTCTGTTCAGTTTAAAAAATTAAAGATTGGCCATTATATGAAATATTACAAATCAAAAACCTATTTTAACGTAAAGAAGAATCCCAACAAATTTTATAGGTGAGCACGTTCATAAATACATATTTCATTGATCAGAAGTAAATTACATAACGGTGCGGAAAGTGTTCAATTCCTGTCGAGAGGCGTGGCCTCGAGCTGAACTGGCTTATTTTTGCCGAGGTTAGTATTTTATCCAGAAATTTATTTCGGCAAAACATTAGCAAAATTGAATTTTAAGTACTGTAAAATAATTTCAGTAAAAAAGAAGCATGAAGAAGTTGTCAAAACGAAAAACAAGAGGAGAAAATTCACTATACTAAAAAATATAAACATTACAGAAGTTTTTAGAAAACGCAAAAAATAAAGGTATGTATTCAAATGGCGTAAAGTACGGAAATTTTTCTCAGAAGACGTCAGTTCCAGTTGACACTTGATAAAGACTAAATTGTTAAGAACAGCACAGATGACAGAGATGGGTCTCAATTGTCAAAAATTAAGGTTATTAGCACAACGTAAAAGCAAAACAAAATTTTAGATTATACGGGGTAGGGTGTTCATGCTTTAAATTCACTGCAAATATTTAAATTGGCAATAGGTCTCATCATACTATGAAAATTCCTCCTTAATCATTTTCGCCAAAAATTATTCATTTGCGAGATAAAATACAGGTGCTTGAAATTGAAACTTACGGCTGATCAGTACGAGTTGTACCTTTCCAAGAAACTTTTGCAGCCAAATAAAAGATTGATTGTACAAAAAATCTAACAATTCTTATTCTTTAAAATTTCATGAGTTACAATTTTCCTCGTGACTATGTTCAAAAACCTCGGTTGTCAGACGATGACAGATCGTTGACAGCTACATTTACATACAAATGCCATTTCGCCAACTTAAGTCTGTATTTTCAGGAGAAACTTTATTATAGCAAACATTCTTCAAATTTCACCAGAACCAACAGTCGATTTTGAGAAGAAATAATTTACATCTCCACAACATTCCGTTTTAACTGTTCGACAATGATTTTTCAAAGGACAATATACAAGAAGGTTCAAGAAAAAATCTGCTCTGTCCGCTGAATTTTCCGTATTTATTTTAACGAAATAAAAACCAAACGACAAGTCGCTATAAACTGAGATAAATGTAATGATCGACATTCAAAAAACGAAATGCTGGAGAAAAAAATTTGAAATAATGTTTTATGTCTAACCACTTACAATAAAAATCAAGCTTCTTGAAATATTTTGTTTGACAATTTCGATTACACAACAGGTATTTTTTTATCATAATTTTCATTTTGCAGTTTAAATATATCGTTAAATCAAAAAAAAAAAACACGGCTTTTAAAACATATTAAAAAATGCACATACATACCGGAGGTGTGTACCATCATTTACGCTCTTATTTTGAAAGATATCAAAACTCTAACTTTGATCAGGGATAAATGTTGACACACCGACAGTTCTAATACACTTCGAAGCACATGTTCGAATACTTAAAAATTTCAGGTTCAATTTCCAAAACGCGATTACATCTGGGACGTCCGAAATCATAATAAAATAATCAGCGAGCACACATAACAATACACGACACTCAACTGATGACTAAAATTTACTATCAACGACAAATTTTTTGTCCCAAAAAACTCAGAAGGGGATCAGAAAAATGTTAAAAAAAATGCGATTTCTGTATACCAAAGTTTTTTTTTTTTTTAATAGAATGCCCTGTATATTAGTGGGTGAATTGAAAGAGCAATTAATGCTGAGCAAAATGATATAAGGTGCTACACGTTTGTTATAGATGGTTCTTGAGTTATGAAGAATTTTAGGTGAAAATTAAAAATTCCATTCCTACAGAGATAACTGAATATTTTTCTGTAAATAATTTTTTATAGACCCAAACTTTAATACATACTGATTGAAAGTCATCTAAATTGATATTTCTATACAGGGTGTACGGTTTCGCAAAATGTATAATTTCTTTTTTTTTCAAATGGAACACTCTATATTACTATACCACCAAATAGCATTTTTAATAAGCTTTGTGTCAATATATGGTTTGCCTCGGCAAATGTTAGTACTTTAGATAATTTTAACAAAAAACGTAGAAAACTTTCCCAAATTGATGAAATCGTGTATTGAGATCATATCATCTTAGACTGGTTACCATGGAGCCGTTTGTTCTTGTTGACAGTTATCCCGTAACAAATAGTTTCACTTTAGTGATTTTTTTTACAAAACGAATGTTACGAAAGAAATATGGTATAATGCGTTAGGAGAAGCCGAAAGAAATTCCTTTTTGGCCACAAGAATTTACAACGTTTTGAAAACACTGGAAACGTGACCTATAACAAAAAGCAATTAATTGGTAGACGAGTAGGTGAAAACACTGAGCTAGAAGTTTTACTAATGTTAGAAGAAAATTTTCACTCCAGTACAAAAGAAATTGCTGTCCAATCTGATATTTCGAAATCTTCAGTAAACCGTGTGATCAAAAAACATCGGTTGAACTGCATCAAGAATTGCAAGAAGCTTTTAGCAATATTTTTTTTGTAAAAATTACCTAATGTACTAAGATTTGCCGAGGCAAATCATACACTGAAGAAAAAAACTTAGTGTTCCATTTGAAAAAAAAGTTATTATACACTTTGCGTAACCGTACACCTGTATAGAAATATCAATTTAGATAACTTTCAATCAGTGTGTATTAAAGTTTGGGCCTATAAAAATTATTCACAGAAAAATATTCAATTATCTCTATTGGAATGGTCTCTGCAATTTTTTTAAAAAAGCACAAATTTTCACCTAAAATTCTTCATAACTCAAGAACCATCGATAATAAATCTGTAGTACTTTATATCATTTTGTTCAGCATTAATTACTCTTTCAATTCACCAACTAATATGCAGGACATTCCATTAAAAAAAACTTTCGTATATTACTAATACTAGGATACTCTGTATATGATTTCTAATAATTTTAAATTATGAAGGCATCGTGTGGCTTATGGAGTGTATAGAAGGAGGGATATCTTAGGGTTAGAAAAAGTGAGCTGATTTCAGGATCAAATAAGGGGGGCGCTGTTAAACGTTGGTTGTCCGTGCAATCATAGTCCTGTTTATATTATCCATTTTTTTTTATAAACAATTGTCAAAGTGTGGTCATGTTGGTATAAACAACAGTAATTTTTGGTTGGTCACATTGAATGTCAAATTCTGACATTTATTCCGTTGTTTAACATGGTGAAAATAACCTTAATAATAGTGTCGGCTATACAGCTCGGTCCACAAGGACACATTTTTAGATGATACAACCTGGTCTTTAATTGCATTTTGACATTGACAATTGTTTATACAAAAAAATGGATTTTATATATGTATTTTAAACTTCTTTAGACTCAAGAACGGAAATAGAATTGTAATATAAAAAAAGTTGTTAATAACAATTAAAAATACACGATTACAATGTCACATACACAAGTGAACAAATACTAGCCTATTTGGCTGCCTGTGTCACGTCGAATGAAAAAAATATATAAATTTTGCTTGCTTTGTGTAAATTGTTTATCTTCCAGTGGCTCTCGCGAAGAAAATATACAGAACCAAGTAATTGATGAGTTATCCTTGTATAATGGTTTATCATATCCCAACAAATCATTGTTTGAACTAAGAAATTAGAAAAGACTATTAGATATTGTTGGAAAAGGTGGAATTGAAATGGACACTGCAGAAAATTTTTGAAACTACTTACTGTTGGTTGCCATTATCAAGGATTGACAAGAGATGTTATTATTAATTACATTACAATGAAAGGTCATTTCTTAGCAAAAACGCTGAACAAAACAAATGAGGAAAAAAAGTAAAATGTATAAAAAATTATCAAAATTATGAGTACTACAAACAAAATATCTATTAGGAGTATTATTTTTGTCTATGTTTATTTCTTTTCCTTTTATTGGTTATCTCGAATCTAATAAATGATTTTTTTATTTGATCATTCGATAATTTAAACAGAAAATACAAGATCCTGCTATTTCCCATTTTCTGCTGATTTTTCAAATTTTCGCGCAACGGAGAACTTATATTTAGCAGCGCCCCCTTCTATACACTCCATCATCTCAACATTACTAATGCTATGTAGACCACGGTGAATATATATCTGTAAGGAGTAATATACAGGATGTTAAGGAAGTCCTAGCAGAAAATTGAACCACAGGTATAACTCGTCAAAATAAATATTTTTTCTATTTACCACTTTGCTGAAATCCGCAATGTTTTTGAACATTTTTCTGACCCCTTATTTCACCCTCCGCCTATGCCGACTTTGCCGAACGAGGTAAACACTTTCTGAGTTTTTTGGGACAAAAAATTTGTCGTTGATAGTAAATTTTAGTCATCAGTTGCGTGTGGCGCCGCTATGTATTGTTATGTGTGCTCGAATCTTCTGCTCGCTGAATATTTTATTATGATTTCGGACGTCCCAGATGTAATCGCGTTTTGGAAATTGAACCTGATATTTTTAAGCATTCGAAGATGTGCTTCGAAGTGTATTCGAACTGTCGGTGTGTCAACATTTATCCCTGATCAAAGTTAGAGAGTTTACTATATAAAGTGTAACTAACTTCACCATCAACCGGCGGTCAACAGCGCCACCTATTTACTTACAAAATTTGACAACATTTTGTACGTGCTGTCCATTAGAGAGTGCCCTCCTTCTATACAGTCCATAGTGTGGCTATCGTCCCCCGAAAACCCCATTTTGATATCTTTGAAAATAAAGGCTTAAATAATGGTCCACACACCTCTGGGACACCGCTATATTATTAGCTTTAATAGTTATTTATCTAACAAAGGTAAAAAGTGACTGTGACGCGATGTGATAATTTTCTTACGAGACTTGAGTTGGACAACATACAACATTTTTTCCATGATCGTCCCAGAATTTACTCTTAGAAAATTTAGTTAGTTACATTAGTCTACCTTAACTGCATTCGCTATTTACAAAACGATAAAGAAAAATTTTCGATTAATTTAAAATACATTAATTTTTATTGCAGTAGCTTTATACCCAAAATCATGCACAAATTACCTGTTTTGAAAATTAAAATTGACTATCGTTTGACCTTAAAATTCATGTGGGAACAATTTTCAAACTAGAAACTTTAAAACCTGATATACGAAAAAGTTGGAAAATTGAAGTCTGACCAACAAAGAACCCGAAAACATTAGAAAGTGAAAGCCAAACCTAAAAACTGAAAGTTGAAGCCCATGAAAATCTGAAAAACATGTATTTGGAAAACCGAGAACCTATGCGCTACAATTTTTGAAATGAAAGCTTCTTTACGGCCTGTCACTTCATTTTGAGGCGTGATTTTCAATCATTGTTAATGAAAGAAATATGCCGAAATCATACCTATCTATAAGAACAAAGAAGAAAGGACAGATTTACTAATTAGAGGAATAGTATTAGTAATTAAATGTAGACGTAGGTAGACAAGGTGAAATAAAAAGAAACAGCAATGAGAAAAGAATTATTATGTTAAGTTTAGAGAACGATTTAGTGATAACGAAGTCAAAAATCAGCCATGAAGACTTTCACAATCGAGCAGAAGACGTGTTAGAGAGGAGAATAGTAAGAGAACCAGAGAAAAGCAGTGATAATAATTTAATTTAGTTAATATTATTTAATTAATTTAATAATGAAGGAAATAATTATCAAAATAAATAAAAAAATGTTATAAACCAAAGATCGCACATCCCAAGAGAAATTCCAAGAAGATAAATGCGCGAAACTTAAATAAATTTCATTATTAAAAAAAACTAAAACTACTACTACTACTAGAAAACTAGTAGTAAAAGTAGAAGTAGCAACAAAATCTATGAAGCAAAGAAGCCACAGACTATCAGATATATTAAAGGAAGAGAACTAATGTAAGGAATGCCCCCTAGAAGGAGTCTTGGGAAAGGTTTGAGCACAAATTAAACCAAATAAGGAACACAATACGGAGAACATAAAAGACTGGGGGCCCTATTCTTGAACATGTGAGTGCGTGAGTGAATGAGTTGTGACGTCACGTCGAGTAGTCAATTTAAAGTAAGCGCACTTCACAATCACTGCAAACAGGAGCGGTTTGAGACGAGCGCTTATTTTAAATTGAATACTCGAATACTCGACGTGACGTCACAACTCACTCACTCACATGTTCAAGAATAGGGCCCATAATATGGAAAAATATTAACCAAAGGAAGTGAAATAATTACATTTCTATAGAGAAAACCAAAGTGGAAATAAAGTATCAATAATACCGCGTGATTCAGAGTAACTTTAATCGAGTATCCATTTGGGTGTCGGGCGTAGCTCATGTACAGGGGCGTAGACATTACTGTAGATATCAATATTTTCAATACCTAAACGTACCGTAATAATCCGAGGCATTACACAAGTTTCTGTTAGTTCTTATTTTCATTTTGTGATTCATAAAGTTAATAAAGACCAGTTTTTTTTAATGAAATTTTCTCTTTTTAAAATCTCAGTAAACGAGACGTCATTGCTTGTACACGTTCCTGACGTCTATGAAATGTCAAATTTAAAAAATCACGATGCAGGAAAATATAAACATTTTTATTTCTTGATTAAAGTTATTCTGAATCACTCGGTAGAGCAAACAAGACAAGAGCCCGAACCTAATGAAGTTATGGAACCAGTAAAATGGGATGAAGAAGTAGAAAATTAAAAAAGCTGAAACAAGGTTGAAAAGACAGAATACTAGAGTTATAATAAAGGGAGTAATTAGAAATAGGAAAAATTTAAGCGGTGCAGAGTGAAAGTGAAAACACAATTAAAAAAAAAATCATTGATCGTGACCAAAATACGAGAAGGACCTTAGGACTTGTTAAAAGCTGTATATAGAAACAAGAGAAATATCAGAAAAACGATCAAAATTCACAACGGAAACTGGAGTAAAACAGAGCTGCGTGTTAAGTCCATTACTATTTGTTGTGGTAAAGACCAAGAGGTACAGAAAGCAAAGAGGAATGCGAAGCAACTTAAATTAGGCTATTGGTACCTTAACAGACAATGTGATATCACGAAGAAATGCCAAATATGTATACAGATGAGGTAAATGTGTAGATTAAGGATAGACTACCAAATGAATTCGAACATCAATCTCATACTAGATCATAATTATCGTGGAAGGTCACTGAAAAATGTAACTACAAACAAAAAGGGGAAAACAGAACGAATAAAGAGTGAGAAAAGTTGCTAAGGCGAGATCGAAAGATGGCGAGAGACAAGTGTCTTTCGGTGGAAAGAGTTAAGTAAAAGATGACCGAATTTAAAAAAAAAAAGATTGGCACCATTGATTGTCATCCCTTACTTTTGAGACGTTGACATATATCTTGATCATCTTTTAGGTTAAACAGGGTTTACACTGCTTCACTTTGGATGTACATTACTTAATTTATCATTCATTCTCATGTTCACATTGGTTGAAGAATGTGAAAAGCAATTTACCCATATCACTTTGGATGATTCCTCAAGAATAAACATCCAGTGACAAATGCAAATGAACCTTTAGGGTAGATTGATGATTGTAATTTTTTTCGACGTTTAGTTGTTGCATCTTACATGTGCAAATGTAAGATTAATAAAATATAACCAACTTTACAAAAAAAATAGTGACATTATACTTTTACAAATTTTCCCAGTATCAGTGACTGTTATCTTGACAAGCAATAACTGCTAATTGTTATATGTCATTGTCATAGATCCACATTTTATCTTGTACATGGTGTTACATTGTTAAAATGGTCACATAATATGAATCAGAAGTAAATTCAACAGAAACTCCAAGAATGCTCCAGGTAATGTCAATCAATTGCAACATGTTCTTCAAGAAGCAGGTGATTTGATATTAAATCGTTTTATTTTATTGGTTGTTATGTTTGTATTATTAATAATATTAACTACACCAAGAAATGGTTGCAAGTTCATCCTTATTGATTGCTGCCTTTGTTTTAGAAATTAGGCTTTACATAACATGTGCAATAAAGAAAAAACTGTCTGACATTTTTGTTCCAGGACTGTATTATAGGAGTCCATAAATGATTCATACATCATGTTGTCCGTGGAAATTAAAGCCTACTGGGTGTATGAAAACCCTGTACAGCTACTATCGTGTCATAACAGTTTCTTAATGTTGAAAACATTAAAATTAAATGCAGCAAATGTATAATACCATTATGGAGTATAATATTATGAAATAAACAGTGTAAAAATATGAATGTATAACATTGATTACTAATTATTCAAGATAAGACCCTTAATCACTGAGAGAGATAAAGAAGTATGTAGTTATTGATTTGGTTCTTGAGAACTGCTACCAACTGAAATATTCCAACAGATATAAATAAATATAATGTAGTATTTACTAATGTGAAATAAAATGTTGTGTAGTTAGTGTATTAGCCCCACCCTATCAATCTTAAAATTGGGAAATTACATGTTTGGACAATCAATAACAAAAGTATTGGTGTTATCAATTAAAAAGTGTGGAGTAGTAAGTCAGTAAGTTCATGCAGAGTAACGATTAAGTAAACAAAGATTGATGCAGTGTTTTGCAGTGTGGTCTGTCTCTATAATTAGCACATGCATAGTACAAAAATAAAAAAATGCTTTTCACATACAATGAGCCCAGTCTCCACATTGGGCAGTAAGGTGACTCTGGAGCCATCAGAGATGCCATGTTGCAGCAGACTCCCCTCCTGAAGTTGCCTGAAACACAAAACCACCGAAATAAATCGTAACTGTAAAAATAAAACGTTCGTGTCACCCACTTATCGCGAAACAACAGGCATATCCTGTCCCTGGGCACCTTGAGTCTTTTGGAGACGAGTTTCTTGAAATGGTCAACGCTAATGTCCGGCTCCACAGTGAGGTAGAAGTCGCCCCCTGTGGTGGGGCTCACATGGATGGATATCTGCGAATGTGTGCCACACCCCTGCGAAATGGGGTTAGCGGTCGAGTGGGAGCTGTTTTCCATGGGGGGATTGTCCACACGCACTAGTGCACACTACACGGAACACTATAAGGTCGGGGTGGCGATGCAGGGGGCCCAAGCTGCACCAGACACCATTTCAGAACCCACGGATTGCACACACACCAGCACAAAAAAACAATACAGTGATATTACGGTACCAGCGACTCAGGATTCTGACAAGTTTGGTTGCGCTCCAGACCTAGTGGGGGAGTGAGAGCCATTGATGCGAAAGGATATTCGAGCGAGGAGGACGGACTTTGCCGAAGGTCTGCTCAACCAGTGGCTACAAATAGGAGGGGGTTCCGTTTTAAAAATGCAGGCTCTGCATCGACCCGGACCATCCCCCGGTAAAGATATTACGGAGGAGGGTGGGCAAGTGCCCAATTTCAAGAGGCGGAAATAAGAAAATAACGTGGAGTGGGAAGAAAATTCACTTATCTCACTGTGTGTAAATGTTTCAGCACGAACCGAAGGCGAGTGCAGTTTAGAGTAAAAAAGTTTACTTGTTTTACATCATATTTATAATGGATTATAAAAAAGCGTTGAATTCTGTTTCGACCAGCGGCAAGAAAAGCTTATCACAAATTTTATGGTCATGTAGACTGTATTTATCCAATGTGGAACTAAAATTATTTAAACCTAACTCGTGTGAATCAAATTTCCCAAGATTAAAGACAAAACTTATTCGCCCTTCAATGTTGTAGTGATATACAGAGAAATCTAAAAAGAAATTATTCCAAGTTGGCCATGCACGAAAAACCGCTAATCCTTAATCCTTAATAAATAATAATTCTATTAGACTCCGACAAGCGGTTTTTCGTGCATCGCCAACTTTGAATAATTTATCTTTCGATCTCAGTGTTTATAATCTCTGAACGAAGCTCTGATCAGTTTGTACTGAAACCTCAAATATTTTAAGGGGTGGTAGAACTTTTCAAATAACAGTTTTTTGAAATCGTCCATTTTTTAAACATTGTTCCGTCCCTTATTTTCAAGATTCATTCACAAACAACACAGTGAGAGAAAATTTTAGTAATAAAAACTTATCGAGCGTTTTTGTCGCAAAAAAGTACCTTCCGTATGCAAACAATCAGTTCTTATCTGTCCGCTGTCGGCATAACTACTTGGCTAATTTTTGTACTTTTGGTTATCTGCATTAACAGACATTGAGGGTGAAGTGAAGGGCTTTATAGGGTTCGATTTTCTAACCGTCATGTGCCTAATTTGCCTTTTTAGGGGGCACCTAAAAGAATTAGTGTATGTTACACCAGTTAACAACGAAGGAGTAATCCAGCGTATGCAAATAACTCCTGATATCAGAACGACATAATGAATACACAAATTTCCATAAAATAAGTATGTAATTGCATTCTATTTATTTTCCTCTTTATTTAAACACACCGTTAAATAATGTATTAGTAGAATAGAGCGGTGGTTGCTTATCTGTTTCTTTGCTTCACTAGTTTTTTATTATTATTTTTTACCAATACTAATAATAGGGCTGGTCATAGACAGGGGCGGGTATTCCTAGTAAACTGTATCTTAGAAACTAACATCTTTTGAAAAACTCGAGTTCTACCACCCCCTAAAATATATTTTTCCATAACACCCACTATAATCCGACTATTACAAATTAATATACAAATAATTTTGCTCCTAATTATTAATAAATTAAATTTGTTGTTAATATAACAGAAACTTCTATACTGTTTAAAAGTAATGTCCATAAATCGGCTACTTTTAAGATGAGAAGTAGTGAAAGAGAGATTCATGTAATTCATGCATTCATAGCATGTTTTATTCGGAGAAAAGTGGCTTTTCGTGACGCGTCTGTATTTGCCACGAAAAGTCCTACTTTTACTACTGATAAAACATTCTAGTCAACAACCTTATCACAGCAACTTTTTCCGTATTATTTTTATATATTAAATAGCTATTTACCGATCGATTTGAGCGAAAACAATTTTCTTAGAAAAAGGACCGTTTTCTGAGGGTGCCAATTTTTTTTCGAAAAGTTTCCGGAACCAGAAATGGGTTTTTTACCATGATAAAGTTTTTAAGAGAGTAGCTTGGTGGGCATGAGTAACTAGAGAAAAGTCAAAAGATTAGACGTCTGTCAAACTTTAAACTTATTGCAGAAGAAAACGGAAGGCCCAATCCCAGTTCTGACACCGCGAGGAGCCTTTTAAAAAACAGCCCCGATTTGGGGGATACGTAAAAAGTCAAGAAAAAAATGTCGACTGCGAGAATCACAATGAAATATTCTTTATTAAAAAATTTGGGGAGCTATAACAAAAAAAAAACATTGTTTGTTAGACGTACCTAGAAAGATTTTGCGGACTCATCTGCTAGGCTCGGCTTCGGCTCGTCCGGAAACAGCAACGATTCGTTCGCAAAAACTGTATTTTAGGTACTTTTAACAAAAATAGCCATTAACATAAAGAAAGCCTGTACCTCGGTGATTGAGACAGATTTTCATTATTAAGGAGTCCTAAAACGTGCAGAAATGACTAGAAATCTTAATAAGCTCCTATAATTTTTTTTAGGTTTCTCGAGCTTTATAATTTTGGAGAAATTACCTCAAAAGTGAAACAAGAAATCATCCTAAATCTTTGTAATTTTGAAATGATGGCTAAACCGCCTGTTTGTACCCCAATTTTATATAGATTTGGGTTGGCTTTCAAAGTGAAGAAAACGTTTCTGCTTGGTTCTGGTCCGGAGCTGCGAAATGTCGAAATGCAAAATGAAGAGAATGCTGTGCAGAAAACCATCGTAAAAAGCTCTCTTTCAGGTCTTTTGAATTGTATGTTTTCCTTTAAGATTAATTACATCCAAATCCTGATGTTTTATTGAGTTTTTGCGTCATGAGCTTTCAAAATTAGATTCTGCTTTGTCTCGTAGAGATCGCAAAAAGCTAACTTTTCAGAGAAAGCTTGGTTGTCGGAGATTGAGATAGAATTGCATTTACCATCTCCAAAAAGAATGGGATTTACTCAAAGTTCTTGTATAAAGCTGCTTGATTTTTCACTTAGACTTTGAAACAAATTTTGAAGTGCAGAAATGATTAGAAATCTTAGAAATCTTTAAGGCGTCTTTAAGAATCGTTCTACAGTTTTGCAATTGAAACTTTTGTTCAAAAATAACGGCTTGAGCCTTAATACATATATACATACTACCACTTTAGGTGGACTTTGAGTCATTAATTTTAAAGACAAGAAAAAGTTCTGGTTGTTTTCGGCCCAAAGCTCCCAAGAAAAAAAAGTTTCTTGATTTTGAAATGCTGAGTTATGATCTTTCAAAATCAAGAAATTGCTTCTGATCTGGCTAGAACATTGAAAAGTTTATACGTTGGAAATTTTGAAAAATTTTGATTAAGGTTTCAAAAGTGTAGAAATGACTCGAAATCTTAGTAAAAAGCTCTAAGAAGCTTTATAATTTTGGAGTCACTTCCGGACTTCATAAAACGTAAGAAAGCTTTCGTCCTCCTAGCACGTTGCACTTTGCAACAGATATTTAAAAAACAGCCTATCTAAGGAAGAAGAACAAGAACATCGAAATGTAAAATCTTTTGAGATTTTCCCAAGATTTCCATATTTTTGATAAACTCCGGTTGTTCCTGCAAAATTGTTCCTAAATCTTTGTAATCTGAAACAGCTGCTCAAAAATGATGGTTAAACTGCCTTGCTGTAGCCGAATGTAGTTTTAATATCATTTCGTGTTTTTAGTTTTTAAGGTTCAAAAAAGCTTCTGGAGCGTCGAAGAAAAAAGCTCGTATGATTTTTATTTACAAGATCCCCGGAAGTGCAGAAATGACTCGAAATCTTAATGAAGAGCTCCAAGAGGAAAATTTAACGTTTATTAAGCTTTATATTTTTAAAGACACTCCTAGGGCTTTCTCGGTATACATATTTGGAAATTTCAAAAAGAGTAAATTATTTAAAATCTATGTAAAGTTTCAGAAAAAAATCAACAGCCTGCCTGAACCATAATTCTGATGTTTTATAGAAGATACAGAAACTGAAAAAAAAAAATAGAATTGGAGATTAGGACTAATGGTCAAAAGTCAGGAATCAGGTCTCCTAAGCGGGGAATTGCAAGTAGAAAATCGATAATTTTGGAAGATTTGTGATATATGATTTAATAAGATTTATATTCTTAATAAATATTAAGTAATTAAAACTAATATAAAACAATAACTACTTTTAATCAGTTTTTCCCTAAAACACCAAAAACAATTTTATTATAATTGTCAATGCACGTTTCGCCAGTAAAACAGTTTTACTCATCGCCCTGATGATGCCAACATTGTTGGCGAAACGTGCGTTGACAATTATAATAAAATTGTTTTTGGTGTTTTAGGGAAAAACTGATTAAAAGTAGTTATCTACCACCAAAAGTGATCCAGACAATTGTTTTGTTTTTAACATAAAACAATAACAATTATTTTAAATTTCTTTCTGTTTGTTCTGTGTTGTTTCTTCTGTTTATGACCTGTTTCATACAGCTTAGTTCTTTCCCTTCTGCTCCTAACAGCACTTTCCAGTCTTCTCTCCTTTTTCATCTTATAACATTCTTTCATCAGGTGCTCTATATCTGCACACTTTCTCACCTCTCTCTTTCCAATAGTTGTTTTCCCTTCCCTTTCACTTTTTTCCATCCCTTTTATCTTTTTCTGTACCTATCTCTCATTCCTTTTCTTGCCCTATTTCTCAGTTTTTCTTTGTTTCTCAGGACGTTCTGCTTCTTTTCCCATTTCTCTATTTTCGCTATTATCATATCTTCTCCCTTTATAGCATAAGCCTCTGTTATCTCCGCTTCTGTTAACTTCTGCCGTCAATAATAGTGCGAGGCCAAGAAAACCTTGGTATATATACCATTTTTCACTACTAGTACATTTGCTTAACTTTAGTTATTATCAATCAATGATAATGCGAAAGGTCGGAACGAATTTGACAAAGATATCCATGAAAACCAAGTATGTAGCATGTGAAAACTAATGAATAAAAATAACATTAAATGGATATCTGTCATTTCTACTTTTTCCATTTAAAACTAAAAAGAAAAATGTCAAGTAGCGAAGAAAATAGTGTGTGCAATATGACAAATTGTTGCCAGAAAAATCAAAAGACACATTGTCAATTGTTCTTATTATCTACTACTCTACTAGTAGGAGAGAAAAATCCACAATTGAGTAAGGTGTAGAACATCAATTTCTTAAACATCAAACATAAAAATAAAGCTAGTAGTGGAAAAACAAATCTCCTTGTAACTTCCTTTGTTCGTCGTTGATACCAATAAACCCGCTCTTATCATTTTTGGGAGCCACTGTTCGAATCCCTCGACAAACTCCGCTGACATTTTATCAGTCCCGTACTTTGACTACATAGCTCCCACTCGAGTTGGAGGGGGTAGTAGTTGACAAAGCTTTGTAATGTGGGTTGCCTGAACAACGGGTTCAATACTCGTCTACCTGTCAGGTATCGCCCACGCAAGCATTTTTCTGGAATTGTTTTTTTATTCAACTTCGAGTTTCCAACCAATTATTTTCGGCTCGAAACGGTGCTCTTTGTTTAGGTTCGCGGAACTGACGCAGGTAGGCAGTCGTTGGCTGGTGCAACTGCTTTGTTCGGTTTGTGTCGATAATGCGCCACCTACCCAGGCAAATTTTTGCTCACAATAACTGATTTTACTGTAGCTGAATGAAATTACACGTCTAGAGGTACAGAGATTGCACTGTATGATTTTATTCTATTTATTTTAGTAGCAAATGTCGAACACATGAAGATAAATTACTGTCAATAAATACCCACATTCGTATAAATAAAAGTCGGTACGGTAGGCAGGTAGCCACCCAACCTCTGTTGCAATCACAATATAACGGATATATAAGAGACCCTAGCTCTCCCATACACTGTGTCCTCAATCCATAACTCATTACCATGAATACGGCTGGGCTTGAGTTCGCACACGAGCGACCTCGAACTGTGACCGCGCTGATCAAACAAACAAAAATCAACATTTTTAAACAACCAATTAAAAGAATTTTGACGTCTCCGTACTGTTCAGTCCTTCATTTCGTAGTCGCGACAAAATCGTACGATATATTTCCGGTGCAAATGGTAGAATCATCCCCCGGTCTTGAATTTCGCCATCGAGAACCATTTTTGTAGCTATTGCAGCTGGGTAACCGACAGTTTTGGCCATGGCTGAGTACCCATCGCTGTCTCCGTAGACGACGAAGTTGACTCCTCTGATTTCTTTTTTGTTGTCTGGCCAGTTGATGCCGATTTCGTGGCGTAAAATTACCAAATCGCGTTCGTGTTTTTCTAAAAAAAAAAAAATTATCTTTCCCATAACCAGAACCAAATAATTCTTACCTAATGTTAATCTACTTGCTAAATAATTAGTTACTGTATCCAGGGGAGAACCACACTTGATGATACGATTTTCGTCCAACAGTCCCAACTCTTCCAACAAGTCAACAGAGTACTCAGATCCTGTCCTTTCCACGATTTGGTTTTTCAAATTGTCATAAAACATATTGTGACTTTCTAAACCGAGAAGATGGCAAATGAGCATTCTCCATGTTATGTCTGGCCCTTTCTCGTGCAGAACCGGATTGGGTTCCGGGTCCAGCAATCCCAAAAACTGCAGCATTCGGGCAGCGTGAGCAAACCCACTGTACCTAATGGTGCCCCTTAGTACAGTTAGAGCATCTT
Source organism: Diaperis boleti (assembly GCA_963583935.1). Lineage (NCBI taxonomy): Eukaryota > Metazoa > Arthropoda > Insecta > Coleoptera > Tenebrionidae > Diaperis > Diaperis boleti. The sequence goes on along the minus strand of OY757242.1, from coordinate 72,264,994 downwards.
CGATTCCGTAGTATTTGGCATAAATAGTACTATCTCTGTTGGGAAAGCCTTCCAGGTTAAAGCCCGGTAGAAAGTCAAGAGTTTTAGTGGAATTCATCAATTCTCCTCCAGCACTAATTTCGACGATTTGACCCTTCCTTAAATACCGAGCAGACGACAGTGTGTTCAACAACGCTCCTCTGGGTGACCAAGAAAATTTATATCTCAGCGGGTTATCACTAAATTCTGGTGCTGGTAGACCACCACAGAAAGACTCAAACGAAGTAATTCTTCCACCATTCGACTGAACTTCTTGGATGCATTCCAAAGCGAGTAGATGGTCAACGCCGGGATCCAAACCGACTTCGTTAATTACAGTAATTCCAGCATCGACAGCCTCTTTATGAAGTTGTTTCATTTCTTGACTCATATAGCTTGCTGTCACCATATGTGTTCCTTCCCTTATACATGCTTGGGCTACAATGTGGTGAAGATTTGCTGGAAGGATGGATACAGCGACATCGGCCTTTTTTACCAAGTCTTGAAGACTGTTCGGATTTTCTATTGCATTTAGGTATAGACTTTCGATACCAGGGAAGGCTCGAGCTAAATTATCGCTCAAGTCCTTTTTTTCACAAGCAATTGTGATTCCGATAGAAGGATCACGATGGAGGTATTCGACTAAAGGTGCGGCAACACGTCCGGCTCCTAGTATCACCACTCGCTTTTCGATATTTGTGGACTCACTTCTTACTGATTGTCTATTGTTCCTACAATTTTGTACTTTGCTCACAATTTACGTAACAGATTGGTACTTACATTGCTGCTTTCCTCAGATCTTGAATATACTCGTAATTTGGTGTGAGAGCTCCGTTACTTGCAATAATTGCCTAAAACAACGTCTTTAGATAACAGTTGTTATCTTAATACTTACTTACTCCATGCACAGCCGGACAGAAACTATGACTTTCTAAAGGTTGTTGCGCATTTGATTGAAAAATGTCATGGGCAAACGGATATAAAAGGTCGCCAAAAAAGTCCGTGCTTTCTCTTGGAATTTGTGTTGGCATGTTGTCAATACTGCATACTAGAACACCTGGACCGTTGAAGCTTTTAGTGTCTTTATTTCTGTCGGCATCGTAGAGACAGAAAGGTGTATCTATAGTCGTACATTCGTTCATAAATTCTATAGATCCACCAGGGTCTGCGGAAATATCGCAAATAGCCAGCATTCGATGTGGAAGCGCAGGGGCACCTACTGAGGTTGGTAACCAAGGCGTATTTGCAGGCCTTAATAGATGTTTAGCATCGGGAATGGTCAACAATTTAGGACTGTTTACAGCCCAGTAAATCCCATTAACAATGATGGAGGCGTATGGTGCAATCTTCTTACTAAACGTTGAAATGTATCTCTCCGGATGTTCTTCGTATTCTAAGCGATCGAACCCGCCGCCTTCTGCACGTTCTAGATAGTGTCTTCTCCGCACTTCGCACGCATAAACTTTGTTCAGACTTCCATGCTCTGCTGCTTTTTTTAGCAATTCTGGAGCAACGTACTCATGAGGTAGTTCTTGGAAAACCTCTTGAGATCCCTGAGAGACATTTCCAGAACCCGTAAAAACCACAGTTAACGGACCAATAGACTTCGGCATCAAACCAAGAGCAATTTCGTATCCTGCATCTCTAACGGCTTGTTTTGCCATGCTGGAATTCCTATAATTATGCGCTGGACCAATATGCATAAACGGCGTGTGGTGCCCCAAAGCTAACAGTCTTAGTCCAAGTCCGTGGAAAATATTAACCGTTCCTACAATGCCGGCCATCTTGCCGAAAGCAACAACTCTTTGTCCTTTTTCATCCATTAGTTTTTCATAGTCTATGAGTCTGATTCGCTTTTCGATGATGGCGTCCAGAAGTGGCATGTTCGTTTCTTGGGCTTTTATAGTGTGAGAGAAAATACAATAAGTTTTGTCTGGTATCAATTGATCTATTGGTACTTGTTTGACGCCGAAAATAACACTGGCTTCCGAGATGTCTTCTTGGACGATTGCACCTGCATTGAGGTATGATTGCATGGGGTAGGAGCGACGATTGCTTGGCTGGACTATTACTTTCACTCCTGATTTTACCAGCTTGCGAATGTGTGTGGGCGAAAATGGGGCTCGACGCTCCCAGACGCTTTGGTCCTCTCGTCGGATTGCTATGGTTTTCTTCGTGGCCTAAAATGATGTAATTTGATGTTAATAATTATATGTGACAATAGCGAATTAACTAAATATCAAAATATCAAATTGACGAAAGAGAAAAATGTGTTTCGTTAATTAATTTAGTATTGATATCTTGTTACATTTGAACTTTTGTTAATTTGATATTTTTCTTTTACGTCAGTCTGGTATTTTGATGTTCCATTTCCTTGGTTATTAATTTGGTACATATTTCGTTAATATGATATTTCCTTAATTAGAAATTTTCATATTTCATAGATTTTATTGTATGGCATTTCGCTAATTTCGCGTTTTCTATTTCGTTAATTTATTGCTTAGATATTTCGTTAAATTTGTATTTCCAAAGTCTCATTTTTTTATTTGGTTAGTTATTAGTTTCAATATTTCATGAATTTGATATATTACCATTTCTTTAATTTTGTTTTTCCGAGTTATAAATCTGATACTTCGGTGTTTCGATAATTTGGTCGTATGATATTTTAATATAAGTTCACGTAACCTAACCTCAAAAATGTGACAAGCTCACACAGATATGATAATAAAGAGCAAAAGTTTTCTAGGATTTGATTTCCATTAACCTTAACAATTTCAACAGTATTATGGATCACATAGTATAATGGGCAGCGGCAAAACAATACACCATATTTTAAATACTAATTTCTTAAATATTTTTTTCTTTAAATGTAAATTCTAACTAATCAATCACAGCTAAGCGCGACTGAGCACAACCAATTAGAACGGAGATCATATCGTGACGTAGGAAGATCTGTCGTAGTTTACGTGTTCCGTTAATTTGGTATTTTCTATTTCGTTAATTTGTTATTTTAATATTTGAATAAATTTGAACTTTCGTTAAAGAATTTGCAATAAGTACATATTTTATCAAATTGACAAAATACCAAGATAAGGCAATATCAAAATTTTAGAAATAGATGAAAACGAAATTGATAAAATATACAAATATAATTAACTACATAAATGGTAAACTAACGAATTATCAAAATTTCAGATTTACGAAATATTAAATCAATGAAATGGCAAAAGATCAAGTAGACGAAAAACATGAAATATCAACGAAATACCAAACGTGAAATTAACTAAATATCAAAATAACACAAACAAAATATCAAATTAACGAAATGATACTGTCAGATTAAGGGAACTAGTGATCGCCAGTCACTCGAAATTTGAGCGGTATGTATTGGATTGGTAAGCAAAACAATGTAAAAAAATAAATACTTACGTAAATAGTGTTGAATAAAGACTGGTTACCATATTACAATTTTTAATTTGTTTTATTTAACTGTGATTTTGAATAAAAAAAGGTCTGATTAATAAAAAAAATAAGACGGAATAATTTGTTTATATAAAATATTTTGCGTAATCAGTACTTGTTCATTATTGTGCGCTCTAAGATGCCCCTGATTAAATTGCTCGGCAATGTAGAAACAATGTCCGAAGACAGGTTGTGATAACAAAATTCCAACCTTTTTAAAGGTTTGCCCTTGCGATTTATTAATGCTCATAGCGAATGCTAACATGATTGGAAATTAGATTTGCCTTAACGAAAATGGCATGTACCAGAATACGTTATATGAATTCTGGGTATTAAAATACGTTTCCCAGTTGATCGTACGGTTCAAATTTTGCAATTCATTGTACTTTGATGCAATCGTTTAACACGCATTCTTGTACCACCAATTTATGTGGAGGCAATGCAGTGGGAGATAATGACTTTAAAAACTCAATCGGAAACCGAATCACAACTCCTGTAAACGTGCTCTATACCGGGCATTTGTAGAAGTTCTTTTTTCTTGTAAATGCGAAATCTTCATTTTTGCACAGCCGGGTGTAAAAGTTGAACAAATAGCACAGTTTTAAGGGCGCAATGACATTATTTTTCGTCCTAAGGCCAAAAAGTAGTCATTTTGGCTCTAGAACTTTTTGTACAATAACCGTGATTTCTGTTGAATTCTCCGCCGTTATCTCAATTGCTTCTGGGAAAGCGTGACAACGTTTAGTAAAACGACTACTGTTATTTTTGAACTTCTTTTTATTTTTAATTACGGTGCTACACTACTCCGGTTATGCAAAAAACATTGTATGTATTTCGGGCGAAATATGTTTTAGCCCTTGGCGCTGGCGCCTTGCACCGCGGGCAAAAAACTATATTATTACGCCCTTAATACATAAATAGCTATTTTGGGAGCCAAGATAACACCGTAAAATTTCTGAAGACATAATGCCCGTAAAGTTATAAATCTTTTTTCGGTAATTTATTTTTATGATAATTTATTACAGTAACCCTTCATCTCTTTCGACGAACGTTTATAACACCCCGATCGTCCCGAGGTAAATACTGCAGTGAGGTAAATGCCAACTCTCTGAACCACTTATGCTCAGAAACCTTAGGGAAGGGGCCAAGCTGTTAGTTCGCCAGCTTGTTACTTAAAACGATTATCGCTCATTGAAGTTTGTGACTGAAATGGACGGGCATTCGTGGAATCCATGGAAAAAATACATGCAAATAATCAACAAACCTGTGAAATTTTTGAAAATGAAAAGTAATCTACCGGTGTATCTTATCAACGTCTTTGATTAAAAAAAAAAAATTATAAAAATCGGTGCAGTACCCACTGTTTTATTTGCTTCAAACGATTCATGTTTAACGATTAAATAAATAGATATTAAAACACCACATTAAGGGATTATCAAACAAAATATCACACTACCGAAAGAACAAGCAAATGAATAATGTCAAACTAGCGAAATAATAACATGAAGTTAAAGAACTATAAAATTATGAAATAATAATAGTATATTATTTATCTAGAACGAGAAGTGAAGTTTAAAGTACGAGCAAGTTGTTTACGGCCGAGGCGCCTAGCCGAGGCCGGAATTACTTGTGAGTACCTTTGAAAACACTTCTTCGTTCGAGGTAAATACAACGTTTTATTTCATACTGCAAGTTTAATGAACTAAGTCAAAATAAATGAAATGTGTGTTTATCTCGCACAAATTATTCGTAATAATTAAATATGCGGGAACCAACATTCCCATAGTAACAAACGTTTGTCAAAAATGACAACGAAAAAACTGGGTCACGGTGAATGATTTTGGATATTTTATGCGATTATTCCGTTTAAAATGGAGAAAATTGAGGTGCCTCAAGACATTGTAGATGAAGCAGATCACGTGAAGAACAATTTGATGCCACAAAAATCTCGAGAACAATGTAAGAAATGATTGACGTATAATTTTAAAGTACTAGGACTTTAAAATTTTTCTTTAAAGTACTAGGACGTTAATGTTCCACTTTTGGTATCAAAAATAATCCGAAAAATGTCACTTTAGATACAAGTATGAAATAAAATATTAAATTTAATAGAAATAACAAAATATAAAATTAAGGAAAAAATTTTAAATGAACGAAATATCAAATTATCCTAAAAACAAAATAGTCAATCCGCAACCAAACATACATGCCGCATCTGGCATAATAATACATAATGTATGTTGCGTTGTCATAATGTAAGTCGCCAAGCTGGCACTTTAGCTGAATCACCATGTATATTAGACTAAGTTATGAAATGTCAATATCCGATAAACGAAAAACATATCAAAATATGTATGTGTAATATACAGTGTGGAAATTCAGTAAGGAATAAATTCAGTAACTCCGTTAGTACAGCCACGTACAGCGTGATCAAGAACGACTGTGGGTAATACTGAATTTCATTTTTAAATGGTTGAATTGTAACAACTTCGGGTTGTTGACGTCTTGACACTGAAAGCCGTCATTCACAACTTACTGATATTTCAAATTTGAAATTAAAACATTGTGAAATTAGACTGAATGGGCAGCAGTTTGTGGGAAAATTTTGAACATTTATATTTCAAGTTTAATTTCTGCTTCGTTTAATTTCTTTAAATTAATACAATTTCTATTCACTTAACCTACAATTTTCTCTCAGTTGACGTTACGTCAAATATGTGTATCCGGCTGCCTCGTTACAAATAGCTGATCAAAAAAAGTATCTTAAAAGTAATACCAACTCAAACAGTCCTTCTTAATCACTCTGTATTTGCAATAAAAATAAAACTTAAAAAGCATGTGCTAGGGTTAATAATAGCACAAACGGGGAACGAATACTATTTTTTTCGTTCGTGTTTTTTGACAGATATGACGTAATCAATGTTCGTTTTTAATGACAATCTATATTTTTTATTTTACATTCGCATAGAGTTTTTTATTCTGATTTCAACGTTATCAAATACTTAATAGGTTACATGAAAAAATGAATAAAAACGGCGCTAAAGTTCTAATTTTCAAAAAATCGTCAGTTGTCTAATGTTATTGGAATTTAAGAAAAAAACATAGAGATATCAATAAAAAGTTGTAAAGTTCAGAATAGAATTGTGTCTAAACTGTTTTTCTCTTATTAAAATAATAATAAATGAACTGATAAATAATGAAATAATAATATCTGGTTGCAACAGGATGGTGCTCCACCATACTACGTCCTTAATGTGTGGCGTTATTTGGACGAAGTGTTCCCAAGAAAATGGCTAGGAAGAAAAGGTCCAATAGAATGGCCGGCTAGGTGCCCAGATCTAACCCCATTAGATTTGTTTCTAAGGAGGCACTTAAAAAGCAAGGTGAATCAAAACCGACCGCGACACAACAATTTGGATGATCTTAATAAAGCAGGAATTGACATGAGTGCGGTTTAATAAGTCCCCAAACCATTCAAAATGTGGAGTAAGTTTAAATTAAAATTTTAATATATTTGAGTCGAACTCCACAAAGTTTAATAAATTACAATGGGAACATGTTTCGGCAGAACACTAGTAAACATGTTCCCATTGTAATTTATTAAAGTTTGTGGAGTTCGACTTAAATATATTTAAATTTTAATTTGATTCAAAATGTATTCTTGGATTTCATCGTCTTGGATTTCGTCAGATGATGCAGGGTCATCAGTTTGAACATTTGGTGTAATATATCTTTATAACTCTTAGATAAATTTTTGTTAATTTTGTTAATTTGTTAGCCCTATTTTGAAATTTAGGGTTGTTTTCTTATTTTTGTTCATTGATTGCTTTTGTGAACTTTGTTTTGTTTGGATTTCCGTTTTTTTTTTACTAATTTGAACTTTAGCGCCGTTTTTATCCTTTTTTTTTCTTATGTGAAAAACATAGGTTGCCATTAAAAAATATATTGATGACGTCATAACTGTAAAAAAACTACTGAAAAAAAATTCCATCCGTTCATCGGATGCGCTATAATTAACTTTACCACATGCTTTTTAATTTTTATTTCTAGCGCAAATACTAACGGAGCTACTAAATGTATTTCTTACTTAATGACCACACTGTATAAGTATTGTAACGGACGTGGACCCGAGATGACTCATCGCTGGAACTGCGTCATCAATTACTAGAATGTGCTGGATTTATACTACAAAGTACTTGAGTATGACATCATCTTTTGGAATATCCGGTACAGATCGAGAGCGCCATGAAAGATGGCGTCAGTCTAGTCGCATCAGTCAACCAGTCTAATGGAGTCGTATCATCGAGTCTAGTCAGTCGAACCAGTCGCATCGAAGTCCAAAATCAGTGGGTCGAGTAGGACGATTGCTATCCGGAGTGTTGCGTGAGGTGTAAATAAATAATACGAGACATGCCGGTGAAGTAGTAAATTGTAAATAGTGTAAATAATGTAAAGAATGTAAATAGTGTAATACATAGTGTTCAAATAAATAAATAAATGGAACCCTGAAACGCTACAGTATAATGTATTTTTTTCCAATATACTTAACTCAATCCGGTAATCTCGACAAATGACATTGTAGACGTTAGGTTTTCTCTCATTCAGTTCAATAGCATTTATCAAAAAAAAAAACAAAGTGACATCGTTGATGTTCCCAAAAAAATTTCGGTGAGACAGTAAATGCATCTTTGAGCAAACAATGTACTTGTATTTTACAATGTAATTTTTAATAAACAATGTAAACAATGATATATTTTTTGTCATTCAATTTTGTCAACTGTTCTTTTAGAGCCAAAAATTAACGTGCAACTTGATAAAAATTAAAACTCTCTTGGTTCCACATAAAATAGATAATAGATGGGTTAAATAGAAAATTGTCACTATATGATTTAAAGAATGGAGCTCTGTTACTGGTCGAAACTTCCATGAGTAAAATAATCAGAGTAACAAATTAGAAAAGCGATAACGAATTAATACATCATCTTGCCTCTGGAAAACAAACTCTACATGTAGCTGGATAGGGAGTTTTGACGTGCATAGCCTACTGGATATATGAATAATTTATGAAGTCTATAAATAAAAAACATTTCTCTGGTCCCTATGCCTATTTTTAGAAATTATAATTTCTATATAAGTAATATTGGAGACTATTGATAGTGTTATCAGTACATTATGTGAACTGTTAATTTCATATTTCTGTTGAAACCTTAGAAGTGTTATCATGAATTGTGGTGCCAATATATAAGCAGATCGTATGACCTGAAGCGATGATCTTATTTTATCTTTAGGATTAGGTTCTAATTTATTTCTATAAATAGTCACGTAGTAGAAAAAAATGAACGATACTTGTATATACAATGTATATATTTCAATGTGTCGTTTGATAAAAAAAAACAGATTTGGAATCGTCGTTACAATACAGTCTTCATAAATGATTCATACAAACAGTTTTCCACAGGCAACAACAACATGTTGTAGGAACGTCATGCCATTGTTGTAAACTAATGTCATTACTTTTATAGTCAAACAGAGAAACTAAAAAAAATGTGAATTCTAATACATAATAATTTCACTGATGTTTTTTTAAAATGAATAGTTTTTATCTTTATTTTCCATTCTTTCCTTATACCTTGGTTGTAATTATTGATACAATATTAAATTAAATTTGCATTTTATTTTTAATTATATATCGAAAATGGAAACGATGCCCAGTTTACCAAAAAATAACGTAATATAATTTTATAATAGCTGTTTAAAAATATGCATTTTCTGTTATACTTACATAGCATCTCGTCAAAGCTCCTCGCCTAAAGCACAGTATCCCAACTTTGTACATTTTCCAAAAAATCTTTTGAAACTCCCTTATTTTTTCAATTTATTTGCTTTTTTAATTTCTTTCTCTTTACTTCCTGCGATTGGATCCCCACTGCTAAACAGAATACAGCTCCCACCGAGCATTTTCAATATACTGACTGAAAATATTTCAAGAATATCGTATTTATCAGTTGGAGTAAACACAAGTAAAAGAAGAAAATATCTATCGACGTCTCTGACTTTTGACCCCGTCGACATCGAACACTTTAACAATTATTGTTTTTCAATTTAAAATTACAATGTCCTATCTTGCAATAATTACTTCAACGCAATCATCTGGTGTCGCAACACACCAATAACGAAATCCCTGATAGTAACAAGACAGACAAAAATATGATAATTATATAGAAATCATATAGAATGGAAAAAACCGACAACCTACGATTTATTATTAGACATCATGGAACACCAAGAAATTACTGCCAGTAAGCGTATTAAATGGATAGAATTTTTTTTAGAAAGAGAGCAATCCTAATATTACCAAATAAATTCTGGAACATTTTTATTCTAATGGTAGTGATAGATAAATAGTACATATGGACAACGTAGAGTGTTGAGCTTTGTGACTTTAAAATATAATGTGATCAAATGAATTTTTAATCTAACAGGTTCGTTATGAAGATGATGAATGATCGAAGAGTTTTGTTTATGAAACTTTGGCTTCTTCTTGCGTGTATTACTGGTGATCTATGTTCTTATTTGTTTCAAAGGAACAACATAGTTACAAGCAGAGTCATTTACGAATAATAACGAGTGATCCTAAATAATTATAGTTGCAAATATAAATAACTAGCTTTTACCCAGCGCTCGTAAATAAACTTCATAAATAAAGTAAATCACATCTTATCCTATTTCACCTGATCACTGTGACATTTTTATCTAACAGAGTACTCAATTTTGCCCGGTTTAACCTTTAGATGTTTTCTGTAAGAAAACGAAGTTACAGATTGGGGTCACCAACCAATGTTACTCCCCATTGCAAATATTATTTATAGTCAAAATTTCATGACGATGTGTTTACCGATTTAGGAGCGCATAAAATACGAACAAACAAACAAATATTGATTTTCATATATTAGAAGATATAGTGGACCTATACCAGATGCGACGTGTATGTTTGGTTGCAGACTCAGGCGCGGCATTTTACGTCAATCAGGGTGTCAATCAACATTGTTGTTTTCTTTTTTATTTCTCATATTTCTAAACAGTCGGGATACAGTATTTGAAAAAAATAACACATTTAAATTACATAAATAACATAAACGCTCTACATACATTCTCAATAATGGTGACTTACAACTAATAAATTGCACAATATCTATTGTCTGGGTTCTAGTCTACCATACAAATTATGTTTACACTGTTCGCATTCGCAGAACCCTGGAACATAGACCGGACTAGGTAAAACTGGTTGTGGATTAAAAAACGGCAAAAACGGATACAAACTGTGCATGAACACTTTGCTGCCCGAAATCATCGGAAGGGGATTTTGGTGTGGAGCCGGAGGGTAAGTTTTACTTTTGGCATTCCCCACAGGTTTAAACGCCGAATTATTCTCCTCTTTACCGCTAGTGTCAGAATCCGAGGAAGAATTGACTTTCGAATTATTCAAATTAAAGTGTTCAATTGCTTTGAGTAGATCGTGATTGCACCGCTTCAGGACCAACTCCAAGACGGACCTCTTCTTATTCGGAAACAGCTTGCTCAACATGTCGATGGACGCAGGGCTGACCAAGACCTCGTCTTGGGGCTCTTGAGTTTGTGATTGCTTTTCGTCTTCCGGTTCCGGCGAAGTGACCTGCATGCCGTAGATGCGCCCCGGAGGGAGGTAGTCGTAAGTGGTGCCATTTTCCGCCGATGCCAGATGGAGAGCGATCGCGTCTTCGGCTGCTTGTTGTCTTTTTAAGGCCACCTGGGAGAAAGAAGGGGGCATAATTTAATTTATTGATTTGCAATGAGGGTTCAGTGATATCGGATTTGCAATGATTACCAATGAGTGGATGTTTGTTGGAGAGATATACGATACTTGGTTAATGGAATATCGATCAAACACTTCAGTCTGTCACCGTATTGAGTTACAGTAGCGATGGTTGAGTTGTAAATGATGGTGGTAGTGGACAGAGCTGTAGGGGTTAGAGGCATTTTTTATTGGAACGAGAAATGTAAATTTAAAAGGTTTAACACTACTTTTTGTTTATGAAATGATACAGAATCTGATCCAATCACCATCGAAACCTTTTTAATCGAATCTTAATCTCGTTTGGTATTAAAATATTATTCTGGTAATATAAATATTGTGTCAAAAGTGATTCGAGATAAAATGTTTTAAATCAGTTTTGTGATCTATTGGATTAACGATAATAATAATTTAAGTTACCATGAGATCATTTAAATTTTAAATTAGAGTAGGCGGTTTTTCCATGCAATAGCCCAGCCTGCAAATTATCTGACAGTAAAATTTGAGGTTATGGTGAACATTGGGACGTTTATGTTTCTCATGTTAAATTGTTTCAATTTAAAGAAAATAAAACACTAACAAATAATGTAGGTTCATTGAGAATTACAGCAAATGTTCAAAGTGTTCTCCCCCAGCTTCAATGCAAGTCTTAACTCTCCGTTTCTTCAAGATTGTGCGGGTTATTTTTAAATATGGAAATTTTATGACACGATCATCAAAACTATCACTCGCTCCGCTACACCACATCACGAAATCTTGCCACACATTTATAAATTTGTTGGACTAATTTTTGATAATCTTAGGGATAAAATTAGGGTAGGCATTTCGAAAAACCTTTAACACAGTGTTCTATAGAATACTTCGTCACCATTCCGTTGCCTTTTTTTTTTAAGTCACTTCGACATTCAAATTGTAAATCAAGGTCAAAAGTTAGTAGTGCCAACCTAATTTAAATTTCACAACCTACTCTAATTTATAATTTAAATGATCTCATGGTACTATAAAAATTTATAATACGAAAAACAATGAGGCCGTAAGACGAAATTAACCCAAATAAAATGACTATGCCAAAGAACTGGAGAAACTAAAGAACCGCAAGAACCCGAACAACACAAATGCAAAAAGATTTTAAAGAATAAAAAAATGATAAAGACACAAAACAGATTAAAATTAGAAATCAAATTCCATAATATCAATACAAAGATGGGAACCAGATATAAGTTAAACCAAAAAGCTGAAACACCATTGAAAATCTAAGATACAAGGAAATACATACTTCGAGAGTGAAACATGTGTGAATTAATCTATATAAAACAAAGTCGGGTTAGTTACACCATTTATAACTCAAGAACGACTGGACCGATTTTTATGATCTTTGTTAGATTTGTCTCCGCCCCGAATAGCAGAATAACTATTAAAACATGTACAGGGTGTCCAGAGGACCCCTTGGGTTTATAACTCAAAAACCGCTAGACCGATGTTTATGATCTTTGATTTGTTGGATTTGTCTTCGCCCGGAATAGAAAAATTACAGCCCTCTCCCCCTTGGTGCAACCAAAATTTGTCGTACCGGGCTTTAAAAATGAAAACCGATTTTTAAGCAGTAAACTCCAAAAGTTTCACTTTTGTCGAGGGTGGACTCCACACACAATTTTTTTATGATATCTCGAGAACGGATTGACTGATTTCGATGAATTTTTTTTTCGAAGGCGAATAACTATTAAAAAAATTACGAAAAAAAAATATGAAGAAAATTCAACGCTATCTCTAATACATGACAGAAACAAAAATGAACATGCTGTTGTATGTTGGTTCCGGTAATACCAGTAGATGGCGTTGTGCGCATTATCCTTGTTAATACAACATTTATTGATTCTGAGGCTGTAAGTTCGCCGGGTCAGCTAGTAAGAATATATTTTATGTAATAAGAATACATGATTGTATACTCAAATACATAACAAACATAAATAAGAAACGACAGTATTAAGCCAACAAACTAAAGATCATAAAAATCGGTCCAGCCGTTCTTGAGTTATAAACCTACTCTTATTTCTTGTGGTTTCTTAGTAGCTATTGGATAGCATTGCATAGTTGACCAAACTTAATCACAAATGTATTGTTTGAAGTTAGCTATTTGTTCTCTCAGTTTCTAAGCCCTTGAGAAATATATTTTCAAGTTTGAAGATGATAAGCAACACAGACTGGCATATAAGAGATTAGTTCGTTTACATCTAGCTACTGGATTAAACAGTTATGTTTTTAGATGTTGATGACAGTTTTTAAATACTTTAGATGTTACTTCTGATCTCCTTCAATACTTGTTCTGGTGATGCAAGAAGAATTATTATTCATCGATTTTCAGTGCTCCATGTTTAACCTTCTTTTGACTTCTCACCTTAATGTTAAACAATTTGTTAAACATAGTTCTAACGTTGTACCATCCGAACATTTGTCCATTTTTTTCCATCTGGGGATAGTTTACAGACTTTTCATAAAAGAATTCAATAGTTCTACGTTGCGATCGTATTATTCAAATCTAATCGCATGGAACGGAAGAATATAGATGTGGCAACTGTTACTTTTCCGAACACAAAGACCAAAAGGCCGAAGAATCCTGCACGGAGACCTAATGGTCAAAACAACTATTAAAAGTCCAATTCTGAATTCAAATAATTAGAATTGTCTTAAGGCTATCACAGAAGTATTACCCCCAGAAGCTGTCAAAATAAGATTTTCAAATTTAAGTACTTTACACACTGTTGTTGAAGAAAGGAATGTAACAGTTTATGGATTAAGAAATAAAGAATGAAGAATTTCTAAAACTGTTTAGCTTTTAAATACGTTCAAAAGTGTAAACAATTTTACAAAAATTTAGAAGACTTTCTAGAAATATCGTGAATGTATTTTTTATTAAACCGCACTTAAAAATTAAAGCAGGTACCTCGTGACTACTTAGCATTAAACGGAAAAAAATAAATAAGTAGTCACTTAAAATAATCCAAATAACAGCAAGATCGCCAGAAGCAAATAAGAAAACTGACAATGAAATGGAGAGAATCATAGACAGAAACAGAAGAGATGGGAGGGGAGAGAAGTGGAGAATGAAGAAAGGGGAAAGGAGGAAGAACAATATTGTGATAACAAGTCTGGGGCAATAATCACTTTATACATCAGGTATACATGCTGACATATACTGTCCAATTCTGTCCAAACTTTTCTTTCCTATCATATATTCACAGTGTTGGCTAAATCTCAATTTATTATCAATAAGACGTATGCCCAAATATTTCATAGTTTCCACTTGCTCTCTTATCGTCCCATTTAAATATTTTAATATAATGTTTCTTCTCACTTCTTTTCTTATACTTCTCAGAACAATAAACTTCGTTTTCTTGGCATTCATCTTTAGCTTATTCCTATTCATCCACTTTTCCACTATGCTCATATTCATCTTCGCTTCCAGATCCGCACTGCTTTCACCAGCTACATAAATATTGCAACGGTCGTGGACTCATCAGCGGCTTGAGATTATGGCGTCATCAATTACTAGAACGTGCTGAATTTATACTACAACGAATATCCGGGACATATCGAGAGCGCGATGATCTCATCAATGGAACATCTGAAGGCGCCTAGAAAGATATAGGCGCCGGATATTTATTGGAGGACGTTCCAGCGGAAAACCAATCTACTCGTATCATCGAGTCTAGTCGCATTAGTCAGTCAGTCGAACCATTTGCATCGAAGTCGAAGAGTCTGGACACGTGTGCTGAAGCAGCGTGTGAGTCGTCATATGGAAAGTGAACAGCTGATGGCTCCCAAGGTTAGAATTCCGGAAGTTCTGGAGGAACTCTATGAGGAAGTACCTGGTGGACACTTGGGGGTGTCGAAGAAGTTTGGGAAGCTGCGAGAAAATCTTTCCTTAGAGAATTGGAGGAAACTGAGAGCTGAAACAGGAAGTGTGTAACTTGCGCTCCAAGCAAGGGTCGAGGGGCAACGATACGTCAACGTAGTGTGATATTCCATTTGAGAAAGTTGTCGTAGTCAACATTTTTACATTTTCTAAGAGAAAAGGTGTAAATCAATACAACGCCGTCCTTCTAGAATATTCTATCAAGTGAGTTTGACCAGATGCCCTAGCGTGTTAGGAAGCTGCGACGGTTGCTGAGCTCATTATGAAAGAGACCACCTATCGACTTGGGGTTGTAAAGATCGCAAGTTGAAAGCGTACTCCTCCTGGCAGACAACCCACAGGAAGTGGTTACAAAGAAACTCGTGTTCAAGAAGGCCACCTACCAAAGTGCTTAGGATACTTTATGGGAGTCGAAAGAGACTGTCTTGTCCCAGGGTATCAGGAAAGTGGCAATCGTGAAGAAACCCCGTGAACTTGACTGTTTGGTTTGGAGAACAGTCAGAAGTATGTTGGAAGGAGTTTTCCGTTTCACTTGACTTAAGCGAGTGGTGTACTGCTGCAATCTCATCAATGGAACATCTGGAGGCGCCTGGAAAGATTTAGACGCCGGATATTTATTGGAGGACGTTCCAGCGAAACATCAGTCTAGTCGTATCATCGAGTCTAGTCGCATCAGTCAGTCAGTTGAACCAGTCGCATCGAAGTCGAAGATCAGTGGGTCGAGTCGGACAGTTATCTTTATTTATCCAGAGTGCCGCGCGATGTGTAAATAAATAATACGAGACGTGCTGGTGAAGTAGTACATTGT
Source organism: Diaperis boleti (assembly GCA_963583935.1). NCBI lineage: Eukaryota > Metazoa > Arthropoda > Insecta > Coleoptera > Tenebrionidae > Diaperis > Diaperis boleti. Next base: position 72,248,962 of record OY757242.1, on the reverse strand, counting down.
AAATAGTGTAAATAATGTAAATATTATATTTAAAAAGTGTAAGTAAATTGTACATAGTGTTTAAATAAATAAATCGAACCTCAGAAACGCAACATTGGGGTCAGAAGTCGGTTAGGAGGATTAGTAAGAAATAAATATATAGAAATGAAGATTAAGAAGAACTAAATAAATTAAGGTTAAGAAAGGTTAAGAAAAAATACGAAGCTGGGCACGAAGAAAGAGTGTGAGGTTACTTGAGAGAAAGAGAGAGCGGGAGCAAACTGAGTTATAGAAATAACTGGAATAAAATCGGGGCTCCAGATAAGGCTGCTGAAGGACCTGGAAAGAAGACAAGAAGCTGGTGTCACTCACTTTCGGATTAGATAATGGTGCTGACTGAACTCGACTCACTGCGGCAGAAGAGAGGTTCCAATAGAATGAAATTGGAGGAAAAGTTTTTACTTCGACGCAGAAATCATGCTGGTATCATGGAATGCTGAGACTGTGCCCGGAAGATTTGATTAGAAGACTGCAGCCACTATTGTCGTTGTAAAGGACGAGAGTTAAACCGGAAGTTGGTACGTTCGGAGTATATGGAAAGATCTGAAGAACGACTTGGACTGGTGTCGGACGGGAATGCAAGTTGCAATGCTGGGCCCAATGGGACTCCGTGGATGTGGAGATGGAGTCTGGACACGTGTGCTGGAGAAGCGTGTGGATCATATGGAAAGTAAGCAGCTGATGGCTCCCATGGTTAAAATTCCGGAAGTTCTGGAGGAACACCATGACGGAGTACCTGGTGGTCACTTGGGGGTGGCGTAGAAGTTTGGGAAGCTGCAAAAGAAGTGTTCCTTAGAGAATTGGAGGAAACTGAAAATTGAAACAGGAAGTCTGTAACTTGCGTTCCAAGCAAGGGTCTATAAAAATGTCGAGGGGCACCGATACGTCAACTCCATTTGAGAAAGTTGTCGTAGTCAACATTTTTCCATTTTCTAAGAGAAGAGGTATAAATAAATACAATGCCGTCCTTCTACAATATTCCATAAAGTGAGTTCGACTAGATGCCCTAGCGAGTTAGAAAGCTGCGACGGTTGCTGAGGCCATTATGAAAGTGTCCACCTATCGACTTGGGGATGTAAAGATTGCAAGTTGACAGCGTACTCCTCCTGGCAGACAACCGACAGGAAGTGCTTACGAAGAACCTCGTGTTCAAGAAGGACACCTACCAAAGTGCTTAGAAAACTTTATGGGAGTCGAAGGAGACTGTCTTGTCCCAGGGTATCAGGAAATTGGCAAACGTGAAGAAACCCTGTGAATTCGACTGTTTGGTTTGGAGAACAGTCAGAAGTATGTTGGAAGGAGTTTTCCGTTTCACTTGACTTAAGTGAGCGGTGTACTGCTGCAATCTCATCAATGGAACATCTGGAGGCGCCTGAAAAGATTTAGACGCCGGATATTTATTGTAGGAACACCAGTCTAGTCGTATCATCGAGTCAGTCAGTCAGTCGAACCAGTCGTATCGAAGTCGAAGATCAGTGGGTCGAGTCGAACAGTTATCTTTATTTATCCAGAGTGCCGCGCGATGTGTAAATAAATAATACGAGACGTGCCGGTGAAGTAGTACATTGTAAATAGTGTAAATAATCTAAATATTGTGTATAAAAAGTGTAAATAAAATGTACATAGTGTTTAAATAAATAAATCGAACCCCATAAATGCAACAATATTAACGTATCATCCGCATGCATTTTAATTGTACAAGGTTCGGGACAAATTGTAACTATATTGTTTATATGTAGAATGAATGGCAAGGGCCCTAACAAAGAAGCTTGACGCACTTTGTATTCCGGTGCACTCAATCTAGACCATTCTTTATTAAAACGAACTCGTTGAGTTCTCTTTCGCAGTCATTCTAACATCTTTCCTCTGATTATTACTATATTTTCTATATTGGTATAGTTTCTCCAATAATATTTATCTATCTGTTGTCTCGAAAGCTCGCTTCAGATCCATAAAAATTACTCCTACCATTTTCCCTTCACTTGTCTACTTTCCACTTATCTACAACCGTTTCACATGAATAATGTTTTCTAAATCCTGACGTTATAATATTTATTATATGTCTCTACATACTTTTCAATCTGATCTTTCACTATTACCTCAAGCACTTTTTCATATATGTATAGAGATCCATGTAGAGAGAAGGAGAGAGAACAGGGAGAGATAAAAGCTATAAGAACAGAGGAGGAGGAAAAAAGAAACATTGAGTGAGGAGATAACGATGAACGAGTAGGACGAATACTTCATGAGGCTGCTGAAGGTGGAAAGGAAATAGAAATAGAAACGAATATTTAGGAGTCTACAACCCTGAGCGCCTGAGAGAAGCACCACTAGTTTGAGAAGATGTAAAATCTGAGAATTTAAAGATCTTGAAATTTGAAACGCCGAGAATCTGAAAAGACGGTAATTTAATGAAAAACTAAAAATCTAAGAAACTGTAAGACTTAAAATCTTGACTACCCGAAAATTGGCGCAACTGAAAATATTTGATCTTATGAATTTAGGAACTTGAGGACCTGACAACCTGTGTTTTGAAAAACGTGACAATATAGGAAAGAAATTTAAGAAATAGAAAAAAGGAAAACTATGTAGGCAAATAAATGAGTAATGGCGAGAAACCAGGATGCAAGATAACTTTATCCAAACGCAAAATTTAGCAAATTTGTATTTTTCCAGTGGAACAGAGACGTAGACCGTTAGAGGTTTTAACATTACGTCGTTGTTCCTCTGGAAAAATACACTTTTTTTGTAGTTATGCCATCATTAACCCAAAAAATCAAAATTTGCATCATTGTTGTTCCGGAGCAGCGATATTCATCATCATTTTATCCAGAGGCAAAAGAAATTACAAACACAAGAAAAAAAATTGTTTTGATTTATGTATTTATTAAAATGAGATTACAAAAAATCTGGTTTTGAATACATCCGGCCGGTTGAATAATTTTGAGGTCTTTATGTATTTTGTTAAATGTTGGTTGGAGTTGGGGGTTAATTGAATATCATGCATTTTAATTTTATTAACATTTTCAATTTGTAAATTTATGATTATGGTAAGAATAAAAAATTAGGTTTCTTTAGTTTTTTTTTAAATTTTCATTATTGGTTGGTTTTGCTGCCACTAAATGTTTGATAGGTTACAGTAGAAAAATATGATTATTTTTTTAATTAAATTTGACAGGGGTATGAAATTTTTAATTAAATATCGTCTCCACAAATAAATATTAAACTGTTCCAAATTTATTCTTTAATCAACAGAAATCATCTTGATCTATGCTTATTGCATGTAATTCTAAATTTTTAAAATATTTTGCCTTGCTTACCTGTGCCGCCATAATTCGTTGTCTTTCCTTTATCAACCCACATTTCGCACACGAACAATTCTTATAAATGCACTGCTTCTTGTGTCCTCTCAACGTCGAAATCATCCCATGGTTCCTGCATCTTGCACACTTAGGAATACGAGCAGAACGACTATTCGCCAACATATCTAAATTATTCACCGATAAACATTTGCAAACATGTATAACTGCAACACTCGAACGGATAACAATCTGTGTATAAAAGAATACAAGAATAGATAGATACGAGCCGAAGATTTCAGTCCCAGCATCATGATACAGCCAATGGGGGTAAAGCGTTATCCTGTCGAAGTCTGCATAGGAGGCTGAAAGAACCAATCGCTGCTGAAAGCTACGCCCTAACGGAAAGAAAAGCAAAAATAATGCTTGTCTGAAACACGATTTTCATAAATTCAGGTGGAGCTTCCGACTACCAGCTTTCAGGGCTATTTAAATCACATTAGTAGGATTTCAAAAAAATGTAATCTCAGCTTGACATGTTTTTCAAATTTTGAAGAGTTTACATTGTTTGTAACACTAATTGACTGTGTAACTCACAAATAAATCAGTCTAATTTCAGAAATCGTTCTGTTACTTAGCGCAGTGCGACTACGACAACGTGAATGCATTTTACCTAATTTTGTCACATTGATGAGCTGCAGAAAAATATTTCTAAATACATTTACCAATTCAACACATTCATTGTGTCTTCCATTGTAATTTTTATCTAAAAAGGTGAACACAGATGCGTGCATATTAGCGTTTCAGTGATGGCGCTGTGCTCTGAAAGCTCAGTCTCAATGTGCGATGTGTGACGTATTACTGTCAGTTTGTTAAATAAACACAAGTCCATTAGATTGTTGCATCACATATGTCACTCCAACGACCACCCAGACTACACCTGAAAAAAATCTTCCGCAAAAAATTTTCATACACTCGATCTACCTACTGTTTGTGTCTTCAGTAACTCGAGCGTTGGACCACCTCCTTAGAACTTCCCTGTTGTTTCCTTTCCATATTTCACAACAAACCAGTAGAGTCTTAGCGTGAAGAAGTAAATAATCTCGATGAAGCTGAGGACACTGCAGCCCAAAAATAAACCGGCCATGCCGCCGATGGAGACTAAATCATTACGTTTTAACTACGAAAGTGATCGGTTTTGGTGTATACCTAATAAATCTGAAAATCCAAAAATAATGTCGCGACGTAGACGCATTTTGGGGTACTCTCGGAGACCCCATTGGAGGTTGGAGCCCAAAAACCATTCTCTGGTGTCCACGTCTTCCACAATGTAGTTGACTTCGTTGCAGTTAGACAGACATTTACATCTACCTTTTAGGAGTATTAGTTCTTCTTTGTGCCGAGCTAAGCAGTGGAGACCAGAGACGTTGCAGATTTTCTCACCTTCTAAACATGTAAGGATAGGAAATTTTAAAAATTTAGGGAGCTTTTTTAATTTCTTAAGATCTCTCTTAACTTACAATGTTAAGTTATGTTAACAACTTAATGTGAAGTCAAAATTGTATGTCGATATCTTCACGAGTTTTGAAATATTCGATCGATGTCAATGACATTGTGAGTGAACAAGTATATTTGAATAAAACAATCGCTAAGAATAAACCAATAGAATTATAGAGCTGATTGATCAAAGTCCTATTAAAAATAAGTATTTTACTAAAAAATGTCTAAAAATAAATCAATCAAATTATAGAGCTAACTATTCAAGGACATATTTAAAAAGTGCGCTTTTATGGGTAGTCAAAATTTTATGTCGATGCCTTAACAAGTTTTCGAGTATTCGATCGATTGCAATGAACAAGTGATGAAAATTAAGTTTTTGACAAAAAAGAATCGCTGACATTAAAACAATAGAATTAAAGAGTTGATTTATCAAGGATCTATTAAAACAGGTGATTTTTATGTTTAGTTAAAATTTCATGTCGATATCTTGACAACTTTTGGAGTACTGGATCGATTATAATTAGCAACTGTGATCAAATGATAAAAATATGAGTATTTGAGTAAAAAAATTTCTAAAAGTAAACTAATCAATTGAAATAGATCGCTTTTATGTTTAGTCAAAATCTCATATCGATATCTTAACATGTTTTGGAGTTGTCGATCGATTATTACAATGCGCAACTCTGATCTAGTGAGAAAAATGGAGTATTTGACTAAAAAAAACCCTAAGCATAAACCAATCAAATTATGGAGCTGATTAATCATGGATTTAATAAAAAAGCGTCGCTTTTATGTGTAATCAGTATTTCATGTCGATATCTTGACAAGTCTTAGAGTATTCGATCGATTACAATGAGCAAGTGTGATTAAGTGATGCATATAGGGTATTTGACTAAAAAATTCTCTAAAAATAAACCAATTGAACTATAGAAATGATTCATCAAGGATCAATTGAAATAGGTCGCTTTTATGTGTAGTCGAAACCTCATATCGATATCTTGACAAGTTTTGGGGTATGCGATCGATGTCCATGAGTAACTGTATCAAGTGGTAAAAATAGTGTGTGAGTAAAAAAAATCTAAAAATGAACTAGTTATGGAATCATACATTTGATTTATCAAGGATCTTTTAGAAAAAGGTCGTTTTTATGTGTAGTCAAAATTTCATGTCGATATCTTGACAACTTCTGGAGTACTCGATCGATTATAATTAGCAACTGTGATCAAATGATAAAAATATGAGTATTTGAGTAAAAAAAATTCTAAAAATAAACTAATTAATTGAAATGGGTCGCTTTTATGTGTAGTCATAATCTCATATCTATATCTTAACATGTTTTGGAGTTGTCGATCGATTATTACAATGCGCAACTCTGATTTAGTGAGAAAAATGGAGTATTTGACTAAAAAAAACCCTAAACATAAACCAATCAAATTATTGATTAATCATGGATTTAATAAAAAGCGTCGCTTTTATGTGTAGTCAGTATTTCATGTCGTTATCTTGACAAGTCTTAGACTACTCGATCGATTACAATGAGCAAGTGTGATTAAGTGATGCATATAGGGTATTTGACTAAAAAATTCTCTAAAAATAAACCAATTGAACTATAGAAATGATTCATCAAGGATCAATTGAAATAGGTCGCTTTTATGTGTAGTCGAAACCTCATATCGATATCTTGACAAGTTTTGGGGTATGCGATCGATGTCCATGAGTAACTGTATCAAGTGGTAAAAATAGTGTGTGAGTAAAAAAAATCTAAAAATGAACTAGTTATGGAATCATACATTTGATTTATCAAGGATCTTTTAGAAAAAGGTCGTTTTTATGTGTAGTCAAAATTTCATGTCGATATCTTGACAACTTCTGGAGTACTCGATCGATTATAATTAGCAACTGTGATCAAATGATAAAAATATGAGTATTTGAGTAAAAAAAATTCTAAAAATAAACTAATTAATTGAAATGGGTCGCTTTTATGTGTAGTCATAATCTCATATCTATATCTTAACATGTTTTGGAGTTGTCGATCGATTATTACAATGCGCAACTCTGATTTAGTGAGAAAAATGGAGTATTTGACTAAAAAAAACCCTAAACATAAACCAATCAAATTATTGATTAATCATGGATTTAATAAAATGCGTCGCTTTTATGTGTAGTCAGTATTTCATGTCGTTATCTTGACAAGTCTTAGACTACTCGATCGATTACAATGAGCAAGTGTGATTAAGTGATGCAAATAGGGTATTTGACTAAAAAATTCTCTAAAAATAAACCAATTGAACTATAGAAATGATTCATCAAGGATCAATTGAAATAGGTCGCTTTTATGTGTAGTCGAAACCTCATATCGATATCTTGACAAGTTTTGGGGTATTCGATCGATGTCCATGAGCAACTGTATCAAGTGGTGAAAATAATGTGTGACTAAAAAAAAATCCAAAAATGAACTAATTATGGAATCATACATTTGATTTATCGAGAATCTTTTAGAAAAAGCTCGTTTTTTTGTGTAGTCAAAATTTCATGTCGATATCTTGACAACTTCTGGAGTACTCGATCGATTATAATTAGCAACTGCGATCAAATGATAAAAACATGAGTATTTGAGTAAAAAATGTTTTAAAAATAAACTAATCAATTGAAATAGGTCGCTTTTATGTGTAGTCAAAATCTTAAATCGATATTTTAACATGTTTTGGAGTTGTCGATCGATTATTACAATGAGCAACTCTGATCTAGTGAGGAAAATGGAGTATTTGACTAAAAAAAATCCTAAACATAAACCAATCAAATTATGGAACTGATTAATCATGGATTTAATAAAAAAGCGTCGCTTTTATGTGTAGTCAGTATTTCATGTCGATATCTTGACAAGTCATGAGTATTCGATCGATTACAATGAGCAAGTGTGATTAAGTGATGCAAATAGGGTATTTGACTAAAAAATTCTCTAAAAATAAACCAATTGAACTATAGAAATGATTCATCAAGGATCAAGTAAAATAGGTCGCTTTTATGTGTAGTCAAAACCTCATATCGATATCTTGACAAGTTTTGGGGTATTCGATCGATGTCCATGAGCAACTGTATCAAGTGGTGAAAATAGTGTGTGTGTGTTTGACTAAAAAAAATCTAAAACAAACTAATTATGGAATCATACATTTGATTTATCCAGGATCTTTTAGAAAGAGGTCGTTTTTATGTGTAGTCAAAATTTCATGTCGATATCTTGACAACTTCTGGAGTATTCGATCGATTATAATTAGCAACTGTTATCAAATGATAAAAATATGAGTATTTGACTAAAAAAATTTCTAAAAATAAACTAATCAAATTCTAGAGGTGATTTATCAAGGATTTAATAAAGAAGGTATCTTTTATGCGTAGTAAAAATTTCGTATCGTTATCTTAACAGGTTTTAGTACTCGATCGATTACAATGAGCAACATTACTCTGATCAAGTGGTGAAAATAGTATTTGACTAGAAAAATCTCTAAAAATAAACTAATCAAATTATAGAGATGATTTATCAAGGATCTAATAAAGAAGGTCTCTTTTATGCGTAGTCAAAATTTCATGTCGAAATCTTAACAAATTTTAGTATTCGATCGATTTCAATGAGCAGCATTACTTTGATCAAGTGATGAAAATAGTATTGGACTAAAAAAAATTCTAAAAATAAACCAATCAAATTATAGAGATGATTTATCAATGATCTAATAAAGAAGGTCTCTTTTATGTGTAATAAAAATTTCATGTCGATTTCTTAACAAGTTTTAGTATTCATTCGATTACAATGAGCAACATTACTCTGATCAAGTGATGAAAATTGTATTTTACTAAAAAAATCGTTAAAAATAAGCCAATCAAATTATGGATCTTATAAAGAAGGCAGCGTTTATGTGTAGTCAAAATTGGATGTTGATATCTGAACAACTGCTGTAGTATTCGTTCGATCAAATGCGATGGTAGTAGAATATTTGACTAAAAAACTAATAGAATTTAAGAGATATATCAAAATACGTCGTTTTTATGTGTAGTAATGTGGATGTTTGGACAAGTTTTGAAACTGGATCAAGTGATGAAAATAGAGTATTTAACTAAAAAATGCTCTAAAAGTCTGTTATAAATAGGTCGCCTTAATGTGTAGTCAAATTTTTATATCCATATGACAAGTTTTTTAATATATTCGATCGATGTCCATGAGCAACTGTATCCAGTCATGAAAATAGTGTTTGATTTAAAAAAATAACAGTGAACCAATCGAATTATAGAGCTGATTTATCAAAGATCTATTATAAAAGTCGTGTGATATAGAGCTCAGTTATCATGGATTTATTAATTATTTTAACCTTCAAAATTATTGGAAATATTGTATTTTGGAATCTTTTAATTTGGAAAAGTTATAATCTTTCATTTCGGAATCCTAGAATGTTGAAGTTTTGACAGTCTATCGAACTTAGGAAATGTTGAGATCTTTTGGATGTTCTTGTCTTGAAAATCTTACAATTTTTACATTTCAAGATCGTGATTCATTAAAATTTTCTAATCCTGAAATTTTTGGTTTCAAGTCTTTCTAATTTTGGTGTTTCAATCTTGACATAGAAATGTCATAGATTTTTTATTACTGGAATTGTGAATGTCGGAATTTTTAGAGTCTGAGCATTTAAACATTTCCTTTTCCATTTTGCAGTTTTCCAGTTTTTGGATTTTCAAAATCCAATGTCTCGAGCAAATAGAAAAAAATGTTTATCATGATGTAATCTGTAACGGTTAAATTTAGGATACCTACTTATTTTGATACATTCTGTATAGTATGTATTTAGTTTGCCACTTTCCCAAATAGACAAGTTGCAACTGTAAATTTCTAAATTAGCTGAATTATTTAAATAATATAGATTTATAAGTCATCTGGTGTTATATAATTCATGTTATTATTTCCTATCAATTATTATTATTGCCAAAACGTCTTTTATCCACTGTTTATTACAGATCTCATTACCTGTTTTGTCCGAAATTTATTTTTGATGTATGTTTTTTTGAAAGTTTGATAAAATCAGGGTGACAACTTATTACAGAAGATACAAATTTTCGCTTACTTGCTTTGCATCGACCGAACATTTTCTAATATTGAAAAGAATTTAAAAAAAATATTTCTTGATCATGTCCTTTCCTCAGAACAATCTAGACCACATTTCCGTCGGTTACGGTCACAGTAACTTTATATTACACTGTAAACACTGACTACACATTTCAATTACCTATTTTTCTGTAGAAATGTGGAACACATCCACACAGACTTTTTGCCATCGCTGCCCGACATTCGATCCTACACAACACGTAAGAATACGCAGGTGAACGCTTCAAATCGCTCTCATCATGAAATCTGCATTTTCTCTGTTTAACACTCAGACCCCTGATATTGTCACTGCTGAATATTGTCAGACCGGAAAGAAAAATCTGCAGGAAGTAACCATTTGCTGACGTCATTTTCTTGCTTGCGATGTCAGCAACTTCATAAGGGCCATGAATGTAAATCTAGAATCATGCTTAAGTATATTTTAATTTCGACTTTTAGTCTATCTACATCAAAGCCGGTAGACATATTCATAACATTTGCGAAGACTTCCCCATCGAGAGGATTTACATAAAATGTCTCGTTGCCTTCAACCAAGTCCCATCGACCTTCATCCCAGTAACTGAAATCTGGTTTTTAACAAAATAATAAAGACAGGGAAGACTCACTCAGGGGAGTTATAAATAGCCAACTTTGAGTTAAAACTATAGCAGATCCCTGCTTCCGACACGATTCTTTCTAGAGTGTACAGCTTGTCGTTGCCACCTGAATTAGAAACTGCCGGTTTAAATTCAAACTGAAGATCCAGCAAAATGTCCAAATAGTTTTCTTCAGTTATGCCGTTGTATTCAACCACTCTATCGAAGTTAGTATAATTAGCTTCCGACAGTGTGACCAAAAATTCCCTCAAAAGAGTCTTATTCTTTTCAGTTGAGCTTTGCACGTAAAGATCCAAAAGAGGTTCATTTATTTTATACGTCGGACAAATAGTGGCAGCAGGAAATGAGGTGTTCCAAGAAAACCTGTCTCTTTCCATCGAAATCACAGTCGGATTTTCAATATACCGCCTCAAGGTCATACTGCTCAACACCTCAACCCCATACACCGCAGCCCCCACGATTACCACCCAAAGAACCCTTTCCACAACGTGCCGATTTTCCGCTGCCATGTGTGCGAATCCATGGATGGAACTTTGGCTGAAAAATATTTTTATAAATTCCAGCAACATTTCAACGACCTTGATGGACACAAAGCTTCAACTCAACTGAAGGATGGTATTGGAAACATGAATATTTTATGCGCCGCGATGTGCTGATATCATTGTATCTATTGTAACAAAAGTTCCTGAATTTGTTACAGCTGGGACGTGGGTGGGCTCTTGTCTACCAACATATGTGTCAGTAATAAGACCTACTAATGGAGTTTTGTTTATTTAAAAGCGATTTCACGATGCATTACCCGGATCATAGCTACTCGTAAATGCCACTTTTCGAAAGAAGGTTGCGCTAATTATGTGGATGCATTTTTTTTTTTATGTGAAACCGTTCAGATGCCGGTGAGATGGTGAAAGGCATCGATTAATTACAATTACAAATTCGATGTAAGGAAGATTTGACGATGAAATATATCATTCGTACCTCAATTTTCATAATTAACTTGTTTTCTGAAGATTGATAATTGTTTTTTCTCCCTCCGTCTTAAAACCTGTCACTTTTAATGCCATTTTCGGAAAAAAAGTTGCCGTTTTTATACTTAACGTTGCTTTAATCATCGAGTATTGTGACCACATTGAAGATGACTTCAACTTTTTTGCCAAATCGGCAAAATACGCCAACAAAACGTTCTCTGAATAAATTTTTACATTAAATTTCTTTCCTCACACCATTTCATTAAACGATTGTAGGCACACTGGTAGATCTCTCGAGATTTTGACGGACTACCTCACTGACTTACATTATTATGATTATGTATTCTGCTTTTTGCGCATACTTTTTAATAAAATGATGTTTATTTTGTTTTCTTCAGTAGGACGTCATATTAATGATGTTGTTAGAAGTGGAACAAGAGGAAGAATATCTTGAAGACGCAAACACCCATTCAATTAATGTTAATTTAATTTTAATTGGACAAATGTTTTTTTTTAGACTCTTCATAAATAAGACATGCATAAGCACGTTACTTATAACGGCACAGATTTATTTACACAAACGGTCACAACAACTGAAAAGAAACCAATGATGTTTGCTAAAAAGTTTTTCATATACAAAAAATGAGCTCCAAGCTATTTAAAAATATTAAAGGAACCGTCAGATTTATTCAAAGACCCGGTCCAATTCTGTGTTGTTATTGGCCAGTTTTTATTTTGTTACTTGTTTTATACTTTTATTTCCTGTTTGTGTATTATAGAATTTATATTTGTTAGATAATTTTAAACCCGACAGAAATTAATTTTTGCGACAGAAGATATATTCGCGCACCAGAATATTTATCCCCTTAAACGAAAGGAAAATGCATAAACCGACGGACTAAATCTCTTAACAGCAAAATAAAAATATTACCTCTGAACTAAGGATAACATTGGATCCTTCACAACAGAAGAATTACACCACCCATAACAAAGATAGTCTGCTATTTTGATCTACATTTTTTGCATAAACTGCTGTACTTATTTCTGTATTGGGTAGATCAACAAGTTCTTCAATTTCGTCGTAATTTTTCTTTTCGGCCAGCTATAAATTTTTAGATATTCTTCTTCAATCTTATGTATTGCTTCTTCATGCTGTCTGTCTCATACATTCCTTGAAAATACTTCGTCCATATTCTATATCTCCTACTGATACTTATTTTTACAGAAAGTCATCTTGCTCTGATGTTTTTTTTTTCCTCAACTTGTTTGTAATATCTGAGGTATGTTATTCGCTCAGTGTTCTTCACTGTTGTGCAATAATTTCTACATTTTTTGAAGCTCTCTTACAATAAAATTATGTTACTTTTAATATCTCCTTTATTTCTATATCTGTTGGTTGCACGTCATTTTCTTCTTGTCCTAGCCCAGTGTATAAATGATTATTTTTATTTATCACTTATGATCCTTTCTATCGCTTTATTTCTCTTATTCTAATTTGTTTCTTTTTTGACCGATATCGATCTGGAGTAATTCTACGTGTGTATTGTAAATTCAACAGAAATTTCGTACTGAGGTGGAGCCAGGAATTTAAAATTTCTAAAATTCGACAGTTTCAGGTTTACACGATTTCAAATCGCCAATTTCATCGCCCAAAATATTTCAAAAACATGTTTTCCAGAACTCAAAATTTACATTTAAATTCTTGATTCTACGCTTAAAATCCAAATTTACCAATTAGACATTACGTCATCTCCAAATTTAAAACTTTTCAAATAGAAGAACACTAAAAATTTGCAAATTTAACAATTTAATAAATTCGGAATTCAAGTCAAAATTTGCAAGTTTAGAAATTCAATATTTCATCAAATCAAAATTCAGAAATTTAGGACACCTTGTCTTGATATTAAAGATACAAAACTTGCAAGACTACTAATTCAACATTTTAAGTTTTTTGTCAAAATCTTCACTCAGGAATTCAAGATTTCAAACATTAATTCAAAATTACCATGACAAAAAGTTTGAATTCAGAAATTCAAGATTACAAAGATTTGCAAGACTACTAATTCAACATTTTAAGTTTTTTGTCAAAATCTTCACTCAGGAATTCAAGATTTCAAACATTAATTCAAAATTACCATGACAAAAAGTTTGAATTCAGAAATTCAAGATTACAAAGATTTGCAAATTCAGGAAAGCACAAATTTACAAAATCAGGAATTCATGATTTCAAATACTCACAATATGTATAGCAATTCTGGAGCTCATTATTTAATGGATATAAGTATTCCAAAATGAATTGATGTCCACGATTCCCAAATTTCAAAAATGTAAAATTTGCTTTAAGGTTTAATGATTTGCTTTAAATTCGGGAACTAGAGATTTTAAGGGCTCAAAATTTACAAAATTTTTGATTTGACAATATGACAAATGTTCAGCAATTCAACATTTCGAGGATTTAAAGTTTTCAAAATAAGGACGTCGACGATTCAAGATTTTCAATATTCCCAATCATTAAAAAATCAAAATTTTTTTAATTTAGAAATTCACAATTACATCGATTTGTAATGCGCAAATTTTACAATTCAAATTTTCAAAGAATCTGCTAATTCAAGGATTCATCTATCCAATTCTTTTCTAAATCGACTCATAATTTGCAATTACAAACTCAAATTCTAAATTCATGTCAGATTCAGAATTCACGAATTACATCGATTCAGAATGTAATGAAAATTTCCAAACTAAATATTTCTAAATTTCAAAAATTATTTCAACGATTCGAAATTGTATAGGATTTCGGAATTGTATAGGATTTCGGAATTGTATATGATTTCGGAATTCAAGATTTCAGGCTGAACATTTGCATATTTAGAAATTCAGGATTTCATCAAATCAAAATTGACAAATCCAGCACACCTTGTCTTGAAGTTAAATATTCAATAGTAATAGCACGAGAGGTTATAATATTGCCGACAATAATAATTTTAAACCAGAAGAATGTTCTTAAATCCAGGTGGAGTAAATTTAAATTAAAATTTAAATATATCTAAGTCGAACTCCACAAACTTTAATAACTGTAAAATTACTAATGGAACATGTTTCGGCAGAACACTTCTGCCATCATCAGCCCTTAAAAAATATAAAAAATTATAATAATTATAAATAATTTTTTATATTCTTTAAGGGCTGATGATGGCAGAAGTGTTCTGCCGAAACATGTTCCATTAGTAATTTTACAGTTATTAAAGTTTGTGGAGTTCGACTTAGATATATTTAAATTTTAATAATAATTTTTGCGATTTGGATACGAGTTTCTGTTGCGTCGAAAATAATGCGTGCTTGCACGAATCAATCTGAAGAGCAAAAATTGGCAGCAATATTTAGACCTAGAGTAGAGTCCTATTTGGCTTGACAATTTAACTTGTAAATTGTAATGTTAAATAGCTACATAAAAAATGCCGCTGGAATAAAGTTTCTCGAAAATTTGCCACTAAAATAATATAAGTCAAACTGTCAGTTATAATATAATAAGAGTTGAGATTTCGTAGGAAAAATTTACCGATTGAAGTTGATTTTTTCAATTTAAATTTTGATTCCATTGTTGAATGATCAATTATATATGTGATAAAATATATATGAGTGAAATAGTCAAAGAAATTATTTAAAATTTAATGGATTCAAACCACTAAATTCGACTAGATTTCAAAATTTTCTAATTTTCTTCAAAATCTCAGATATTTTTTTAAAATGTAGAAAGCACAAATTTGTTAGAAATTTTATTCTATAAATTGATTTACAAGAATGTCGCCAAGTCTTGAATATTCGTCCTCAGTTTTTTGTATGTTTTCTCAAGTATCTTTTATCCAGTCTTATTCAATGATGTTTCCTACTTCTTCTTGAATCAGTTTAACAATCTTTGAATCAAATTTGGGAAAAGTATTCCTTCGTCGAATTCTCTTGACACCAAGTTAATCTCAAAACCTTGTGCATATTTCTCTGCTGTTTAATAGACGTAATATTTTTTATCACACTTTTTTTTTGTAGAATTTTCAGAAGTTGGTTCTTGTTGCAGGGATTCGTCACAAAATAAATAGTTCTGTTTGGTCTCAAATGAGGAATTAAGTGATATTCAAACCGTTTTTTTTCACATGACTTTTTTTCTACCCATCCTTCAGATGTTCTACAGTGAAGAATGACTGTAGTTCCTTTGTTAGGAGGCATCGATGAAACTTCTTTTTGAGCCGTCCGTCCATCCTTTCTTGGCAATATGGTGGGTATCGTACCAAGTTTCATCAAGTAATTAATTGGTCGATTTTCGCTTCAAAACTAATTTCCTTCAAGTATTTTTCAATTTTCATTCATTTTTTATTTTCTCCATTCCACTAATCATGATCGCTGTTTTTTTGTTAATACTTTTAAAGCGAAATCCATTTTTTAACCAATTTCTTAGGGTATTTGGGCCTTAAGAAAATTGTGAACCCATTTCCGTTAATTTGTTGTATATTATATATTAAACAGGTCTTCTTAAAACCTTTGTTGTTGATGGGTCCAAATTTTGACTTATTCCTGCTTCTACGCGTATCCTTCTTTTGTAAATTTCTTTTTTACTATGTCCCATATTATGGTATATGAAATTTCTGCATTCAATTCGTCTCCTTCGATGCCCATCTTTTTTATATTTTTATATACATTAAAATACAATTCCTTAGATTGTTCCTTCAAATGCTTATTTTTTTTTTGTCTAGAAGCGCCTCATTGTCCATAAATTCACGCAACTCCTCATTTTCAGCACTTTAATATATTGCACTTTCTTATGACACACACTAACATCCTAAACTGCAACTTCTTGAAGTACGTGACAATATGAATTATAATAAAACAATAAAACAAATAAGGACCTGTCAATCCTGCGCGCGCCGGACGATCAAGACCAGTTTTTTTACGCCTCCGCCTCCTTACCTCTCGTACACTATAAGAAACCTCCGTCTGAGTTAGTCAGAAGTCGAAACTACTGGGCGAGACAATCCGTGTGATTAATGCAAACTATTTAAATAAATAACTGAAGGTGCTGAAGATAAGGATTTCTCCGATCGAAGGAAGAGTGATTTAAACGAACATTGTAGAATCCCTTTGTAGACAATATTAGATGAAATCCTCTCGCACTTCTTGTTTTTAGTTCTCTGTTATGGAAACATTTTTTCCACTACAAATGAGTATGCGATGACAGAAGCGGAAACAAAAACACATCGTTTCGTGTTTGGTTTATTGAGTTAGTATTAGTGGAGAAAATGGGTAGTAGAAATAATATATAGTTATGACGATTTATAGATAACCTCACAAAGCAAGAAAGAGAGTTGTAGATTTCAACGGGAGAATCGGAGAAAGACGAGCCAGGGATGGGAAAGAGATTGGAGAGACAAAAAGAAGAGATTGAGAGAAAGAGACATGTGGATGAATGTAGAACTGAGCGAAAGAGAAAAGGATACAGACAGACACGAAAGAAGGAAAATAATCAGAGAGTTCAGATACAACTGGAAGTACGAGAAATTTATGATTGAGGAAATGCCAAAGTATTTGGGGAGGGAGAGTGTGAAAGAACGCAAGATGATGGCGAGGTATAGATGCGGAAATAAAGCGAGGGAGAAAAGGAGAATTGATAATTGATTGGAAGAGGGTGGAAGCAGATGTAAAATATGTGTAGTGAGATGAGAGAAAGAGCAAGAAGTAAAATGGAGGAAATACTGAATGCAGATGAATGAATGAAAGAGCTATGGAAGAGGAGGGAGAAGGCAGAAGAGGAGAGGGGAGGGAAGAAGAAATGAAAATGCGTTGTTTTGAAATTAATACATTAATTATTAATAATAAAGATTGGTAGTAGTAACAATCGTCAACAAAAAATCAAATATCCTGAAAAAAAAAAAAACAGAAATTCTGGAGATCCCTGAGGTGACCTACAGCCTCTTTCTGAAAATTTCTAAATATTTTTTAAGAATTCTATAAAATCCTGAAAAAAACATGAAGGAGCCCAAAGAATTCTCAAAAGTGGTATGAGGTTTATTGAATGCTCTTTAAATATCCTGTGTCATGTAAAGAATCCTACTAAATTGTTAAGACTGCTGGTGACTACTGAAGATTTAAACAACTGCGAGTTCTGTCTAAAAAATTCCAAACAATAATAATAAAAAAATCCAGAGGATTGTTAAAAATTCCTGAAGTGTGCATCTTTAAAGAATTGTGAACAATCCTGCTAGAAAGTCTTGAAATGTTCTGAAAGGTTTTGTAGGGGACCCCAATCATCGACAAAAAGTGCTAAAGGCACAGCAGAATTTGGTTTCTTTTTAATTAATAAATTTAAAAACTACCTAAAAAAAGTCGTAAAGATTTTAAAAATTGCAAACCTAGAATCCTGAAGTGACTTGGAAAGTCATGGAAAATTCTAACAAACCTTGAAAATAATTTGCCTTTATTGAAGAGTATTGAAGCATGTTAAATACTAAATATCGTCAACAATCCTGAATAAATCTGAATATTGTAGAATCTTAAAATCTTGGCAATTGTATAAGATCTTGAAGTCTACTGACGAGTGGTAAAGAATCTTAGGGGTTCAAATTAATTTTTTTTTACTTTTAGGGGAACTTACAGAATTATCCTCAAATATTAGCTTCTCTAGTTTATTATTTTACAGCGAAATCTTAAAAACAAAAGTTCTAGAGCATTAAAAAGTGCTTGAGTTTACTAAATCCAAAAGTTGACATTTATTTTATTTATTTAAATCTAAAAGTTGACTAGTCATTTTGCTATATTTCATTATCATGTTTATAATTTGAACCATTTAGTTTTAATTATTATTTTTGAAAAGTGGTGAAAAACAATACGATTATAGAATTTTCCGTGTTTTTAAGGGTTTATTATTATACCCGAAGTATTATTAAAATTTTTTGCTAGTTATAGTCATTCAATAATTTGATAAATTTGTCGAATTATAAAAACAGACCATGTAGTAAAGTCAACAAACATGAAAGAACAATAATCACGTGTTTTTAAACAAATATATTGCACTGATTAAAACACAGGTACGTTTTATTATAATTAATACAGCAATTGTTTACATGGTGAATCTGATGACTATATCTAACCACATAGATTTTAGTTGAAACCGACGACAGTATGTATTCGAAGTAAAATAAATCACTTTCATTCCCTCGAAAGACTCAACTTTTTATTAATTCCAAAAGCGTGTCAGTATTGTGTTCATTCTAGATGGAGGTAAATGGCAAATAAACACAAGAGCATCCTTCTTAACTTACAACCCAAACAAAAAGATCGAGTTATTCGGGTGGTGTGTTACTATAATGAAGTTAGCGAGCGTCACTCGGGAAATAAGTAAACCCTTAGTTAAACACCACCGCTTTATTGCATCAGATTTTCAGCTCTTCGAGAATAAATTGAGCGAATAAATTCGTATTATAATAATACGGCGGAAAATCAGGTTGGGACCGGCGAAATTTTGAACATCAAATAGGTTAGCAGAGATTAGATTAGTTTTGTCCTTCGTCGAATGAGGAGTAGGTGTTGTCCAGTGTCGAATATGACCTGGGAGTTTGCTTGTCGTCCAATAGTGGTGTACTGGGATGCTGTGAACAATTAATTAAAACTAATTTACATTATTTGTGGTTGTACCTTTTCTAGTTCCAGTAAAATTGGACAAAACATCAAATTTAAGAAACCCATAATGCGCATCACCCACGGAAACCCCAAAATATGCACAGCTTGTCCGCCTAAAAGGGGGCCAAACGCATAAGCCAAACTCACAAAGACTTGTTGCAGGGCGTAAACAGGTCCGTATTGATTACTCCCTTTCCTGTCAACTAAATTAGCCAAAAAGGGGACTAATGCTGCGTCCACAGCTCCGACGCTCAAACCCAGTCCGAAATGCGGTAACGACAATTGGGAAAGTGAACCGGCTAAAGGCAGGGCACAACAGCTTAATCCTGCCAGAACTAAAGCGCTGAAAGCCGTTCGCCAAGGTGCAATTGGTAACAAGCCTGAAAAAACAACTGCAGAAAGAGTAATAAAATTCAAACTAATACCTGCAAAATGCGAACCAATAAAATAACCCACACTGTCTGGGATGAAGACAGCCCCCAGTTGCCACCGTGATGGTGGGGGATTAAGATGGGCCAACAACCACATTGGTACACACGGTTCTAGGATCGCCATGCTCGATGTGCAGATGCAAATTGTAAAAGTTGTAATAAGTAATTGTTTGTCTTTTAGCAAGCTTAAAATGTGGCCAAATTCTATTTCTTCAGGGGCCACGTCTTTACCATCGCTGTCAATGTAAAATAGTTGAAGCCCTAGAAATAAAGTTGTTAGTTGATCTCGCTATATTAATAATTACTTGGTTTACCAATGTTAAATAGAATTAGAAATGCAATTATTAAGAACGGTGCTGGCTTTCCAAGAAGCTGGTACGCAGCTCCCCCCAGTGGATATCCAATCAGCACACCTAACGCAATGCCTCCGAAGGCCAGGGGCATCAGTTTTGCTCTCATGTCTTGTGAAACATTTTTAGCTAGAATAGACATGCCACTTACGGCTATTGCGGCCGATGAACTGCCGTGAAGAGCTCTTGCCAACACCAAAATACCATAAGAATTACCATAAGCAAACACTACAATTTATACGCTACAAAAATGAGGGTACTTGTTGCTTAACATACTAAACGCCGCCAGGAGCATATTACAAGAACCCAACAGAAGAGGCACACAACATCCTACGATTTCAGTCAAATACCCCATAAATGGAGTAAAAGCTAATTGGACAAACGCTTTAGAAGCCAATAAAGCCCCTAACGGACCGTTATCGTTCTCCAAAGTTTCATATTTTTCCTGAAGGGGACTCAACGACTTCAAACCTAACGTTGAAGCCTTCTTGTTGACATTTATTTGGTTCGAAAACAAGTAATCCGGTATGATAGGCACTGAAATTCTGATGTCAGATTACGAAGATTTTTACATCGAAAACTTACCGACAACTGTAAGAAGCACATTGTCGAGGAAAAACGACAAGTAAATAATAATAAATAAGAAAAGATTCGACTTCCGGAACGACTGCACGAAGAGGTGCATCGTAGTTCAAGTCTGGGTCAACACTAAACTTTTCCAGGGGATGTTAATAGTGGAGCATCTGTCGTAAGAGTTACCGGGAAATTGTATAAAGTGATTTTCAATGAGAAATTTAACGCTTGGGTTGCCCACGATGCTAACGTTGTTATCGCTTCTAACCAGACACAGTTTGTACGGTAAAAAATTTATTGACTAGTACAAGAGGGCAATACAATAAATTAAAATTATACAGCACAATATTGGGGACGCATCGGATGAGGTGACGAGGTTTGGAAAAATGTTAGACTGATAAGTAATTTGATGTAGGATGTACAACAAACGCTTCATTTTTTAAACATTGAATACAGCTCTTCTAACGACGCAGGTTTCATTTCTAACACTTTGGATTTCAAGTTGCCACACAAAAAAAATCCATTGGCGGTAAATTGGATGACCTAACTGGCCAATCGATTGCACCTCGGAGACCTATCCAACGGTCTGGAAAACGTTCATTAAGAAACCTTCAGACATCTTCAGCAAAATGAGGAATAGCTCCATCCTGTTGAAAAAAATAATATTTTTTTTTTGGGTCACTTGAAATGCAAAGTGTATGAAACGAAACCTGCAGAGTGAACAGCGCATGTATTATTGTATAGAGGTTGGGGGGGTGGTTATTTTTTGGGCAAAACATTCGCTGAAATGTTTTCATTATTAAATGTGCAGTTCATAAAATAACTGTTAAGAGTATTTTATTTAGACTTGGAAACTAATAAATCATGTATCACATGACCCTCCGTGCCATTTGAATTTGTTAAGGGGTTGGTCCCCCTCGCTAAGCGGGTGAGATCTAAGACTTGAAAGTTTGATACAATTTGGTAATAACTTGATAATAAAATTGACCTGTCCGAGCGTTTTAAATTATATATTTATAAAAATGAATAAAAAATTATATTTAATTTTGTTTTAAAAATAAGGCGTTAGTCGAACAAAATTAATTGTATGCAATACCTAGTGCATGTACTATTATTTGACTGCTAGTGCAACTTAATGCTGAAAAGATGTTCATTTTTTCAGGTTATTACATTTTCATGTTCCCAAATTTTCGGTTTGTCGGTTTCTCAGATTTGAGGCTTTCGGTTTCTTTTTTTTTTCCTTTATTATGTTTTACCTTTCATTGAATTGTTCTTTAAGTTTTCATTTTTTGTTCACCATTTTTTAGGTGTTAGCTTTTTTTTGCTCTCCAACTTCTCAGATTTTCAGGTTCTCCGGTATTAAGTTTTGAGATTTTTTTGATCGTCAGGTTCTCAACATGTCAGTATTTTCATGTCTGTACATTTTTAAAATAGATCGGATTTTTTTGTTTTGAAGTTTTCAAAATTTTCGTATTCTGAGATGTTCTTTTGGGGTTTTAGGTTTTTTTGGAAACTTATTGCAGTGTTAAAGAATGGGACACGTACATATTTTTTTTAATTTTTATTCAATATTCGTTTATCAAACTGAACATTAGTGTGTTTTTCTTTGCGCGTTTAGTAGGTCGGATTTTTATGTTCTGAAATTCTCAAATGTTTAGGTTCAGTTAGGCGTTTTTAGGTTAAGGTCTAGGTAAAGGTGTAGGTTCAGGTATATATAGGTTCAGGTTTAGGTGAGTTCATATGAGCTCAGTTTTTATATTTTCAGTATTTTTGGGAATTTGTTGCTACAGCGTTGAAGGACGATAATGTGGATTAATTTTTAATTTTTATTCAATGTTTATCACACTGAATATTTTCTTTGTTTTCAGTTTCACTCATCATATAAGTAGTAGATTTCAATGTATGTAGTAGTTTTTTAGATTCTGATTTTGTGACTTTCAATTTCTAAGCCTTTCAGGTTTTCAATTTCTCAGGATAAATTTTTTTATTTTTTTCAGGTTCACAACATTTTTCGACTTTTTCGGGTTTTCAATTTCTGAGAACTCAGGTTCTCATTTTCAGTTTTTAGGGTTTTGAGTTGTCAGATTTTCAGATATTTATTTTTCTGTTCGCAAATTCTGTTTTGTGATTTTCGAGGTTTTTTTGGTTCTCAGATTTACAGTTTTCCATGATTTCAGCTTTCAGGTTTTAAGTTTTCACATTTCAGTACCTATTCTCATGTTCCCAAATTTTTAGTAGGTGGGATTTCTATGTTCTGGAATTCTCAAAAGATTCAGGTTGAGGTTAAGGTTTAGGTCCAGGTGTAGGTTTAGGTTTAGATTAAAGCTTAGTTTTTGTTGTTGTTATCAGTATTTTTGGGAACTTGATACAGCTTAAGGTAAAAAATATGTGGATTATTATTTTTTAAATTTTTATTTAATATTTATCACACTGAACATTAGTGTTTTCTCCTTTGTGCTCAGTTCCACTCATCATAGAATGGTTTTCAATTTCAATTCTTCTACTTTTTGCCTTTCAGGTTTTCAGTTTCTCATTTAATATAAACTAAGATTTCTATTTTTTCCGGTTCTTAGATTTTCAGGTTCCCAAATTTTTATCAGTTTCTCAGATTTTAAGGTTTCAGTTCTTAATGTTCTCAGTTTCTTAGTTTTAGGGTTTCCAAGTTTTCATATTTCTCAGTTTTTGAATTCTTATTTCTCACTTTGTTAGCTCCTGCCATGAAATGCCATAAGATGCAATGTTTTTGTGCTCTTCCTTTATTGTGTTTCCTTTTGTCTCTCATCATTAAGTTCTTTCCTTATTTGTGGTTATCAATTTTTTGTTTTTTATTATAGTTCTCAGGTTTTCGGCTTTTCAGATGTTGAGGCCTTGATTTTTTTGTTTTTCTCAATTTTTCAGGTTTTTCAACTTTTTCTGCTTTATTTCGCAAGGTTTATGTTCTTATTTTTCAATTTTTAGTTTTATTATTTTTTAAATTCTCTGGTTCTCGGATTTAGAATTTCGGAATTTCGGGTTTTGAGTTTTGTAAAGGAAAATAAATGGTCGAATTTTTCATTTCCTTTTCGAGGTGGGCCATTGTAGACTTAGGGCCCTATTGTTGAACATGTGAGTGGGTGAGTGAGTGAGTTGTGACGTCACGTCGACTAGTCGAGCATTCAATTTAAAGTAAGCGCTCGTCTCATACTGCTCGAATCTGCAGTGATTGTGAAATGCGCTTACTTTACATTGAATGCTCGACTAGTCGACGTGACGTCACAACTCACTCACTCACCCACTCACATGTTCAAGAATAGGGCCCTTAGACGCCTTTGCAACCACAAGGAGGAAATTATTCTCAAAGACTATTCTCAGGTCCAAGTTCAGGTTGAAGTTCATGTCGGGTCAGTTTCTCAGGATTTGAGATCCTCAAATTTTCAAATGTTTGGGTTTTCATCAAACTTCAGACAGTTTCTTAGTTTTAAGGCTCTCAGGTTTCTATATTTTCGGTTTTCAAATTCTTATTGCACTATTTCTTTTTTTGCGATTTTGGCCACTAAGTCTCCATATTATGTTATATATAATTATTCATTATGACCTTTTTGTCTTTTCTGTTTCGTCTAAAGATTCCATTTTTAAAATTTCCGGGTTTTTTAGTTTTCAGATTTCTACATATTTGTGGTTTTAGGTTCGCAAATCGTTCCTTATTTGAAGCTTTAATTTTTTGCTCTCCAACTTTTCAGATTTTCAGGTTCTCCGGTTCTCAGGTTTTAGGTATTAAGTTTTTAAGATTTTTTGATAGTCAGGTTCTTAACATGTCACAACAGAATTTTCATGTCCGTACATTTTAAAAATGGATCGGATTTTTCTGTTTTGAAGTTCTTAAAGTTTTCGTATTCTGAGATGTTCAGGTTTAGGCTCAGGTCAGGTTAGGTCTGCTTCAAATTTTTGAGGTTTTAGTTTTTTTTGGAAACTTGTTGCAGTGTTGAAGAATGGGACACATACATGATTTTTTTAATTTAATTTTTATTCAATATGCCTTTATCATGCAAACTGAACATGATTTTTTAAATTTTTATTCAATATGCCTTTATCATGAAAACTGAACATTAGTGTCTTTTTCTTTGTGCTTTTTTAGGTCGAATTTTTATGTTCTGAAATTCTCAAAGGTTTAGGTTCAGTTCGAGGTTTAGGTTAAGGTTTAGGTAAAGGTGTAGGTTCTGATATAAGTTCAGGTTTAATAGTAAGTTCAGGTCATATCAGCTCCTCAGTTTTTCCATTTTTAGTATTTTACGGAACTTGTTGCTACGGCGTTGAAGTACGATAATGTGGATTAATTTTTATATTTTTATTCAATGTTTATCACACTGAATATTTTCTTTGTTTTTCAGTTTCATATAAGTAATGGTTTTCAATGTATGTAGTAGTTTTTTAGATTCTGTGTTTTATATTTTGTGGCTTTCAATTTCTAAGCATTTCAGGTTTTCAATTTCTCAGGTTAATGTTCTCAGGATAAAATTTTTATTTTTTCAGGTTCACGTTTTTCGACTTTTTCGGATTTTCAATTTCTGAGAACTCAGGTTGTCATTTTCAGTTGTTAGGGTTTTGAGTTTTCAGATTTTCAGATATTTATTTTTCTGTTCTCAAATTCTGTTTTGTGATTTTCGAGTTTTTTTGGTTCTCAGATTTACAATTTCCATGATTTCAGGTTCCTATGTTTTCAGCTTTCAGGTTTTAAGTTTTCACATTTCAGTACCTATTCTCATGTTCCCAAATTTTTAGGTGGGATTTCTATGTTCTGAAATTCTCAACAGATTCAGGTTGAGGTTAAGGTTTAGGTCCAAGTGTATGTTTAGGTTTTGATTAAGGTTTAGTTTCTTTTGTTGTTTTCAGTATTTTTGGGAAGTTGCTACAGCGTTAAGGTAGATATATGTGGATTTTTTTTTTAAATTTTGATTCAATATTTATCACACTGAACATTAGCGTTTTCTCTTTTGTGCTCAGTTCCACTCATCATAGAATGGTTTTTAATTTCAATTCTTCTGTTTTAAGCTTTTCAGGTTTTCAATTTCTCAGGTTAATATAAACGAAGATTTCAATTTTTTTGGGTTCCCAAGTTTTTGGTTTATCAGTTTCTCAGATTTTAAGGTTTCAGTTTTTCATGTTTTCAGTTTCTTAGTTTTAGGGTTTCCAACTTTTCATATTTCTCAGCTTTTGAATTCTTATCTCTCTGTCACTTTGTTAGCTCCTGCCTTGAAAGGTCATGAGATGCAAATTTTTTGTGGTCTTCCTTTATTGTGTTTTTTTGTCTCTTATCATTAAGTTCTTCCCTTATTTGTAGTTATCATTTTTTGTTTACATTGTTTTTATTATAGTTCTCAGGTTTTTGGCTTTTCAGATGTTGAAGCCTTGAATTTTTTTTATATTTTTCTCAATTTTTCAGGTTTTTCAACTTTTTCTGGTTTATTTCTCAAGGTTCTTATTTTTCAATTTTTAGGGTTTTTGAATATTCAGATTTTCACGTATTTATTTTCAGGTTCTCAAATTTAGAATTTCCGAATTTCGGGTTTTGAGTTTTGTAAGGGAAAATAAATGGTCGAATTTTTTATTTCCTTTTCGAGATGGGTCATTGTAGAATTAGGCGCCTTTGCAACCACAAGGAGGAAATTATTCTCAAAATTTCTATATTTTTGCTTCTAAAATTCTTATTTTATTAGATCTTTTTTTTGCGATTTTGGCCACAAAGTCTATCTTCGAGCTGGTAGCTCCATTTGTTATATATATTCATTATGGCCTTTTTGTCTTTTCTGTTTTGATTGAGTCTAAAGCTCCCATTTTAAAAATTTCCGGGTTTTTCAGTTTTCAGATTTTTACATAAAATATTTGTGGTTTTACGTTTTCAGCTTGTCCACTCGTCAGGTTCTTAGCATTTTAGTGCCAAATTCACTATTATTTCATTTCTTAACTACTCGTGTTTTCAGTTTGTATTTTATCTGCTAGAATTTTTAGAGGGCCAAAAATTGATTTTAAAAATTCTTGTAATAAGTATGAGATATGAGATAATGAAAACGTTCTGAAATACAGCGATATAAAAATTCTGGTGGTAATTTCTTACAACAGCCACTACTCATTATGGCAAAATTTGCATGCCATTTTCAAGATATTGTATTATATTGTATTGCAGTCACAAGGTGCCAATTATTATGGGACTTCCCAAAAGGAATATTTTTTGTGGGTGTATTTCAAACGTGGTGAGGAAGAAAAGGAATAAATCAAAAACCAAATAAACAATCCAAATTAGTGGACATTAGAAGGAACAAAGGAATGAAAGAAATAAATAAATGAGTGAATTAATTTTATACAGAAGAAGTGAAGAAGTTCTGAAAATTAGCATCAGCTGTGAAAATGTTATGACATAATTTAATGATTTATTTAAAATTAACTCTTTGTTCAAAATTTAGGGTCAAATTAGTACACACAAACCTCTTTAACTATTTAGCAAGTATCTGACTGAAATTCCATATTATAGTGATATTTCATTAAAATTCTTTGTTTTTTTTCTTGTTTTACTGGTCTACCAAAAGCTGTTATAACGGAAATAAAAATGGATTTAGGTAGTATTTTATATAGTCTACAACCTTCATTTATGTAATGGTTTTGCGAAAAACGCTCAAACAGGTCGATTTTTGTTTTCAAATTGTCATCTTTTGACATAAAAATTTTTGATGATGACGTCATCTGTTTTTTTAAATGGCAACCTTTAACTTTTTGTGGGTTTTAGATACGCCTTTCAATTATGAATAGACGAATGAATGAAAGAACAGCCGAAAAAGAAAAAGCAATTGACGAACGGGATGAGCGAACGAACAGATGAACAAGAGAATGATCAAATTATTATTGAATAAATTCATAACTATATAAGTAATAATTCAGGACTTGTGTTAATGATGAGCGAGGGCAGCAAGCGAGTATTCATAAATAACGCGAGTTTACAAACGCCTATAGACGAGTTCCATACAAGGTTTTGTGTTAGATTCCTTTTAAATTCTTTCTAAGCATCTATGTATACGAAAAAAAAATGTTTGCGTTGGTTGTTACCTACGCCACGCCGTTAGCTTGGTGTTTATAGAAGTGACAAATAAAATTTACTATAATACTAAATAGCCGCAAAATTACGAAATAAAGACCAGTTTATTTTTCAATTGGGATTTGTTGACATCGCCCTACAACTAAACTATTATAAACAATATAAAGGGACTTTCGCCTACGTTTGGGGTTTGTGACGTTTTTGCTCTAAAATCTTTGTTGTACATCTCATAAACCAACTTTCTTGAAAAAGAAATTACTACTCTGCCAATTGAAGTGTTTATAATTGCGTTTGTAATGTTTTCTTTTAGCACGACATGCCGATATTTGATTTATTCGTACCTCTTACAAATGACTAAGATTGCATTTCTACATTACAATGGATACTTTAGCGGATTGCTGTAACACTTTTCCAAACCATGTCAGTGATCTATTATCAGTCGCAGCAACATAGACACTCATTAATTACGAACATAGCTAATTGAGCAGCAACTGAAAAGTGTATAATTTTCATACCTACAAAAAAATCTCATCTGATGCGCATCCACATTTTACGGAAACAGTGCACAAAACATCCGGCCGTCTACTGTTCGCATTATTGTGCAAATAAATCTTCTAACAATACAATGACCTTTAAAACTTCGTCACTTTGTCATCGGCGACCGGAGTATCGCACCGTAGGTCATAATCATCTTCTGGTAAATTCGGACAAGTGTAAAGGTCGGGTTGCTGAAGACTTGTCACTCCTGCTCTGGCCACAGTAACGGCGTTAATTGCGGCCACGTTAATGCAGTCGTACACCGGCTGAAAAAATAATCAAGTTCAGTGGAGTGTGTCAAGTCCCGTTCTTAGAAAGTCTACAATTACCTGCGTTCCGGCCCTGTAAATATCCATCGCGCTTGTGGTTGCAGGTAAAGTACTTGTCATTTTGTTGCGAGCGGCTGCGATGGTCATCAAGTAGGTGCGAGGTATGAAAATGGTGCCCAAAAGGGCACTAGCTGTGGAGATTAAGCCGAAAGAGAGCACCGAGTCTTTGTACTGTTCATCTAACGTGGCGTACGCTGGCACCCATAGGCACCAGAGAAACGAAACTGTTATAGCGGCGAAAGTGAAATATTTTCCTTCTTTGTAATTCCTTTGACACTTGATAATTAATGGAGACAAGCAGAGCAGTAGGAGAAGCAACATCGCATTGTACGATAAAAGGTAAATGAAATTGTAACTCTTGAAGATTTCTCCGCAGCCATTCATTACTTGCAAGCTTAGCGCTGCTTGGACTCCAAAGATGAATAGACACAGAAAGGACTGAACGGGACCTGCCACATGAGACATGAAACCTATTTCTTTAGAGGCAGTCGCTAAGAGAATACTGCGGCTTAAAATCAATGAAAACGCGGCTGAAAAACTCATGGTTATTGACAATGCTCTTGTAATATAAATAGCATCTTTTGCGTCTTTACCACTCTCTATGGATAATGGAAGAATTGAGCAGAACATTAGCATCACAGTGATCAACAGAAGTATTGTCAAAAGAGGGTTACCTTCCAAAACGTTCCATCTACAAATAGACACCAAGAGAAAAATTAAAATCGCAATGCAAACTAAAACACCGAGTAGGGACAAAGACAAGAAAGCAAAAACCCAAGCCTCTGGCCTGATTCTAATCTCACAATCTTTTGGAAGAAAACTAAAAGATTTACGGAAATTTTTGCATCGTGTTTGGCATTCACTTTTCGAAGAAAGGCAAGACGGAGCAGTATTATTATCACCATCCGAGGTAGAAGACAACTGAGTTAAATTATCAGAGAAAACATTATAAACAAACGACTTGGTGAACACAAACAAGGAGTTGTCGAAATTGTAAATATAGTAGTTAATACTTGACGTTTCGATCTTGAGCAAATCCATGATTTCATTCGATTTGAGCACCACTTGACGAAGCTTCCCAATTCGTTTTAGACACGATTTAGAGTCGGAGATGTTGCAATTGTCAGTCACGTAGTGCTGTAAACTTTGAGCATAGGTCACTAAGGGGACCGCAACTTCGAAAAGTTTTGGACTTGGAGTGTAGTAGTTTGGTTCTTGAGCCGTGTTGTGAATGTGATGGGCACCACTGATTAGGTAGCTGTTTTCTGGCAGTTCTGAAAATGCAATAGTTGTAGTGAGAATAAATAGGAGTGTAAAATTACTACCGTGTAATATTGTGTCATCCAAAGGGACTATAATTGCGTTTGTTAGGTTCGAGGTTTTGATGAGTGTTGTGAGGAAGTCGTGGTAACCGAAGATTACAGAATATGTCGATGAGATGTTTTTGGAGAAAGGTAGAGAACTGAAAAGACGACACAAAACGTAGTAGGAAAGCAATAATATCTATGTTACTCAAAGCTGTACTGTTGCTCTTCTGCTTTTTTACAATACATGGAGTAAAAATTTTATATTTTTTCCGAAATTTAGAGTGATGGCTCAGTTTTATTTTATATACTTATAGACTTATATATATTATACTTCTTAGACTTCTTCATGTTTCTATATGAAGAATAGAATTATTAAAAGATAACGGATATGTTGCTGAATTGAGAAAGGAAATGAAAAAAATAAAAACAAAAAAAAAGATCAAAGAAGTACCAAAAATAAATAATAAAGTTATAGAAAGAACTAAAGGTAGAAACTAAATAACATTCAAATTAAAATAAATTAAAATATCTTCAAGTCGAACTCCACAAACTTTAATAAACGTAAAATTACAAATGGAACATGTTTCGGCAGAACACTACTGCGATCATCAGCAATAATTTAACAAGAGATTAATGATACAATTAAATTACAGAGGGGTTCTTACCTTAAAGAATATAAAAAAAATATGAAGTTGACGTAATTTTGAATTAAATTTGACGTTTTCAAAGGGTTACATGATTTTTAAAAGATTTCGTAAAAACAACATTTTATAAAATGTAAAAATTAAAAATGGATCAAAGAGAATCTGGTAAGTTTGTTTGAGTGGTGAAAAATTAAAATAGTGAATTAATAATGGGATTATTGAAGTTATTCTGTTCATTTAAACAAGATCTGTTTTCCAGTTTCAAGGCTTTCCTTATTTCCAAAGTCTCAAGAAAATCTAATTTCCGGCCTTTATTGCATTTATGAATCAATTTGGAATTTGATGGTGAAAAACTATGTTTCGTTATTAATATATGATTGGCGAAAGAAGAAGGTGTTGATGGTGGAGGATCAAGATCTGAGTTGTTGTAGATGTGCCTGAAATGTTATTTAATACGGTCTGATATTTTGCGACCTGTCTGACCTATGTAGAATGACTCACAAGAAGAGCAGTTTAATTTGTAATCACCTGATGATGATTTGTATAATTTTTATATATTATTTTTTTATATTCTTTAAGGAAAGAACCCCTCTGTAATTCAATTGTATCATTAATCTCTTGTTAAATTAGGGCTGATGATGGCTGTAGTGTTCTGCCGAAACATGTTCCATTTGTAATTTTACGTTTATTAAAGTTTGTGGAGTTCGACTTGAAGATATTTAAATTTTAATTTAAATTTACTCCACTTGGATTTATCGACATTCTTCTGGTAAGTAACATTCAGACAGGCCACATAATATCTTTGTCCTGGGAGCACCTGGGAGGTCAAGCCATCTTGAACCCCACCGACCAGGGTTCCTTTTGGCTAACAACCAATTGGAACGCTAGACTGTTCTTGCTACCCCAACAGGGAAGTACCTCCACGACCGGTCCCAATCGGATAGAGATCAAGATGAAGGTGGTGGGGCCTCGCAGACTCTTTGAGTGGACTAACGCTCTAATGAATGACTTGCTCGATGGCTACGTGACGAGCGACCCGCGGCGAAGGGGTTAATCCGATAACCCCTTCAGAAATTGGCGAGACGGATAAGCGTAAACCGGCAAAGACCCTTGTGGCTGGAATGCGGAAGACAGTCATTCTTCTGATCAATACGTAAAAAAAGTTACAGAAAGAAATCAAGGAAGAAGATTTAAAAAAAATTGTAATTGATGAAACTGAAGGTTTATAAAAGTTTTAACATACTTATAGTAGGGGAGCCCAAGCAGGGATTTTGCGCGTTACTCGAGCGCGTCAGAAAATCATATGGGGAGAAACTTTGCACCCTGTAATGTACCCCTATCAAATATGAACCCTTTTCGTGTTTCGGGTTCGTTGAGGGCAGCCCGTCAGATTAGAAAAAAAAATCGATCCTCAGAAAAACTCGAGCGCATCAAATTAAGACAAGGTAAGTTAGTACATGTAGAAAAGTGTATATTTCAATTATCTGACAATTTGAGCGTGACATAAGGAAATGGGCGAGACACAAATTTAAAAAAAAAAGTTAACTCGAAATACTCGAGGGTGATTATTTTATTTTTATTTTGAAAACATCCTATTAGGACTACGAAAAACATATAATCTGACGATTTTCATGGGGCAATGTA
Organism: Diaperis boleti; assembly: GCA_963583935.1. Classification (NCBI taxonomy): domain Eukaryota; kingdom Metazoa; phylum Arthropoda; class Insecta; order Coleoptera; family Tenebrionidae; genus Diaperis; species Diaperis boleti. Next base: position 72,216,871 of record OY757242.1, on the reverse strand, counting down.
GCTAAAACCATCAATAAAGGATGAAGCGTACAGATGCCGATAACTGTATATTTCCCACTCCGCGCCAATTCGAATCAGTTCACTCCCTTATCCTTATCATCAAAAAGGTTAAGTAGAATTGTCCAACATGCTTGCTGTACTCTCATGAGGTCCAAAAAACATTTCAAGTAATAATATCTTAGATTATGGAGTCGGGCGACGGTACCTCGTAAATCACTGAATAATATGCATATGAAACTACTGACATTTTATGAAATATGTAATATAGAACGATTGTATGAGAAACATTGTCATTGTTGTGTTTATACCTGACCAGATCCAGAGGTCTTAAAACTGGTCTCAAATATTTCTTGCACTTAGTTTCTTTACTTTGATAGATTTTCACTGAATTTGGGCTCACATATAAATTAATAATTACAATAAATTTAATTTTTATACAACACGAGATGACGAGGAAGTTGAACAAATGGAAATCAACTTCGAAGACGAATCCAGTGAGGATTAAAGATTAAAATACTTGTTTTTAATATATTTTTTAATCTACTTTATATCAATAAATGGTTAAATTTTCTATGTATATATTATTTTTATTACACCCAGTTTTATTTTTCAAATTGTCAGATTTACAATATCCCTACATATAATTGTCTGATTATCATTTAGAACGACTAGGGCATTAAGTTGAACCGTCTGTATACAAATCTGACGCGTTCGAGTATTTCAAGGTCACATTTTTTTACGTTTTCTTGACACGCTCGAATAACTTTTTTTTTATTTTTTTTACCCCTTTTTACTGCTACCCCCCTAGTTAATCGTCAGATTGTAATCTCCCGGTTATCAGAAAGACAAAGCGCGTGTACACTATGAATGTCTGACGCGCTCGAGTATTTCCATCTGACTGTTTTTTTTACATTTTTGAAAATTTGTACACGCTCTTCCCCCCACTAAAATGGAAAACTTCACATAAACTTTTTTTCGTTTTAGAACCTAATCTTCACAATACAATGGGTCCCCATGACGCTTTAGTAACTGCAAATTTAGCATCCAGGGCTCCCCTACTATTATATGTACTATCAACTACTGATTAAAAAAAAATTTGGAAAATCGGGCTCGATAAAAGTTCTCGTATGAAAGGAGTTTCAAGTTATACATATCTAAGTGATTATGGGTTTTACTTTTTTGTTGCTTTATTACCGACTGATGCAACAACACGATGTGCAGAAGAAGAAAGTAGAAACAGGTCGTTTAGCCAGAGTAATTCTTGGAAGAAAAGAAAAAAAGGAAACAAACAGGGGAGGGCGGAACAGGAAGACAAGAAGCGACAGGAGAGAAGATATTTAAAATAAGTTAAATAACAGCAAGATCTCCAGAAGCAGATAGGTTGTATAAGTTGGAAGAAATAAAAAGAGAATTAAAGGAAGAAATAAATCAGATACGAAGACAGAACCAAGAAACTAAGATACAACTGGAAGGGAAAGTGGAGTGTGACGAAAGGAGAAGGAGGAAGATCAATATTGTGATAAAAATTTTCTGAGATGAAATGTAAGAGAGGTCAAAATCTAGGACTGTTAAAGTATAAATAGAGATCAAGCACTAGTAGAAATGGAAGAATGGGAGGTAAAGGAAAAGTTATGAAGCAAATAGGAAAACTAAGGGAAATGAAAGAAACAGAGATGATATTAATACATTATGACGTCACATAACAAGAAAGAGAGCTACAGAAGAAATTATTAAGAGTCGAAGTGAAGAAAAAACTGGGAGCCGGTAAAGAAGTAACAGTGGTATACAGGAAATTAACAATAGACGAGGTTCAATGGAGATGGAATTAAAGGGGTGTAGCGGGACTAAGAAAAAATTGAAGATTTATGGAACTATGTGAGGCAATTCGATATAGTGGGTTTAAAAGAAACATGAATGGAAGAACAAAGCTGGAAAAAAGAAACAGAAAAACTGCTACCAAAAGAATTCTATTCAGGGGCCAAGAAGAGGACAGAAGAAAGGAAGAGCGGCAAGAGGAATAAAAAAAAGAATAAAGGAGACAAATCAAAAGAAGGTAGAACAGGAAGAATATTTCAACGAGGGAATCGGAGAAAGAGGAGCCACGGATTGTGAAGAATAGAGAGGGAATGGATAAATAAAATTAAAAGATAAAGAGGGGAAGAAGTTGATGGAATGGATAGAGGAAAAATAGTGGGAGGTGTTGGGAAGAAGAAGGATTAAGATGGAAAATGGAACTACATAGTCGTCAGAGTTGCAGAATTCAAAGTATGGGAAAGACAATCTGGCTATAGAAATAAAGAAAAAACAGAGGATGCGCAGACGAAGGTGATGATCAAAACATGGGACGATCAAGGAGTGGAATAGTACAAGAGGACACTAGAAAATGCAAGATTCGAAGAACAAGAAGTGGGGAAGATAGAGCAAGAATTGAAAGAAATATTAGAAGAAGCAGTGACAAAAAGAGAAATAACAATAAGAGGTCGAGGAACAAGAAAGAAAAATTAATGGTGGGATCAAGAATGTGAACAACGGAAAAAGGAGACAACAATAAAGGAGCTAAGAGAATAGAAAAAGGAGACATGTAGAGAAAAGCAGAGTCAAAAGAAGGAGAGAGAAGAGGGAGAAATAAAGAACAGAGAAGGATGTGTGGAACTATATCAACATAGAGAGAAAGAAAAAAGCAAGGTAGTGATGAACGAGTGGGAATATTTTAGGGAAAAATGTTTGTCTGTGATTTTTAGAATTTGATAGTTTAATTTTTAAAAACTGCTAGCTAATGTAAATTCAGCTTAATACTAACATAGTTCCCAACTAAGATTTTTGTTGTGTAGACATTTTTAATTCTGTTACTTTAAGATAATCATAAAAGGACTGATTCAGGTTGGTACAGAACAACAGTGAATGTTCTTGTGAAAGGAAATCGTAAACACAATTATTTTATTGTTAGTAAATAAAATTCCTTCCTACGGAATTATAAATTGGTCAAATGAAATTAGAGAAAAGCAGACGTAACAAAAGTGTACATTGAACATTAAGTATGTGAAATCTAAGTATAACACCAAATCAGATATTCTTGGAAAAACTTTTTTTATTATTACATTTTGAACTGAATTTGTAGTTTACTTACTCATTTATAAAATACTCTGTGACACATATCCACTCTTTCCTCGAAACTGTTAGAAATTCGTCCAAAACGATTCCGTCGGGTGCAATCAGCGCCAAATTGTCAACCCAATTTAAGGCCCTTAACATCGCAACAGCCGTCTTTACTAACGGTAGAGTGCATTTAACAGTTTGAATAACAGTAAATCCTAGTGCTTCACAAAATTTTTGAATTCGTAACGAGGGCCTTGATGTGGTGACTAAACCCAACAGTGCATCCTCGTTCTTTGTCCGAAACAACTCGAAAATCGTATCGTACTCTTCTTTCTCGTTGCAAGTTTTGTAAATTGACAATCCAAAACTGAGTTGCGGTACAAGTTCGGAATAGTTGAGCTGATGGGTGGTCCATATTGCCGAATTAACCACAGATTGTTCAATTTCGGAAAGACTCGCGGTATTGTTACACTCATTCCGTAAAATTAGTGCGACGCTGACGTCCCCGTCTCTTTTGAAAACCTCCTTAACACCATCTAACTGAATTGCACCGATACTGATAAAGATAAGAGGGATTAGATAGATAGAACTCATTTCACTGGCACCTATTTTCACGTGTGGTTGTTTTGTGAGTACAATGTCACACACGCTTTTCCGGTTCCGTCGAACGCATCAGTGCACAAATTCTTGTTTTTATTTTTAATGTTTAGACTAAATAGAGGACCTTGTTCAACTCCATCCACAACCCCACTGTGTGACTCAGAAATAATTTGCTTAGCAACGAATCGATACAAACTTGTGGGTATTTAAGGATAAAGTTGAAAATCGATGGCTTCTGGAAGCCCCGTAAAAGGTGGAAAGCTGAACATTTTTCACACTAGATCTTACAACAAGTACCGTTTCTCTTAAAGAAAGCTAAATATAATGATGCCGCCGACTTTCTCTGGATCAGTCTGTTGTGAGAATCTGCACGATGATTGTCTACCATGCGTATCTCAAGTATGTGGCTTTCGCGGTGGCGGCGGTCACGCTTCCAGTCATAGGGTTGGTTATCTTGAAGATTATACAGAAGTTAACGACGGGCAGATGCAAGAGTTTGGTTTGTTTGAATGGGAAAACGGCTGTTGTCACCGGGGGAGCGTCAGGTAAATTATTACTTAAGAAGGTTATAGTTTGAATAATTTACATAAAATTTGAAAATTGTATGATTGACATTGACATTAATAACATGAAACAACCGTCGTTATTTTTATGTACAAATAGCTTCCTCGTTTTAACTGATTAGTTTTAAATAAATCTCAGAGCAATAAACTATTAATGTTTCACATCGAATAAGCATTCACTGTTATTTTGTTAAATGAAGAAAATAAAAAATGTTAATAGTCTTTAATGCTCGGTAAAAATAAACGGAATAGTTTATAACAAGTTTCGTTTTGTTTGGCCTTGATTCATAAATTCCTTGTTTTTATAAACATTTCTTAGACTGCAGGGGTGACCGGTGCTGCATTTCCATCGTCTTTTCTAGAGACTTCTATAAATATTTAACTGTACGTTTTCAGTGTTTTATTTTTAAGATCTGTTTCAAAAATCAAACTTTCTTCTATGTACCTATATTTATTTTGATGGTTATTTTTATGAAGCACATATTTGATGATTTTCCTTCAATATTTTTTGAACGATTTTTTTCTGGCAATTCAGACTTTTTTCTGGCAATTCTGACTTATTTCTGGCAAATCTGGCTTTCTTTTCTGGCAATAGCCACAGGGGTAGGACGTTTTGTTGCCCAAACTTAAAATATGAAATACTGTCTACATTTTGAGTTTCACGTCTGTGAATATTTGATATTCCCTGTATGTGAAATTCGAGGCACCAATTTCAGTGATCCACGGAAGTTGCCGTCTGTGAAAATTTGTTTTTCTGTGGATCATTGAAATTGGTGCCTCGCGCATACTCCAAAAAGGTCATATTTCCCAGTACGTGAATCTTGAAATGTGGACAATATTTCATATTTTAGGTTTGGGCAACAAAACAGCGTCATCGTCCTAGCCCTGTCGCAATTGCCAGAAAAAAGTAGGAATTGCCAGAAAAAAGTCAGAATTGCCAGAAAAAGGTCGGAATTGCCAGCAAAAAGTCGGAATTGCGGGAAAAAAAATGTCCGTTCAGCGCTTTCTTAGCTTTTTCAGTGTTATTCGTTCTTGTACTGTGTCTTGTCACTGCAGTGCTTTCTTTTTAATTAATTTATTCTTTTGGGGAGACGTTCAGTTCTTTAAATTTTCAGAATCTTCACAAAAGCCTAGGATTATCAGTTCGCCTAGCAATTTTGTGAATGACATTGACATAAAAATCACGAAACGCAGTTTAGTGATTTTTGATCAATGTTATGAGCAAAATTGTAGAACTCGAGTTCACAATCGGCAAATTTTTCCTGCGAAATTTCAACTCGAATTATATTCGGCAGACTATTTCACGAAAACGAACAAATTATTCATAATGTGGTGGAAGGTGACAAGTAATTGAAGTATTTGACATGCAGTATGCTGCCACAGTGACTGCAGCAATTGTTATTTTTTCGCTGAAAAATGAGGTACGTTGTGTAATAGCGACTGTTCATTGGTCCGTAACCCCCCATAAAATTTTGCCAAGTTGATTTTTTCAATTTAAATTTTGATTCCATTGTTGAATATCACATATGATTAAAATATATATGAGTGAAATAGTCGGAATAAAAATGCATTTTGCATTGATAATAAGAATTTTATTCGTCAAACTGCTAGATAACTTCTGCATATTCTGTGTTCATGTACAGGGTGAAAAACGGAAGTAATATAACATTGATGTAATATTGTAATATAGCTTTCCGTTTTTCTTGAAACACCCTGTATAACTCACTTCTGAAAATACAATAATATTTGGATGCTCGCAGCTTTTTCGTGAATTTACTAAAGATAAAATTAACGTTTGAGATTTAAATCCTAGGCTCAATGAAGTTAAAATTAATTAAAATCTAATATATAAAAATCTCGTTTGTGGTCGAATTCCTCCGAAACGGCTCGACCGATTTTTATGTTTTTTTTTTTGTATATTTGGTAGGTATGAGAATAGGTGGTAAACTATTTTTCACATGGAGATGAAAGCCCAGGGGGCCCCTTGGTCTGGACCGATTTTTCTGCTCGACCGATTTTTATGATTTTTTGTTTGTATATTTGGTACGTATGAGAATATGTCGTAAACTATTTTTCACATGGATATGGTGGCCCAGGGAGCCCCCTTGGGCTGTACAGATTTTTCGGCCCGACCGATTTTTATGTTTATTTTTTTTTTGTATATTTGGTAGGTATCAGAATAGGTCGTAAAGTATTTTCACATGGACATGGGGGCCCAAGGGGCTTTTATGATCTTTGTTGATTTGTTGGATTTGTCTCCGCCCTGAATAGCAGCAGAATAACTATTAAAACATGGACATGGGGGCTCAGGGACCCTCCGTGGGTTTATAACTCATAACGTATGGACCGATTTGTTGGATTTGCCTCCGCCCCGAATAGCAGAATAACTAAAAATTACAGGACAATAACAAACCCCCCCTGGCATAAGGCGTTCCCTGGCGACAGGGGGGCCCAGGGAGACCTCCATAGTACAGGGCAACGACAATAACAAATGACGCCGACTACCAAAATTTGTTGTACCGGGCTTTAAAAATGAAAATCAATTTTTAAGGAGTAAACCCCAAAATTTCACTTCTGTCAAATTTTTTGATGATATGAATGGATTGATTGATTTTTTCGGGGGCGTATAACTATTAATATCGGAAAAATTAACGAAAAAAATTTTCTCATACATTTTGTATGGAATCCATATGTATCCATCTCTGATTCATGACAGCAACAAAAATGAACATGGCGTTGTATGCTGGTTCTGGTAATGCCAGTAGATGGCGCTGTCTGCATTATCTTTTGATAAAAGAACTGAATTTAATTCAGCTAATAAGTTAACACAACATTTATTGATTTTGGGGCGGTACAAAATTCGCAGGGTCAGCTAGTCATCTTATAATTTTTTTTATATTCTTAATTAAGTTAAGAAACGTTTTAATTCATCTTAAAAATTTATATAAGATGATTTTAATTAATTTCAACTTCATTTAGTATAGGATTTAAATTTCATCAAGATCTTCTACCGCAGTTGTTCTCAAAGTGGGGTACATTAGTTGGATGTAGGGGATACGCGGCAACAGTTACGTAATGACATTAGAGGATTAACATTTAGAGGATTCTTTGTGGTTTCAATTGAAAGTATAAATGCTGCATTAAAAATTGTAATGAAAAGTCAGTAGTATATAGAAGTAATAGAATTATACCTCAAAATCTAAATCAACGGTTAAATTTAATGTTAATTAAAAATTGTTCCAAATATTGAAGATGAATTTACGATTCCGAAAAACCTCATACGTCACATACGTAAGTACTCGTAAATAGCGCTGATTCTTCAACGACGTTTACACGCTCAATATTAGTGTAAATGAAGTGTGTATATGTGAATAATGAGCGCGGACAGCGTCGTTAAACAAAATAAAAAAATGGTGTGTGTATACATATATTAAATATTAATACAATGAGCGCGGCCAGCGTAGTTAAAAAATGAATACTGAGCGCGGACAGCGTTGTTAATAAACAAACTGAACTGTTTTCGCGCTCAATATTAGTGTAAATAAATTAAACGAAATGCGAAAAATACAAATTAAAAATGCTGGATTTTCTATTTGTTTGACGACGCTGTCCACGCTCAATACTATACTGTAAATATTATGTGTATGTCGCAGCCAATAGCTTAATTAGGTATTAATAATCTGGCTGGCTGATGCTTAGGTACAATAGGGTGACCATGTGACAAAAAAGATGAAATATCTGACATTAGAGGACTAAGTGACACTAAGACAGATGAATCTGACAGGTTACATGTTCATAACAGAATTTAATTAAATTTTGTTTAAAAATTTGTTTTTTTCCGTGGATCATTGAAATTCGTGGCTCGCGCTTTGCGCTCGACCCCTTAAAGAAGCATACTCCAAGAAGATCATATTTCCCGGTACGTGAAACTCGAAATGTGGACAGTATTTCATATTTTAAGTTTGGGCTAAGCAAGCAGTTAAACGTTATCAGTCATTTGCCTAGCTGTTTGATTGAATGGCTGATTATCATTCAGGCCGCTAGTTGGTTTAGTAAAAAGGCTAGACTGTTAATTGAATGACTAATTAAGCTAGTTGGCTGTAACATGCACACTACCGTTCACTGTTGATTACCTATTAAAAAAATATATTAATTAATTATTAAAAATAAAATTTAAAAAACGTTGGATTTCTTATTTGTTTTCACCGCACTGTCTGCGCGCAATATTAGTATAAATCTGATGTGTCTTTGTAAATAGTGAACGCGGACAGAGTCTTTAAACAAAATTAAAAAAAATGGAAAATAAAATTATTGACCCTGTCAACTGTTCAAAACCCCAAATAGATTGAAATTAATTAATTAATTAATAAACTATTCTTACCACTCTAGTGAGGACAATGTTAAACAAAATAATATTAGTATAAATTTGATGTGTGTTTTTAAATAGTAAGTGCGGACAGCGTCGTTAAACAAAATGAAAAAATAAAAATTTAAATGGTGGATTTCCTATTTGTTTAACGACGCTGTTCGCGCTCAAAATTAGTGTCAATTTGAAGTGTATAGGTTGGTAATTAGCGCGCACAGCTTTATTAAATAAAATGAAAAAGCGTGGATTTCCTAATTATTGTTAAACGAAAAAAGCCTAGTCATTGCCCGTAAAGTCGCCAAATCCTGTAACGGACTTTATAGTATATTTCGATACAAGTGCGCTGTCAAGATACTTTACAGAGGCAAGGATGAATTTTTGAAGCACGAAAGTGACAGCGCACAAGTATTGAACAAAATTTTTATAGTCAGTCACGAAAAATGAAAAAAAAAATTAAGGTTTGGTTTGACAGCTGTCAAATTGAAATACATATATTAATTATTAATAATAATAATATATTAGTTATATACCACATTCTCCATTATCTATTTCACAAAATGAATACATGAAATGTTATTTCAATATTTTTGGGCGAAAAGCTTTGCTGCTGTATTATTATGCAATGGGCAACGTTAATTTAAGTGTGTTTTCAAATCATCTAAGAATAAAATACACATACTTGGTCGATTAATAGTGAGCGCGGAAAGCGTTGTTGTACAAAATAAAAAAAAGTGGATTTCCTGTTTGTTTAACTACACTGTCTGAGGTCACTATTACTGTAAATCTGATGTGTATATGTCGTAGGCTAATGGTGAAATAAGTCATTACTTGAAAAGCCTAGTCATTGGCCATAAGACCAGCCAGCACTCTATTTTTCCAGATATTCTATGGGTAAATACACACAAAACTGGTCATCTTATGGAAGACAATGACAACTTGTTCAAAAAGGGACTATTATGTTCATTCCATCGTTGATTTTTTTAAATTTTTATAAAATTTACAAATAGCCTGCTAACTCCAAATTACTAAAAGTTTTATTACAACACTTTAGACTTGAGGGCTTTACGTCTAATGACCAGGCTTTTCACGGAATGACGCCTACGACATACATCTAGTAGGCTGTGGACGTCAGAATTCTCTACCTAACTAAATTCTGTTTTTCACTGACAACATAATGTATGAATCATTTCATCATGAAGAAAACGGTAAAAATTTATTTTCAATGTGTAAAGGAAGAGAGTGCAAGTTGAATTGAGCGAATTTCAATTTTTAACGTTTTCTTTGTTTATAGTGCAATTTATAATGATTGATTGTTGGAAAGCAAATGTAAAAATGAAATAGCATAGCATCTTGCAGAATTTCTATTAACAACTTTCCTCTTATCTCTTATTTGTAATACCCGATTATTAACTGCATTTTCTAGAAACTTGCAGTTTGTATTACCGTATAAGCAGACACGTAAACGTTCCTACAACATGAAAATGTTTTTCAGAAATAGAGAAGTAGTAAATAAATCATTTCGGCCGTTAAAACTTTGAAGCAAGCATTGAACTGGCCAAATGATTTATTTCTGTATTTGGTATTGATATATTTATTGGAATAGCAAAGTTCTTGAAAGGAAATGAATAAAATTTTTAATGTCTTACTGGTATAAAGGTACGAGTACAGTATTAATTTTCTAAAGAAGGCACATGTTGCATTTTACATCGCCATGAGTCATTCATCCGTGCCTTTGTGCAAGACGAACCCTGACGTATAATTAACATTCACTGTGTCTTGAAATTTGCTTCAAAATATTATTTACAATTTTAAGGTATCGGCTTCGAAACCGCACTACTTCTTGCATCTCGAGGTTGTCGCGTCATAATCGCCGACAAAGAAGACGCCACTAAAGCCAAAAACAAGATCATCAGCGTGACCAACAATACCAACATTGCCACCAAAAACGTCGACTTCACTTCTCTGCAATCCATCCGCAAATTTGCGAAAGATATTAATGAAACGGAAGAAAGACTAGACATCCTTATTAACAATGCAGGAGCAGGAGCCGTCGGCAACAAACACACAGACGATGGTCTGCACATCACCATGCAAATTAATCATTTTGGGCCGTTCCTCTTGACCCATCTCTTGTCAGGTAAACAACTATTTAATCGTGGGATGTTAAACTAATCATTACGTTACAGACTTGTTGAAAAAATCCGCTCCCAGCAGGATCATCTTCGTGAGCTCAGCCAGTGCTTTCTTCTGGAACAACTTGTCTTTGAAAAATTTGAACTATCAGCAGAATCATAAGATGAACTTCTTGAGGACGTCTGTTATTTACGGGAACTCAAAGTTGTGCAATATCATCGCGGCCAACGGCTTTGCTGAAAGGTTGAAAACTTTTGGAGTGACATCGAATTCACTCCATCCGGGTCTTGTCAATACTGATATCTACGTTCATTCGGCGAGGGTTTTGGGACTCCAGACGCTTAACAGACTGTTCAGAAGGACCGTCTTGTTCTTGTACGGAAAGGTGAGTCAAAGCTGCGGTGTTTTCCATTCAGTCAGACTAAAAAAAATAATTTAATGCTGATGTTATGATTTTTACTTCACTATTCTTTTTATATTAAATCACATTAAAATCCATGTCTTCCAGACCCCCAAACAAGGAGCGCAAACCACCATCGCTCTAGCAGTCTCTAACCACTTGAAGAACGTCACTGGGAAGCACTTCTGGGACTGCAAGACGTTCCTGCAACCCCCCAAAGCCTGGAATAAGAAATTCTGCGAAGAGATTTGGGAGAAGAGCGAGGAGTTCGTCAAGCTGAAACCCGAAGAGAAATTGCAGCTCGAAACCCATTAAATGTTGTTTACTAGCTTTTATCTTGTTATATATTGTTTGTTAATTTATACCTACATCGCCGAACTATAAAATATGGCAAAGATGACACAGACAGCGCGGCTAATGGTCTCGGCAGCGACCTTCTCATAGGTTCCGACCTAGACATCAAGAGCTACTCGTGATAAGTCTTCAGTTCGGAAACGTGCGCGGTGCCGTAACCAGCCGTATTGTCACCGTTCAAGAATTGTTAAAAATTGTGACTTGTCGTGAGTAGTCCTTGTTTTCTTGTTATTCATGGCGTTCACACCCACTGGTCATCATTGTGTTGTTGTTTCCCAAAAATAATAAATTGTTCTTTGTTTTCGATTCGATCGCATTCTTTCCTGCTGAATAATTGCTAATTACTGCTAACCAAACTAACTGTATCTCCAACCGAAAATAATTACCAACTTAACTGTTAAGTAATCACGTATGGTAAAGAGCCCATTTGCGCCCCAACCACGTACCACTTCAGATTATGAAACCGAAAGTGCGGCTGAATTTCAATAACGCTCGCCCTTGTTAGTGTTAGAACAATCGGTTTTATTACAATCAGTGTTAAAATCTTAATAAAATCTGACTTGTTTGTCGCCTTCGGCAGCTGATTAACATTAAGATGTTTGAGACCTTGCTGGGGTCGATAGTCTTTACCAATCAACAATCCATTCGAAAAATGCGCATTTTGGTTGTATTCCGGTATTACCTTCAGGATTGTCCTGTCCGGACATAAAAAGTGGATTTAATTATTTCGGATCAAACTACTGGCATTTGGGCGAGGAGTGCCCATGTCCCATTGTTAAGGTCATGGTTACTCGTTATTTACATTTTTAATAACTGTTACTTCTGATCTATTTGCCAATTTTTGGGCGGGAAACAATTGGAGCTGATGAACCAGGATTGGACGTGTGGGTTTAAATTTTCTTAAACAGTGGCGTGCGGGGTGAGGAAGTCGTTAAGATGTAAATCAGGTAACTAGTTTTATGGTAGAATTGATTGCATGAAAGTGGAACTTAACAAAATATGGTAAAGTGTTGGTATTTGTCCATTTAACTGGAATTAACGGTGTGTATAATTAGAGACAAGTCGTTAGTTGAGATGAACGTTAATCGATTAGCGCAAGAATCGGAATTGAAACACTGCGACATCAAAACACCTGTTCAGGTAAATTTGACGCATTTCATGAATATTGCATATATCCCATACTTGACATATCGCCAATTGATTTGGGAATATGCGAGTAAATTCATAAATATTTTTGTGTTTTTATTTCGCAATCGTACAGGTATTTACGAGATAACTGTTTGTGTTAATCTGTAAAATAAAGGGCTTTAGACCACCAATTAGCCATATTTGCGCCCTTATTTTCAAGCCTGCTGGGTGCACAGAATTCAATATTGTAATTTCATCTTTCAAATAAGTATAAAAAACGAAAGTGTGACCTTGCAACATTTTTTTATGAAGATTTATCATAATTTAGTTTTAAAAATGTCATTACTGTTAAATGCCAACTGCCTGCAGAAATATATCGTCATTTGCTTACAGTGGCGTAAAATATCCAAAAGTATTTCCCGGAACGTCCTCAAAATATCCCACTTTGAAGCCAATTTGCCAACAACACCGTCCAGAATATCAACTAATGCAGATTACCACCTGAATCATTGCTTCACAGAATTGCTCAATTTTGGAACAATGGATATGGTTAGCACTTCAATGTTGCGGTTTTAAATTCATTTAGTGCGAATCGCAATTGATCAATGTGTTAACACGTTTTTTCGGGAATCCATCGGTCAAGACTTATTGTAAGATGATTGAAACAATGACACGCCACTGTTCTTGATCCATATCGACAACCTTGAGGGACATTTATTCTTTTATTTCGTTTTGGTAAATACCGGGAAAGTTGTCAATGCAGTTTTTCGTTTTTGCTGGAACCTTCAAAAGAACTAATTTAAATTTTTTCCCTATATTGAATATTTTTCAGAAATTTCCTCAACATGCTAGTGCCATTATCCCAACTTTTTGTCTGTCTGTGCTTGGCTAATGTAGTCAGAGGCCACGGAAGGCTCATGGACCCACCGGCTCGAAATTCGATGTGGCGGTTTGGGTTCCCCAATCCCGTTAATTATAACGACAACGAACTCTTCTGTGGGGGCTATGCCGGTGAGTATACCAACCAAAACGAAGTTTTTACTTTTTGATTTATTTCGTAAATTGTTAAGAATGCTGTACCTCATAAATCAGGTTCTTTGTTCGCAAGTAGCAGCGGAATTTTTTGCATTGTAGGAGAGCACACCTGGTGAATGAGAATAATTAAATTAATTATTCTATTGGCAGAGGTGGAGAAAGAGGAAATTTGGAGACATTAGAATGAGAGCGATACAAAAATGTACACTAAAATAAAATTAATTATGTTCCAATGATAAGAATCACAAATTTAGCAGTTACGCGTTTACGATTACGAGCCCCGAAGACCTTTCAAGTGTCCTGAAAAATTCTAAAACCTCTTGAAAAATAAATCCTGAACAATTGTAATAAGTCCTGAAGTCCCTTATAATATGTCAAAAATCTAAATAAATTTTTAAGACTGGGGACTACTGAAGACTCTAAAGTGTTCTAAAATTTTATGAAGAGCCTTAAAAGATTAAATAAGTTTTAAGGCACCGAAAAATTAATCTTTAGACGACTGGAGTTTGAATTACTCTTAGGGAATCTAAGAGGTTGAAGAAGTTTAAATCTTAGCAAATCTGAGATTTTAGGGAACTTGAAACCTTGACTAACCAAAGAAACTGAGAATTTGAGAAACCAAATTTGAGATTACGTGAAGAATCCTGAGAACTGGAGAAGCTAAACCTGATAACTACGAGAACCTTGCAGATTAAGGAATCTAAAAACCTTAGAACTTGAGAAACACAAATTGAGAACTGTAGAACCTTGACAATTTAAAAAACATGAAATTTTAAGAACTTGAGATTTTGGACAATTTGAGGAATTGATTTTCCAAATTTGAAATGTTAGGAAACTTGAGACCTTTAGAAACTAACGTTGAGAAGTGGAGGACATTTGGAAAACCTGAGATTCTAGATTCTAGGAACAGCAAAAGAACTTGACAACTTGAGAAACCAAATTTGAAAAATGGATTAAAAAAAAAATTAAACTTAAGAAACTTGATATTTTGAAGTCTTGGCAAATTTCGGTTTTTAGGCAACTTGAGATCTTGACTAACTTGAAAACCTGAGAAACCAACTTTGAGATGAAGTTAAGGGATCTGATATTTTGGAAAACCTAAGGTCTTACGGAGCCTGAGAACTTGAAGAATTTGGGAATTTGAAGGATTTGAGATCTTGGACTGTCTGAGATTCTCAAAAATTCGCGATATTGAGTAACTTCAGAAACTGATCACTTGATGTTCTGTAAAGCATGAGAACTAAGAAAATCTTAGAGTTTAAGGAATCTAAGAACCTTAGAACTTCAGAAACCCAAATTGAGAACTGTAGGAATCTGACAATTTAAATAATTTTAAATCTCAAAGACTTAAGGAACTTGAGATTTTGGACCATTTAAGATCCTGGTTTTCCAAATCGGACCTCAAGAAATTAACGTTGAGAAGTGGAGCAACCTCAGAAATTTTTGAACCTGAGAATTTAGAAAACGGTAGATCTTGAACAACAAAAGAACTTGACAACTTGAGAAACCAAATTTAAAAAATGGTTTATTGTTACCTACCTAACAAACTGAGAACTTAAGAAACACAAATTGAGATTTGGAAATTCCCGAGATCTTGGAAGACCTGAGACTTTCAGGAACTTTGAAATTTGGAGAATTTGAAATCATGGAAAGCCTGTTATCATAGAGAACCTGAAAACTTAAGGAACTTGAGAATTTGAAGAACCCGATATAGCGGAAAATCTGAAATTTACCTAAAAATCTACCAAAAAACCTGAGAATTTGAATAATTTGAAATCTTGACAAAATTGAGACTTTAGGGAACTTGAGACCTTGACGAACCCAAGATATTGAGAACCTGAGAAATCAAACTTGATGAGGTAAAGGAATTTGAAAAATTCGAGAACTGGAGGAACTTGAAGTTTTGTAAAACCTTAGAGCTAAGTCAACTTTAGACCTTGAGGAACCTAACAACGTGAGAACTTGAAGAACCTGAGGTCTTAACGGAACCGGAAAACTTGAGATACATCAGAATTTGCAGAATTTGAAAACTTAGGAATACCGAAAAATTGTACGGAACCTTGAGGACCCTGAGAACTTTAAAAACCAAACCTGGGAAATGGAGGAACCTGAAACTTTGAAGCACCTAATATCTCGCGAAACCTCAGATCTCAGAGAACCCGAGAACTTAAGGAACTTGAAGGATTTGGGCAATTTGAGGCTTTGAATAATCAAAAATTTTATTTAACCTGTGATCTTAAGAAGTGGGAAACCTGAGATTTTAAGAAACTTTTGATAATGAGTAACTTAAGAACCTTAAAATTTGAGACACCAAACTTGAGAAACCTACCAATTTGAGAACTTGAGAAACATAATTTTAGACCAAGAGACACCTGTAGGATATTGGAAAACCTGAGACTTTCGGAAGCCTCAAAATCTAGAAAATTTGAGACATTGGAAAACCTGATATCTTAGAGAACCTGAGAGTTTGAAGGATCCAAAATCATGGAATCTTAGAGAACATGAGAAATTTGAAGAAATTGAGAACTTGAGAAAGCTGAGAACTAAGCTAACCTAACATCGTGAGAACTTGAGGAACCTGAGATCGTGGAAAAGCTGAGATATTAGGTAGAATTTAGAGAATTTGAAGACTTGTAAACTCCAACATTTTAGGGAACCTTGAGTAAAGTAAGAGGAACTTGAGGTCATGAAAAACTTAAGAACTAAGTTAACCTTAGACCTTGAAAAACCTGAGAACTTGATAAACACAAATTGAGAACTGGAGGATCCTGAAAACTTGAGGAACCTCAAATCTTGGTACACCTCAGCTCTTAGCGAACTTGAGAATTTAGAGAAATTGAGATACCTATTAGAAAACTTGAGTTCTTAATTTTTTACATTTTTGTATAGTTTCGTGAAGTGATTGTTAATTGGGCTGTAAAGAACATCAATGTAAAATCAGAGGTTTTGTATTGTACTGAAATTAATTAGGCAGGGACACAAAGCACGGGCCCCCAGCTAGTAATGTATAATTCTTATTTGGATTAAAGTTTGTGGAGTTCGACTTAGATATATTTAAATTTTAACTTATTTGTATTGTTTTAATTTTTTTTCTTTCTTTTAGTCCAGTGGGAACAAAACGAGGGCAAATGCGGACTCTGCGGTGATCCATCCCATGTAAAGGAGCCGCGACCCCACGAAGCCGGAGGTATCTACGCCAAAGGTATCATCTCGAGGCACTACAGTGTTGGTCAAAAAATCGACATCGAAGTGGAGCTGACAGCCAACCATTACGGCCGATTTGAAATCTTCCTCTGTCCGAACAATAACCCCTACCAAACTGCGACCCAAGAATGTTTTGATCGGTATCCTCTCTACATCAGTGGTACCAAAAGCGTGATTTACGATATCCCTGAGGATGGTAAAAAGAAGGCTGTCTTCAGGTATCAGGTTCAGTTGCCTCCGTATGTCACTTGTACGCAATGCGTTCTTCAATGGACTTACTACACTGGGAACCAGTGGGGGATTTGCCCAAATGGGACCGAATCTGTGGGGTGCGGAAAGTCGGAGACGTTCAGGAATTGTGCAGATGTGGCGATACACACTAGTGCTGGATCCGCCATTCCACCACTTTTTGTTGGCGACAACAATCCCTATTTATTGTACTATAGGGATGCATCGAAGCCTGCTCCTTACAACGTCTATCCTTTGGTTATAAGGGAACAAGTATGCGTTCCCCACTCTTTGTACAAGAGCATACCTGGTATCAACGACTGGTGTCAAACTAATTGTCTGAGATACCCACCCAGTTGTCCTGGAAAAATTTGTCAGTGCCCGTAAGTTTTTTAGAAATTGTATTTTCTAGTTTAGTAAAATATTTATTACAGGACCACGTGTGAAGCAATCGGAAAATACAAAGACCAACGTGGAGCTGATGTCAGATGTATGGATGAGTGTCTTGTCTATCATTCAAAGTGTCCTACTGAGAGGTGTTCGTGTTATGAGGAGTTTGCTGCTAATTAGTTTATTGTGTGGAATTGTGTAGTAATAAATAAAATAAAATAAGAATTGGTTTCTGAAGGTCAGACATGTAATTACTGTAAATTCCAGAATACTTGTACAATAAACTTACACGTTTTTGGATACATTGAACTGAATATAATTATTGAAATATACTAAGTGACGTAGAAAAAAGAACACCCAGTAATAATGAATATTTTACAGCAATTCTTGGTATACATATGTATTAGGGTCAATTTTTCAGAAAAATCAAACAGTTCGATTAAGAGAAAACTGAATAATGTGGTGTGCTTCCACGATGTCTTATGCACTCATCAACACGTCTGGGAATACTCCTAATGAGATGATCAATTTCCTCCTGAGGTATCTCATCCCTACCTGTAACTCATGCCAAGGTGCCGCTAAAGTTTGTGGAGGATGGCGTAAACGGAGTAATATTTTTCCCATAATATCCCAGACTTGTGTAATGGGTAAAATCATAAAATAAGAGATACTCCCCACATTTCGACTTTAACGTAAAGGGAAATACGACCTTCTTGGAGTATGTTTCTTTAAGTGATCGAGCGCGTAGCGCGAGGCACCAATTTCAGTGATCCACGGAAATTATCGTCTGTGAAAATTTGTTTTTCCGTGGATCATTGAAATTGGTGCCCCGCGCTACGCGATTGACCCTTTAAAGAAACATACTCCACATATGCTAGACTTCGCCCTTTAATAAAGTCATTATTTATTTATATGTGGACAAAAATGTGGACAGTATTTCATATTTTAAGTTTGGGTAACAAAACAGTGCCATCGTCCTACCCCTGTCGCAATTGCCAGAAAAAAGTCGGAATTGCCAGAAAAAAGTTGGAATTGCCAGAAAAAAGTCTGAATTGCCAGAAAAAAGTCAGAATTGCCAGAAAATAGTCGGAATTGCCAGAAAAAAGTCAGAATTGCCAGAAAAAACTCAGAATTGCCAGAAAAAAGTCGGAATTGTCAGAAAAAAGTCAGAATTGCCAGAAAAAACTCAGAATTGCCAGAAAAAAGTCGGAATTGGTAGAAAATAAGTTATTTTTCCATTCATGTCCGTTCAGCGCCTTCGTAACAACCCGCACAAAAAGCACGTGAAAATTTTCTTGCATTCAACGCGACGAACTTGCGTCTTCTTTTCCGAGTCGAGATCTTATCGAGGTAGCATCTCTACCATATTGCTGGTCCTAATAAAGGGTTAAGATTTACGAATAAATCATCGTTGTACGGAGTAAATGGTAGAGATGTCCAGTTCATTATTTAATTGAATTGCTTAGCGGATTTATCGAATATGTGTTGGACTCGGGGGAAAAGAAGGTAAGGTAAACTTCTTTATTGCGTGCAGACTTTGACTGTTTTTCTCTCAATCAAAAAGGGAACACCAGCATCCACCAGTAGGGATTGTTTCATCTTTCATTTCGTTAAAATAGCTGTTGAGTAGTTTTTCCTCTCGTGATTCGACTGGACGTGATATTCTGGACTGTCGAATCCACACGTGGACCCACAGAATATTCACAAGATAGTCTCTCTAAGATCTCCAAGAAGAGGTATTGTAAGGACGCGTCAGCTCTAAGACCGGCAGAATACCGTCGAAAACCAGCTCAGTAAAGATAAGTAGTTTTTTTTTTTGTTAAACATTCTAAGTAGTTTTTTTGATCGCGTCAGTCTAATTGGAATTTTCAACTTAATATTTCTTAAATATTTCTTAATCTTGTTCAATGTAATTTAATCCTTTAAGAATTGTACAATAGTCGTATTATAATTTCTTACATTTTCTTTCATCATTCATATAGTTCTTATTTAACCAACTTGATTCTTAATATCATTAGAATGACTTTGTGGGGCGTAACTGCATTTTCTTGTCTTAGCCCATACCCTGCTGTTTCCGGACGAGGCGGGCCGAGTGTGATATGAGCGAAAATGTATTCGTGTATGCCGAAAACGCCATATATTCGAAACGGTTAAAGATATCGAGGTGACAGATGCACGGTCGTATTTAGGAGGTTGAGTTCTTTGGAAAATTACATTCTGAGGAATTTTAGAGAATTTTCAAAAAACGTCCATAACTCCAAAAAGCGCTATTTATAATTTCTGGTCATTTTAGCCTAAAAGAAACATAACCAAAAATAGTAAACCCTAAAAGTCAAAATAGTACACAATTCAGACTTTGGAAAAAACCACACTTCATAGATTTATAATTGTCAATATGTATGTGTGTATGTGTATGGGGCAAACCCAGGGTGCCCAAGCTAGAAATGAGTCTACCCCGCCCATCTGATCAAAACCGTAACGTGGTTGGCTGCAACAGAAACCACCGTAATATGGAAACTCAAATACTCAAAGGCAACGTCAAGTGCCTTGTATTGGAGCAGATAAGCAGAATGGGGGCTGCGTTAGAGGACTCCTAAAAAGTACTTATAGCCTCGTAGCAGACAATAGGTAGGTAAATCCAAGAGCAGCATTACTGGCCAGGAAAGACATGAAATCTGTTCACATTCCAGAGTTTATCACTAGGGACCTGCAGCAGTTGAGGTGGAGCTGACCATTGGGGTAGGCAAAAGACGTATCGTGATAACATGGGTCACGGTAGAGCACTTGGAAGCAGCATCAGCTCACATGGATCAGAGCATATTGGTCTCTTACGAAGTAAGCTGTCCATCAAGGAATAAAGCGGTCTCTAGGGACGTCCAGAAAGTTTTGTCTAAAGACCGATCAATCACAATTAGGATCATCAAGCAACCCAGTGGAACGTACACCGAGGATAATCTGGTTGCTAACAAAGCACTTCCCAGGATCCAAGAAGGTACCAAGAACAATAAGCCAGACCGATGCAGACAACAAACCTAAGGTCCAATAGGGATAGCAGACGGCTGGCAGGAAAAATTTTTACCTTAGAAAATAGGCTTTAAATAGCTTTAAGCCCTACAAATTACCGGGGAAACACGGAAGCTTTCCAGCCTTGCTGTAGAAGGGGATTAACCAGATGGTCCCCTTCCTGACAAGTCTCTTCAAAGCAAGTTACGCACACTGGTAAATACCTCCTCATTTCTCAAAAAACCAATGGAGAAAATTATGGATAACCACATCAGAAGAGAGCTTCTTGGAGAAGCGGCACTTTACCACAAACAGTTTGACTATCAATCAACCATCTTGTAAATGAGGTGGAGAGGACTATCGTGGCAAAAGAGGTAGCTATTGGAATATAATTTTATAGACACAGAGTTCGATAACACTCGAACTCAAACAAAGGCGCATTATTCGCTGGATCGAATCAATGCTTAAAGGCCGAGTAATAACGGCCTCTTTAGGTGGAGAAGAAGTGTTGTGGTCGATAGTTATGGACGACTTACTGAAGGGGATGATGGACAAAGGCTATAACGATCGTAAGGTCTCGATTTACTACACTTTGTTTGTGGAGCTCAAACTATCGTCTTTGAGGGCGAGACATATAATAATTGTTGTGGAACTTTGCTAATAACAAGATTTAAGCATTAGATTTAAACTAATCTTTATCTGCTTACAGTAGCTAGAAACAAAAATGGGTAGATACCTCCACCAAGACTAAAATGCGCAATCTATAATATATGTACGTCTTTTGATTTGTTCGTTCTGGATGATAAAATATAAAATATGCGGTCCCCTCACGAATTAACAATGGTACCTTGGGTCGCCTGGTCTTCCCCCATAGGGTTGAGCTGACTTGAAGATGTCGGACACTGCATAGCTGACTGAATAACAATATTGTTTTCTGATGCTTTATTGCAAAACAGACAAAAAAAGTACATGGAAACATGACATTTTTATCTGAGGAAAGTAAATTTCAGAACATTTCAGTTAGTTGTGGAACTTTAACAATTGTCACACTTAAATTTGCCTTTCAAATTTTCATTTAGTCGATTCACAATATGTAAATATTGCCAATTGGTCTCTGTCATACATCTATTCGCAGGTGAATAACTTCATGGCTTTTCAATATCTTTGAAACTGTCACAGTCTTGTATACACACACTGGGGACGTAAACCATTTGGTTGCGTTTGTTTGATGTAAACTGCTGCAATCATTGACAAGCTCAAAGTGGTGATGAGATCAGATAATTTTATAACCTCACTCCCAGCGTACACCCAACTTGTTGAGTTGTATTAATGCATTTTTTTGTAGGGGGTCAAGCCGAATCTCACACAATCTCACGTGGGGGAGAGGGGGTCTGGGCAAAAATGACGCAATCTTTTTAAAAAAAGTGTAAAATTGCGAGAAAGCGGTTAAATTATGTAAGTAAAACATGTTTCTCCATAATATATGGCTAAATCCTACACAATATTTTTCTTCAAACGTCAGAAAAACGTGACATTGTATACGTCAATAAGCAATAACAAATGTCCATTTCTCTGCCTGGACAGCCAAAGTATTTTGTCTGCCGCCCAATTAACCATACTTGCTGTCTAGGCAGGCAAAGTCTTTTGTCTGCCGCTCAGTTGACTATACTTGCTGCGTAGACAAGATATTTTGTCTAGTAGGTTAGTAAACTGTCAGATTTGTATTTCGTGGTCGATATTCGGCGTTTGAAGAAAAAATAGCATGTTCTATTCGGAGAAAAATGATTTGAAGCAATTTGAAGGCACTTGAAATGTCTTGAAGGGACTTGGAGAAACTTGAATCGGCTTTGAAAAGACTAGGAATGTCTTAAAACGACTTCAAAGACTTGAGGTGACTTGAAACGACATGAAATGTTTTGAAGGGCCTTGAGGCAACTTGAAATGTTTTAAAAGCAAATTGAAGATTTGAAAAGACTTGAAATACCTTGAAAATATTTTGAAGGGACTGAAAGCGACTTGAAGAGAGATAAATCAACTTGAAGAAACTTGAATCAAATGTCTCGAAGTCTTGAAGCCACCTGGGAACATTTGAAATATTTTGAAGGGATTGGAATCATTGGAAGCAATTTGAAAAGACTTGAAACGACTTGAAACGACATGAAATGTTTCGAAAAGACTTGGGGCGACTTGAAATGTTTGAAGAAATACTTGAAGAGTCTTGGAGCGATCTGGGAAGATTTCAAATAATATCTTGAAGGGACTGGAAGCCACTTGAAAAGACTTGAAATACCTTGAAACGACTTGAAAGGATTTGAAATGTCTTTAAAGACTTGAAGCGAATTGAAAAAAAACTTGAGATGTTTTGAAGGAAATTGAAGCGACTTGAAAAGTCTTGAAATGTCTTGAAGAGTCTTGAAACGACTTTGAGAAACTTGAAACGACTGGAAAGGACTTGAAATGTTTTGAAACGACTTGAAAGACTTGAAATATTTTGAAGGGGCTTGAGGCGATATGTAATATTTTGAAAGGTGTTGAAGCGACTGGAAGAAACTTGAAGCGATTTAAAATCACTTGAAATGTCTTGAAGCGACATGAAATATGTTAAAATGACTTGAAGCGACTTGAAAAGATTTAGAGCGAATTGGAACGACATGAAAAGACTTGAAATGTCTTGAAGAATCTTAAAGCGACGAGGGAAGACATCAAATATTTTGAAGAGACTGGAAGCGACTTGAAATGTCTTGAAGAGTCTTGGAGCGATCTGGGAACACTTCAAATAATAGTTTGAAAGGACTGGAAGCCACTTGAAAAGACTTGAAATGTCTTGAAACGACTTGAAAGACTTGAAGCGAATTGAAAAAACATGAGAGGTTCTAAAGGAACTTGAGGTTACTTGATATGTTTTGAAGGGAATTGACGCGATTTAAAAGTCTTGAAATGTCTTGAAGAGTCTTGAAGCAACCTGGGAAAACTTCAAATATTTTGAAGAGACGGGAAGCTACTTGAAAAGACTTGAAATGTCCTTTAGCGAGTTGAAAAGAGATGAAGTGGCTTGAAAAAACTTGAAACGAATGGAGAGAACCTGAAATGTTTTGAAAGGACTTCAAGAAACTTGAAGCGATTTGAAATGACTTGAAATGTCGTGAAGCGACGTGAAATATTCGCGTTCGCATAACCGCGATTATAGTATATTGTTTAGTTATTTATTAGGAGTAAAAGTGTGACTTTTCGTGGCTCGTCTGTAGTTGCCGACCTTGCGCGCTCGGCCGTCAAACCTACAGACTTGCCATGAAAAGTCCCACTCCTAATAAAACAATCTACTATTATCGCGGTTATGCGAACCAAGAATTTTAGTAGTTTCTACTTAAGTATTTTATTGTTCGATTTTCTCACTGTTATTCTAGACTACGTTCATAGTAGTCTTAAATAAGTACAAGTTTTAACTGGCCTTATATAAAAACAATTAAGCAAATCGACTCAAGTAATTAATGGACGCTCCCATTACCCCCTGGAGAACTAAATTGTCAAACTGATGAAATTATTGCAAATTGGAATAAATTGGTTGTAAATTGTTATTAAATTGTCAAGCTGTTGCCAACCAAACGAACAAAGTCAAAAGTTATATCAACAAAATTGTTAAAGCCAATAGATATTGAAAAACATAATTTTGAATTTGGAATTTATTTTCATTTCTTATGGTCTTTCTTTCATGCTAGCTCCTTTAAATTTTTCTTTGTACTTTATATTCTTTGTTGTAACTGATATCTTTGATCTAGCTTCTTTTTGAGGAAGAAGGTTTAAATGTAGCCGCAAACATAAGGTTTTAGTCAAACACCGTTGCAGAAAAAAAAAGATATATGTATAATATATTTTCCACAGTGATCTTGTTGTTTTCAAACGATGTAATTGTGCAATGTTGTGTTTTAATATCCTTTTTATCATTCATGAACCAGTATGTAGCATAAATTAATAATCAAGAGCACTTTGATTTTGCATATTATTCTACAACCTCAATATTGGTGGATGCGCCACAACCTCGACTGTTATGATACTGTAATTTTATACTTTGCAGTCATAATTTTAATATTAATTTATCACATTCGGTTGAATGAAGGCTCTTCAGACAAATTTATAGAAGTTAAAATAATTTTGTCACCAATCTAGTCCTCATATGCAGTTATACATTACAGACATTTTAAATTTTATAAATCATCCATATGTAATAATGTAATGGCGCTCGAAATTCTTAAATCAGTCCTTGAGGTTTAAACAATCCAAAACTTTCTGTAAACCCAATAAACAGGCAACAAAAGTGGTATAATATTAAAACTACCGGCAGAAAAAAAAAACAGTGACCTTCAGATCTCCATATGGCGCGGCGTAGAGAAGCAGTCTCTAAAAATTAGAACAATTATGTTAGTTTGTACAGACATTACATTAATTACAGCAAAATTAATTGTGGCATCATAATATGTGGGTGTTTAAGTAATTACCGATACATTAATTACTCAATTAAACATTCTGATTACGTCAACCATTGACACATTTGGTGATTCATTGATGTAGCAATATCATAAAATCGATATGGAAATATGTTTTTGCACGCACTGAATGTAATTGAACTCTAATTACAGTTTATTTTGAGTGTTAACCTACAACAACCATTTGATAACAAACATGCTATGTGAAAGCCATTGCCTTTATGATATCATCACTTTCGCTTTTGCAGTTAACGGTCAAAATTATTTACGACCATGTGTAGATCACTAAAAATGGTGCGTCTGTGCTGAACCGCGAACCGTTACGCCATCCAGTTCCGACATTTTAGGAAAGTTGCCATAGCCCACACACCCAGAACAACACAATAATTCTGACATGGAGCATAATAAAACGAGTTGACGTTATAACAACTGCTTTCTCTCTCAAAAATAAAAAATGTCAATGTCAAAGCAAAATTTTACAATTTCTTCGTGTAGGTTCAGTTGTGATATTCAAGACTTGGTGCTCGTTAGCGCATTTCCTTGTAAAATCTTCAATAAGCAATAATTGTGAAAATAACTCGTATATTTACAATGATTTTAATCAGTTCTCTTTACAAAGCTTCCTCTTTTAGAATTTACAAATTTAAAGCTACGGTTAAATCGTAAAGCTATCGCTATTGTTAAACTGGATACAAATGGACGGAGTCGTTACTGCATGTTACACAGCTTATCGCTCAAGAATTATTTCTTGTACAAAGTACGTCGTATAAATATCGCTTATCGTTACATGGTAATTGCACTTATTATGAACTTATGCTACACTTGTCCGAGAGTTTTTCAACGATGAACACAACGATTATTTCCCACTATAATGGCTGCCGACGTGGGATGGGGGCCCCCTGTGCTTGTAGCGGCTGCCGGGCCTCGAATGCACTATCGCGTAGTGATCGCTATGCGACGACACTGATCTGGTGGAGTTCATCGTCGAACCGCCAGAAGTGTAGCCTTTGGGGTGCTGAGGAGGCCCGTTTAACGAGTACCTGAAACACTGCTGTGTAATACAAACGTTTAAGGATTTTTGTAACCCTCGATTTTGATAGGGTTAGTCTTTAGATGCTTCGGCTGATGGGTGAGGGGTCATCGTTATGGACATTGTTAATCTTTTATTCTCTTAAATGTTGTTAAGTGAGACGAAGAACAAAATGAACATTTCTGAAGCAATAAAAATTGTACAGAACGTAAGCGTTAACGAATGGGTTTAATGTGAAGAAGTAGTTGCAGAAGAAGAAACAAGTTGTAAAAATTTGCACTGTACATACTTATATAAAATGTCCTGAAATTTTTATTTGTACATTTAGGTAAGAATTTTTTGCCTGTTTGTAGCTATAATGTGGCTAAAAACAAAAACAGTAAATTATGACCTTGAATTTTATCAATAACAACCAAAAGCAAGAGTTAATTTATTAACACATCAGTACTTCACTGTAGCAATATTGAATTAAGAATGTTAATAACTGATAATCCCTCACGCCCTTGTTTACCTCGATCCATACTGACTCCCGTGCCAGGACCTGTACGGATCATAATCCTCGATAATACTCGGCTCTTTCTCTATAATTTCCGTCCTGGCACAAGCACACGTCATCGCCGAACACAAGAAGATGTTAATAATCAACATGATGAGGAAGAGCACTCCCAGGGCTACGCAAAGCCACAACAACCACGCTGGATGGACGCCTCCGTCATCGCACAGCTCCTGGACGATGGGGGGATCACCGGGATCCAGGACGAAGACGCTGGTTGCCGCCATGAGGATGCCCTCGTCGGTGGTCAAGGGCCTAGAGGAAAAAATAGTTTTGGTTTTTGCAGTATCGTCTGGGTATAAAAAATATAATGGGAAAAATAAAAAATAAACTACTAGCTGGTACCCGACGCGCGTAAATTATTTTGAAATTTTATATCTAAAACTGTTACTGCTCAAAACTATAAAACTGTCACTTTCGAAGAAATTATTTTTTTTTTGTTTTAATCCGATCGCGCCCAAACTTCCCAGGAACACTCCCCAAACTATTCTACATTTATCCTAAAAACTTCATCAAAATCGGTCCAGCCGTTAATATGTATATTCAACGTAGATTAACATTCCAAGCTAGTACATGTGATAAAATTTATCCTGTTAAAACTAACAGGTCAAATATATTAAGTACCAATTAACACATGAAAAACTCTCTCCCAAAGAGTAAAGAAGAGAAAATGGAAATTTATGAATACAAAATGTTGGGTTACAAGCAATTTCTTACAAGCAAAGATAATACCTAAATGAAAAATATTCAGTACAAGAAGAGGCTTCGATATGAAAAAGCGTTGAATAATAGCTATTTATGGTATAAGTGAATAAAGACAAATTTTATCCACGAAAAAACAGTTTAGCACACAAGGCGAAGCCGAGTGTGATAATGTTTTTGAGTGGATAAAATTTCTTTATTCACGTGTATCATACAATATTTTTTCCAATTTCTAATTTTCAAAAAGGTTTATTTCTTAGGTAACTCATGTACATAAATTGTACCATTACTAATTTGATGAATACTTAAAGAAGGAACTTTAACTCTACTTTCATTAAGTACAGTGGAAGTTAAGTAGTTAAGTTGAGACCTCTCTGTCGTCATGGTCAAGTGCAGTGGATGTTCCAGGCCTTTCATTTCAATTTACAACTGGCAAAAGTTTTCTTGACGTGGATATTTTTTGAGCAACTGATTCGTCGATATAATTAATTTTGTATTCCGTTAGTCTCCTAGTATAAACAGGGTTCACGATTTTTACATAATTTAAAATTGAAACGTTTTTTTCTTCTCCTGTGAACTTACTCTTCTAGCACTTATGGGTTATGCAGATTAGGCCGACGATATGTTTTATAAACAAGCCATCGATAGCAACGAAAATTTCAAATTTTTTTATTTTTTTTACTTTATTCGTGTTGTCAATAGCAACGTGAATAAAGTGTTGCTATAAACATTTTATTCACTCTTTTCCCATTTTATTCATCCTTTTGATTAAACTACTGCTTTAATAATGAGATTTGATATATAAAATGAGCATTTTATTAGTAGGAATTGGAAAAATAATAATTTTTCATCTCAATTTTCCAAGTGTTTTCTTTCTCTAGGAACCTTCTGCTTCCAAAGCGATATTTCTTCATCATTACTAAATGCATTTACATTATACTTTATCAATCGAAATATCGACTCTTAATTAGTGAAAATCATTTACTTAAAGACGATAAGCAATTAAAATAATTGACTGAATTATAATATTTAGAATGAGTGTTCTGTAATTGCTAAGACATACGAAATAAATAAATTGTTATTTTAAATCTAACGGTTTTAGCTTGTCTTGGATTCAAATGACTATTCAGTTCACCTGTGAAACTGTGGCATTCGACCAATAGCAGCCGTAGAATTTCAAAATTTTGGCCAATCAAAATCAATTGCGGTGACAATCGCCCTGACCTGTCAAACTGATATGTCGGACCAATCTAAACGTCAGGTTTTTTTGAAACCGACCAATGACATGAAACCACCATGACAACCAACTCATGACATGATTTATGAGATATTGACGTTTCAATGTTGTTCGAGCGATTGTCTGAACAAATATCCCTCGGTCAGGCATATTGTTTAAAATTTTCCCTCCCTGTCTGCACGCGTGTTTGTTGTCCCTGAAAACTTACCGCGCGCTGCGCGCTTGAGTAGTTTTCGGTGCAACAAACACTTGTGCCAAACAGGTCGGGAAAATTTTCGACAATAGGCCTGACTCTTGGGATATTGTATATGATAATTGTACTGGTACAAATTGCCGCCGACAATTGGACTAGTACTTTTAAGAAAAAAGGTTTGGTTCACTGAATAGGCCTCCGAATACGATTCGTAATCAAAGTTATATGGAAAACGACAGAAAGAGAGATGAAAGGGAGAGAAGAATAGAAAGAGTAAAGAAGATGATGACCACAAAAAAGAATGAAAAAATAAATAGAGATAATAATAATAATTAATAGGAAACGAGTATGTAATTGAGGAAGAATAAAAGGACTAAGGAGCAAAAAATTAGTACGATATTAAGAAAGAAAGATAGAGAACTATAATAAATATGTATAGTGAAGTGGACAAAGGAAAGAAGAAAACAGTGGAATGAACATTTTGAAACAATGACTAGACAAAGTATGCAAAAACGAAAATCCCACAAGAGAAAGGAACGACCACCCAGAAGATGATGTCAAAGCTAGAAGTAATCATCTACGGAATCGAGGCTAGACAAACAAGACAATTTCCTAGTCAACAGTAGAAGAAGAAGAAGAAGTAGAATAGAACACTTGAAAATAGAAAGACAAACTTAACAAAAACTAGTAAAAAGAACTTAAAAAGAAACAGATAAAACTAATAGACAAAGAGATTAAGTTGAGAAAAAATAAAATAGAAAGAGGAGAAATAAAATAAAGTGATGAAAAGACAGCTAAAATATGGGATTTACATAAAAAGGAGACAAATAAGAAATGAAATATAGGGAGCTGATAAAAAGGAGGTGATAATTAAAGAAACAGAGATGGATGGAAATGAGAGAGAGAAAAAGACAAAGATGAAAAAAGTAGAGAAATAATATAAATGGGAAAAGATAAAGCAGAGACAAAAAGTTGAGTCAAAGATATATTGGAAGCTGAGAGACAGAAATAAAGTTGAGAAACAAATTTAAGAAGAAATAGAAGAAGTAGATAAAAATATGAGAGACAGGAGGAGTGAGCCATAAAAGATGGGGTTTACTTAAAAGAGAAAAACACGAAATGCAATATAGGAAATATAAAATGAGGAAAAAATTTAAAAAGACAGGTAAGTATGGAAATAATAGATAGAGAAAGAGAAAGATCGAATGAATAGATAAATAATATAGATAATAGAAAAGATTAAAGGAGGAACATAAAGTTCAGTGAATGGCATACAGAAAGCTCAAAAAGAGAAAGAAGAAGAAATAGAAGAAGAGGATAAAAAATGAGGGACATAAAAGAAGGAGTGAGACATAAAACGTGGGATTAACAAGACGAGAAAAACAAGAAATGAAATATATGGAGAAAAAAAGGAGGTGAATAATTAAAGAGACAGAGGAGGATGCAAATGACGAAAAAAGATAAAGATGAAAGGAATGAAGGAGGAAAAGAATGTAGAAAGAGATATGACAAATGTATAGAAAGAGAAAGAAAATAAAAAAAAATTATTAAGCACTACAATTGATTAACAAATATTCAAAAGAAAAGTAGACATAATATAGAAAAAGTAGAGCGGAATGGAAATGCAAGGATGTAAGAGCAGAAGATACAAAATATATAATTATCAATAAATTTAGCAACAGCAAGCCAGAAGACGTGAAGACCGAAAGAATAAAGGAGAAAGAGAAACATGCAATAGAACTACAGGGCGACATGAAGATGAAAGAAATGAGAAGAAGGGATAGACCAGTAAATTTAGTAAAGAAGCGAAGCAATAGAAAAATGAACATAAAAACTAAGTCTCCGGAGAAGAAAACGAAAATAATGAAATTTAGTAAAAAGGGACGGATGAGGGAAAATAGGGAGATGAGTTTAGATCGAAAGAAAATGGGAAAGGTAGTAAAAAAAACAAAAAAGGAATAGAAGCAAAAAAAAGAGGGATAGGGTGGACAAATGAAAGACAGACAGTGATATACAGCGTGATTTTTAATAAACGGCTGTAGAACTTTTATTTGGGGGTCGATTTCAAAACTTCAAAATTTGAGAATCCCAGTCTATTAGTCTATTGTCACAATTATTAGAATGTGAGAATTTGCGATCTTAGACCCTCAGCATCTGAGAATATGAGTAATTTTAAGCATCCTGAGGAAATCGGATCAAAAATGTCAAATCCAAGAATTTTGAATTCCGAACTAAATTTGTCTGAGAATCCCACAATTTATAATTTGAACTTAAGAATCTCACGACATGAGAACCTAAAAATCGGGGAACCGACGAATCTAGATATCTAAAATATCGATAATCTGTGAACCTGAGATGTGATATCTGAGTATTTGAGAACCTGAAAATTGGAGAAAGTGAGAATCTAAAATTTTTATATTTGAAGGTCTGAAAATTTGGCAATCTGCCACCCTGAGTATCTAAGAATATGAGTATCACAGGATGTTAGCATTTGAGGACCTGCATGAGCATTAGAATCAGAAAATTGGAAAGCAAAAGTAAAAAATCATAGCAACACTTTTGAGAGAAAAATGGCAAATATACGAAATCTCAAGCAGATAGTAGTACTATAGTATTAACAAACTGCAAACGTAAGAAACGAAAATCGAAGCATATTAACACAGGAAGAAATTACCATGGAAAGAGGACTGTAACTACTTATAGGAAGGTACTTAATATTAATACATAGTTCATTATTTTTGTTAAATTTGTTTAAAATCATTTATTGTTCAAACATGCGTGTATTCTATATTGTTTAATTCATGGATGTGTGTATACACCCCATGAATTAATTATAGCTGTACAAATACACAACTCATAGTTTGTAATAATTTGCAATTATGAAAACCATGGCATGCACTAGATTTAACAATTACTCCACTAACAAAGGCTACAAAACAGTGCCAATTTATGGACGCGAGCTGAAATAACAAATGTTGCGATCTCTACTATGCAATATCGATCCGGTTTTCTTTCAGAAATTTCAACAATGTAAGTATATCTCAAAAACTAAACAATTTTTGTTAATGCATATGGACCCTATTTTTCATCAACTCTTTGGGGTTACACATGTTCAAAGTCACCCTCTTTTTATAGGATTTTTTCTAAACAAACAGCTAAATGTATTTATTTAAGATTTTATATTGAAATTTTACACTGAGAATTTTTATAAGCAGTAATAGTAATACTTAGTAATTTTGGGAAGTAACGTGTGTCGCCTAAGCATATTTTATCTACAACCAGGAAACTGTATTTCACTGCTCGATTATTAATTTTATTTAGTCCAAACAGCATCTTGATAAGCCGCTTTATTTATGGAAGTGTCCATTCATATCATAAACTTTCTTCTGACACCATTTTAATTTGAAAAATGGACAGTGAAATCCTCATGTTGTCATCGAAACTCACTTCAAAACTACTTCACTCCGTTGATTTTATCATTTGCGTTTAAACTGTCGCAAAAACAGTAATAAAATTTGGCACTAAAATTGTTTATGCGCTTGCCCATCCCCGTCGTGGAAACGTGCCACATGCGACCCTACCTTGAAGTGACTCCATCGCCGCAAACCGGCGCCGGACACGACCCTCTGCACAAACCAATATCACACTGGAAATGCACCTCGGAACTTTCCGGGAACCGGAACATCGATCGGAGTTGTGCGTCGGCAATGCCCTTCTTCTCGTCGTAAGTGAAAGGGCCGATGACGTCTCCGTTTGTAGGGCAGCCCTTGTCGTCGATGAGCGGCACGCTGCTGTTGAGCTTGTTGAAGGCGAAGCAGGATTTCACCCTAAAATGATGCAACAAATTAGAAGAGTTAAGTCGTAGAAACAAGAATGAGCGTTGTAGCGAGAAGGCAAGATTGTTATGAAGACTTTGTAGTATTTTATAAAATGCACATTTGCAAAGGGTTTGCAGAGGTGCTAAATGTTAAAGAGACAGATTTACAACCGCTCTTAACCATTTTTTATCTTTTGCTTGCTAGTTAGAAAGACGTGAAGAGTTCATCACCTTTTTAGGTTTCAATTTTATAGGTTTTTAGGTTCTCGTCTTTCCATGTTATAGGTAAATAAAGTTTTCAGTTTCTCTCACGCTCAAACTTTCATTCATTTATAGGTTTAAAGGTTCTCAGGTTTTGTATTTTTTAGCTTTTCAGATTCTCTTTTTATTCAGATTTCTCATCAGGCTCTATTATAATATTTATATTTTAATTTTTTCAGGTATAAAGATTTAAAGATTTTCTGTATGTATAGGTTTACTTATAGGTTTTTAGGTTTTAAGTATCTTCTGGTTTTCAGCTTCTTTGTTATTCGGATTTACAGATCGAAACATTATTAAAAATTTTCAGGTTTTCGGTGTTTTTAGATTGTTTGAATTTCAGGTTCAAGCAAATTAGAACTTTTTAGAAGAAATAATTTATATAGTTCTGAAATTTTGGTTATTTCAAAAAGAATTTATTTCATCTAATTTCCCTAAGGAAGCCATACAACAAAAGAGTTTTGTAATCATCCTAAAAAATTCTACATTTAAATCCTAAAAATAAGACAGTTAAATGTTTAAAATTCAATCGTGACTTATCGATCTTCCAAGTGTCCTGAAGTGATATTTTCGACTGGTTTCAAGAATTAACGCTCAGGCTAGGATCAAATAACCCATCAAAGCGGGAGCAAACACAATGGTAGAGATCTTATTACTGATTTTGAAATACAACTGCGATAACGCCCGAAGACTTTGGAACAGGGATAATCATCCCTTTGTTCAAAGTGGAAAATAATAATAATTCGTATAGTTCAAGGTAAGTAAGGGTTTACTCGAGCCAAGACCAGACGCTGAAAGCGAGATGTGACTAAATGAGGAACAAAGATCATTGATGATCCAAGGAATTATAACTTTATATTTAAAAAAAAGTTTTGAGATACTCTTCTACTCCTAAACTATCTGACCTAGTGCGACGTAGCCTGGAATATAGGCAGGATTATGTGGTCCTCTTTCGGTTGGCGCCCTCAAAAAAGTCTTTTACGGTACTTTTACGTAAAAAAAATCCAATAAATTCCAAAAAATTATTCAAAATTTACGGTCGGTAATTTGGGATTTTAAAATCGCTCAGCGCTTCCACCAATGCTGACGTTTTTTGAAATAGCAGAAAGAAACTCTTGCAAGTTTATAGGGATTTAAATTTCATTAATGAATGTCAAAAACGTCTCGAATAAGGAAAACAAACAGTTTCAAATGGCTGTTGAATTTATTGGGATTTTAAAATTGCCAGCGCCTCCACCATTATTGATGATATTTTGAAATAGCGGAGAGACACTCTTGGGAGTTTCTATGGAGTTGAAACTCAATAAATAAAGGCAAAACGGTTTGAAAACAGAGAGACAACAGTCCCAGGGGACTTTTCTATCTATTGGGAATTTAAAATTGCTCAGCGCCTCCACCAATTTTGATGTTTTTTTTGAAATGACAGAAAGGCATTCTTGCTAGTCTCTATGGATTTAAATTTCATTAATAAATGTCAAAAACGTCTCGAATAAGGAAAATAAACAGTCCCAAGTGGCCGTTGAATTTATTGGGATTTTAAAATCGCCAGCGCGTCCACCATTTTTGATGAGATTTTGAAATAGCGAAGAGATACTCTTGGGAGTTTCTATGGAGTTGAAACTCAATAAACAATGGCAACACGGTTTGAAAACAGAGAGACAACAGTCCCAGGTGACTTTTCAATCTATTGGGAATTTAAAATTGCTCAGCGCTTCCACCAATTTTGACGTTTTTTGAAATAGCAGAAAGGCACTCTTGCGAGTCTATATGGAATTAATTTTCATTAATAAATTTCAAAGACGTCTCGAATAAGGAAAATAAACAGTCGTAAGTGGCTGTTGAATTTATTGGGATTTTAAAATCGCCAGCGCCTCCACCATTTTTGATGATATTTTGAAATCGGGAAGATATAATCTTGGGAGTTTCTATAGAGTTGAAACTCAACAAATAATGGCAAAACGGTTTGAAAACAGAGAGACAACAGTCCCAGGTAACTTTTCAATCTATTGGGAATTTAAAATTGCTCAGCGCTTCTACCAATTTTGATGTTTTTTGAAATAGCAGAAAGACACTCTTACGATTCTATATGGATTTAAATTTCATTAATGAATGTCAAAAAAATCTCGAATAAGGAAAATAAACAGTCCCAAGTGGCTGTTAAATTTATTGGGATTTTAAAATCGCCAGTGTCTCCACCATTTTTGATAATATTTTGAAATAGCGAAGAGACATTCTTGAGAGTTTCTATGGAGTTGAAATTCAATAGATAATGGCAAAACCGCTTGAAAACAGAAAGACAACATTTCCAGATGACTTTTCAATTTATTGGGAATTTAGAACTGCTCATCGCTTCCACCAATTTTAATGTTTTTTTGAAATAGCAGAAAGACACTGTTGCGAGTCTATATGGAATTAATTTTCATTAATAAAAATCAAAGACGTCTCAAATAAGGAAAATAAACAGTCACAAGTGGCTGTTGAATTTATTGGAATTTTTAAATCGCCAGCGCCTCCACCATTTTTGATGATATTTTTAAATAGGGAAGAGATACTCTTGGGAGTTTCTATGGAGTTGAAACTCAATAAATAATGGCAAAACGGTTTGAAAACAGAGAGACAACAGTCCCAGGGGACTTTTCTATCTATTGGGAATTTAAAATTCCTCAGCGCTTCCACCAATTTTGACGTTTTTTGAAATAGCAGAAAGACACTATTGCGAGTCTATATGGATCTAAACTTCATTAATAAATTTCAAAAACGTCTCGAATAAGGAAAACAAACAGTTTCAAATGGCTGTTGAATTTATTGGGATTTTAAAATCGCCAGCGCCTCCACCATTTTTGATATTTTGAAATAGCGAAGAGACACTCTTGGGAGTTTCTATGGAGTTGAAACTCAATAAATAATGGCAAAACGGTTTGAAAACAGAGAGACAACAGTCCTAGGGGACATTTCTATCTATTGGGAATTTAAAATTGCTCAGCGCTTCCACCAATTTTGACGTTTTTTCCCAGATGACTTTTCAATCTATTGAGAATTTAAAATTACTCAGCGCTGCCACCAATGTTGACGTTTTTTGAAATAGCAGAAAAACACTCTTGCGAGTCAATAGGGATTTAAATTTCATTAATGAATGTCAAAAACGTCTCGAAAACAAACAGTCCCAATTGGCTGTTGAATTTATTGGAATTTTAAAATCGTCATCACCTCTACCATTTTTGATGATATTTTGAAATAGGGAAGAGATACTCTTAGGAGTTGCTATGGAGTTGAAACTCAATAAATAATGGCAAAACGGTTTGAAAACAGAGAGACAACAGTCCCAGGTGACTTTTCAATCTATTGGGAATTTAAAATTGCTCACCGCTTCCACCAATTTTGATGTTTTTTTGAAATAGCAGAAAGAAACTCTTGCAAGTCCATAGAGATTTGAATTTCATTAATGAATGTCAAAAACGTCTCGAATAAGGAAAATAAACTGTCCCAAGTGGCTGTTGAATTTATTGGGATTTTAAAATCACCAGCGCCTCCACCATTTTTGATTATATTTTGAAATAGCGAAGAGATACTCTTGGGAGTTTCTATGGAGTTGAAAGTCAATAAACAATGGCAAAACGGTTTGAAAACAGAGAGACAACAGTCCCAAGTGACTTCTCAATCTATTGGGAGTTTAAAATTGCTCACCGCTTCCACCAATGTTGAGGTTTTTTGAAAGAGCAGAAAGACACTATTGCGAGTCTATATGGATTTAAATTTTATTAATAAATTTCAAAGACGACTCAAATAAGAAAAATAAACGGTCCCAAGTGACTGTTGAAATTATTGGGATTTTAAAAACGCCAGCGCCTCCACCATTTTTGATGATATTTTGAAATAGCGAAGAGAGACTCTTGGGAGTTTCTATAGAGTTGAAACTCAATAAATAATGGCAAAACGGTTTGAAAACAGAGAGACAACAGTCCCAGGTGACTTTTCAATCTATTGGGAATTTAAAATTGCTCAGCGCTTACACCAATTTTGACGTTTTTTGAAATAGCAGAAAGACACTCTTGCGAGTCTATATGGAATTAATTTTCATTAATAAATTTCAAAGACGTCTCGAATAAGGAAAACAAACAGTCCCAAGTGGCTGTTGAATTTATTGGGATTTTAAAATCGCCAGCGCCTCCACCATTTTTGATAATATTTTGAAATAGCGAAAAGATACTCTTGGGAGTTTCTATGGAGTGGAAACTCAACAAATAATGGCAAAACGGTTTGACAACAGTCTCAGGTGACTTTTCAACCTATTGGGAATTTAAAATTGCTCATCGCTTCCACCAATTTTGATGTTTTTTTGAAATAGCAGAAAGACACTCTTGTGAGTCTATATGGAATTAATTTTCATTAATAAATTTCAAAGACGTCTCGAATAAAGAAAATAAACAGTCCCAAGTGGCTGTTGAATTTATTGGGATTTTAATCGCCAGCGCTTCCACCTTTTTTGATGATATTTTGAAATAACGAAGAGACATTCTTTTGGGAGTTTCTATGGAGTTGAAACTCAATAAGTAATGGCAAAACGGTTTGAAAACAGAGAAACAACAGTCCCAGGTTACTTTTCAATCTATTGGGAATTTAAAATTGCTCAGCGCTTCCACCAATTTTGAAGTTTTTTGAAATAGCAGAAAGACACTCTTGTGAGTCTATATGGAATTAATTTTCATTAATAAATTTCAAAGACGTCTCGAATAAGGAAAATAAAGAGTCCCAAGTAGCTGTTGAATTTATTGGGATTTTAAAATCGCTCAGCGCCTCCACCATTTTTAATGATATTTTGAAATAGCAAAGAGACACTCTTGGGAGTTTCTATGGAGTTGAATCTCAATAAATAATGGCAAAACAGATCGAAAACAGAGAGACAACAGTCCCAGGTGACTTCTCAATCTATTGGGAATTTAAAATTGCTCAGCACCTCCACCAATTTTGATAATATTTTTAAATAGCAGAGAGACACTCTTGGGAGTCTCTATGGATTTGAATTTCATTAATAAATGTCAAAAACGTCTCGAATAATAAAAATAATAATAATGAGTATTTTTGCTTACTGTGTGTCGAAAGTTACAAATCTAGTAGACTTCTGGAGATGCTTATTATCTGTGCCATAATTGTGAGTCTGATTAGCAATAACATAATTATTTATTTAGTTGTTAGCAAGAGAGCTATTTTTGTTACACTTTTATTTTGTTTATTTTGAATAAATTCACCCTAAAATCTGATATCTGAAACATATATTTCTTATTTCTCACATGTTCCATTTGACCCCACACGATGTTTCAACCAACGTTTATTTGAAGCCTAGTCTCAAGTTTATAAGTGCA
Organism: Diaperis boleti; assembly: GCA_963583935.1. Classification (NCBI taxonomy): domain Eukaryota; kingdom Metazoa; phylum Arthropoda; class Insecta; order Coleoptera; family Tenebrionidae; genus Diaperis; species Diaperis boleti. The sequence continues at coordinate 72,178,740 of OY757242.1, read as the reverse complement.
ATAACCTATCAACAGTCACCATTTTAGTGGAAAATGGTTCAACCATACCCAGTCTACCCTACATGCTCAAACTGAAGAGAGTTTTAAGACGAATACGCTGGTGCATACCATTAAATATCAGCTCAGTGACCTATAGCTTGCAACCAGTATTTGCCCTACGGGCTTTCCGATCCCTGTGATTACATAACACAATAATTTAAATTCTGTACTAATGTCAAAACAACGCCTCTTCTTGCTTCTTTTTGTAGCAGTTTTTCTGTTTTGTCCAGCTTTGTTCTTCTATCCATGTTTCCGTTAAACCCACTATATCGAATTGCCCCACATATTCCCAGAAATCTTCTTCTTTTTTTCTTAGTCCCGCTACATTCCAAAATATTGCCCTCGACTTTTTTTCCCAAGTCTTTTTAATTTTAACGCGCTCTCTCTTACTTATCCCCTTGTTCTTCTTTTTCCGTTTCTTCGTTCTTCTGCTTATTGGAAAACCTCTAGCCTCTGTTAATTTCCTGTATTCCACTCTTACTTCTTTTCCATGCCCCGTTCTTTCATCGCTATGCCACTTAATTTCTTCTGTAACTATCTTTCTTGCTTTCTGAGTTCATTATCTATAAATATCATCTCTGTTTCTTTTTCCCCCTTAGTTTTCCTTTTTGCTTCATCACTGTTTCCTTTCCTTCCTAATCTTACATTCCTATACAGTAACTGATTCTGACCTCTCCTACAGTTTTTCTCAGAAAATCCTTTAAATACCTTCTCTGGGCAGCTGTCTATTTTTCCTTTCCCCATCCCATTCTGTTATCACAATATTGTATTTTTGATTCTCCTTTCCCTTCCACATGTGTAGCTTTCTCTCTCCCTCCCATCTCTTCTGTTTCTCCTTAAAGTCTTCTATTTGCCTTTTAATCTCTCTTTTAATTTCTTTGCATCTCGTCCAACTTATCCATGATTCTCTCAATTTCACTGCCAATTTTCTTTTCTGGTTCTGCTAATTTTGCTGTTATTTTACTTATTTTAAATATCTTTTCTTCTTAATCTTCTTGTCCTCCTGTTCCGCCCTTCCCTGTTCGTTTGCTTTTTTTCCTTTCTTTGTTCAAAGGCTTGCTCTAATACCTAATAGATGTCGTTTTTATTGTAATGTTATATTCTCCAAGATTTCTTTTTCTCTCGAACTTCTTTATCCTCTTTATCTACGTTGGTATTTCTCTTCTCCTACTTTGCTGTTTTTTTTTTAATTTCTGTCCTTTTCTGTATATTTACTTTACTTTACACCACGTGTTGCTGCATCAATTGGTAATACAAAACCATGTATTTTTTTTTCGTGTGTTGACAATCTTCAAGGCATATCTTCGAAACGGTTAGAGATATCGAGGTTGAGAGAAGACAATCTTGAGGCATTTTAAGATTTTAAAGATAAAAAAAATTATAGCTCCAAAAAGACTGTATTTAGGGGGAAAATGAGGGCACAGACGGCTTCCTCGTGTCAATTTACATAAGGTAGCGATATTTTGGCAACGTTTTGAGACAATTTTTTTTTTTTTTCAAAATTTACTACTTTTAGCAAAAGATTTTAAACACACCCGTTCCAAAGTGATCTCATCACCCCTGTCTTAGTCGAGACCACCATCGTCCATCTTTTGGAGCTCGTTTCATACAGCTGAGATTATTGTAAAAAAAATTGCCGTAAGAATAAAAATGTTCAATTAAATGTATTAGTATAAGACTTCCGTTAATGTGAAAGGTAAAACAAGTAAGCATAATATTGCTGGTTTCCGTCTCCGGAGAAATCCTTATCGCTTTTCCTCTTCATCGCACATTGAGTTGTGGGTGACTGTGCAGAGGAGACTGTGAGTGTTAAACAAAACGTAAACAATAAAAAAGTAACAGTAATTCCGGGCGATTCAGACGATCAAGAGGGTTTTAAAAAATTGCTACGTAGGGCCTAGATGACTTCCATGCTTATTTGGTGGTGTCAATATTTTTAATAGCTGCTCGAACCGTATGAATTAGACTCATCACATTTTAAGTGCCTGTAATCTTTAATGGTCTTTACTCTTTAATAAGGATCGATTTTTAAAGTCCGGAACGACAAATTGATGGGTAGTAAAACCGAGCGTTAACAAAAAGCGTTATGTTTTGATTAACCCTCTGCACTGTACCATGTATTGTTAGTTGCCGGCGTTCTTTGTTATTGTCGTTGCCGTTTCTTGCAGTGAAGTGAATAAAGGTATAAAATATTGTTAGATATGAAAGAAACCAGTTCAAGTAATGACGGAAAAAAATCACATATCTTCCGACGTTCACGTGTCGTATTTTAGTTACCACAAATATATTGTCAGAGTATTTAATAATGACGACAGTATTGATGAAGTTAATGTTCAAGATAATATGAATAGTGAAGGAAACCAATCTTCCTGTTATAATAACATTAATAAATTAATAACAATGTATTTATGTAATATAAGTAATATATTTTTATTTAGCATGATTTATGTATAATATTTTATCGAATCAATACAGAATAAATATGAATATAAATAAGAGATGCGTTTATTTACCCTTTTGCCTATTATATGTTCAAGAGTAAAATCCAGTCGCGCGTCGAAGCTGACACGCACAATTACTTTTTATTTTCGCTTTATGATCAAAGAACTCTAGATAAATACAGATTTTACTACACTTGATCTTTCATTGGCTTCACCACCGAAGAAAGGGCGTTCTTACTAGAATGCTATTTTCGAAATGGGGTTAAACAAGAAAATGGAGAGTGAAAGTGAATTTACAGCTAAATAGCCGAATCGAATGGATGCTGATTATTGTCAAAAGGTGTATCACTGGCTTCAAATTATTCTGTCTAATTTTAGATATAATATATTATGCTGATTTTTCTTAGTATATTTCCGTTTTATTCTCTTTCTGTTAACAAATTCAATTTTATATAATTATGTATTTCAAATCTTTGCTTCTCAAAAGTTTTCTTTTTCAAAAAATGCCTTTTTCAATTTTTTAACAAGTAAATTGGTGGATGTTGAAGACTTCTAGAGGGAGGATATTTTTACTTAGTAGATTTGTTTTTTTAGTGTTTTGATTGCTGTATAATAGTCGCTTCTAGACGAGAAGGTAGAAAATGTATGCAAAAATAAGACAACGACAAAATCTCTTGCATATTTAACTATAAGCACAATTGAAGCCGCTGATGCATTAGATAATAATTTTTTGCCATCGGCAACAACCTTGAGAATGTGAAATAAAATTAATTACAGTGTTATTTACAACTGCCCTAATTTTAATAAGCCTTAATCTTTTGCTTCTGGGAAGGATGGAATTTATAACATTCCGTAGTATCTATAGATTCGTCAATGTTTATAATCAACAGGACCACCAAATGCTTCTGTTCTGAGTATAATTTCTGTCTGGAACCCTCTCACTGCAGCACATGATGTGCCCATTTATCTGAAAGGCGGACATAATAAGAAAGCTTCTGTCTCCGGAGGAAAGGTTATCACTTTTCCTCTTCGTCACACGTGGGTTGTGGGTGACCGTGCGTAATAACTGTGATTGCTGACCAAAACCGTGTAGGTTAAAATACCTTTTAGAGCTCTGTAAGAGTATAGTCATGAAAAAGTAAGAGTAAAACCTTTTACTTGGAGTATATTTCTTACGAAATGATCTATTGAAAAGTTTAGCGAATAACAATGTATTTGTTACGTTTTTGGTCTGTCAATGTCATATTTTACGCAATTAGAAAAAAACTTGTGTAACGGTTGTGTGAAATATGAATTTAGCCATTTGTTTGAATTATAGAAAAATATGTATAACATGCTTTGTTGTGCAATCACTTGCTGGGATACAATTATTGCTTTCGAATTCTTCAAACTTAACAGGTGTGTTAAATACAAAGGTCTCACACTTACATCTTCTATTATTTCCTGTGCTAAGAAAAACTATAGTTCTTACCTAAACCCGAAAGTGCCATCAGGCCTAGAAATCTCAGCCCGAAGGGTGTAGGGCTTGCTGTAGACGGCTTGGGTCACCTTCCGACTACCGTCCAGGAGTCGAAGGGATACCAAGGAGGTTTCGTTCCGGGCGTTACGAAAGCCCGCTTTGCCGCACGTGATGACGTAGGATTTGTCGTCGGCGAGCTCCAGGGTTCGATGGATGCGGACGGAGATGGGAACCGAGCGCTCTTCGGTTTTCTGCAAAAAATCGCTAATGTGAGATAATGACCAGTGTGAAGAAAACACGGTTTTTCGACGCTCGCTATTGACAAATCGACGATTATAATTTTGTCGAGGAATGCGAAGTCACGCCTCGGCTTTATCGCATGTTTGCACATAATGCACACCTCCGACACAATAGGTAATCTATGGTCTATACTTAGAAAAGAATAAACATTTATTTTTGCCTTGGTTAAAAGACCTGCACTGACCATTTACATACTGATGCTTTATTTAGTTACACATATTTGGATACAATTTCTGTTTCTATGTTTGTTTCATTAGCGATAGCATTGTTCATGTTAATAATAAAAACGCAACCACGCTAAGAAAGCAGCTATATAATAAACGTTACAAAAGGGAAATTAAATGTGAGGAATTAGTAAAAGTGCCTGAAAATGTAGTAGAAAAGTGAGTTGGTCACACGCAAGTGAAAATATAATACGTATAGTATGAAATATGAACGGAATTTCCGGCATCATTTTATACCTGGTTGGACTTGTAATTGACCGCACATTGTAATCGACTGTAGCTCAAGCAGTATTTTGCACAAAAATCTATCATATCTATCCATATTTTATGCAATATGTGTCTATTGTCAAATTGATTCAAATATCAATTATGTTAATTTGTTTACAACTAGAGTAACATAATTTTAAGAACCATTTTCTAGGACATGACAGAATTGTAAAAATAATATCTAATAAGGTCGAATATAGCTACCGATATTACTTTTAATTTAAGCTAGTTTTAATTATGCACCATATGCGTCAAATATTGAATCACACTGTTTAACCTCTTCATTATCACACAGGTAATAACGAAACCTCTGCGGTAATCGGAAAGCGAGGCGAAAGTTTCGCAAATATTTTTACCTCACTGGAGTTATCTATTAAGAGACCTCCACAAAGAACTTTTTACTTCCATTTTATAACCTGTACTTGTAACCTTTAAAACAGTGTTATTTCGCTATAAAATTATAAAGGATATTATAATTTTCCATCAATGCTAAATCATTTCGAAATTAGTGCATTCCAGAACTGTTGGCGTAACACAAGGTAGTAAATAAATCAGGGGAAGAATTCAATGCGAATTTTAGAGCTTTTTAAAGTAACTGTACACTGATGGTGTAGACAGACGGTCATAGATGGATGCTTTTAGTTTTATTGTTGTACATTAACTATACAGTTGCGTCACGTAGTAAAGAAAATTATTATAATAAAAACTATTTTTGTTTGTTTCACCTCTTAAGAAGCACTCTACCGCTCTTCTTTGATGTGAATTGGCCAGAATTTTTATTTTTGTCACCAACAAGAAGAACGTGCGCCAAAGAAGTGTGACACAGTAAATAAAAACAGTTAATAACATAAGCAGTAAAGTCACGACCATACATTCTAATTCATAGCTGTGTCTCTTCCGTACTAAAAAATTCCACCCTATCATTAAGAGACGCGCCCACACCCAGGTCATGACAAATTATCACCGATCTGACGTAATTAATGAGGAGCCGGTGCACAATAAAAATTTCTTGACTCACGATCTATATATAGGGTGTAACTGATGCATGGACGAGTACAGTAGACGACAAAAAGCCGTTAATTGCCACGCATATTATTATGGACGTATTAATTTACAGTTTAGAAACAGAATTTTGCGACTTGGAAATATGGCCGTTCAATTTTTTTGCACACCCAGCAGACAAAATTGTTTATTTGAATTTAAATGAATTCTCCAACGCAAATTTATTCGTAGATGCAAATTCAATGAAACTTGCCTTACAAAATAGTATCAGATTTAGATACAGCATCTTTCGTATCACGACTCTTACAATTCTGTTATTAATTTGCATCCGAAAGAGGAAGTCACAATATACGTTGGAAATGAAGTCATGACGAATTAAAATATTGGATAAAATTACAAAGACAATTTCTAATTTCAAACAACTAAAATGAATATACAGGCTGTAACAGAAATAGGTATCAAAATTTTAACCAGTAATAGAACGTGACCATTTTTGCAAAAACCAACATTTTTTAGCATTTTTGCCCCTTCACAAATTCGCATTGACAAGTCGATTATTCACATCTGATGATAAGAAGTAGTTTTTTGTTCCAATTTTTTTTTATTTGATTCTTTCCTCTAAAGGTTCTCTCTAGTCAGGTGTAGTTAGGTACCATTGTCTATTCTGTGAGTGAGTTTAAAAAATGCCAGCCCTAAACATTAAAAAAAGCGGACATTAAGCTCAAAAAATCTTGGGCTGCCAGCTTCCAAGTCGCCACATTAAATTTGTAAAAACTGTGCAGCATTTGAGGGATCATGGAATGAAGTCGTATGAAGTCTAAAAAAGGTCAGAAACATTGTTTATATTTATTGCGAGCATGAGAAAAAAAAAAACAATAATAATAGGACGAGAGGTCAAAATAGTGCCGTCAATAATTTTTGGTTTCAGATGCGAGTTTCTGTTAGAAAAATATCGCTGGAATGAAAAATTGCCACTGAAATAATTGTCATATTGCTTGCTTATTTTGAAATTGAAACATCACATTGGTTGACAAAAACACAAGTTAAATTGTTTTTAAAATTTTCATTGGGCAATAGTCTGAGTTTATTTATAACATTTTGTGGCTTCTAAAAATTCCATCCAAGTGTATTAATGTCCACAAATGATCTGTCAAATCACTTTCCCCCAAATTGTGCCTATGCTACGGTTAACGGTTAATTGTTTTTGCTCCTGCGATAAACGAGTCAAGTCACCTGCAGTGGCGTACGGAAATTTTTGTGCTACATTTTGACTTTTTTTTTAAACTCTACAAACATAGAGTTTATGATAAATGTATATTAAGAAAAATTGTTGCTCATCTCTGTTACTGTTCTGTTACTGGTTAAAATTTTGATACCTAGTTCTATCACACCCTGTATATATAATATATTTTAAGACCAACTTTTCAGTCTGTACAGTATAATTTTTTTATTTATTCTTATAAAAATAATAAAATTTCTAAAAGTATTTGTATTGTTTGCAAAAAAAAAATAATAATAAAAAACGAGTAGCTAAAAAATAAATAAATTGAGAGAACTTTATAATAGAAAAGGTACCAGACAATGGAAGTAAAGATACAGCCGGAAATAAGGATGAAATTAAGTAGTAGACAACATAAGAACCATTTCGTCCCGTTGCACTTTTGTGGAATTTTGTATAATTTATCCCCATTATTTTGGACCTAACAAAAAGGGGTTTTCCGGACTTTTTTTGTCAGGTTATATCAGGACCACCCTGTATAATAAAAAAAATGGAAATGGGAGTTCTTCTCATAAAAATGACAGCGGGACAGAAGAAAAACGTCATATGAAAAAGAAACAAGAAGATTAATACCACACATAAGAGAATTCAGATAAAAATCTACAGGGCAATATTTACCTGATGATAAATTTAGACATGGTAAAGAAGTAGAAGCAAACAAATCACAAAAACAAAGAGGAACAAACAAATCACGAATTCTGGAGTCTACAAGGTGTTACAAAATGATTTTCATCTAGTCGCCTGTGCATTTTCCATGTAGATTTTGACAGTATTAGCAAATGTAAAAAGAGTAGAGAGGCATATAAAAATTTACATGAAAAAAAGTTAACTAGATGAAAATTTTGTAACACCCCGTATTTGCATGTAGAAATCTCGCGGACGCAAATTCGTAAACTTCACAATCTGTATTCAAATTAATTTAGGATTTTGCAATCTTGACTGGACTGAATTATCTTGGAACTTAAATATGTAAATTTCTATTTTAAATTCTTGGAATCATTGAAGATTCTAATTGAAACATTAATATTTCATACTCCAAGTTCAGAATAAATTGTAAATTTATTTTCTAACCTTTGATTAAATTTAGCCATTTTGCGCTTGTCGGAATCTTTGAAATATTATGAAGTGACTTTCCCAATACTTGATGAAAATACGAGTGTGCTTTAGACCACACGACTGAAGTAAAACTTCAGTTCGCCATTGTGAAACTGCTCTTAATTTATATAAGTTTATAAATGGAGCTAGAATCCTGAATTAATATCGTCTGCACTATTAGATAATCCATGATTCAGTTTATCGTCAGCGAAAAGTCGGCAATCATGTGTGTAGCGATTAAGATAAGTAGCGCAATTGCATACAAAACTGACACACGCAAAAAGGGTGTATTAAATAAATAAATAAATAAATATGTATATTTGAATCCCACAGACCTGTTGGTCCATACAGGAAATATTAAACAATAATTAAATGCCATTGCAGACAAAAACACCAGTAAAAAAAAAACGAAAATGCTATTGTAAATTCATAAATAATATTGTATTGTGTGAAGTGCGGATTCACAACGTATAAGGCGCGGGTTCGAATCCCGTTAAGGCACAAATTTTTTCTATGAATTAATTATTGTAAAATCGTGCATTAAAGAAAACTTCCGTTTGCTTCGCTCGATCACACTTTTCGTAACGCTCTCGTCACGCATTCACCAGCTTACTCCCCAAGTCAAGTGTCCGTAAAGAAGTTTTACTTCAAAAATTCTTTTTCATTCATCTATAACACAGGTCGACAAAAAATATTTTTTCTTTGGGTTTCTGTCTTGATGCATAAATTCTGATTCTATGCATAAAATAAACCAAAATATCCATTTTAGACTTTTCGAAGTTTGCTTTTGTGAGTTTTAAGCCGATAAGTAAGTTTTGATGATTTTAATTGATTTTATGAGCAACAAGTAGCAGCACATTGAAACAAAATGGCGGCAAGTTGCATATCATTTGCATAGTGCACAGTAATGAGTGTTTACTTGTCTATTACAGCGGCAACAACCGTTTTTGAGTGTCACTGATTCAAGAAATGGCGTCAAGACAATTTTATAATGATGTTGATTCATTCTGTTTTATTTGCGGTGAATTTATCAAAGTAAGAAGCACAAAATTTTCTTTGGTAACAAACTTAAAGCTTTTTGGAGCTTATGAAGCCTATTTTAACTAACGAGTTCTGTATCGAGATCAAAAATGCACGTCTCATTTCTCTTGTATTAACTGCAAAAATATTTTAGAAGGTAAAAAAAATTTGAGCAACTATTTATTTTCGTAACTTGAATAGTAAATGAATATTATTATATGGAAGAATCATCAGAATTAACGCCAATTGGCCTAGATTCTAGTGATTTTTCTTATTTAACAATAAATATTTATAAAAAAATAAACAAATACAAAAAATATTAATTTTTGAACTTGCTTTTCAATTTTCATGGACCTTGTGCAATACCTACAAAAAATTTTAGTCTTATTAATTGTAATTCTTTAATAAAAGTGACTCAGATGTATAGTAAAAATTTATTTAATAGTAATTTACAATAATATTCTGAGAAAATTGGTGATTTTCCTCAAAATTCGAAATATCGCTCTGGTTTCTACAAAAGCAAACTTTGACCAAAAAACTATTTTTCCTTTTATTAATTACGTAAGAGAAAGCAAAATCTGATATTTAAAACTCAAACCCAAAAATCGTGTCGACCGGTGTAATAATAAAAATAAAAATCAATTGCCACATGTATGAAACATCATCACTGGAGATCGGCTCTACCGATTTGTCCGATTTTTTTTTGTGGGGTTCGTAATTGCCAGGACAAGGTTTATACGAAAGAAAATTTTCGGAAAATCCGCCGGAAAATTCGTAACTCACAATTAGGACGAAGAATATGGGTAATTCTTTGTTATGGTCCTGGAAAAGGTTTCAGGAGAATAAAATCAGGAGAATAAAATTCGAGACAATTAATTACAAAGGAAAGTCGGAAACTTCGCTGACGATAGAAATGACATATTTGATTTGATTGTGATTTTTATAGAATAGTTTAACCCCCAAAACCAATACCCGCCTTTGGTCCCTCGTCCATTGATTGTGAGGAATGCACAAAAACGAACCCGATAAATGAATCGAAATAAAAACTGTTTAAATGGAAACATGTACTAACCTAACATTATATGCATAAAAGTCACAATGTTCAGTCTAAGCAGTCAATTTTCAGGCTGGGCCATTGCATAATAAAAAAGCCGCCTACTCTAATTTATAATTTAAATGATTGCATGGTATGTAATAAACTCTCTAACTTACGATAAATATTGACACACCTTCACCACACATCTTCGAATACTTAAAAATTTTAGGTTCAATTTCCAAAACGCGATTACATCGTGGGACGTTCGAGACACAAACAAGCGGCGGACTTCAGTTGTATTACATAACACTGACACCACAGAAACTGCACCATAGAAAAAAACATTTTCGTGGAAATTACAATGAATAAATTCTTAGTATTTGCTTAAGAATCGATCACAGTTCATTTCTTAGCGGCCGGCGCGACACAACTGATAACTAAAATTTACTCTCGACAAATTTTTTGTCGCAAAAAATTTAGAAGGTGTTTACCTCGTTTGGCAAAAACTCTCTCATGCGTTCAAGTTCAATTTAGTCATAGGTGGAGGATGAAATAAGGGGTCAGAAAAATGTTCAAAAAATTGCGGTTTTCAGCAAAGTAGTAAATAGAAAAAATGTTTATTTTGACGAGTTCTACTTGTGGTTAAATTTTCTGCAAGGACTTCCATAACACCCTGTATGCAAATGCTCTTCGTTGGTAAGCTCATCAAATGAAAACGGCTGGACCAATTTGGCTATATTTTTTTTAATATTCGTAATAGTCCAAATAACGTTTTTACGAAAAGAAAAATTGGAAAAGTTGCCTGAGAAATTGAAAAATTCAAGAGAAACTGAAAGCGTGTGCGTAAATGTTGAAATGCTGTTCGTTGGAAAATGCCGCTTGAAAACAGTTGGACCGATTTGGCAATTTTTTTTTAATATTCGTAATAGTCCAAATACTGTTTCTGCTGAAAAAAAAAAATTAAAAGTTGCCCGAGAAATTGGAAAATTCGGGGAAAACTGAAAGTGATCTGCACGTGCGTAAATGTTGAAATGCTGTTCATTGGTAATCGCTACTTTATCGCTACATTTCTTTTAACTTTTGTGTTGTTTTCGCGATCTATCTAAAAGCACATTTATTGAAATTTATTAATAAAACAAAAAACAAAATTAAAACATTTATAAGCTGTGTTTTGTACTTAGAACAGACATATGAAAATCAATAAGAACTCACTGTAAGTTTTATCGACAACTTGTCTTGGATAACGAAGAGTGAAAAAAATGATGATGATGAAATTGTTATACGAATCTTAAGATTACATAGATAAATAATGATAAAAATACATTGACCAAAAAAATCAAAAAGACATCCTATAAAAAACACTACGAAAATCATCTATATGATCGAAAGATTTAGATTATAATTCTTGTAAGGTTACCAATAACATGGAAAGATATATTTTCAGATCTTTTCCGCAATTGACTCACCTTTTTTTTCCAATAGATGTGGATTCCTGTTCTTAATTATTTTGCAAATGGTTTTGTCTATGTTGTACGGCTGGGAGACCGTCTCCAACTTTGAATTCCGTTATTTCTTAGTAATTGCTTTATATTTCGCATTAAATAAAATCTACAAGATTTTAAATTGTCATTTTAAGAAAGACAAAATTCGAACTTACTAGATGCACGGACTAATGAGAAGCGCACGAACCAATGAGAAGGCTCCCCCGAAATGACGTCACAAGAGGCGGTAAATGTACAGCGTTTGAAAATGCTAGCCAAAATTGCGAATTTTGACGCGCCCTGTTATCTCACAAAATAACTTTATTAAACAAAAGAACACGTTCCAGGGCTTCATGTTATATAGTCTACGAGATTCTATAGGCGAATTCGTCAAATTCAATTGAGGGGGACGACCCCATTAGAATGTGGCCCTCAATGCAATTTGCTCTTTTTTTGAAACAAAATATTTATTTATTTTACCATGATCTAAATTAGTAATGATCGACAAAATTACTAACAGAAAGTGAAATATTTTTTTTACAAAAATTATATTACACTCATGATTAAATTACACTCGGTGTACTAATATTATGTTATTGGTTGTTTTGATTTTCAAGTTTGTGTTTACTTGACGTGTTTGTACGTTTTTGAAAGCAGGTGTCTAATATTGGCTTTTAACAGATGTTGCTACCGAAGTGTTGGTAAATAAGCTGAATAGATCAGATATGATAATGGTCCCAAGACGCTACCTTAATGGACATCAGCGTTGGTGTCATCTAGTTTAGTGTGTAAATTTTCTTGTTTGACTAAGAAATGTCAATTGGTGAGATAGACACAATAATAGTAGGTGTAAGGAAGCTTATACAACAAACCAGTATGCCACACCTCGTCGAACGCCTGTCTGATATCGAGAATGGCAGTAGTTATAAAATCTTATTTCTTGCAGGTCGTTATTAATTTGGTTGAGAATGAGGTAGTTGTTTGAATTTTAATTCATTCGATACCCATAGCTACTTTGTTAATTTTATTTTAGTGTTCTCTTTGTGCTTGAAGCTTATGGTGGTCTGCCCATTAGACATTATCCTCCCAGTAATTTAAAATAATCCGACGTTATAATGGGCACCAGAGAATGCGTCACAAAAAAGAGCAAAACTCCATAGACAAGTTGAGTACAGATTGAACGCATTGATTATTACAACCCCGGAGCCGTCAGCGCCGAAGTTATAGCTTAATTAATACAGCACTAATGTTCAATAAACATGTCAAAAGACGAGAGAAGCAGGATTTCACAGGGTACGAATATGCCTTACAAAATGTGGAAATATATCCAAAATATCGATGTAATAATGTTTTAGAGGCATTATAAGGACAAAATAAATGGCTGCTCTGTAATGCTGCCAATTTATTATATCGGGTTTTAGATGGACAATTAAATGGACTCCATAGATGATGTATTTGTAGATACGAGACCTGCATGTAAAGAGACAATGTCGTCACTAATTTTAAGTAGGTACATGAAGTGGAAAGGTTTAGTGTTCCATGATCGGTTGGACAAATAAGCATTCCAAAATTGCGTAATTTATATTATAAAATGTGACAAAATAAATTTCTTCGTGTACAAATTAATTACATACTTTGTAATTATGGAACCGCGACGCAATTGAGGCTTATTCACCATGAGACTCCATAGTAATTTGGATCACTAGGCCAGAAAATCGTTTTTTCGAGTCTGAGTGAAACGCAGTCGTGATGTAAAAACATTTTCTTTTTGTGTGATCCTCAATGCTTTTCAGGTCGACGAAACTTAAAGGATAAAATCTAATCAGGGACACAATGTAAAACTCGGTATTTTTTCCATGACTATAATCCGAGTTTGCTTAAGACAAAGACCATTAGGGAAACTATTAGCCCATGAATAATGTCATAGTTATTGGCATGGACAATGCTGTTATTATACACCGGAGAAGATTTGTGGTAAAATTTTCCGGTTGGTCTGCCTCGTAACGTTTATTGAAAAAATGCTCCTGTTGCCGATGGTCTTCATTGTACGTAAATAAGCCGGAGGGGCGCAGGTGTTGAAGCAAGAACAGCCTTTATTGATAGGGGTCACATCAAGACGACCATCTCAGGACATCTAATTGCTTCTTTGCAAAACTCGAAACAAGTAGAAGCGGCTACAAATCACTTTTATTTTAATATTTAACGGTTTGTTATTACAGGCCGGTTTACAATTTCATAGGCATTAGCATCGATTTAAGCAAAGTGGTCGTCATAAACATCGATAGCTTCAAACTATGTCTGGATGGTATTACATTGTCTTAATAAGAATGCAAACATTTCGATGGAGCCGCAACTGAAATTGTAGTCTGTAAAAACTAAAATTACCGTGCTGCAATGTTATTTAATGGTCTTGGTAGCGCGTTTTCAACATTGTATCAAGCGTGGTTGATAATAATTTACGGTTTCAAATCCCTTCATAATGTAAATACGAGATTTTACTGTCTACGTGACGTCTTAATCGTCGCTGTAATGTTCATTAGACGGAAATGTACGCACTGAGGATTAGTCTTCATCTTCGGTTTATTGGACCTTACATAAATACGGGGATGAAAGGAAAACTGCTCTTTAATCTGGAATTTAATTGACAGATTTCATGCATTTTTACAGACAAATTAACGTCGCTCTGTAATCAGACTAACGAATCGGGATTCTTTGTGCAGTTTCTACATTTACTAGTGAGTCTCGTGGTCTTATCTTTGGTGATGGTCTATCTTTGAAAAGGGTCTAAACAAAAATTAAATAATTTCATAGAGGTAGTTCTCGATGTAGATTCTGGATTCTCGGCAGTTAATTTTTGTAATCATACTAGGTAATTTTTTAAACTGCCTAGTGAAGAATCTGAAGTATAATAATATGTTGAACAAAAAAGAAGCTTTCATTAAGAACTACCAGGATGTATCTACTGAATTAACTACAACAATAACGCCCAAGCTATAATTCATCCTTGTAGAAATTGCAAATTACGCCATCTGTTTTAATTAAAAATAGTCCTTACAACCTCTTCACGTTCTTCCCCTGAAAAGTGTCTTCATAATTGATTATTTCCCTTTTAACAAAACAAATGATCACCAAACTCCATAAAAAACTAAAATACACGTTTACAATTTCTTGATACATACAAATACAGATTCCTAAATTACCGACCGAGACGACAACACGTGGAGACGAAAAAATTGATGAAAATAAAGTAAAACGTAGAAAAGTGGAGAAAACAACGAAGAAGTTAAAAGAAGCATAAAATAAAGGTAGGAAGAAAGAAAGGGGTCGAGCAAATACACGGCACAAAGTAATAACAGGGCTAACAGATCTGCGACTGGTCGCAAGTGCAGGTTGCTATGGAAACGTCTTAACTAAAGACCAGGCAGTAAGGCTCAATTTCATAAACATGAAATTAAACATGAAATTGAGCCTTACTGCCTGGTCTTTAGTTATGACGTTTCTATAGCAACCGGCACTTGCGACGAGTCGCAAATCAACATGAAGTCAGGCTGTGAGACTAAAAGAGACGAGACAAAGCATGAGCAAAAAAGTCGAGACGCGAGTGGAAGAGGAGTTGAAAACAGAAGTAAAGATAACAGCGGCCTATTCTGTAAATTCTGAGAAATAGGGCAGGATCAAAAATCAACGATTTAACAGGGAAAGAAAGAGAAAAACATAAGAGCGGTACATAAGAAGATTTGTGGAAGCATGCAAGCGAATTTGAGATATTTGAAATGGTAGAAACGTGGATAGATGAAGGAATGGAAGAATATAGAAGAGAGCAGAAGAAAGAAAAAACAAGAAAGAAATGATGATATGAGAAACTAAATGAGAACTGGAAGGACAATAAAGAGGAATTTACCTACGTTTGACCGAGAGGAGAATCATTGATTCATTATCCAGTAGTAAACCAAGCAGCTTTGGACGAAGTACGAAGACTTGAAATGGGAAGCATATTGGATTCAGACCACCAACCGTTAGAAATAGAAACAGTTGGAGAAGAAATAAAAAGAGCAAGACACGAGGAAGAAATAATAATAAAAATAATCTGGAAAGAAGAAAGCACACAAAAGTACAGAAATGCGGTACAACACATTTAAAGAGAAAAAAACAAAACAAAAAGATACCGAAATAAGAATAAACGAAGCGATGTCAAGGAAGCAAATATAAGTAGAGCAGAAGAAAGAATGGGAAGAAACAAATGGTGGAACAAAGAATGCAAAAATTTAAAGACTAGCAAGAAAGCAAATGAGGAAATGGAGAAATGAGAAGAGATCGAGAGAAGAATACCGAGTGCAAATAACGATGTACGAAAACACATGTCAGATAAAGAAGGAAGAAAATAAGAAAGAAGAAGAAATTGGATTAATCAACATAGAAGAAGTCTGAAATTAATGTTTATTAATATTTATTATTTAGTATTGTGAGGGAAAAACGCAATACTTTTCAAAGGCGGAAGGCAAGAAAATATAGTATATTATGATGAGACAGGAATGAAGGACACGAGGGGGTCACACAATGGGTCCGCGGTGTGGTCTAAGTGTTGGCGAGGGGAGCCAATTCCCTCACACCCCTCAATACCTAAGCTAATATCTAATAGTATATTTTAAATAGAGGGAGAGAAATGCATGATTTTATCATTCTCTCCTGAGGTGTATATCCTATTTTTTACATAAGCGATACCACAAAAACCTGACAATTCAAGAGAAGAATTGGTAAATCCGCACGTAAAATATTAGACTTGGGTCTAGCCCGAATCATATCACAAACTATCCATCCCCTTGGGGGCTTCCTTATTTTGGTTACCATAAGCTACTTATAACATTTGTATCAGAAAATAATGAAATAAACTCGACCAAGGGGCCTCTCTGTCCCAAGGGGACCCCCTGTCCCAAAAACCACTTGTAACATTTGTATCAGAAAAGAAAGAAAAATACTCGACCAAGGGCCACTTGTAACATGTGTATCAGAAAATAATGAAATAAACACGACCCTGTTCCAAAAGTTCCTTGTAATGTTTGTATTAGAAAATAAATAAAAAATTCGACCAAGGGCCCCCCTGTTCGAAGCCCCCCCCTGTCCCAAAAGCCACTTGTAAAATTTGTATCAGAGAATAAAGAAAAATACTCGACCAAGGGAGCCGCGCTGTCCTAAGAGGTCCCCCTTGTCCCAAAAGCCACTTTAATATTCGTAACAAGGGGGGGGGCGACTTGTTTGTGATACGATACGGGCTATGCGCATATTTGTAGTACTTCTCTCCTTAGGGAGAGAATGTAGCACTACTGTCACGATTTTGACACCAGAGAAATTCTGCTTTTTCAGATTTTCAGATGAGATTTTCAAAATTAACAAATTCGTTTTTCTCACAAAGCTTCAAATAATTTCATAGAGGTAGTAGATACTGTTCTTGATGTAGATTCTGGATTCTCCACTGTTAATTTTTGTAATCATACTAGGTAATTTTTTAAACTGCCTTGTGAAGAATCTGAAGTATAATAATACGTTGAACAAAAAAGAAGCTTTCATTAAGAACTACCAGGATGTATCTACTGAATTAACTACAACAATAACGTCCAAGCTATAATTCATCCTTGTAGAAATTGCAAATTACGCCATCTGTTTTAATAAAAATAGTCCTTACAACCTCTCCACGTTCTTCCATAAAAAGTCCATAAAAAACTAAAAATGTTTACAATTTCTTAATTCATACAAATACGGATTCTTAAATTACCGACCGGGACGAGAAAACGTGGAGACGAGAAAATTGATCAAAATAAAATAAAACGTAGAAAAGTGGAGAAAACAAGGAAGAAGTTAAAAGAATCATAGAATAAAAGTAGGAAGAAAGAAAGGGGTCTAGGAAATACACGGCACAAAGTAATAACAGGGCTAACAGACTGATTTCATGTTGATGTGCGACTGGTCGCAAGTGCCGGTTGCTATGGAAACATCTTAACTAAAGACCAGGCAGTAAGGCTCAATTTCATGTGAAACGAAACATGAAATTGAGCCTTACATAAAAGCGGTACATAAGAAGATTTGTGGAAACATACAAGCAAATTTGAGATATGTATTTGAAATGATAAATAGTTACAGTATACAGTAGAGATGAGCAAAACAAAACAAGTGTTAGAAGAGACCATAAGTGAGACAGAAATAAGAAATAATAATTAGGGGAGAATTCAATGAGAAAACTAAGATAAGATTAGGAAAACAAAATAACGGGACAGAAGAAGCAAGAAGAGTGTAGAAAAATAGAACAAAATAAAGAAGGAAGAAAAATTATCGAATTTATAGAAAAAAGAGGATATGAGATACTAAATGAGAACTGGGAGGATGATAAAGAGGAATTTACATACGTGTGGCCGAGAGGAGAATCATTGGTTCATTATCCAATAGTGAACCAACAAGCTTTGGACGAAGTTCGAAGACTTGAAGTGGGAAACAGATTGGATTCAGACCACCAACCGTTAAAAATAGAAATAGTTGGAGAAGAAATAAATAGAGCAAGACACGAGTAAGAAATAACAATAAATCTGGGAAGAAGATGACAAAAGTACAGAAATGCACTAAATAGAAAAAGAAAACCGAAACAAGAATTAAAGAACTCGAAAAAAGACTGAAAGAAGCGATGTCAACATAGAAAATATAAGTAAAAGTAGAAGAAAGAATGGGAAGAAACAGATGGTGGGACAAAGAATGCAAAAATTAAAAGACTAGCAGAAAGAAAATGAGAAAATTGAGAAATGAGAAGATATCGGGAGAACAATACCGAGTGCAAACAACGATATACAAACACACACAACTACTCAGAAGAAGAAGTCTGGAAAAACATAAACTGAGAACAAAATGTGAAAGGAAGGCAGATGAGAAGATAAGATGGAAGAATAGAGAGCATACTTACTAGACGGAAAAGAAGAAACTGGAAGAAGACAGACGAAAGAAGAAACAAGAAAATAAGAGAAAGGGGAAGAAATTACGAAGCAAGTGATTAAGGGGGCAATTGGAAGAATGAAGAAAAGAAATTAATGTTTATTAATATTTATTATTTAGTATTGTATTGTAACGGACGTGGATCTGAGATGACTCATCGCTGTAGCGGCGTCATCAATAATAATTACTGGAATATTCGGTACAGATCGAGAACACGAGGATGTCATCCATGGAACTCTCTGGGGACGCCTAAAAGGATTTAGGTGCCGGTATATTTATTAGAAGACGTTCCAGCGGAGTCAGGCAGTCAGTCAGTCGTATCATCGAAGATCAGTGGGTCGAGTCGGACAGTTGCTTTTATCTATCCGGAGTGAGATGTGTAAATAAATAATACGAGACGTGCCAGTGAAGTAGTAAATTGTAAATAGTGTAAATAATGTAAAATAGTGTAATATTAGAAGTATAAATAATTTGTACATAGTGTTCAAATAAATAAATAAATGGAACCCAGAAACGCTACAGTACCTATGTATACTGTATGGGAAAAACGGAATATATTTTTCAAAGGCGAAAGGCAAGAAAACATGTTTTTTCAGATTTTCGGATGAGGTTTTCAAAATTTCAAATTCGTTTTTCTCACAAAGCTTTCTTTAATAGCAAGGTTATAAGGGACCGCATAAGAATGTTTTTGTTAATTTTTGAGTTATTAGAGTTAATTTCGTGGGCTAAAATACTAACTTTCGAAGCAAGGCTACGTCTTGGATTTTTATTTATTTATGTTAGACTGTATTTAAGTGGTTGAAAAATGAGCAAAAATGGTATAAAAATCCCTAAAAAAAGATCCGGAGGCAAAAAGGTGTTTAACAGTTTTTAAGCTTCAATTTTAAGGGTCTCAAAAATAAAAATGGATTTCACGTCGCGCCGCTGTAGCATAGACAACGTTGTTCTCAAAACGCGTTGATGCAAACAATTCTTTAAAAAATAAAAGTAAAAACTAAAAACACAAAATAAAATAAACAATATTTGGAACTGGTGAACACAGTTTTTCTTTCGTGATTGTGAGACACCCTGTATATATAGATTGGCAGAATAACTAGCGTGATCACCACAGTACATAATGAGCTTTGTAAAACCAATTCATATTCGCCATTATTTACAGTTTTGTTTCTGCTCGCATGCAAGCACAAATCGTTTGCTTTCAATGTGCACAGTTAGAAAGTTGTTTATTTGCTTTTACCAGATGTAAACATTATAAGTGGTAAAAGCTAAAAAAGTGAAATCAATACGGTGTGCCGTTACCGTAAAGAAAAAAATTATTTCGACCCTCCCCGACGATTATGAATGACGGCAATTTGTAAAACCATGTACATTTCTGGAATGATTTGGAAAAAATCGAGAGCAAAACAATTTAATATCAGTGGTGAGTTTTGCTCCATTTAACTGGATGATCTGGTAGAGGAGATTGTTATTCGTGTAATAACCAAGTCTGCTATACTATTTTCATTACCTTATTATTCTGAAATTGCCGCAAAGTTGAAATTAACTTCCTCGTTTATACAAGATCTTAATGTGGATCTGTCAGTTTGAGCAACAGTAAAATATCCGACAAAGCAATGTAATATTTCATTTCTTCATCCGATCTATATGGTCATGTAAATTAATAATTTTTCAGCCACAAAAGAGCGACATCAAATCTACCATATCAGTAGCAAATTCTTTGTGTGCTTGTACTATTATAATCTACACCGTGCATCTGTCAGGATCAGGAAGTGCAATTCAACAGCAGGACCTTTACGTGTAAAAACGTGAATCACTTTGTGATGAAAATTTTTCTCAGATTCCCCATTGTGTGACTAAGCGCCGATTTAATTATTCGCTCTTCACTTTAACGACGTCGAGCTCGTTTGTGACTGTCATCAAAAATCTATCGAATCAAGTACGATAATTGCTTTCGACCTTGCAGTTATCTTTGTGCAAATTGCTGCGGCACCTCTTTTACATAATTGAATCCAATCCTCGGAACTTTTTCGCGTTCCTTGCTCAGAACATCAATTACGTTTATTGTTGGATATTTCCAAAGTCGGCTTTTCTTGTACGGTTGAAAAACCGACTTAAATTAATCGGGCAGACACTGAGATATTTTGTTGCAACCAGTGGCGGCGCTCAAACTAATTAAAATGTAGGTCTTCTGACACTATACATCTGTATGTGCATCAACATTTTTAGATAGAACGTGGTTTTCACATATGCAGTAATTAAATAGCAATAAATTAATCATAACAATGCTGCTTCAATTTATTATAGATAGCGTTAATCGTAAGTACACTCCGTGTTTTCATCATGTTATATCGTACCAATAATCAAACCGAGTAAATTACTCCATAACTCACAATTAATTGAGCTTCAAACATGGATTGACAGTATCAGTAAACGGATAATAATACGGTCGTTAGGAGAATGAATTCCTTCCTTTAGCTACAACAAACACAATTAAAGGTGTAAACTATATCGTAATTTCCGATTTTCAGACTTTAGAAGAAGTGTTACTAAAAAGTAGTTAGGAGAATTTATTTACAACTGTGGAACTTCACCGTCGCAACAGCGTCGGGGTTCACAGAACTTTACCGAGCAACATCTCGAGGACTTCACACGTAAAGTGCGAGCCTCAGTAATCGGACAGCCATAAACCGGAGCCCATTGCCTGAAATTAGATGCACATTCAACGTTGTAAATCAACAGGAAGCGGCAACGTCTTTGAGGTGCTAGTTTATCGATGGATGAAACGGACCGGACTCGCAATTTTGGTCTCAAAAATTTATGGTTTATAGGTGTCGGATTTCTGTGGCTCGCATTGCCACCTGGTGCTCACAGTGACGTCAGAGCAGCGCAAGGAATTCATCGAGGTTTGCCACCTGAACCAACTGATTTAGGGCAGCGTATCGACAGATTTTACGACAAGGTAATCATCGCAACGGCGTTGATTAATTACAGTGTAACTTCACCGTCGCACAGATGATTTCAATTTCACGTACAGTTGCCACTTAGTGTTCTCACATCGACGTTTCTGTAATACTCATGCAATACTAACATTTTTTTGTTTCTCAGATTTGATGTGTGAAGCTTTCTGCCTCGAGCGCCAGTTTTTACGTGGTATGCTCCACGGGACCGCTGGTAGCTAAACTGGAGTACGGTTAGCTATCTAGTTTGGCGGGAGGGAGAATAAATCGGCCGGTGTTAGAGCTCCGGATTACCGGGAGGAAAAGATCCGTCCGGATACTACCGGTGTCCAGACAGTTGACCGAATCGCGAGCAGAGTGCGCTAGTAGTTAGACCACCCCTCCGGGCAACCAGTCGGTAACGAAATTTTACAACGGCCGGAGGCGGCGAGGAACAGGGAATGTCAACCGGAGGAAACTCGCAAGCAGAGTGCCCCTACGGGCAACCAGTGGGTACCAGGAGATTACCTGGAATATCGGTAGGAAACAAGTAGGCGGTAGGGCAGGAGGATAGGATCTTACCGCACCGTTCTCTTCGGCCTTTTATAACAAATTGGTGGGGAGTGGATGACGTCAGCTCCGGACAGCGTGGAAAGTCCGGAAGGTAGGCATCGGATGCGCGCTAATTTACTGGTCACCGCGAAACAAGAGCAGCTCCGATACGACGACAGGAAGTATTTTATTTCGGAGTATCAGTGGTGAAACGGGAGGCGCTTGACCCATGGCCTAACAACGGGGCTCGGCGCGACGAGTTCTAACCACAATATCGGAAAATCTGGTTATTTCGTTACAGTTGGTTCCCGGATTTGAAGATTGTTAGTTTTTGAGGTTTACATATTGTTATATTTTGAAATTTACATTTTCTCTGCTTTCCATTTTTGGGCTTTCAATTTCCAAGGCTTTCAGATTTTCAGTTTCTTAGGTTTTATGGTTCTTTGATTCGGAATTTTCAGTTTCTTAGGTTTTGAGATATTCAGACCCAAATTTTAAGAAAAATTATAAATCCTCTCCTTATATCTAATTTTATCATATTTACAGAATCTCAAGTTTTCAGATTGTTTAGCTGTCACATTTTCATCTTTTCAGGTTCTCCATTTCTTAGGTTTTCAGGTTTTACATTTAGGTTTTAGAGCTCACAGGTTTTTCGGTTTCCATATATTCAGATTGGTATTTTTTCAGTTTGTAAAAAAACAGGTTGAGTGTGAAAGGGAAATAGCGGCTAAATTCGAAAACAGGATGGAAGGAAGGGGAGAATGCAGGATACTGAATTAGCGCTAGAGGGAAAAGAAGAAGAACGCAGGTGGGAACGAGAGGGAGAAATATTACCAGAGGAATAGGTATCACTCGAAAACAAATTACTGCTTGAAATTTAATTTGGGATAAAAATATTAATTTTTATAAACCAAAATTGGCCCGTATAAAAAAAAAATTGAAAAAAATTTTGTTTCATTTTTAATGAATTTATTCCATACTTTTGCCGCTCACTGTATATGTGTTATGAGTGTGGTAAAATGAGAGAAAAAAAAGAAAAGAAAGAGAGGAAATATTAAATGTAGATGGAAAGGAAATAAAATGGATGGAAGAGGAGGTACAAGGCAGAAGAGGAGAGAGGAGGGGAGAAAAAATTAAGATGCTTTGTTCTGAAATTAATACACAATGTAACTTATGTTGTGGGGTATGTTAAGTATTCACAGGAATCGGAGAGCCCGTAGGGTAAATATATTTTTTTTTTAAATAAATCTAAAAAAAAATGAAAAATGTTGGAATAACAATAAATGAGCCTAGTGATAAAAGCATACAGAAAATAAAAACTACTTGAATTTGGAGCAAAGAAATTTCACAGAAAGTAAATGATTTAGCGTTACATAAAGAGCAGAAATTAGAAGCGATCATTAAAGGAAACATTTCAATGGGAGCTGTAGATTCAAAATCTATATTATATAAAAATTAATTCCTGTTTCCCTTGGTCACGCCATCTTGAGAACGGCTGGACCAATTTAGGAATTTTTTTTATTCCTTGAAGTTCGGGGAAGGTTCTTATGAGGAGACATGGGGGGCCAGGGGGCCCCTTGGGTTTATAACTTAAGAGCAGCTGGACCGATTTTTATGATTTTTGATTTGTTAGATTTGTCTCCGCCCCGAATAGCAGAATAACTATCAAAACATGGCTCAGGGGGAAACGACAATAAAAAATCACGCCGGCCACCAAAACTAGTCGTACTGGGCTTTAAAATTCAAGATCGATTCTCGAGAACGGATTGACTGATTTTTTTCGGGGGCGAATAACTATTAAAACATCGGACAAATTAACGAAAAAAATTTAGTCATACATTTTGGATGGAATCCGTATATAACGCCATCTCTGATACATGAGAGAAACAAAAATGAACATAGCGTTGTGTGCATTATCCTTTGATAAAAAACTGAATTTAATTCAGCTAACAAGTTCACACAACATTTATTGATTTTGAGGCGGTACAAAGTTCGCCGGATCAGCTAGTACTAGATTAAAAAAAAAGAATAATTTTGCGAGCAAATTAAAATTAAAAGAGTAATAAAATAAACAAAATTGCAAAAACATAAGTTGAAGACTTTACGGGAAACCTATAGATATATAGATATTAAAAATGTCAGTTGAACTACTCTAAAAACTTTTGTAGAAATACGATATATCAGTATCTAAAACCTAAATTTGAAAATGCTACGGAGCATCTTTGTAATTTTGTCTTCAATTGTTATATGAAGAAAGCAAATACATCTGTAAAATGGAGCAGTGGGCACCTGCGCCACTGGTTACAATTTTTTTGTAAACTGTGGATGAAAGTTGGTGAATGGCGAAATTCAGTCATTGTCCGTTCATTAATTATATTTTCATCGAACTCCACACAACACCATTTCGCGGAGCTGTGAGAATAGCGTATTAATATGGCAATTAAATTACAGGATCTTGCGATCGGCATCCACCAAGGCTACAATATTATTAAATGGCGATTTAATCGTCGACATGCAATTAAAATTGTCGATGCTATCTGAATGAAACGCATTTTTTCATAACTCGGCACTTTCGAGTCGAGCTCTTGAAAATGCGTTTTCCAAACGCAACAGTCATTTTCACTTCTGACTCGTCCATCTTTGCAACAATGAGCGCAGCACGTTATCAATCAAGAAGGATATCCAAGCAATCGATATCGAGCTTCACCTCACACGCCGGCAGGATCACGAAGAATTATGTTGTTTGTTTGTTGATCAAAGTATCGCCTTTAAAAGGGAGATTTGCGGTTGCGAGGTATCGTCTTGAGGTTTATTCAAATTCATAACTTTTTAGTCTGAAGTCCTCGTGTATGCGACCAAGATGACAAGCTTGCATTCATAATGTGTAACTTGCACAGGTGTTGTCATGTGATTATTTATACCTCTGTGAGAGATAGCAGTTGGTTGACACTTGCAACTCCTTATTACCAACTTCACTGTTGTATTTCTACTCATTACTTATTATTTGTTCCAACATTGATAACGTTATCGGGTTTTTCCTGATACCAGTCAACACTTAATAATACATGACGGTCTCAAAAAGCTGGACACGACAATATTTGCAGATCGATGACTTGCTCAGTGTCAACATCTCCCGGTTATTCTTAATTATCAAAGAGGTGGTTACAGAGTTGAAATTAATAAACTGGTCAGCATTCCTCGGAAGATTGTGGATGGACGGAACCTTTTTTCAGTTACAATTCTGATAGCTGCAGGAAGGGATTGCGTAACTCTTCAATGCCAGGGAGACTGGAAATTATCGACAATCGCAGAAGGTTGTATGTATTTGAGAGCGTGATCAAAACATACAATAATTTTTGTCTTTCGTACACCGTGAGACAACTTTTACTACGTTTAGTTTGTCTTGTCGCTCAAAGTATCGCCTTCACACCAGAGACTTGTGGTCACAAGTGTCATCAGTATCTCTCAGGTTTACCGACATTCGAATGATGACATCACGTTCGTAATAATTATTTTCAGTTGAAGTGCATGGTATGCGATTATTACAGGCAGGAGTTACATTATTAAGCCATTTCATTACAGGGCGTGGATGTAAACACCCAAAGCTGAAGTTATGTGACTACGTCATCAATGACTCCGAGCTCGAATCCTACGCGACTTGCATATTTGGACAAGAGGTGCTGCAGCGGTTTGCAGTCGATATACAGAATTCGTAATGAATGCCGACCTCGGATTCAACTTGGTAGCTTACTT
The DNA here is from genome assembly GCA_963583935.1 of Diaperis boleti. Taxonomy (NCBI): domain Eukaryota; kingdom Metazoa; phylum Arthropoda; class Insecta; order Coleoptera; family Tenebrionidae; genus Diaperis; species Diaperis boleti. The sequence continues at coordinate 72,152,884 of OY757242.1, read as the reverse complement.
ATGCTTTGAAGGTAAAAAATTCATCGATCAAACTAATAACTGATATGAAGGCTTTCTCTAAAGATAATTACACGACCGAAAAATTCAAATTAAACATGACCACGTAAGCTAAACGCAAATTGATGATCAACATTTGCCGTTTTATTGTTCACAGTTTAGACCGTAAAGCTACCGTTATCTCCAGCACACAACCATCAATCAAAATAATCTATTAAATTTCAAGATCGTCAAATGGATTTTATAGCGTCAGCATGCAGATCGTACTGCCTTCATGTCGTTCCAACAATACCTACAGTAAGCAATTCGAAATTGCACTGACCTTTAATTTAACCGACAATTCATTATTCAAAACAGAATAAATTGTAAAATCGATTCCGGACTGCCACAAGTGTTACTTTGTAATGCCTAACTGTAGGATGATACTGATGGTTGTTTAATTTGCAATAATGTGCTCAATGTAAAATTAATTAGTAACAGTTTAAGAATATACCTTTTTGTGCCTACACTTTCACAAAGAAATCAGAATTACTATTACAAGGGGATTAAAAATTTATTTTCACTTACTTACAATTAACACGAAGATAAAGCAACAAAAGGCACGGCACTTTTTTATTTTATATCTGAGTTCTTTCTCGATGATGCACACGGCCACTGGAAGCACATACAATTTCATTAATTTTCAAACTCAATTGCACTTGAAAAAAATATGTTTCATTCCTGATGATACTTTCAATGCAAATTGCTGTTTTTTGTATTCATCAATAAATCGTCGGTAGGTCCTTTGTAAAATTTGCCTTTAAAGGATTTTAGAAAATTTCAACTGTTCTGTGCAAATACATTAAGGGTCTCAATAAATATGTTTGAATTTCCAGATAATTTTTTATGTAAAACCTCGAATGGCGTAAAATCAATACTGTGTGTGACTATTAGGTTTAACAATAACAACAGCCGTAAAATTTAAAAATTTTGGCCAATCAAAATCAATTGAGGTGGTTTATTTCATTCATCATCGTTTTCGACCAATAAGACTTTATTTTTTGAATTATAGTGACTATCCAGTTCGCCTGTCAAACTGTGACATTCAACCAATAAGAGCCGTAGAATTTCAAAATTTTGATAATTGTACTAGTACAAATTGCCGCCGACAATCGGACTAGTACTTTTCAGAAAAATGGGTTGGTTCACTGATAGTCCTCCGAATACGATTCGTACTCAAAGTTGAGTCGGCAATTTATAAGATGGTTCCCCTCATGTTCATTGCAATTGCTCAAAATGCGACGAGTGCTTGCATTGACATTCGTGACATCTTAGAAATTGTTCAAACAAGTGGTTTGAATCTTGGCGGCAATTTTGGATTACGAGCGATTATAAAGAAAGCGTTGTGAAGACTATTTGGAACACCACCGCTAAGCAGTTAATAGAAAAGTATTTTAAAGAATTTAAAAGTAAAATACATCCGTTTGCTGGAATAGATTTTAAGGACGCAAGGAGGCGAGAGCTTCCAGAGACAGTAAAAGAAAAGAACTTCAAGCACAGGCAGAAAAAAGAAAAGTAAGCTCAGTTGCATTGACAGATTTCGAATGTCAAAATGATTTATTCCTGGGACGAGAATACTCCTTCTGGACTGCAACTGAGATTTTTTCTAGGCTTTTAGAAAAAATGCTTTCTAAGAGGGGACCTAATATCAAAACTGACATCAGATTGTTCTTGACTGAAAATCATTTTTGGAATAAACCTAATGTGAATGGGTGGTTTAATAATTGCCCCGTAGGCATCAATGAAATCGCCAAATGGACAAAACAAAGTGCAGGACTTGATATGAAACGGCTTAAGGTCACAAATCATTCAACAAGGTCAACTGCGGTTACTAAATTAGCAAAGGCCGGCGTATCGGAACAAGAACTGATTAAGATAACTGGCCAGAGCAACGTCGCATCGATTCATCCATATTTCCAGACAGACCATCAACATCACGCAAATATAATTGAGAAGTTTAGGAATCAAAAAACAGAAGGACCTACCAATACTTTTTCAACTTCAAACACTGCTTCGGCGGCATCCCTAGCTACTTCCACCATCACAGAGGAGTCAATTTCTTCGAATGTTACAAAGGAACAAATTGTGTACAGTAACTAAAAGAATTTATCATTACCATTAAAATTAAAATGTTTTTATTTTTTGATTAATAAATCTTTTCTAATTTTTTTCATCGAAAAGTAGAAAATGCGGTGAACAAGTGAAGAGAGCGTGATTGTAGTGAAAAGAAAAGGAAGCAGCTTTTCTTGTCAATGTAATCAGTATTTGATGAGTTGGATTGTCGACATAACTTTGACTACTTATCGTTATTACTCCAAATTCCCTCATATCTCCGACGTTGTTAATTTATGGAAATGCATCTAAAAAGCGTTCTGGTTTGTGTATAATTCACTATCAACAATCTACAACCCAGCGTAAGAGAAAGTACAAAACAATTATTTAACACGAATAACCTCTTCTCGATTACTAATTATCAGAATTTTTTATAGATAAGATCAAAATGGTGCGTTGGAATGAAAATTAAATTTCTGCAAAAGAATGTTTTAATTGGCGGTTTTACAATATCAGGTAAGTAAGCCAAAACACTTTTTCCCCATATTATGAAATTACTAACAATGTTGGAAGAATGTGCCGTTGAGGTAACGTCCTACCAGCGGAATGTGAATGGATTTAACCAACGAACATTTCTGCGAATGCATTCGGCCTAATGTTCATTCATGTGGATCTGCATAAGTCGTAAAAATTCAAGTTTATTAAATGGTTTTGATTGAAAGCAACAACGAATGATGAGCGTAAAAGTAAACCTGCATAGATAGCAGAAACATTAATATTAATGTTCTTCAGTCCCTGATTTCAATTTTACATGAAGAGATTGAATAAAGATTCCACCATAGCGTGACATAATTTTAGAATAACTATAATTTTCAGTGTCATACTTATTCAAACATGCGGCGGCATAAATGCAATTAAAATAAAAGGTGTAGTCTGTGTTGTACAGTATCTTCCATATAAACAAATATTTAGCCATAAAAATGATGCAAGATGTTACATGATGTCGCATAAATTGCATTGGATGTATAAATAAATGTATGTGGGTTTCATTATGATTTTAATTATAGTTCAAATTCTTGGAATATTTCAAGACCATGTTAATTATTTATGAACGTACTAAATGCAAAATTCCGTGGATGATTTTAATTCGCAGCTATTGGATTTGGCAAGAAATTTCCGAGAAGGGGAATATTAAATTGTGGAAATTGTACCTTCGTAGACAAATTTACTCCATCTTCTCGTGACTTTAAGACCTTTAAGTTCCTTAAAAATTTTCTCGAATACAAAACAAAAAAAGCGGTGTAAATGAGGTTTATGAGTCGCTTGTTTCAAGAAATTAATAAAGGATAATAAGCTGAAAAACGATCCTAGGAGTGCTCCAGTTCAAGACAAAATAGTCTTCTTAAATCTAAAACTGCCTCAATTTTTACTCATTACGCTGTTGCTGAGAGCAAAGTTCTTATCCACGAGAGCTCTGTAAGAAAAGTCGTAACAACGTTAAGTTTAGTATTTTATTTTTAACTTTCTAAATTCTAGATGCATTGAGAGCATTTTAAAATCTAAAAGCGCATCAAAAGGGACAAACAAGCACAAACATGTTTTTAAGACAAAACTTTGAAATTATATCCGTAATATGTATTGTCTAAATATTCTTGGATGATGGTACAATATTTTTGGTGGACACAGAAAAATCGACAACACAGATCAATTTCTGAGGTTCGTAAATGTACGTAAAGGAGTCCAAAATCCAAAAATATTTTTTAGGCGATGATTACGAAAAAGGCCTCTTTTGGAGCCGTAAAGTTTTACTTTTTTGTACGCATCTCTCAAACCCTACCTTTTTGGGACTGATCTGTCAAACTCCGCTTTTTGGGGACTGATCTGTCAGAATTTGACACATGTGTACAAAAAACTAAAACTTTAGGGCTCCAAAAAAGCGGCCATACAAACACCTTTTTGGTAATCATCGTCTAAAAAATTTCGTCTGAAACACAATATTAACAACAATAACTAACAATATTTCGTAATTTCGTAATTCATTAGTGTCCAAATTTTCTGATGTTTTGATTTCGTAAGTTCAAAATTTCATGGTCCCCTAAAATATGAAGTTTCATGTTTTTGGCATTTCAAAATTTTATAATTTCCTGATTCCATAAATGAACAATTTCGTAATTGTGAAATTTTACATTTTCATAATTGCCTAATATCGTAATTCCGTGAGTCTGAAACACACTAATTTCGTAATTCGATAGCTTTGTAATATTTCGTAATTTCATAATGCATTAGTGTCCAAATTTTCTGATGTTTTGATTTCGTAAGTTGAAAATTTCATGGTCCCCTAAGACAGTTTCATGATTTCGGCAGTTCAAAATTTTATAATTTCCTGATTATATAAATGAATAATTTCGTAATTGTGAAATTTCGCATTTTCATAATTGCCTAATAACGTAATTCCGTGAGTCTGAAACACACTAATTTCGTAATTCGAAGCTTTGTAATATTTCGTAATATCATAATTCATTAGTGTCCAAATTTTCTGATGTTTTGATTTCGTAAGTTCAAAATTTCATGGTCCCCTAAAATATGTAGTTTTATGTTTTCGGCATTTTAAAATTTTATATTTTCCTGATTCCATAAATGAATAATTTCGTAATTGTGAATTTTCACATTTTCTTAATTGCCTAATATCGTAATTCCGTGAGTCTGCAACACACTAATTTCGTAATTCGATAGCTTTGTAATATTTCGTAATTTTATAATTCATTAGTGTCCAAATTTTCTGATGTTTTGATTTCGTAAGTTCAAAATTTCATGGTCCCCTAAAATATGTAGTTTCATGTTTTCAGCATTTTAAAATTTTATATTTTCCTGATTCCATATATGAATAATTTCGTAATTGTGAAATTTCACATTTTCTTAATTGCCTAATATCGTAATTCCGTGAGTCTGCAACACACTAATTTCGTAATTCGATAGCTTTGTAATATTTCGTAATTTTATAATTCATTAGAGTCCAAATTTTCTGATGTTTTGATTTCATAAGTTCAAAATTTCATGGTCCCCTAAAATATGTAGTTTCATATTTTCGGCATTTTAAAATTTTATATTTTCCTGATTCCATAAATGAATAATTTCGTAATTGTGAAATTTCACATTTTCTTAATTGCCTAAGATCGTAATTCCGTGAGTCTGCAACACAGTAATTTCGTAATTCGATAGCTTTGTAACATTTCGTAATTTCATAATTCATTAGTGTCTAAATTTTCTCATGTTTTGATTTCGTAAGTTCAAAATTTCATGGTCCCCTAAAATATGTAGTTTCATGTTTTCGGCATTTTCAAATTTTATAATTTCCTGATTCGATAAATCATTAATTTCGTAATTGTGAAATTTCACATTTTCTTAATTGCCTAATATCGTAATTCCGTGAGTCTGCAACACACTAATTTCGTAATTCCATAGCTTTGTAATATTTCGTAATTTCATAATTCGTTAGTGTCCAAATTTTCTGATGTTTTGATTTCGTAAGTTCAAAATTTCATGGTCCCTAAAATATGTAGTTTCATGTTTTCGGCATTTTAAAATTTTATAATTTCCTGATTCCATAAATCAATAATTTCGTAATTGTGAAATTTCACATTTTCTTAATTGCCTACTATCGTAATTCCGTGAGTCTACAACACACTAATTTCGTAATTCAATAGCTTTGTAATATTTCGTAATTTCATAATTCGTTAGTGTCCAAATTTTCTGATGTTTTGATTTCGTAAGTTCAAAATTTCATGGTCCCCTAAAATATGTAGTTTCATATTTTCGGCATTTTAAAATTTTATATTTTCCTGATTCCATAAATGAATAATTTCGTAATTGTGAAATTTCACATTTTCTTAATTGCCTAAGATCGTAATTCCGTGAGTCTGCAACACAGTAATTTCGTAATTCGATAGCTTTGTAACATTTCGTAATTTCATAATTCATTAGTGTCCAAATTTTCTCATGTTTTGATTTCGTAAGTTCAAAATTTCATGGTCCCCTAAAATATGTAGTTTCATGTTTTCGGCATTTTCAAATTTTATAATTTCCTGATTCGATAAATCATTAATTTCGTAATTGTGAAATTTCACATTTTCTTAATTGCCTAATATCGTAATTCCGTGAGTCTGCAACACACTAATTTCGTAATTCCATAGCTTTGTAATATTTCGTAATTTCATAATTCGTTAGTGTCCAAATTTTCTGATGTTTTGATTTCGTAAGTTCAAAATTTCATGGTCCCTAAAATATGTAGTTTCATGTTTTCGGCATTTTAAAATTTTATAATTTCCTGATTCCATAAATCAATAATTTCGTAATTGTGAAATTTCACATTTTCTTAATTGCCTAATATCGTAATTCCGTGAGTCTACAACACACTAATTTCGTAATTCAATAGCTTTGTAATATTTCGTAATTTCATAATTCGTTAGTGTCCAAATTTTCTGATGTTTTGATTTCGTAAGTTCAAAATTTCATGGTCCCTAAAATATGTAGTTTCATGTTTTCGGCATTTTAAAATTTTATATTTTCCTGATTCCATAAATGAATGATTTCGTAATTGTGAAATTTCACATTTTCTTAATTGCCTAATATCGTAATTCCGTGAGTTTGCAACACACTAATTTCGTAATTCAATAGCTTTGTAATATTTCGTAATTTCATAATTCGTTAGTGTCCAAATTTTCTGATGTTTTGATTTCGTAAGTTCAAAATTTCATGGTCCCTAAAATATGTAGTTTCATGTTTTCGGCATTTTAAAATTTTATAATTTCCTGATTCCATAAATCAATAATTTCGTAATTGTGAAATTTCACATTTTTTTAATTGCCTAATATCGTAATTCCGTGAGTCTGCAACACACTAATTTCGTAATTCAATAGCTTTGTAATATTTCGTAATTTCATAATTCGTTAGTGTCCAAATTTTCTGATGTTTTGATTTCGCAAGTTCAAAATTTCATTGTCCCTAAAATATGTAGTTTCCTTTTTTCGGCATTTCAAAATTTTATAAGTACCTGATTTCATAAATGAATAATTTCGTAATTGTGAAATTTCACATTTTCGTAATTTCCTAATATCGTAATTCCGTGAGTCTGAAACACACTAATTTCGTAATTCGATAGCTTTGTAATATTTCGTAATTTCATAATGCGTTAGTGTCCAAATTTTCTGATGTTTTGATTTCGTAAGTTGAAAATTTCATGGTCCCCTAAGACAGTTTCATCATTTCGGCAGTTCAAAATTTTATAATTTCCTGATTCTATAAATGAATATTTTCGTAATTGTGAAATTTCGCATTTTCATAATTGCCTAATATCGTAATTCCGTGAGTCTGCAACACACTAATTTCGTAATTCGAAAGCTTTGTAATATTTCGTAATTTCATAATTCATTAGTGTCCAAATTTTCTGATGTTTTGATTTCGTAAGTTCAAAATTTCATGGTCCCCTAAAATATGTAGTTTCATGTTTTCGGCATTTTAAAATTTTATATTTTCCTGATTCCATAAATGAATAATTTCGTAATTGTGAAATTTCACATTTTCTTAATTGCCTAATATCGTACTTCCGTGAGTCTGCAACACACTAATTTCGTAATTCGATAGCTTTGTAATATTTCGTAATTTTATAATTCATTAGTGTCCAAATTCTCTGATGTTTTGATTTCGCAAGTTCAAAATTTCATGGTCCCTAAAATATGTAGTTTCATGTTTTCGGCATTTCAAAATTTTATAAGTACCTGATTTCATAAATGAATAATTTCGTAATTGTGAAATTTCACATTTTCGTAATTTCCTAATATCGTAATTCCGTGAGTCTGAAACACACTAATTTCGTAATTCGATAGTTTTGTAATATTTCGTAATTTCATAATTCATTAGTGTCCAAATTTTCTGATGTTTTGATTTCGTAAGTTCAAAATTTCATGGTCCCCTAAAATATGTAGTTTCATGTTTTCGGCATTTTAAAATTTTATATTTTCCTGATTCCATCAATGAATAATTTCGTAATTGTGAAATTTCGCATTTTCATAATTGCCTAATATCGTAATTCCGTGAGTCTGAAACACACTAATTTCGTAATTCGATAGCTTTGTAATATTTCGTAATTTCATAATGCGTTAGTGTCCAAATTTTCTGATGTTTTGATTTCGTAAGTTCAAAATTTCATGGTCCCCTAAAATATGTAGTTTCATGTTTTCGGCATTTTAAAATTTTATATTTTCCTGATTCCATCAATGAATAATTTCGTAATTGTGAAATTTCGCATTTTCATAATTGCCTAATATCGTAATTCCGTGAGTCTGAAACACACTAATTTCGTAATTCGATAGCTTTGTAATATTTCGTAATTTCATAATGCGTTAGTGTCCAAATTTTCTGATGTTTTGATTTCGTAAGTTCAAAATTTCATGGTCCCCTAAAATATGTAGTTTCATGTTTTCGGCATTTTAAAATTTTATATTTTCCTGATTCCATCAATGAATAATTTCGTAATTGTGAAATTTCGCATTTTCGTAATTTCCTAATATCGTAATTCCGTGAGTCTGAAACACACTAATTTCGTAATTCGATAGTTTTGTAATATTTCGTAATTTCATAATTCATTAGTGTCCAAATTTTCTGATGTTTTGATTTAGTAAGTTCAAAATTTCATGGTCCCCTCAAATATGTAGTTTCATGTTTTCGGCATTTTAAAATTTTATATTTTCCTGATTCCATCAATGAATAATTTCGGAATTGTGAAATTTCGCATTTTCATAATTGCCTAATATCGTAATTCCGTGAGTCTGTAACACACTAATTTCGTAATTCGATAGCTTTGTAATATTTCGTAATTTCATAATGCGTTAGTGTCCAAATTTTCTGATGTTTTGATTTCGTAAGTTCAAAATTTCATGGTCCCCTCAAATATGTAGTTTCATGTTTTCGGCATTTTAAAATTTTATATTTTCCTGATTCCATCAATGAATAATTTCGGAATTGTGAAATTTCGCATTTTCATAATTGCCTAATATCGTAATTCCGTGAGTCTGAAACACACTAATTTCGTAATTCGATAGCTTTGTAATATTTCGTAATTTCATAATGCGTTAGTGTCCAAATTTTCTGATGTTTTGATTTCGTAAGTTCAAAATTTCATGGTCCCCTCAAATATGTAGTTTCATGTTTTCGGCATTTTAAAATTTTATATTTTCCTGATTCCATCAATGAATAATTTCGTAATTGTGAAATTTCGCATTTTCATAATTGCCTAATATCGTAATTCCGTGAGTCTGAAACACACTAATTTCGTAATTCGATAGCTTTGTAATATTTCGTAATTTCATAATGCGTTAGTGTCCAAATTTTCTGATGTTTTGATTTCGTAAGTTCAAAATTTCATGGTCCCCTAAAATATGTAGTTTCATGTTTTCGGCATTTTAAAATTTTATATTTTCCTGATTCCATCAATGAATAATTTCGTAATTGTGAAATTTCGCATTTTCGTAATTTCCTAATATCGTAATTCCGTGAGTCTGAAACACACTAATTTCGTAATTCGATAGTTTTGTAATATTTCGTAATTTCATAATTCATTAGTGTCCAAATTTTCTGATGTTTTGATTTAGTAAGTTCAAAATTTCATGGTCCCCTCAAATATGTAGTTTCATGTTTTCGGCATTTTAAAATTTTATATTTTCCTGATTCCATCAATGAATAATTTCGGAATTGTGAAATTTCGCATTTTCATAATTGCCTAATATCGTAATTCCGTGAGTCTGAAACACACTAATTTCGTAATTCGATAGCTTTGTAATATTTCGTAATTTCATAATGCGTTAGTGTCCAAATTTTCTGATGTTTTGATTTCGTAAGTTCAAAATTTCATGGTCCCCTCAAATATGTAGTTTCATGTTTTCGGCATTTTAAAATTTTATATTTTCCTGATTCCATCAATGAATAATTTCGGAATTGTGAAATTTCGCATTTTCATAATTGCCTAATATCGTAATTCCGGGAGTCTGAAACACACTAATTTCGTAATTCGATAGCTTTGTAATATTTCGTAATTTCATAATGCGTTAGTGTCCAAATTTTCTGATGTTTTGATTTCGTAAGTTAAAAATTTCATGGTCCCCTCAAATATGTAGTTTCATGTTTTCGGCATTTTAAAATTTTATATTTTCCTGATTCCATCAATGAATAATTTCGGAATTGTGAAATTTCGCATTTTCATAATTGCCTAATATCGTAATTCCGTGAGTCTGAAACACACTAATTTCGTAATTCGATAGCTTTGTAATATTTCGTAATTTCATAATGCGTTAGTGTCCAAATTTTCTGATGTTTTGATTTCGTAAGTTCAAAATTTCATGGTCCCCTCAAATATGTAGTTTCATGTTTTCGGCATTTTAAAATTTTATATTTTCCTGATTCCATCAATGAATAATTTCGGAATTGTGAAATTTCGCATTTTCGTAATTTCCTAATATCGTAATTCCGTGAGTCTGAAACACACTAATTTCGTAATTCGATAGTTTTGTAATATTTCGTAATTTCATAATTCATTAGTGTCCAAATTTTCTGATGTTTTGATTTCGTAAGTTCAAAATTTCATGCTTCCCTAGAATATGTAGTTTCATGTTTTCGGCATTTCAAAATTTTATAATTTCCTGATTCCATAAATGAATAATTTCGTAATTGTGAAATTTCACATTTTCTTAATTGCTTAATATCGTAATTCCGTGAGTCTGAAACACACTAATTTCGTAATTCGAAAGCTTTGTAATATTTCGTAATTTCATAATTCATTAGTGTTCAAATTTTCTGATGTTTTGATTTCGTAAGTTCAAAATTTCATGCTTCCCTAAAATATGTAGTTTCATGTTGTCGGCATTTCAAAATTTTATAATTTCCTGATTCCATAAATGAATAATTTCGTAATTGTGAAATTTCACATTTTCTTAATTGCCTAATATCGTAATTCCGTGAGTCTGAAACACACTAATTTTGTAATTTGATAGTTTTGTAATATTTCGTAATTTCATAATTCATTAGTGTCCAAATTTTCTGATGTTTTGATTTCGTAAGTTCAAAATTTCATGGTCCTCTAAAATATGTAGTTTCATGTTTTCGGCATTTCAAAATTTTATATTTTCCTGATTCCAGAAATGAATAATTTCGTAATTGTGAAATTTCGCATTTTCATAATTGCCTAATATCGTAATTCCGTGAGTCTGAAACACACTAATTTCGTAATTCGATAGCTTTGTAATATTTCGTAATTTCATAATGCGTTAGTGTCCAAATTTTCTGATGTTTTGATTTAGTAAGTTCAAAATTTCATGGTCCCCTCAAATATGTAGTTTCATGTTTTCGGCATTTTAAAATTTTATATTTTCCTGATTCCATCAATGAATAATTTCGGAATTGTGAAATTTCGCATTTTCATAATTGCCTAATATCGTAATTCCGTGAGTCTGAAACACACTAATTTCGTAATTCGATAGTTTTGTAATATTTCGTAATTTCATAATTCATTAGTGTTCAAATTTTCTGATGTTTTGATTTAGTAAGTTCAAAATTTCATGGTCCCCTCAAATATGTAGTTTCATGTTTTCGGCATTTTAAAATTTTATATTTTCCTGATTCCATCAATGAATAATTTCGGAATTGTGAAATTTCGCATTTTCATAATTGCCTAATATCGTAATTCCGTGAGTCTGAAACACACTAATTTCGTAATTCGATAGCTTTGTAATATTTCGTAATTTCATAATGCGTTAGTGTCCAAATTTTCTGATGTTTTGATTTCGTAAGTTCAAAATTTCATGGTCCCCTCAAATATGTAGTTTCATGTTTTCGGCATTTTAAAATTTTATATTTTCCTGATTCCATCAATGAATAATTTCGGAATTGTGAAATTTCGCATTTTCATAATTGCCTAATATCGTAATTCCGTGAGTCTGAAACACACTAATTTCGTAATTCGATAGCTTTGTAATATTTCGTAATTTCATAATGCGTTAGTGTCCAAATTTTCTGATGTTTTGATTTCGTAAGTTCAAAATTTCATGGTCCCCTCAAATATGTAGTTTCATGTTTTCGGCATTTTAAAATTTTATATTTTCCTGATTCCATCAATGAATAATTTCGGAATTGTGAAATTTCGCATTTTCGTAATTTCCTAATATCGTAATTCCGTGAGTCTGAAACACACTAATTTCGTAATTCGATAGTTTTGTAATATTTCGTAATTTCATAATTCATTAGTGTTCAAATTTTCTGATGTTTTGATTTCGTAAGTTCAAAATTTCATGCTTCCCTAAAATATGTAGTTTCATGTTGTCGGCATTTCAAAATTTTATAATTTCCTGATTCCATAAATGAATAATTTCGTAATTGTGAAATTTCACATTTTCTTAATTGCCTAATATCGTAATTCCGTGAGTCTGAAACACACTAATTTTGTAATTTGATAGTTTTGTAATATTTCGTAATTTCATAATTCATTAGTGTCCAAATTTTCTGATGTTTTGATTTCGTAAGTTCAAAATTTCATGGTCCTCTAAAATATGTAGTTTCATGTTTTCGGCATTTCAAAATTTTATATTTTCCTGATTCCAGAAATGAATAATTTCGTAATTGTGAAATTTCGCATTTTCATAATTTCGTAATATCGTAATTCCGTGAGTCTGAAACACACTAATTTCGTAATTCGATAGCTTTGTAATATTTCGTAATTTCATAATTCATTAGTGTCCAAATTTTCTGATGTTTTGATTTCGTAAGTTCAAAATTTCATAGTCCCCTAAAATATGTAGTTTCATGTTTTCGGCATTTCAAAATTTTATAATTTCCTGATTTCATAAATGAATAATTTCGTAATTGTGAAATTTCGCATTTTCATAATTTCCTAATATGTATCGTAATTCCGTGAGTCTGAAACACACTAATTTCGTAATTCGATAGTTTTGTAATATTTCGAAATTTCATAAAGCATTAGTGTTCAAATTTTCTGATGTTTTGATTTCGTAAGTTCAAAATTTCATGCTTGCCTAAAATATGTAGTTTCATGTTTTCGGCATTTCAAAATTTTATAATTTCCTGATTCCATAAATGAATAATTTCGTAATTGTGAAATTTCACATTTTCTTAATTGCCTAATATCGTAATTCCGTGAGTCTGAAACACACTAATTTTGTAATTTGATAGTTTTGTAATATTTCGTAATTTCATAATTCATTAGTGTCCAAATTTTCTGATGTTTTGATTTCGTAAGTTCAAAATTTCATGGTCCTCTAAAATATGTAGTTTCATGTTTTCGGCATTTCAAAATTTTATAATTTCCTGATTCCAGAAATGAATAATTTCGTAATTGTGAAATTTCGCATTTTCATAATTTCGTAATATGTATCGTAATTCCGTGAGTCTGAAACACACTAATTTCGTAATTCGATAGTTTTGTAATATTTCGAAATTTCATAAAGCATTAGTGTTCAAATTTTCTGATGTTTTGATTTCGTAATTTCAGAATTACATGGTCCCCGAAAATATGTAGTTTCATGTCTTCGGCATTTCAAAATTTTATAATTTCCTGATTCCATAAATGAATAATTTCGTAATTGTGAAATTTCACATTTTCTTAATTGCCTAATATCGTAATTCCGTGAGTCTGAAACATACTAATTTCGTAATTCGATAGTTTCCTAATATGTATTTCATAATTTCATAATGCATTAGTGTCCAAATTTTCTGATGTTTTGATTTCGTAAGTTCAAAATTTCACGGTTCCCTAAAATATGTAGTTTCATGTTTTCGGCATTTCAAAATTTTATAATTATCCATAAATGAATAATTTCGTAATTGTGAAATTTCGCATTTTCATAATTGCCTAATATCGTAATTCCGTGAGTCTGAAACACACTAATTTCTGAATTCTTTTGTGATCATCGCCTAAAAGGCGGCTCACGCCTCGGCCACAAACAGCAGATGCATCCAAAGTAGCTAACTTTTACGGCCTAGGCACACAAATTACTATTTGGAAATTTCCCACATTCGCACTAAATGCAAAGTGCTCATGCGGGAAATTTCACTTTCCAAACATGTTAGATAAATAACTATGTATTTCTTTTTATTAAATTTTTAAATTTCCAAAAATCGATTATAACGTGCCATCTGATCGTTTGAAATCATCGAATTTGTGTAATTTGGTACACCAATAGGTATTCTGTGAGGTTCTGTAAAAAACAAAGTTTGTTAACGTGTTTTATAAGAATATAATTGTTTTCAAGGTCATATTCTGTAAATGGGAAAATATGCGGAAAAATAGATAACTTGGATGAATTTCTGAGGTTCAGAAATATACAGTGAGCGGCAAAAGTATTTGGACATTTTGGTTTATAAAACTGAATATTTTTATCACAAATAAAATTCATTTGGACTCGTTTGTTTTCGAGTGATGACGTAATCGATATTTTTTTAAAATAGAAACTCCTTATTTTTTTTGACTCAGACAGCCCTTTTAATTGTCTAAACGACAGTATAAAAGTTTTGTTATCTTACATAATGAAAGTTTTGAGAAAAAAATTAAATTGAATTTTTTATGACAAACAAAAACGAGTCAAAAAATCTAGTAGGTAAGTCAAACAGTCAAATGGTACTGTCAGTTTCATTTGTATGTGTAAATTGTTTTAGAAAACCTTTTCGAAAATGGTTCATTTAACAGAAACAACGTATAGAAATTTTAATTTTGATTGGGTGCGGGGATAAAACTGGAACCCAACAAGAAGTTTGCAAATTGTTCAATGCAAAGTATCCAGATAGACTCATCAGCCAATCTACAGTCAATAAAATTGAAAATAAATTTAGAAGAACCGGGCACGTTAAAGCGATTGCAAGAACGGGTCGTCCAAAAATTAACTAAGATACGTCCTTGTAGAAATTTTTTTAAATGACAATGATCAGATGGTGATTTTTGGTTCCAGCAAGACGGTGCACCCCACACTTTGCACTTAATCTTCGCCATTACTTGAACAATTGGTTTCCTAGGAGGTGGATTGAAAGACGAGGACCGATAGAGTGGCCTGCAAGGTCTCCAGACCTCACACCCCTTGGTTATTTTTTATGGGGTTATTTAAAGTCTAAGATTTAGACCATAAAATCTAGAAGAGTTAAAAATTGGGTTTGATACGAAATAAGTAGCATTAGTGTTACAGGCACCTGCACTACCATTCGTAGTTTTATTGAGATCCGTTAAGAGGCGCAAAAATAATAATTTAACATTTCGTGTTAGACATGTGCCGAAGTTATATGGGGATACTTGTTATAATGGCGGTAGGGCATCTGAAATAGGTGCCAAACTGAAGTAAATATATTTATAGGGCTCCCTTGCTGTAACAGATGGTTAGAGTGTATAAGAGAAAAAAAAAAGTTTTTTGGAAATGAGAATGCGACAGGCCAAAGGGGGGAAAAAGGAAAGAGTGGCAAAAAAAGAAAATATCAGTTGAAGAGGAGTTTTAAAATGAAGAGGATGATGATACAGAGTGTTTGGTTTCTAAGGGAAAATATAGTGTGTCAAATGAACCCGGGATTCAGTGTACGAAGTGCAAAAAATGAAGAATACACTGATCACAGTATTTATTATACATGATATCACTGTGACTCAGATGACGATTATTATTAATTCTGTATTTTACTCGTGGTGACAACTTACCCCGGATACAACTTGTCACAGTTGATGCGTGCCTTCAAATATTATTTTTCAACACTCAGTACATTTGACATTTGGCAACGAGGATTTTTGACTAGGAATACACATAGGATATGACATTGACTATACACAAAAAATATCAGCACTATGGAAGCGAAAATATAGGTACAAAAAAATAAAACGTAAATTTTGTGACAACTCCCCTCGACATTAGTGGTCACTCCTCCCACCCCCTTAACAGGGTTACGTGGTTTATTGCAACCGTTAAAGAACGAATTAAGTGACTGTTATTAGCTTATTAGCTTTTTATAGCACTTTACAGCATTATAATTACGATTATCGTCATTGAGATCAAAGATTTATATTTTTTATCTTCTCTTTGAAACCAATATTGTACCGTTGTGGTTAGAGAACATTTTTTCCTGTTATTTTATTGTCTCTTTATGGAAACCCGTATCCAAAGAAAGGTTCCCACCTGCATCGTTAAGGTCGCAACAAACTCTGTTTTGATCAACCGCCTTTCTCTTATTAAATTGTTCCTGGAGCAAGAATGCATGATGACTGCTATAAAGAATCAGTGAAAAAGAGATTCATTCTTCCACTAAAAGCAAGACTAATTTCAACCACTTTCCACCTCCAAAAAATGAATGCACGCCCGCAATCATCCTCGAACAATAGAACGACCCCACATTAACACCGTTCAATTAACTTCTAATTCTACCTTCCATTCATCAGCCTTGAGTAGCACCTAGACCCAGCATCAAACAATTCCTCCACACCAGTGTCACAGAACATGATTACAGAGGATGAGCCGCGCACCCATTGTGGAACACGACTCATCCTTGACGCATTTATCCAAGTAAGTATGTTCAAATTGTGATGCAACTCACGTTGTTGACGAGTAGGCCGCAATAATCGGCGGCCCCCGGCTGGGCCATGAGATTGATGTCCAATGTGACAGATTTGCCGCCGTCTCCGTGGACCATGCAGGCTGGAGTTCGGTAGTCTCTGGCGTGGACGGCGCCGGAGAAGCTGTTGTTGAACGCCACGCGGATGTTCATTTGGCCGGCTTTGCACGTGGCGGAGACCTGGGGGATGAAGTCGGTGTCGATGAGCTGAGCCCATATCTGGAAAAGATTGAGGAAATGAGAATGCGGCATTGATGATACAAAGATGGAACAGAAATGAGTAGAGATTTTTTTCCCTAAATTGGACGAAAAGTATTTTATCCTTTTTAAGTAACTGGGCTGTCCGGAAAGGTACTTGTACAGTGTAATGTAGATATCGTCGCCTCAGGGTAATATACACATTGTTATTATTAAGCAATGTAAGAAAAACTTATCATTTATACAGGGGTGCCACGGGGTTGCATTCAAACCTGCATTTTGACGCCAGTTTCATTGATGTACTGCATAACTTCAAGCGGTATGTCTTTGACATACAACATTTTTCGTGTATCTTGTCGGCTCCCGGACTATCATGTGGCATTGCGGTATGACAATTTTATTTCCCATCAATTTCAAATTAATAATACAGTGAGCGGCAAAAGTATGGAATAAATTCATTAAAAATTAAACAATTTTTTTTTCTAAAAAAATTTTGGACTGGTCAATTTTGGTTTATAAAAATGAATCCTGTACGTAAATAAGCAAGAAAATGTTTACACATACAAATGAAATTGTCAGTACCATTTGACTGTTTGATTTACCTACTTGATTTTTTGATTTGTTTTTGTTTGTAATAAAAAAATCCAATTAAATTTTTTTTCTCAAAACTTTCATTATGTAAGATAACAAAATCTGTATACAGACGTTTAGACAATTAAACGGGCTATATCTGAATCAAGAAAAAAATACGGGGTTTCTATTAAAAAAAAACATCGATGACGTCATCACTCGAAAACAAATGACTGCTTGAAATTTAATTTAGAAAAAAAATTTGTTTAATTTTTAAAGAATTTATTCCATACTTTTGCCGTTCACTGTATATTAGCCCTTATAAAAGAAAACTGTAATATGCTGTATGTATATGTTACAACGGCTAAAATTTTCCTTTCTAAAGAGCCTCACTACCACCGCCCAGCAGAATAAATCAGTTTTCACAAATTTTAAATTTAAAAAACTAACCCATATCAATTCATTCTAATCGTTCTTTACCCTAAGGTTGATTTAAATATTACTTCATACTGTAGAGAAACGTTATTGTTCATCTTGTTAGTGTAAAATAAGTTTTTTTCTCAAGAAAATTAGCACTCTAACAGTAGTTACGTAAAAAATTATAATTAGCCGACGTTTCGATGATATAAAATTTGACCCTTATCAAGCCATATAACATTAAAATGTGTCTATTGTTATTATGACCATTATTAACACACTGGATTGAAGTTTAAGATTATAAAGATTGAAAAGTACGTTGAAAAAAAAAAATAGGTGTTATGTATAGTAATAATAACGACAGACATAGTTTAATGTCATATGTATAAATGTCTTGATTTTGTATGGCCGAATATAGTTTTTAACATAACCTAAAATTTAGTAGTAGTTAGATCGAGGGATAACCGACTGGATGTATGAATCATTTATGAAGACCCTGTATTTCCTTTAGGGCCGGTTGTACAATGTCGAATTAAACTATTGAGACTGTTTAAAAAAATTAAATTACGATAAGATGTCCGACTTTGAAAGTACCAAATTACCAAAAGTTGTCAGAAAGGTTAATGAGTATACTGAACAAACATAAAAAATTATAGAAGCGTCAGTTTAAACAAAAGTAGAAGGAAAAACACCATTTTTGAAGTTAATTTTATTTTGTTCAACTTTAGTGTAAATCGTTAAAGTAGAACCGACAGCGACCTTTTACTATATGAAAAAAAAAAACACCACCAATTTGGTGCTCATTGTATATTGTATAACGACGCTGTTCGCGCTCAACTTTATTGTAAACTCCAAGTATTTGAAATAATATTGAGCGCGGACGGCGTCGTTGAATTAGAAGGAAAAAATCCATAAATTGGAGACGCATTTTTATATCCATTATTTACGACCCTGTCCGCGCTCAACTGTAGTTATATAATATATAATATTGAGCGCGGACGGCGTCGTTGAATTAGAAGGAAAAAATCCATAAATTGGAGACGCATTTTTATATCCATTATTTACGACCCTGTCCGCGCTCAACTGTAGTGTAAATCACAAATTTTTAAACAAATATTGCGCCCGGATATCGTCGTCGAATTGTAAGGAAACAATACACAAATTTGAATCCCATTTTTAGTGCAAATCTCAAGTCCTTAAAGTAATATTGAGCGCGGACAGCGTCGCCGAACTATAAGGGAAAATATCCATAAATTGACGATAATATATTGTTTAACGACGCTGTCCGCGCTCAACATTAGTGTTAATCTCAAGTCTTTAGTATAATAATTAATCCGGACAGCGGCTTTATACTATAAAAAAAAACACCACCAATTTGGTGTTCATTGTATATTGTATCACAACGCTGTCCGCGCTCAACTTTAGTGTAAACTCCAAGTCCTTGACGTAAGGTTGAGCGCGGGCAGCGTCGTTGAATTGCATATAAGGGAAAAAATCCATAAATTATGGGAGACGCATTTTTATATCTATTATTTACGACCCTGTCCGCGCTCAACTTTAGTGTAAATTACAATTTTTTAAAGCAATATTGCGCCCGGATAAGGTCCGTGAATTGTAAGGAAACAATACACAAATTTGAATCTCATTTTTAGTGCAAACCTCAATTTGGTGCTCATTGTATATTGTATAACGACGCTGTCCGCGCTCAATTTTAGTGTAAACTCCAAGTCTTTGGAGTAACAATGAGCGCTTACGGCGTCGTTGAATTATAAGGAAAAAAAAAACATAAATTGGAGACGCATTTTATTATCTATTATTTACGACCCTGTCCGCGCTCAACTTTAGTGTAAATCACAATTTTTTAAAGCAATATTGCGCCCAGATAGCGTCGTTGAATTGTAAAGAAACAATACACAAATTTGAATCTCATTAATTTTTTGTGCAAATCTCAAGTCCTTAAAGAAATATTGAGCGCGGACAGCGTCGCTGAACTATAAGGGAAAATATCCACAAATTGAAGATAATATATTTTTTAACGATGCTGTCCGCGCTCAACTTTAGTGTTAATCTCAATTTTTTAAAGTATAATAATGAATCCGGCCAGCAGCCTTATACTAAGTATATTAAAAAAAAAAAAAAAACCTATAACGACGCTGTCCGCGCTCAACTTTACTGTAAAGTCCAAGTTTTTGAAGTAACATTGAGCGCGGACAGCGTCGTTGAATTATAAGGAAAAAATCCACACATTGGAGATCCATTTTATATTGTTTAACGATGCAGTCTGAGCTCTTCTTTAGTACAAATCTCAAATCCTTAAAGTAATATTGAGCGCGGACAGCGTCGTTGACGAACTATATGGGAAAAAAACGTCAGAATGGCGATCAAATCTAGTGTAAATCTTAAGACTTTAAAATAATTTTGAGCCCGGACAGCGTAGTTGAACTATAAGAAAAAATTAAAATTTAAATATATCTATGTCGAACTCCACAAACTTTAATAACTGTATTACTAATGGTACATGTTTCGGCAGAATACTTCTGCCATCATCAGCCCTTAAAGAATCATAATTTTTTATATTCTTTAAGGGCTGATGATGACAGAAGTATTCTGCCGAAACATGTACCATTAGTAATCTTACAGTTATTAAAGTTTGTGGAGTTCGACATAGATATATTTAAATTTTAATTTAAATTTACTCCACTTGGATTTAAGAACATTCTTCTTGTTTATAAGAAAAAAATCTAAAAATTAAATAGGAAATCCATTTTATATCGTGTAATGACGCTGTCCGCGCTCAAGTCCTTAAAGTAATATTAGGCGCAGACAGACTACATGACAAAGACACCAATTGGAAAACTCATTTTATACTGTTTAATTACGCTATCGGCGCTCAAATCTCAAGTAGTGCAAATCTCAAGTATGTAAAGTAATATTGAAGGCGAATAGCGTCGTTGAACTATAAGGAAAAAACTCCACAAATTGGAGATCCATTTTATATTGTCTAACGACGCTGTCCGCGCTCAACTTTAGTGTAAATCTCAAGTCTTATTATTATGTGGGTACGCAATAACACAATTGCTTTTGTGCTCTTGAAATCTTGGACAATATAATGTTCTATAACCAATAAGCGTTTATGTAAGATTTTGTAGTGGTAAATTCTGATATACATATATATACGATCATTTTGCCAGAATAACTTCTCATAAATAATTAATAATAATTTCAATTGTTAAAGATGACTCTCATTTTTAGAAAACGTCATTAATTATATCTTAGTTTTCAAATTGAATAATTATACCCAAAGTTTAATGATAGAGTCACATAAGAGAGTAATAAGCATTTACATATATGGAAAAATGGATCTGAAATTTTTGCTTTAAAATTTGTCGCCATTGTAAACCTTAACATAAATTAATAATTTTCTATTTAGGTATAATAGTAGGTATGTAGTAAATATAGCCTTGAAAATTCTGTTGGAATTATTGAAACTGATTTGTTGATACTAATAACAGTTTTTTAAGCCTTGAGCTTTTCTACCATTAATTACAGTAGGGTTTAAATATTTCAATTACAGATTTTACAATTATGGTTTCGTTGTAAAATTAAGGATAATATATTTAAGGTATATGTTGTCAATTGTGTTACTACCGTCTCTCCTTTTATACGATATTCAAGATTTTCTATAGATAACAGCCCACAAGCAGCAAGATCCTTCAAACTTTACTACTTTCACAATCTTACAATGCAAAATACGGTCATAATCAGTAGAACAAATGTCACTTGCACCAGTTCTTTTAAAAATAATCATCTAACTCGTGCGAACGAGTGAAAGAAGTGGACGTCACTTCCACGTGACCGAAATTGTAACAAAGAACGAAAGGGATAGGTAATCAACTCTTATGACGCATTTATCTGTCAACAAGATCAAAGAAGATGAGAGATGACTTCATTGTTCTTGAGCCGTGTGTAGCAAGGTGACGATGCGACCTGAATATGGCACGTAACGCGATTTGGTTTTTAATACCGAAGCGGAAAATTGGGAAATACACTGATCTCGATAAAAACGTTCCTTGTCATCCAAATCTAGGGTCTAGAAGTGCGGTGAAATCGTAATAGAAGAGTGTAGACAAAGAAATTTACCACTCATCAGATAAACCTGTTGGTACATATTTTAAACACGACAAAGGTCCGGAAATTATTTCACAAGAGCAAAGATCTTTTCACTTTTAAACGCACTTTTAACATATTTACTTTGGCCGAAGTTGTGGGAATTCCAACCGTGATTGATGGTATTTAAAATATGAGATTTTCCACTCTTTTCTCTTCGTTTATCCGCTTCGTTGCATCCATTAAGCGAATAATAACGTTCCATTTAAAAGCAATAAATATCCGTAAAGTTGATTTCTTCGACATTACACCAAGTACAGATGCACAGATAAAAAGTGGAGCAAATGGAACTGACGAACGAAAAAAAAATTCTTGATCAAATTTTTCCCGTGTAATTCGTACAATGAGGCCGTTATGCATTGATACCGTTCCAAATTTAGTCCGATTGTCTAGTGCTGGTCAACCAATTATCTTACATGAATTGTTATTTGGATGAATAGGTGTAATCAAGACGATGTTTGTATCGTCAGATTGGTTGTGAAATTGACAGATAGAATTGATTATGATGACATTGTGTAAAAATTTGCGGAAAATTAGGTGTTTGCTTAATGTATTATGGATGCTAATGTGTTTTTATAACCATTAGTGTTGTACCGCACAATGTACGTGTTATCTAAATATAAATTTTTGAAATTGCTTGGATGATTAAGGTACAGCGTTTTCAAGAAGACTTTTTTGATTATGTAACTATAGTTTTTCTCTTACATGTTTGTCATGGGTACATTTTATACAGAGTGTCATCGATGAGTTGACCCACGTATCGGCCATAAAAATGTTTAATGAAGCAGGGGCCTAACTGTAATGGTTTCATAGATAATCGGACATTAATTTAAGACCCGAAACAGTTTGAGCGTCACTGGGTTTTCTTTTTACTACCTACGAACAAGTTCACAACAGTAAAAACTGCAAAAAAGCCAATAAGATAAAAATGGCCGAGCCAAATATGCCAGTTCTTTGTTTGCATTTATGAGTTCCGGTTCATTGTACCTAATTATTATTAATGACTTATTATTAAACACTATGAGATGTGATAGCTGAAGACAGTTTCGTGATAGTGAACCACTACCGACCGGTGAAACTTATCTGTTATTTCTCCGTGACAACCTTCTGGAGTTACTACTTCAAGTAGAAAGGTTTCCAAATTATTGACATCAACCCCTTGGAGTTTTATTTATGGGGGCATATGAAAGCTCTTGTTTACAAATATCCCGTAGACACTCGAAGAACTTCGAAACAGTTTTTTGAGTCGCCGAACACATCCAACAAAATGCAGTGGATTTTTCCAGGGGTGCGTGTATCTTTGTTAAATTGGGCTCAACGTGTTATTACTGAGGGAGGTGGACACATTGAAGCCAAAGTACAAAGTGCGCCTTAGTGTTTTGGTGAAATCGCTCAGTTTCCAAACAACTAAAAACATGTGAGTTTTAAAATAATTTTTTATTGTGTGCGAATTGATTTATAGGCCTTTTGTGAATATGTATTGACTGTTTTATTCTCCTTCTTGCTTCTTTCTATGTATGTATTTGTATTGCATTGTTATTGTATTTTTTCATTTATGTATCTCCTAACAAACTCAGATTATATTTGAAACAATTTTTGCAATAAAATATTTGTCACAGGTTTTAAAATCACAAAGATCTAAAGATTTTCTGATAAAAAGCTTCGAACAGGCTATAATAATGATGGCTTTGAAACAATGCACCATTTGAATGCACGCCGAGAATGACGCAACTGTACGCACTCTCGGATGAAATAAAATCATTTGCAGAGTATTCACTCGTAGCTGAAACCCACAATTTGTGTTATTTATGCGCCGACAATTTTGAGTTATTACGCAACAACCTGGAATACCAGGATAATAAATTGTGTGTATAGCAAGACGTGATTATTTTAAGAAAAACATGATTCATTTGCATAAACGGAAGTAGTTAAGTGTTTAAAGGTAATAGTTTAACACCTCTGTACGTCATAATATAAATTAAATTTCCTGCGGTTTCGTCCTTAATGAGACCAAAAATAAGGAAATAAGAAAAAATGGAGCACATCGCCCGAAGCCAGCATTTTCCTCGGCAAAAACCTTGATTTATGCCTTTGACCAAAGTGGCCCTGAAGCACTTAGGTGTGTAGAATAAATATTTGCATAGAAAAACTGAAATTTTTGGCGAATCTTTACAACCCGGACTACATGAATCCAAATTACATAAGAACTGGTTTTGAGCTTGTAGGTGTCTGGTCTATAGACCCGCATTTAGCTAATGAACTTTCCATTTTACTCCAAGAAGTGATAATCCAATGGCACGATTCACGGAACGAGAATTGCAAAAACACAATAGAATGTAGCTGGAAAGCCTTGGTGCTTATGGGCGCAGTGTACAATTAATAAAAGGCGGTCACGTGTGTGCACTTGCAGAAAAAAGATGTAAATAGATTGAGCAATGTCGAATACCTGTAGGAGATTCATTAGCATCAGTGACGAAAATTCTGTGGGTTGACTAAACTGGAAGGCAAACGAGTTGAAAATTAAGAGTTTCCTTTTGTTGACCGAAGTTCTTGAAACCGAAAGCGTTTCCTCAACGGGGACACGTGGGCAAAAACGTATTTGTTAATTTCGTAACAATGAATATAGTGACAGTCAGCTTATAATATAGACGTTAAACAAGCTTCCAAGAGAACAATAAGCAATAATAAGCACCAGCCAATGGGTAAGCTCATCTTTAATGTCACCTCGACGGAAAACTATTCGAGGCATGCAATTGCACTGTATAAATTAACAAGTAGGTATTATTATTATGATCACCGATAGAAAAAGAATTTTAACAACACGGAAAAATTATTATAACATACTTTCACGATTGGCACCTGTCAATACAACCGTTGACACGAAGTTCGTGATGGCGCATATTACGGTCGATTTCTTATGACCAGACCCATTATAATTTAGTAACCTTGAGTTAGAAAGTGTTATAAAATTACTGTATTCATGTCAACTTTTTATGCCAGCATAAAAAGACGTAGAAGCATTTACTAAACATAAATTAACATTTATGCAACATGACATGGCATGAAAACACCGCAGTATGTCAATAATAGGGCTGAAAGTGACTACACATTACCGAAATTTTAATCAATAATTGGATGTTTTCGTCATAATTGATTAAAATTTCTTCGAGATACGATGTGGAGATTATAATTATCTACGTAAGCCTGGTGAATTTTTGATATATTTTTTTAATACGTAAAACTAAAAATTTCGTGACGATTAAGGCAGCCACCAAAAATAATTTTTAAGAACTTGTGCTCCGTAACAAATTTATTATTCTACTTATCTATTGTCATCTTTCCAAGAAGATGAGATACCAAGACAATAAAAATGCGACATGTGTTACCTGAAATAAGAATAAAGACATATATTGTTCCAAGAGAAAATCCGTGGGTCAAAGTTTGCGAAATTTTATGATGGGACATCCTGGTTTGTCAAGTAGTACCAACATTTACTCTAGAAGTACATATTCTTTGTCATATGCAAATTTGTATAGGTTTGGTTTTCTGTTTTTAATTCTTCTCACAATTTTGTAAATTCTGATTTGTGGTAATCCGGAATAAAATGTTTCAAGTTGAAAAATAACCAAAATACTTATAATAATTTAAATAATACAATTTTTAAACAAAACCTTCCTTGAAGGGAAAATTAAGAGTCGATAATAATTATTGTTGATCGGAAGTTAACGTTTGAGGCTTCCCAATAGTGAAGTTTCCGGTGATCTTATCGCCAACTTCGTGCTGTTCAACTTCACTTTTATTTAGACTCGTTATACGTCAAAATCAGATCTTGTGACGTCACAATTTTTTTTCAATTATTACATATATAACTATATATAGCAAAAAATAACTAATAAGATTGCGACTTCAGGAAGTATGAAATAGTAATTTGTGTATCGAGGCCGAAAAATTGATCTTTTTTGTCCGAATCTGTTGTTTGTGGCCAAGGCATTAGCAGAGCACCCAATTCAGGAAAGGCCAAAAAAAACACTTTTGGTTGAGATGTACACAACGTTTTTTAGACGATGATCACAAAAGAATTCAAAATTTGACCCTATTTTTTTTAAGCAATGATTACCAAAAAGGTGATTCTATGGCCGGTTTCGGAGCCGTAAGGTTTTACTTTTTTGTACACATCTGTCAAATTCCGACAGATCAGTCTCAACAAAGTTTGACGGTGTATGAAAAAGTTAAACTTTTCGGCTTCAAAAAAGGCCATAGAATCGCCTTTTTCGTAATCATCGCCCAAGAAAAAAGTATATTTTAGGACCATGTTACAAATTTATTTTACATCAGTTTCTGAATCTTTAGTAGTTTTTTTTTTGTAATGCTCGGACACAGACAACAATTATTATTCTAAAAAATGTTTGGGTACAAACCATACGACGAAACTGCTTCATTGCAATTTTAATAGTTGATTTTTGAAGCATTCATATTTGCGTAATTAGCAATATAAAATTTCAGATTAAAATCAAAGAAAGCTTGTGGAAGTGCCATTTCGTAAATTTGAACAAGCAATAAAAATGGTGGATGCGCTCCTCCAAAATACATTTCTAAACAATTCAAATGAGACTTGACCATTGGTATTAAATTTGCGTCAATGTGAATATGAAGTTTCAGATTGATATCAAAGAAAGCTCTTGGGATTGTCATTCAGTAAATTTGAAAAAATATTATTAATGATGGATGCGCTCTTCTAAAATAAATTCATAAACAATTCAAACAAGCCTTGACTATTCGTATTATTTTACTTAATTGGCGTCACTATCAATATGAAATTTCAGATTGATATCAAAGAAAGTTCTCGGAATTGTTATTTAGTAAATTTTAACAACTAATAAAAATGGTGGATGCGCTCTTCCAAAATAAATTTCTGAATAATTCAAACGAGTCTTGATCATTTATATTTTACTAAATTTGCGTAATGGTAAATATGAAATTTCAGAAGTTTATTTATTTATTTATTAAATTGTTATTCAGTAAATTTGTAGAAGTTTTAAAAATGGTGGAAGCGTTCTTCCAAAATAAATTCCTAAACAATTCAAGCGAGACTTGACCATTGGTATTTTACTAAATTTGCGTAATTATCAATATAAAATTTCAGATTAAAATCAAAGAAAGCTCTTGGAAGTGCAATTTCGTAAATTTGAACAAGCAATAAAAATGGTGGATGTGCTCTTCCAAAATACATTTCTGAACAATTCAAACGAGACTTGACCATTGGTATTTTACTAAATTTGCGTCAATGTGAATACGAAGTTTCAGATTGATATCAAAGAAAGCTCTTGGGATTGTCATTTAGTAAATTTGAAAAAATAATATTAATGGTGGATGCGCTCTTCTAAAATAAATTCATAAACAATTCAAACAAGCCTTGACCATTCGTATTTTACTTAATTGGCGTCACTATCAATATGAAATTTCAAACTGATATCGAGTGGTACCACGTTTGAGAGAATAACAAAAATGGTGAATGCACTTTGCAAAAGGAATCCGAAATAATAGTCAATAAACATTAAAGAAGAATTATTTCTTAAAGAGAATATATTGAAAGAAGTAATAGAATAATTTAGTTAGGATATGAAATTTATTATCCAGTATAAATGTATCTATATTTTATATATCAGTGGCAATTTCGCTGATTGAATAATCAAATCACAGTAAAATTAAACAACAATAATTTGGAATTAATTTTGCATTATTCAATCAATTTTTTACGCTTTAATAAATAACCAAATAAATCTATTTATGAAACTAATTTTTGTGTGCACATATCGATAAATCTAAATCGGATTTAATATAGCACAGTAAATTTTTAGTACATAATATGGGCTTTTAATTAGCTGATTTCCCAAATTGGGAATGTTTATATGTACTTAATTTGTTTATTAGATTTTTGGTTTTTTAAGATTTTTTGATTCGTCGGATCATCTCTTTCATTTGGTGTATATCAGGACTAATATTGAACAAATATTTTTTGAAACAAAATTTTCTGTTCAAGACATTTTGCATACCAATTATTATTCTCTTGTTTTGCAAGATTACGTAGGATAACATTATCCGCCATATTGTATTGGTCCTGAAAATTACTTCTCGCTTCATAGTCTTTAAATTTATGAATAATGTTGACAAATTTATAGTCGTCTGTCGTAATAAAAATACCTGATATCAAACCGAAGAAGCGAAAGAATATTTATTACTAATCAATAATTCACAGGTACATAAATTTTTCTTATCTTCAAGAAATATGCCGCTATAGGACCATTAAAAAATGTTAATAATAAATAAATAAAAGATGTACCAGACAACATATTGAAAACACACTAAGTCATCCTTTGGAATATCATAATTTGAAAGAACTAAACGAAAATTGCAGAAACAATTAGACAGCAAATCTGCATAGACTGTAAAGAATTTAATCGGCCTTTTTTTCTTCTCAAAATTACGTGTCATTGTTATAAAACACTTTTTAGGCCAATAACAATTGTCGGATAAATTAAAACCAAGTAACCCAAAGCATCCCAAGAATTAAAAATAATTAAAATTAAATTTATTGAAATCCCATTAAGAAGGACTTCTTGAAAAATTACTCACTAAAAGATGTAAAGCGTAGGCACTAATTTGCGTTCTTGCATATTTTTGAATGAATTACCAAACAAACCTGTCACATACTTAACTTGCAAATAAATGTTGTAATTTTAATTTCAAGCCCAAAACGTAAGCCTCAAAATTTATCAATAGCGACAAAGATATACATAATTGTTATTTATGTAAATTAATGTAATCAATGTGGTGTAGGTACTAACCACAGTTTGGTGAAATTCAATTTCTGTTTCAGCGGTCGGTTAGTTTTTCGTTGGTTTACTTTCTAAAAATTTAATTATAAATACCCTTTTTTAGTATACGAAATTTTCTTTTTTTAATTCCTTATGATACGCATCAGATGATTGCGTGAGAGTTTCGGGACGCAAAAACAAAAATGTCTCTTCTTTAATTAATTATAGGTAAACTTAATATGTTTTGATATCCGGGAGTAGCAGTAGAAAATATTCGACAATTCTTTATTGGGAATCGCATGAACATGAACATTACGGTTTGTGCAAGACCACATACATGGTTCAGGTGGTTATGGTTACAATGAATAAATTGAAAATGCCTCGAACTCATTTTCCTGAATTTTTCATTCCTGAAAAACTATTGTGCGCCCGTTTGATGAATGCATCCTTCCGTGCTCGATTCGAAATTCTGTTCGCACACAGGCGCAGCATTCAAATTTCCTCAATCTTGAGATAACCACGCGTACACTGCCAACCGGTGCTCCACCTCTAACCTTTCAAAGAAAACTTGTATCGTTCATTATGCAAATATTTCAACAATACACATCACTGAAATGTCGCACAAAAAAATCAGTGAAAGTCTTCTAGAAAATGTCATTAACAGAACCAGTTTTCTTTTTGCCGCAGGGGCGTCAAATCGATATTGACATTGTGCGCAGATATGGGCATAATGATTGGCATACGCTTGGAACATGTGACTATTAAAACCATCACGATGCAATGCCTCCATCCGAGTGACTTTTAATTGGTTGTTCATTAGAGATGTAGATCGTTTCTGTAATTGCCGTATGGATAGCGGAAGAGATGTCTGAAAGGCTGGTGCACAAAACGTTAGTCGTAATGAGAGATGCAGAAATGTTAATAAAGCAAACATTGTCGCTTGGGTTAGTGGAGGAAAAAATGTGTCACTGTCTTAAGGAACAGTTAAGCAAACAAACAGAGCGAGGTCGGTGCTACTGTTATTCGATGAAAGTGAGTTTAGTGTGGACATTGTTCGGGTGCCACCCTTTATAACAATAACGAGACTTTTTGTTTTGACATGTTTTTGTCTCATTTGTGGTTATAGTTTATTGTAAAGAACATAGACAAGGACACATTAAATTGTAAATTACTACATGTTTATTTAATAATTGAATTGTGAATTGACCACTTACGGAAGCAGAAATGTGAAGAAAAAACATTGACAAGTATATCTCTCGTCTAAAATTATATCATTCAGATTAGCTAATTCGCCTACGCCTCACCTTTCCATTGTGCGCAATTTTGACATACTCTCGTTACACAAGCGATCTAAAATTATTAATACGATACATGTAAACTTAAAATATAGCAATGTTTTACACTCGTTACAAAAGCCAGGGGAGGACAGGTGAAAGACGAACTAGCGGTACCAATCTCAATCCCTGGCATTTCAAGAATTTCTAATGCGTTTGTATAGGATCAACGCTTGCGTGTTGACAGCTTCTTTGCATTTACTAGAATTTGAATAATATATAAGAGGTTTGGACCCGTGCTGTCAATGACTTCGCAATGTTCAAAAAAAGAAGGAAAAAATAAATAGAAACGAGGATCCAAACCGAGTTTTACGAACATTGAATTTTTAATGTATTTGAGCAATATGTCAATCCTAATTTAATTTTAGTGCTTTTATTATTTTAAATCTGAGGGCGCAAAACTGCTTGGTTTTAGCCGAATACCGATTCCAACAAGTGCAGAGAATGTTAATTTTAATTCTTACTGTACCAAACAATGCTGTTTTAATTAGTAAATAAAGAAATATGTCACCTCTTCCTCGAAACAATTAGTGTAATAGCCAGCAAAACCAAGTCCGTGCTTCAACGGTTTCGAAACTTAATTAAGTGTGAAAATAAAGAACGGCAAAGCCCGTCGTGCACGTTTTGGGGAATGTAAACACAATTTTTGTTTCTCCTCTTTTTTGAAGTAATTTTGAGGGTGATGTTTAGTAAAGAGATCAGTAGCGTTGTAATTATGAAAGCAGTACAACCAGTTTCTCAATTTCGCTTCTTAGTTTGTCGACTTCTCAGTTTCAGCAAATTTCTAACCCTCTGAGTTGTTGGGATCTCCCACGTCTCTTGCATTTGTCCATTTTCGCAGCTTTCTTTACTATTCCGATTCCGATTCCGGCGATAACCCAAAAACTAACAAAGCTGCAAGGACGCAAGAATTTGTTTCTACTTTTTCAGCCTCTAAAGTTCTCTCTCCTAGAGGCAAGTCAAACTCAACGACATTTAGGTTTTTAGCTGTTCAAGAGACCAAACAAAAATGCAGTTCGACTTCGAATGAACTATTTACGATTTTTGAATCCTAGTAGCCCCCAAATTGATAAAGCGCCAGAAACTGTCTTTTATATATTTACCCATAACGTAAATTACATTCTGTATTACTTTCAAAGCAACTCTTCTTCATTCCTTCTCCCCTCCCCTCTCCTCTTTGGCCTTCTCCCTCCTCTTCCATTATTCTTTCGATCTATTACATTCAGTATTTTATCTCTTTCCTTGTCTCATCTCACTACACTCATTTCACCATCTCTCTCTGCTCATAGCACATTCTACACCTTCTTTCTCCCTCTTCCAACATATACCTATTCACCCTCTCTTCAATTCCACACCTAAACCTCGCCATCATCGTCCTTTCTCTTCCTCTCACACACTATCTCGAATTGCCTCGCATAGTCCCAGAAATCTTATAAAAAAATTCCCGCCCTTCTTCTTGCCCACTCTCTTACTTTCTTCCTTGTTCTTCCATTTTCTTTCTCGTTTTGCCCCCTCTCTTACTTTCTTCCTTGTTCTTCCATTTTCTTTCTCGTTTTGCCCCCTCTCTTACTTTCCCCTTTGTTTTTCTGTTTCTATTCTTTGTTCTTTTTCTTTGTCGTCGTCTCCATTTACTCCTTCCCCCCTTCTTCTTCTTATTGTTAAGCCTCTAGTCTCTCCCTCTCTCTCTCGTTTCTTTTCATCTTCATTAAACCCCGTTTATTGTTTCCACTCTTGCTTCTTTCCCATCTCTCCGTTCTTCCTTCGCTATGCCTCTTCATATCTTCTGTAACTCTTATTCTTGCTTTGTGAAGTCATTAAGTATTATCTCTGTTTCTTTCTGCCTTCTATTCCCTCTTTATCAACATATTGTTCTTCCCCCTTCTCCTTTACTCATACTCCACTTTCCCTTCCAGCTCTCTCTCTCAACCTGTTTCTCTCTACCTCGCATCTATTCGTATCTACTTCATTTCTTCCTTTAGTTCCCTTTTTATTTATTCCACCTTACTTATCTATGATTCTCTCTATTTTACTGTTTTCTTCTGGTCTTTCTGTTCCACCCTCCCCTGTTCATTTTCTTTTTTCTTTTCTTATTCAGCAAAATTTTCCTGGCTAAACGACCGGTTTTTCAGTAGACTATGTTTTTCTAGATGCTCTTTCGAATAACTTTTTTCTTTTTACAATTACTCCAAATACCAAAGCTCTAATAAATAATTATTTATTATTTTTGAACTACAGGAGCGTGACAAATGATAAAAACTACTTCTCTGTGAGGAGCTTTTTCAGTTTTTTTAAGCTCAATATCTGAATTAGCTATTTTTTTGTTACAGTTGCTCTAAATAACACGGTCTAGAAAGACCAATGGAATCTATATGATTTTTGAACTTTAAGGGCGCCATAATAAAGCTCAAAAAACTATTTTCTTCTTTCTGTCATTTTTGTAAATTTTGGAACTTCCTGCATTCAGTCACAGTCAAGGACGTATCAACTTTTGTTCAAAGCCCCAGGGTGATCAACGAGATATTTTTTGATTTTGAAAGCTCATATTTAAAAGAAAATATAATTCCATGGTTCTGGTTTGGAATTCCGAATTGGCTATTCCTTTTTTACATTTGTTTCAAACAACAAAGGTCTAGAAAGACAAATGAATTGTTTATGATTTTGACTACAGGAGTGTCACGAAGAATAAAGCTCTAAAAGCTACAGCTTTTTCTGAGAACTGTGAATCATTTTTGTGCCAGAATGTCCAATGTACGAACTGGTTTTTAAACGTTAGGATTTCGAAACTCTTTGCAAAGCTGAGATGTCAAAAACTGAAGGTTTTTTTAATCTTACACTTTCTGTGTAGTACACATCCTGTGAAAATTTCAAGTGTCTACCTCTTGCGGTGCAAAAGATACTGTCCTGTGACAGACGGACGGACAGACAGCGGAGCCTTAGTAATAGGGTTCCGTTGGCAACCCCGGGGTTCGAAACCCTAAAAGATCAACATTTTTTTTTAACTTTGTGAATAGAAAGCTGCAGCACCATCTGACGTACGACCTTTCTTTCAAAAAATCCTGAGAGTTTGAAAAGCTGACGAACTGAAAATGTCAGATCCTGAAAATCTATCAACCTTATTGCTAAACAACCGAGGAATCTGACAACCTAAGTAAAAACTAAAGTATAAACAACGTAAAAGCTTCAAAATCAGTGATCCTAAGAATATCAATAACAATAACAATCTAAATTTTGAGAACCAAAGAAATTGAAAGCCAGGCAAAGGGTAAATATAAAATTAAAAAATTTAAATATATCTAAGTCGAACTCCACAAACTTAACTGTAAGTTTGTGGAGTTCGACTTAGATATATTTAAATTTTTTAATTTAAATTTACTCCACTTGGATTTAAGAACATTCTTCTTGTTTGTAAATATAAAAATTAAAAAAATTATGAGTGCCTCAAAATTTTAAAGCTTTACAAACTGAGAACTTAAAACAAACTGAGAACGCCTTAAAAAAATCTGAAAAGCCTGAGCATCTGAAGATCTAGCAACCTAAACCTGAATAAACCTGAAAAACCATCTGAGAAACTAGAGAACTAAGTGTTTGAACATGAAGACCTGAGAACCCGTATGTAACTGAGAGTCTCAAACCCTGGTAATGAGGTCGAAGGAATCTCAAGAGCTTGAAATCCAAGGGGCTTGAAAACTTAAAAAGTGAAGACCCCCAAAAACACAACCTAAGAACCAGAAAAGATGGAAACTTTAAACCCACATGACCTAAAGGTATGTGAAATAGAAAACGTGCAACCATAAGAAATTTAAAAACCGAAAATCTGATCAAGAAACAGTAGAAAAATAGAGAAACTGAGAAGCTAAAACGTCCCAACTTGGAAACTACAATAACAAACTTCCCAGAAAACATAGAACCTCAAAATTTCTCTCAAACAGTAGACAATCAAAAACTGCCAAAGTCTAAATATACAAAAACCTGACACCAGCCTCGATGGTTTAGACAACACTGAAATTGAAAAAACGACCCTCCAGTCAGACCTCCGAAGAGTTGAAAAGTACTTTTACTGTTCCAGAAACAACATATTTCTCAAGAAATGAGAACCCAACATACTCCAACTCAGCCTACAGAGCTATCTTACTAGTCTTCAACACCAATTCCATCGACAAATCCGAAGACTTTCCTTTAGACTACCAACAATTCTCTCATTTCTTTCTCAATTTTGATAGCTCATCTGAGATAATACACGTATAACAATACACTAATGACAAGTGGATTTTTTTCGAATTTAAAAGAACTGCGTTTCAAGCTCAAAGACGTATAATATAGAAATTGATTTCACAAAGTACCTTAGCATAGAAATAGCTTTTTTGCAGTGGAATTTAAATGGGTATTATGCCCATTTAGAAAGCTTACAAATTCTTTTGTCTATCTATCAACTCCAACTCATAGTATTATACAAATTGCAAAAAAAGAGAGTTAGAAGAAGTAGTACATCTTCCTAACTATAACCCTTTGCAATATTTACATTGCAAAAACCACTGTAAATGGAGCTGAACTATTTTTTCATCAATACTAATTTGAATACTCTCTTTTCTAACAATAGATTTTGGGCACCAAAAGTGAAAGAGCAAATATGAAAAATGATCAGAAGCCTTTAAAGTAATTTTGAGCGCAGACAGCGCCGTTGAACTATAAGGAAAAAAATCCACAAATTGGAGAATCATTTTATATTGTTTAACGACGCTGTCCGCGCTCAATTTTAGTGTAAATCTCAAGTTTTATTAATTTTCTATTATGTCGGTGTTTTGAAATAGAGGTATCATGTGGATTGGATAATTTTAAATTACCTTAATGTTGTATGTCTCAGTGAATTTCATTAAAAATTAAATCAAAGCAAATTACATGTTGTTGTTTACAATAATTAGTCTGAAGGAATGTTTCAATAAACAATACAAGGTTGAAACTAGACTATGGATGTATTGTCTACTCGTTAGCCAAAGACTGCATAGCATTGGGTGCTTTTCGTACGACTACTATTGACAGTCTACTTTGTTAAGCCTCCGAACTACCACTTTGCAGAGAACAGTTTACTTTCATTTAAGCCCTAAAAACAGGCAACAGATAAACATACCACCCTTCTCAGATCGTTCTCAAAACGTCATCCAAAAATTTAAATTTTCTTTTATTTTAATTATATTGTTTCTATTATCACTTAACATCAGGTGTTTATATTATTTAGTTTTATTTTACAAATGTACGGTTTATTAGTACATATTAAGTTTTGTTAATCAGTTATATAGTACTGTGTCCCATCTGTTGGAAATAAAGATGTTTCCAATTTTGCCAACTGGTTAATTTTCTTGGGAGTGCTAAACCCCTCCCCCCGACCCTCACTGAAAATAAGAATAAATATGCAAATGAATTTTTTCGTCCACGCTTTTCCACATCTCGTCCATCTGATAAATCTTTATTCGCATATCTTCAGAGCTGTTGCTCGGAATCTAGTAGCTCAGGAACGTGGCTGATTTAAAGTATTAGATTAGCTTAGGTCAGTGAGACAATCATATTTCACAGAGGGACATGAAAGGCCTTTTGAGATTTACGCGACAAGGCTATGACAGAGAAAATGTTAGAGCTCGCAATTTTATATTTAAGCATATGCTGCAGGCTTGGATAATCTCGAATTCCTTGTTGGTTTCCAGTGAACGCCACGATTAGTAATGGGTAAATTAGATGGGTGTATTTAGTCATTGAGTGCATGTAGTGGAAGCCACGATCCAGTTCCTTATTCTGTAATTGTAGACATTGAAATTTAGAAAAAGTATCATTACTGTTCATAAAATTAGCTAAGACTGGTGTATTATTAAAAAACAATCATAGTAACTGTTGCTGTAAAAATGAAATCTGCTATGTGAGATGATAATAACTTTATTAAATTGTTAGTAGGCGGAATAACATTGTAGAAAAACTTAAAACGAAAAAGGAAAGATTAAAGTTGAAAACACATGTGGCATTGGACCAGAGGTTACGCTTCCCATCTGACAGAAGAAAAAGCCCAGATCAATAAAAAAGCAATGAAGCTCTCGAGAGACATAAAAGGACAACATTAAGGAAGGCCAGTTGTAATCGTGTAACGTGTGATAATGGGAAAAAACTGCCCACACAAGAAATTCTTACATAACAGATAAGATTTTTATAGCAATGATTATAATACATAATGAAGGAGGCTTTTGATCAGGGCTATTTTATCGTATGATTAGATGAATTGGAACCTCTACTGATATTTTATATTACATCACTACGTTTTTCTTGAGACCACAAAATTTTGAACTTACATAACATTTCCTTCTTTGTCAAAATTCACCTGTCACCCGTAATGGTCGTAATCGTACATCCTGCAACTCAAAGAATGTAAACTACTATCCTCGTCGTTCTTTACCCACGTACAGTTAAAATATTTCCTCTTCTAGACACTCGACACATGTCTACATCACAATGAATTTTCCGTCCGTTTAAATTTGGCAACAGTTGACCGAGCTCAAGGGATTTGTGAGAACAAATTGTCCAAAAGGCGGAAATAATTTACACACAGTGGGCGTTTTCAGAATGTAAATGGGAATTGACACAGTTGGATGTAATAATAAGAACACCTCGTAGTCTCTTTCTGAAGAGAATGTTAAGTAATCGCTCTCTAATCCTGGCGTTATTAGTAGCGAGAGCAAGTCGAGCAAGTTTTCGTGGTTGCATTGTGGGTGGTCGAATTGAGATGGAGCAAACCTCAAAGGGTTTCTGTTATTGATTTTCCGGAGGAAATTTTTGTGAAATAAATATGAATAAACACAGCGATGATTTTGGCAGACAGACGTTACAAGTAAACCATGGAATAGATCCACGCGATTCTAACATGTACAAATAATTGAACACAATGATGTTCACAGCACGAATGTTTTAAGGCAGTTTCTAGCCTCATTCCTTTGAGATTAATGAATGTGATGTTGCGTAATCTGTCATCGACAGGATAATCCACCACAGTGTGCAACCCGTATCCTGCTGGTCTTTTTATGTAATCAGAAACAAAGAAAAAGTAACTCACATTTTCATAGTCATCAAGACAAGAGCACTTTATCGTAGTTCGGATCTGCCAACATTCTTTTCTCATACAGGGTGTCCCAGAACTCGTAACAAATGCTGGCGAGAATATGGATCCCGAAGATGCAAACAAAGACAAATTTTGGGCTTACATAACAGCGCTGTTGCACTTTTTAAACTCACCAATTCCACAAAGGTCTAGGTGTTGATATAAACATAGATCTGCTATCGTACTATCGGAGTGACATCCACGAAGTGCCAACACGTAGATTAAGGTAGATTAGAGGAGTTAAAGCGATGTAATCAAATTTGATTTTGATACTGACGTTTTTAAAAGATTTAGTTGACTGGATGATTAACAAATAAAAAATAGGCTTTGAGTATAAGTATAATAAAACCTAGCAACAGAAATGATGAGAAATATACCTGGAAGGCCTAAAACCCTCTGATTGGTCAAATTAAAATGTTCGTTTCTTCAATACCATTTTTTTCTTTAAGAATATTTATCTATGCATCAGAGAGATTTCTCCAGTTTTCTCTCTACAGTTCTGGGACACCTGTATATTTATTATGAAATTAGAGACGATTCGGGTCATATTGCTAAATTGTTATCCAGTGCTTTTATATCTACATCAGTGCTTTTATAAAGTAGTAAACAATCATTAGTCCTATTCTTATCTGACAAAAAAACCACATTTGATACGAATCAGGTCGCATTCGTGTGCTTGTAAGATCTAAATCAACGATTTGTATAACTACATACATAATGCATAAACTTCCTAAATCACCGTGACGTCATTGTTCTTGATATTGCATGGACGTATTATTTTTTATCCCGTTGAAGTAATTACCGTTTCACCCAGATATATCCATAAAGAATCTAATAACGTTCATGAAAACAAAAACTATTCCAACTATTTGTGAAATCAACATAAATGTTCGTTATTCAACAATGTGTATAAAATTAGCTGTCTGTCAATTTAATGCACCGTTTGTGGAACGTAAAGGGTATGTAAATTTAATTAGGATTAACAGGTAAAGATCACATAAATTTAATAATGCTAGATGATAAATCAGATTCCTTAATTACAACAATCAGCACAAATCATACCTCGGTGTACCGTTGGCATGTAATAATTTCACAAAGTAAACGTAAAATACTTAACATAATTATTAGCCGTCCACCAAAGCCACTTTTTATTGTAATTTATGCGCCTTTGCAAAATTATCAGCTCTGTGCATCGATCGCGACCGAAAATGTCATGTTAAATAGCCGATTAAAGTTACACCTCCTGAAAAAACAAAGAGCAATTTGTCACTCCTTTCTCCTTCAAATCAAACCTTTGCATATAGACAAGTATTAGCAATCACTCCATGTACAGAAAATAGGATTTGGATGCGAGGGACGTGTTTGGATGAATAATGGAATTTAGCATCTCCAAGGAATTGTTGCAAACACAAATGCATTTTTCATGTGCAAGAAACTTAATAAAAACTTGAGGGGATTACGGGATTACGACTGTGGACTCAAAATTGGGAGGCACGTATCCATTTGCGATTGTGCTAGCAATTCAAGGCTCTTCGACGCTTTTATTTGGACTACAAGGATTTGCGATCCTACGTGTTGAGTGCCGATAGCACACAAATGTTTCGCAAGATCCGCCCACGAGGTGACAAATTAGAATAGTTGATGGTTTCTTGGTGTGTTTCTTACTGTTCTCTTACAACAGTGGTAGTTATGTCCTACTCAGGTTATTTAAAATTCAAATCATCTACTAATTTCATTAACTGATTGCTTGATGTAAAGGTTATAACACCAAACACGGGTTAAAGCTTCAATTTCTGTCCAACCATCTCTGCTAAAGTTAATCCATCAATTTTGCCAAGATGTTACAGCTCCCGCAAAACTTCTGTATTTATAATAAGAATTGAACTTCTTTT
The DNA here is from genome assembly GCA_963583935.1 of Diaperis boleti. Taxonomy (NCBI): domain Eukaryota; kingdom Metazoa; phylum Arthropoda; class Insecta; order Coleoptera; family Tenebrionidae; genus Diaperis; species Diaperis boleti. The sequence goes on along the minus strand of OY757242.1, from coordinate 72,113,634 downwards.
TAATATCATATTTCACCATTGTGTAGGTAAGAAATTTAATGTCCTTACTACCTACCACTTTTCACGACAGGTTTCTTATAAATCGTAAAAATACTGTTATTTTGATCCAAAAACTAAGGATGAATACTTCTTATACTTTTCATTTAATCTATTTGCAATATTGTTGTTATACAAGTGTGTCAAAATGTAAAACAAGAATGTTAATTGCACGTTACACACGATTGTCGTAAACGATGTTTTGTAATTATGTAAATAACGGTTTCGGTAGAGGACAACATAACAACAAAGAACGTGCTGCTTTTTTGTAATAGTTCTCCTTTCCTGCTTCTGTACATCTCGGTCCTTTTCGAACACCTCTCTCAGTGCATTTGTTCCATTCTTCACTTCATTATTTCCTCCACTGCGTCGACGCGTCTCCCATAGTATTTTCTTCTCTCTTTTCCTGCTCTTTCAGCCTTTCCATTGTTTGTTTCATTTCAACACTTGTAAAATCTTTTAATTTCTCTTCAAGTTTTTTACTTAGCTTGGATTGCTTCCAGCCTTTCCTGCTCTTTCCATTACCACAATTCTGCTCCGTATATACAGGGTGATTCACGAAGTATAGTAGATATTCAAACCTCACATTATATGGCCCCTAAACGTAGTTTTGACGGTTTTAAAAAACGATTAATGTAAAGTTGAAAAATTAATGGCAACCAGCAATGCACTCAAAACATTTTGATAGTCGCTAAAACTTACTACTTACGATACAAACTATTGTAAACATCTCGGTGTTTATTGATGAACCCTTTCCGACAAACAAAAACCACTTTTGCGTCCAATTGAAAAACATAAAGACTCACCTAGGCCAACGTACCATTTATTGAAATGACGACAGCCCTGGGCATTTCGCAGATGCATACCCCACTATCTTTCGGTGTTAATGGTATAAACAAGATGTTTCATGTGTCCCCACTCGAAAAAATTACTTGTTCCGATCCACCTTTCGCGTAAATTTCGTGAATTTGTTGTCTTATGTTCCAAACGTCCGTTAATAAATTACACACTCAGAGAGTTCCCACATAATATGATAATAAACATAATCATATCGGTCACTATTTGAAAATATATTTAGTGTGCACCGTCAACAGTAAAAGTGAAACTGAAAGTAATTAATTGGCAACTGTTCACCGCACTCGTTCCGGCAAAAAAGTCCTTGGGGATTTTACAGTTATATTTTTTTTATATTTTTCTAGGTCTCCTCATATTAGGAACTGGCACAGGTTTAAATAACTTCTATACTTCGTGAATCACCCTGTATATCATGACACTGTGTACTGGCCTTTCGTACATCATTCCTCTCCTTCTTATGTCGCGACCGAATTTTCTCTCGGATATTCCCCATACTACTTGTCCTACCACCCCGGTATTTCTCGGAAAATGTGTAACCCCGGTATTTCAATAATTCTTTTTACTTTTTCCTCCCTGCCAAATTCCTCTTTACTACTTTCTGAAAAATCATATTTTTTTCTCCACGTTTAATTCTAACTTCTTTCTTTTCAGGTAATCATTAATTTGTGTATGCCAGCGAGTAGGTATCGCTTTTCCTTTCTTCATTCGTCCTATATAATATTATTAATATATCCTTCGCAATTTTCCCCTTTCTCTAGTTCTCTTGTTTCTGTTCTCCTCTGTCTTCTTCCCGTTTCTTCCTATCCGTCTAGTAATTCTTTAAAGGATTCTCTGCATTTTTATATCGTTATCTTCTCATCTTCTTCTTCTTCTTTCTTGATTGATCTAATTTCTTCTTCATATTTCCTCTTTGTTTCTTCTTCTTACAAGTGTTTTTGGATTTCTTTAGTTGCGCCCGGTATTCTCTGGGTCCTATACCATTTCTCCATTTCCTCTTTTGCTTTCTTGCTAGTCTTTTCATTTCTTTGCATTCTTTGTTTTACCATCTGTTTTTTTATTTGTCTCTTCAGTTTTTCCATATTTCCCATTAGCTGTCTGTTGTCCTCCAGTTCTCTCATTTCTTTGCTGGTTACACTTGTATCTTCTTATACTTGTTTTAGGTCATCCATCTTTTCTCCATCATTTCGTTTTGACTTCTTCTTTTCATTTACTTTATTTTCGAAATGTTTCTCCTCGTCGCTTCTCTCATGAGAATTTTCCCAGCTAACAGACTCACGTAAATTTGACGTCATTTGTTGGTGATATTACGTTGTCGACGTCATATGACTAAAATCCGACGTGTTTTTGACGTTATAAATTTGTCCAAATAATGACATCATTGTAATGACGTAAATTAGACATACCAAGAACGTCTTTTTTAGTACATATACAAATTTTTGGGTTTTATAAAAGTGTTTTAATATTATAAATAACTAGTAGTGTGAAGAAGATGTATCACACATTTATTAATTAAAAAATACATTATATTTTTTATTAAATGCATCATTCTAAAATATATAGAAATATCTTACTTTTCGCAGTTTTCAACCTTAGGACATGTTAACTTTACCGACATGTTCGGCAAACTTTTCACACTGACGTACAGTACTGACACATCTCTTCGAGGGTGAAGACAATTTTTATGTCAATTCTTTGCCAAATTTGAATTACATAGTCCGAATTAAATTTTGAATTTGAATTTCGCGCGCAGGCGTAGACTTCGCCCTGCTTCGCCCCCTACCCGTGATCGCATTCTAATCGCATGGCTTCAACATGGCTGACCTTCGTGTTTGTGTTTATTTTATGTTCAAAAACGGTAAGTTATTTATTTCAAGAATATTAGGTAATAAAACTAAAGAGTGAGCAACAAAATTCGTGATCGTAGGAGCCTCTGAATCCAAATTTTTGAGTCGATTCTTGATCGATACGATTGTGTAAAAAGTCATCGAGTAATGTGAATTGACGATTAATGTAAGCAATAAAGTAAAAGAACCGATATACGTGTAGCCAACTGCGATCACGAATTTTGTTGCTCACTCGTTACATAGTGTTAATGTATCACAGTTGCCACATTATAGTAGTAGCAGCGCAATGAAAATTTGTGAGGTTAGAATCTTAGGTATCACTAATCGAAAATATCTTACAGACCAATCAAATTCTGCAAGGATCTTTGAGATTTATAACTTTGGACCATCACATGATTTTACTGAAAGTCAATCAGTTGGTAAGTACAATTTTTTGTTACAAAATTTATTGCTGCTAAATCACATGGCACCATTTTTTAGAGAAGGCCAATAAACCCGTTATTCTTCATGTTAATAATAATAATAATAATAAACGTCTTTATTTCCAGCAGACAGAGTCCATGGAGGAAACTATAAACTAATACTATACACTACATAAAATTACATTACATTAAAATATTGTAAGAGTAACTTCTTGGGCAAAAAGCCACTGAAGTTATCACGGAATATGTCGAAAGTATTATCATGTTTTGACAATGATGGGATAGGGACATTTTCTAAGATTCTTCCAGTGTCACGTCCTCACCGCCTTTTCCAAGTGTACAAACACCAATAAATTCTGGTATGTTTTTAACTTTAAATAAGTTTTAGTGTTTTTTTTTTCATTGTTCATATCTTAGCAAAATGTTTAATTTTTGAGGTTAATGGAAAAACATGTATATAATTTCCATTATTGCATAACACATAATACTCTTAAATGTTTACTTTATTAGTATATGAAGTATGTTACTATTGTATATACCATATCTTTCCTTGAAAAGTACAATCACAAGAAAGCTGTTGGTGTTGGGACAAAAATTAAATTAAAATTAAAAAAGATAGTGTAAGTATTTTTTTACAATCGTTTGTCTGTTTTAATTTTTCAATAAATTTTGTTAAACTATTGTCTTGTTTTTTATTCTGCTTGTATTGTGAAAATAAACGTCGGCAACAAGGTCTACTTGACGACAATAATGACGTCTATTAGACGTGAATATTAGTGCCATTATGCCCATCCAGATACGTCAGATATTGGTTAGTGATCACGTCATGAAATCGTCATTCAATGACGTCTATTAGACGTGAATATTAGGGCCATTATGCCCATCTAGATACGTCAGATATTGGTCAGTGATCACGTCATTCTATGACGTCGTTGGGCTGTGTCATATTGTCGTCATTTTTACTATCACGTCAAATTTTTTGGTCATATGACGTAATGACTGACTAAAAAGAGACGTGAATATCACGTCATTATGTTAGCTGGGTTATTCCTGGAGGTATTGGGATCCTTTCCAGTTTGCTAGCATCTCTGGTATATAAGATATCAGAGATACAGAACTATCGATTAGTATGTTTATTTCGAAACTCAAACTGATGGTCAGGCATGAGTTTACCATCTTCCGTAAGTATTTTGAGTATTGTTTTTTTTTTCAAGTAATTTTAGTAAGTTTACAGTACTGGAAAATGCATTTTTCAGTTTGTCGTCAGCGAAAAGTCGGCAATAATGTGTAGCAATCAAGATAAGTAGCGCAGTTGCATACAAAACTGACACACGCAAATAGATGTATTGTGAAAAATTCGGATTCGCAACGGAAAAGATGCGGGTTCGAATCTCGTTGAGGCAAAAATCTGCGCTTCGCCCGATCACACTTTTCGTAACGCTCTCGTCACACATTCACCAGCTTACTCCCCAAGTCAAGTGTCCGTAAAGAAGTTTTACTTCAAAAATTCAAAATTCTTACAGCCTCGTACTGCTATACCTAGTCTGTAAAGACTAACCACTATACTCGGGCCGTTCAAGAGAGGGAGTTGTAAAGACGCGTGATCGGCACATGATCGCTTGCTCTTGGTTTGCGAAATTATCCCAACAAAGAATGCGTCCGCCTAAAGCATGCAGCTTTCACATCTACAGCCCGTTGTATTTATGATGCAGCTTCCTCGAAGCTAACATGATATCTTCTGTGGTTGGTGTGTCACGAGTATAAAGCAAGTACACGATTGGACACTGCCTTGTAGTACGGCAGCTTTTATAGATTTATCTACTCAATTTCAGGAAGTAGAGTTTTTATTTTATACTTCAGGCTTTTGCGCCAGACTTTGTCAAAGGCCTGAGACAGATCCAGAAAAACTGAAGTACCTATTCCCTTCTTTTCTAGTACTTATTCCATTTCTTGGATTACTCTATGAACTTGCTCAAGCGTTGAGTGTTGATTTCTAAACCAATTAGTTTCTTCTCGGCAACTATCGGCTTCAGTCTGGATAATAGCAGTTTCTCAAACAGTTTCGACACTACTGGAAGAATAAGGGATATCGCTCTATATGAACTGACAATGTTTGGTGTTTTCCAGGTTTTGGAATCATTATCACTTCTGCTTGGTACTTTGGCATATTTTAAATTTCAAAAACATATCGGGGGAGCGAGGGAGTTTTTGGCGTAGGAGATGGCATGAGCCAGAAAACAGTGGCGGATCGTTCATGAGGTCATTCGGTCAACAACCTCCAAAAAGAAAAAAGTCAAAAAGGCAGTATCAAGACTCTTTGTTTTGTGGAATATCATTATACAATTATCTATTAAGTTTAGCTCTGTGGTTATCGCGAAGAATTTTAACCACGCCAGAGAGCAGATATTGTCTAATTCGCCCGGGTCAAAGCCAACTCATGCCCTCGTTAAGACGGCCCATCTCCGCTCTTACGGTCAACAGCCCAAGAGTATCTCATTGTAGAATCAAATCATGTACTTTATTGTAACCGACGTAATGCATGCCTGAGATAAAGATAGAGAGTCCGACGTCCGACTAACAGATTGTTGTAGGAGCTAGGATAGTGTTCCTCATTAGTTCACTCAGCTGACTGGTTACTAGTGTTTCAACTTTCATCATGTCGGTAGTTCAAACAATAATAAAAGAACTCCAAACTAATAGTAATCATAATTTAAGTTTTGAGAAACGGTTGGAGCTTACAACAAATGGTCGTCCACTCCCAGAAATACAAATTAGACAGACAAGCAAAGACAAAAATAAAGGAGCTCATCGTAATTTTCTTAAAGGCATGTATGATTTATCGTATTGGATTTGTGGATGTGAAGTGACAAATGCCTTTTACGGTTTCGTCTGTTTGATTTTTTCAAATACAATGGATTCGCTTTGGTGTAAGAACGGTGTCACAAACATTTGAACGAAAAAAAAAACTCCTTATCGGCAGAGCACATGAAGATTTCTATGAATTATGCTACAATAGGACGTGTTGATATTCGATCACAATTGGACGGTGCTGCGAAAAGGTAACAAAAAATCGATACATTTTAAGTAAAATAATGGACTGTGTTAAATTTATATTTTTTAAATGCATTATTCGAAATGACTCTCCTGTAAAATGAACCACGAGCCGCCACTGCTGTTGAAAGGCTTAACTTTATCGTGCAACGAATGGCAACAGCATCGGAGGTCTCAGCATGCGTTTTGATGATTATTGCAAGATGCGATAGCGACCCAATTGTACAATCTAAAATATTAGAGACAATTTAACTTGTATTTTTGTCAACCAATGAGATGTTTTAATTTTAAAATAAACAACCAAGAGGCCAATTTTTCGACAAACTTTATTCCAGCGACAATTTTTTTTGTAACTATTTGCCATTACAATTTTGTCAAACCAAATAGGACTTGAGGTCTAAATAAAATTGACTCGTTTCTGTTGCTTGAGAAAATAATTACTCGTGCAAGCACTCGTTATTATTTTCATCGCAACAGAAACCCGTATCTGAATCGCAAATATTATTGGCAGTAATAATATCACAAGAGAATAGAAAATATCAATTAAACTTCCGAGTCATGAGACGTATTTCGCGTAATACGTCGAATGACGAGGATAGCTTAATCAAATTATTTTCAATGCTCGAGTGGTATTCATTACGATTATATAACGAAAAAATGCGAAATTTTGACGGAACTTCTTTTCTGACGTTTTTTAACAATCATAAAAAAATGTTCCTATTGAAAAGTTCATTGTTGGAGCCAGCCGAAACACCGAAAAGAATATACCCGTCAAGGGGATACTCGCTTATATACATCGTAACCATGAAAAATCTGTAATTGCTATTGTACCGTCCAAAAGGTCTTTTGATTTTTGTTATATATTTACCTGGTGTAGTCGAGGCTTGAGCGCCCGTGAGTCTACTGGAGGTCTTAGGGTCGAAAATGTATTACAAATATTTTAGAGGATGATAAAACTCGTCAATTTGATTAACTTAGTAAATGAACTTAATATAAATATAGTTAATTTTAGTTAGTCTTACTTATATGTATAGATCTCATCACACAAATACTATAAATACAATGTGGCGAAAGATGACAATTCATTCAATAAAGTACTACAACTTTATTTGGAAATTCTGGAAAATTAATATGTTTATTCATTGTTTGCTAATACCTGTTGAAATCACTGCAGAATATGATTTATTATTTCCATAACAAATTTTGCATTTAAGCACTCAAATAAGAATAACAATGAATGTAAAATCTGATTTAACAAACAGTAACAACAAAATAAATAACATTATAATATTTCCTTCACACTCACTTACTTTGAGGTCAAAACAAAATCGAGTTTAGTCTGTGAGAACAGTGCACCTAATTGACAGTGTTTAAAAACCTCGACTCTTCACTATTTCACAATGTATTGTCACGAAGATGGTAAATAAAACGAGTAATTCCGATAATAACAGCATGAGAAGAGACAATAGGTCATCGCATCTTCTTTTATCGCGAATTGCAAGGATAATAAGCTATGCAGAGTGTCCTTAAAAGGTGCGGTCCGGTAGAGTGTGCTACCCACCGAGAGTTTTTTTATTATTATTTTAATTAAACGATTGCCTTGTGGCAGTAACGAATGATCCTTTCAATTCGAGTGTTGTTGAGATTGTATCAGGAATGTACGCAATTACAATAAATTCGAGCGTCTCGTGATCGAACACCATTAACATATCCACGGAAAAAAAATACAAGGAAGAACAAATTTTCTAGGAATTCGAATCAATTTGTAGCCACAGATCATAAAGTTTAATTAATTAGATATAAATCCTGCATTTTTCCGTAACGGTACTAAAACCAAGCGGCTCTAATTGGTCCGGCGCAAATACAGTTACGGTCGAGTCTTAAAATTAAGCGAGAGCTATAGGTAGGATTGCCCAAAATGATCACTTTCTCCGGTGACCACATGTAATTGTACGGCGGAGAATCGATGATGTTATTGTGTAATTTCACCGCTAACCCGCGAAAGTAAAAGTGCCCTTTAAAATATTTCGTGTATCAGCAATATCACGATTGCCGGACGGATTTCCGCTCGCCAATGTTTGCGGAAGAAATTGCGCATCATAATTTCGTTGTCATTTTTAGGTCGTGTGTGTGCAATGAGAGAGAAAGTTGTAAATAAACAATTAAACAAAGTTCAATTTAACGGATTGACATACCTCGGGGACCCATATCGCGAAAATGCAGACAGTACTGAAGAAACTCGCCGGACCCGTTCTGCTCCTGGCACCCATTTCGAAAATTGCTAAACCGAACGATTACAAACAAATCACATGTTCAAAAACAGCCACCGATTTAACACACCACACTCAACACCATTCTCTTCTCTTAATTTAACTGGAATGAAAGTCGCAGAGCTGCTCGTCTATGCCAGCGTTGGGATCTCCGGAAGGTGGTTTTGATGTCGCGGACACCGGCATGTGGCAGCGTTGCCATCAAAACTGCTTACCCCGCGAAAACTTATGCGTTGACACACGCTGACTTATAAAGCAAACACATATTTTTGTCTACAATGGAATGATTCAAACTTATGACTCAATTGGGATGTTGCAGGAATAGTTATGATAGTTTGGGTAATTTAAATAACTGCCCGTGCATGCCGTTGGGGGCAGCGCTGTTTGTATCGACCGCTAACTTGTCGATTTCAGCACTGAAAGGCGCCACTATAGCCGCCCTCTAAAAGCCCGCACGCATTTCAGTCGGTTTCAGACGCTCGATTCAGTAACTGAAAAGTCACCGATTTCAGCACTGCGAACCGTACGTATAAAATCTTTATTTGCCCCTTAACAGTAGACAATTTTTCGTACACGGGCGTTAAATCAGTTGCATCCAGACACAATTTGCTGCTTGTTCCTGTTAGTTTTCTCATTAGCGAGCGAAGATTCAACTAGTTAGGTTAAACGCACGTCTATGTGGATCAATAGAGTGTGTCTTTCTTCGTCTTTGCGTAGGCGGTTTTTGTTCCTCTCGTATCCGTTGACCCCGATCTTTGTAAAATTGCATGTAGCGCCACTCGCTGAAAAAATGTGCTTCCACGCAATTTTATGTTACGCACGTTTGTACTTTAAAACCTGCCATTTCTAAATATGCAAATCGGGCCGAGGAAGGTGAACTGAAATTTAAAGTAGAGCTAGAGCGGCAACACAAAAAACGATCCGTTATACTTGGTTGCCGATACACACTCTTACAATTTACCAATTTTTTCAGTTTTCGAAAACAATTTGATTACAATTTAGGTGGCGGCTTACGCACTAAAAAACACACACCCGGTGTTTAAACTACAACCCCCATCACTCTCGATCAATATCAGCTTAATTCCGGCAATAATTTATTACGGGGTAACAACTCCATCTCCCTGGTCATGCCACTTGATTTATTGTCTTTTACCCAAAAAATTGGTTAAAATAAATTATGTATTGCACAGTCGAAGTAGGTACTCAATGATCGCCCAACATAAATGTTTACCAAATTAATGCCAACAAAAATATTTCCCGGCGCATCCACCAATCTCAATTGGCATAACCAAATGGCGGCTGCTATTCAAGAAAATGAATCTGCTGGGCTAAAATTGCTTCTGTGCTCTTTGTTAGTTATACCGTCTCAAATACAAACATTATAATGAGAAAATCTGCTACAGAAAAATTAAACTACCACCGCTTTTCTCAAATAATTTTATGTTTTGCTACTACGCTAATTAGACAACAAGTTAGTAATTACTCCGAAAGTCGCATCTTCGCCTTGAACAGTTTTTCCACGTCTGTAATTGAATTAACTCTGTGGCGCCGTCTTGAAAATTTATACTCTTGAAAACAACCAACATGCTGGCTCGAAGTTCTGATTTATAATTAAATAATTTTAGGACCAATTTTTAGAAGTCTTCCTTTGTGTATGCCGATAATTTACTTTATGACTCTTGACGGGTGCTGCTCTGCTCCCGCTTTGTGTTTCCAACTCAATTTCAAAGTGCTTTGAAATTTTCCCCCTGTCCTATGATCAGCAATAAAACACTTTGTTTCGTTCGATCGTTGCAAAAAGATATGCACGGTTTACTCTACCAATTCCGAACTGTTAGCTCCTTCTCTGCTACCTTTGTTTGAAGAATAAAATGTTCCGTAGAATGTGAAACTTCTAATTAAATTGAATTGCCTGGTTTAGTGGTCGAGAGAAGGACTTTGTGGAGTTTATGGCATTTGCACTCCTCTTGTGTTAAAAAGCAACTAAACTGTTCTTTGTGCAAGGATTTATAATCTAAAACAGAAACTGCCAATGTACTCATTTTATGTAAATGGGAACCTTTTCTAGGAAAACTTAGAATTATGCTAATGTTGATTTTCTACAGCGTAGAGGTTTATCCGGTTTACATAAAATTGTAATGCAAATTTTGCCGATCTAAAGCACCAAAATGGACGTGAGCAAATAATTTAGGTATTTATTTTGCTAAATTAGGCAGTAGGAACATTAATCAAAGAGCGCTTTGGAAACTTAAAAAAAATATTATGTGTGTTTACACAGTACGGTCGTGATTATTGATTGCCTATATGTTACTATTTTACTATTTATTCTCTTGTTTACAAAAAGTGCTCAAAATGTCCTCCGTTATGTTCTAAGCAAAGTCGAGCTCGTCGACGAAAAAAATTGCCAATTTGGTCTACTTGGGTTCCCCAGTGCTCTCCCATCAGTTTGGTGACGTGACTGCAAATTTGTTACAGCGTCACCCTCGAAGCACTTGACGTGTCTTCACAACCGGTCTCTTCACTCAACTTTTACTTTCAGATATTAGGTTTCTTGGAACAAAAAAAAAAGTTGCTACAATCGTCACAAGCGTGCATTTAATTTATCTCTTGAGTACTCCAACAAATGGATCTCCAGTTGGTACTTCTTTTCGGCCGTACTGGTCTCCATGGTTTATCACTGAGCCGGTCCTGAAATTCTTTCCGAGATCTGAAATCCGACCATTTTTTCCGTGTAGCATACAAAAGAATTCAAAACAACACTTGCAACTATTTAACCACTAAAAATTACATTTTTATCGGCTTGCGCACTACGTAACGTGATGACAACAGGGAAATGTCCGGAGTACATTTCATTGTTGTCGTATCTGTAAACGACGTTGACCTGTTTTGTTTGACGCTAAAATGAATGTTGTAGCAGGCTCTTTGCAATTTCACTTCTTTGACATAGATATTTTATTGCTCTTATTTAATGAAACCGTTGTCCGCGCCGATGAAATTGACAGTAATACAAAGTCGTAAGAGGTAAAATCACCACCAGAGGGATTTCAATCGCGACTTAATGGAAACTGTAATAAGGGGTCATGAAACTCTAATAACTGTCAACCGTTGTCAACATTGTCAAAATAACGTAAATAAAATAAGAACTTCAATCAAATTTTCGATGACAGCAAAAATAAATAAATAACACTAGCGACAAATTTTTTTTAATAAAGATGAGGTAAGATTTGCATTATTATTCTATATAATATCTGGTTTTAAAGCACGCTTAATTTTGAGATTGGAATTAATTTGTTCCACGCCCTCCTAATTTTTCATTCTGTAAAACCATTACAGTTTACTTTAATGCGCGATGTGGTGACATCTAGCGATATTCGGTCTGTTTTCCAAACGCAAGGTTTTGAGCGATTGGCACGACTTGAAATTAGTGTCATCGGCGCGGACAACGAATGAAACAACAAATTTCTATCGTATATTTTTAATGAGGTCGTCCCACAATTTTCAAAAACAGCTTCTCTAGAAATTAGACGAAAAAATATTATACCCGTATTTTTTTGTTTAATCGAGATCACGCGTTTGCTAGGTAAAAAAATCCGAAACATTTCTCTTATTTGAAACGCGCGCCTTTCTGTGGCGTCAACACGGGACAAAATTCACCAAACGAAATTCAAAGTTACTAAGCGCGCGGTTTGATTAGAAACGCATGAACCAATGAGAATGCTCCCCCGAAATTACGTCACAAGAGGCGGTAAATCTACAGCGTTTGAAAATGCTAGCCGAAATTGCAATTTTTGAAACCCTCTGTTATCTCACAAAACAACTTTATTAAACAACAGAACACGTTTTAGGCCTTCATGTTATATAGTCTACAAGATGCTATAGTAGAATTCGTCAAATTCAATTGAGGGGGACGACCCCATTCGAAATTGTATAATGACTTTTACACACTTTCCCTCCTTCAAACAATTTTTTACCTGTATCTCTTTTTACTTCTTGAATGTAGTTCGCCATCTTCTTTGCTTCCGCAATTCCGCCTAATACGATGCCCAGTTCCAGTAAATAAGTGTCTCTCCTTAACTCCGAGGCGTCTTTCGAATGTACAGCTGAGTTGGTAGCTCAACTTGACACTTCTTCTACCTTCGTCATTTGGTAGGATGTTCTATTTCTTGTTGCTTACTATGTCTTTTTCTGTAACAGATATCACTAATCTTCCACACTACAGAACCAGTTGATCCTGTGCAGTCACTCGTCCCATGTATCAACACTGGAGCGGAAACCTATAATTTCCTTAAACACCAAAAATATTTTTTTTTCACTACAGTTGTAGAATGTACGATTACATAGTTTGTCGAAGATGTGTGAAATTGTTTTTCTTTCCGAGTATTTAATAATCATTTCACGATTGACTAGTAAGTAGTTAATAATTGAAGAGACCGGAAATATGCAAAATGCATATCGTGTATTATTTTATCTACAAACTTAACAACAGCGCCCTTCGATTTTTACAAATTGCACCAGTGTTAAATATTTAGCATTAATTACTGCAATTCATGTAAAAAAAACAAACAACGAAGTGTTAAACTATTACAAAATGCATTGTGTAATTTTGCATGAAAATGTGAAAAAAATAGTATATAAACCACGGTTGCGAAGCCTTTTCTTAGCCTCGCACTTTTATTTACCGCGATGCTTCGCATCTTTGTAAACAAAATACCTCGGCTAAGAAAAATGGCTTCTCAACCTTGGTGTATAATTACTATTATTATAATTACCGACACACGTTTCGCCAACAATGTTGGCATCATCAGGGTGATCACCTAAATAAATTTCACCTACTACATATATGTAATTTACATACAAGTGCTTCAGAAATAAGTTTAGTGCAATAAATTTAATCGGTAATATCATTGTCAAAACCCCGTAGTTATCGAGTTAAAATTAGTAGAAGTTTTGACGTTAATTTAGTTACCCGCCACTGAACGGCTGGACTAATGATATCGCACAACAAAAAACTTTAGCAAACCGCTCGCCGTAAATGAACTAGTAAACGTCATTACATAAACATCCAATGTTATTATTTAAAATCCTTGAAACTTCTTTAATCCTACACTCTGCGCAATTTCTGTTAATAAAGTGCCAATAAACCGCTTAACAGATTTAAAGCCACTTTTTAACACTTCTGCAAAAATCAACCACGTAATGAACTCAAAACCACTTGTTTTTAATACCGGAAAATTTACAACAAATACTCAAAATGTCCACCATCGTTGTCAATACAGCACTGAAAACGTCTGCGAAAAGACTTCTATTCGTGCCAGCACCATTCTGTTATTACGAATTGTTAAAACTGCATTTTGGAAAACTTCTTTGATTGAAAATCTTTCTTGAAAATTGTAGGGCCTAATAGAAAGCGGATTTTCGTCTGCCCATACGTGCGTATTATGTAAGTTGAAAACACCTTCTCTGGTGAAACCCGCCTTGTCAGTTCATAAAAGAAGAGATAGAAAATTTTGCTGCTGTTTTACTTTGACCAGGGCCCATTCACAAAACTGGCGTCTCAGATAATCCTCCGGCTTTAAAAATTGCACTTTCTGTACGTGATAGAGATACAATTGTTGCTCGAAATGGTTCAATGCGATACCCCAAACTGATTTGCTAACCTTCGGGTACTGGTGCCTGGGCGGTTTTCAACATTTTGCAAAACTCCTTCTTCAACATTTGCAACTTTCATCAGTAAGCTGTGGTCTTAAAACAACCGAAATCGCACAACATTAACAAAAGTACGCACACGGCGATTTGGGAGGCATTGCACATAAAGTCTTCTTCGAGAATTAATACAATGTCCGTGTATTCGCTGTTAGAAAAAATCGGCATATTTTATGATTAATAACTTTAAAAACTAAAGTAACAAACAGTTAAAGCACTTATTTCTGAAACAGCCTGTATATAAAGAACATAAAATATACAGAATATTTACTTACACTACTATTTGAGACCAGGCACTGGCAGTCCCCCTCACAACTGTTCACTCGGATTCACCGGAATGTTCTCCTAAGGTAACTTCGTACCTGACTTGCAAACACTTCAACGATATTAAAATTTAAATATATCTAACTCGAACTCCACAAACTTTAATAAGTGTAAAATTATAAATAGAACATGTTTTGGCAGAACTTGTCACCCTGTTTCCCATAAATTTGCAGCTTTTCATTCCTTTTTCCACCGATTATTTTCTATACCACTATCATTTTCATCTTTTCAAACAGAACTTAATAACATTAAACAAATTGTTTTAAATAATGGATATTCTTTAAAAACTATAAATAAATTATACTGTAGATACTATAACAAATTCAAATACACACACCACTTTGTTCAAAATCCTTCAGAAACAATTTCTTTTCAAATTCATTATCATACTTTGGTGTCGTCTCAGAGAAATGTTCTAAAATACTTAAGAAAAACTGTTTTAAAGTTTCATTTAAAACAGATAACAACTTATCCAGATTTTTTATTAAAAATAAAAATCCATTAGATTACAAATCATCATCAGGTGTATACAAATTAAACTGCTCTTCTTGTGAGTCATTCTACATAGGTCAGACAGGTCGCAAAATATCAGACCGTATTAAAGAACATTTCAGGCACATCTATAACAACACAGATCCTGATCCTCCACCATCAACACCTTCTTCTTTCGCCAATCATATATTAATAACGAAACATAGTTTTTCACCATCAAATTCCAAATTGATTCATAAATGCAATAAAGGCCGGAAATTAGATTTTCTTGAGACTTTGGAAATAAGGAAAGCCTTGAAACTGTTTGTTTAAATGAACAGAATAACAGAAGAACAGAAACAGATCTTGTTTAAATGAACAGAATAACTTCAATAATCCCATTTTAAATTCACTATTTTAATTTTTCACCACTCAAACAAACTTCCCAGATTCTCTTTGATCCATTTTTAATTTTTACATTTTATAAAATGTTGTTTTTACGAAATCTTTTAAAAATGATGTAACCCTTTGAAAACGTCAAATTTAATTCAAAATTACGTCAACGTCATAAATTTTTATATTCTTTAAGAGAACCCCTCTGTAACTCAATTGTATTATTAATCTCTTGTTATATTAGGGCTGATGATGGCAGTAGTGTTCTGCCGAAACATGTTCCATTTGTAATTTTACACTTATTAAAGTTTGTGGAGTTCGACTTAGATATATGTATTTAAATTTTAATTTAAATTTACTCCACTTGGATTTATCGACATTCTTCTTGTTTACTTCAACGATAGATAGCACCAAACCTCGTCAGCAATAGACATCCAAATAAATACCTTCGATTGCGAAAATGCACTATTTAAAAATTTGGAATATATTCTAGCGTTTCTGGGTTCTATTATTTATTTATACATTATGTACAATTTATTTACACTTCTTATATTACAATATTTACATGATTTACACTATTTACAATTTACTACTTCACCGGCACGGCTCGTATAATTTATTTACACATCTCGCGGCACTCCGGATAGATGAAGGCAACTGTCCGACTCGACCCACTGATCTGCGACTGGTTCGACTGGTTGACTGATATGACTAAACTCACTCCCGCTGGAACGTACTCCAATAAATATACCGGCGCCTAAATCTTTCTAGGCGCTTCCATATAGTTTCATCGTGCTCTCGATGTTTACCGGATATACCAAAAGATGGTGTCATACTATCATGAGTACGTTGTAGTAGTAAATCCAGCACATTTTAGTAATTGGTGACGTCATAACAACAAGCCGTTACAATCTTAAATTCATCAATCATATATTTTCCTGTCCTTTATCTGACTTTGGACAATTATTATTCCTCCAGCCAATCATCTATTTTAACATCTATGGGTGATTCTGTTTTGTAACTTTTTTGATTAAAAATTATTCCATCCTATAATTGATTTCTTTCTACTTTTTTATGCATATTATTACTCTATTTTAATGTAAAAATAAAAGTTCGAAAGGATTTTGCTACAACTTGTGGAGTTTGACTACAATATATTTAAATTTTAGTTTAAATTTACTCCACTTGATTCATCGACATTCTTCCCGTTTTAAAATATCGAGAATGAGAATCAAATTTCGAATTTTTCTTGCCACGGTACTGACTCATTTAAACTATATGGTACTGAAAGCCACGGTACTCACATTTTAAATTTAATTAGCAACTGTAATTATTTGGTTATAAATTTGATAATATCCAATAACAATATTATTTAGGTTAGTAATAAGTATAAAAATCTATTACTGATAATAAAAAAAAACAAGGTACGAGGTACGAGTATATGGCGCACGCGTCATGCAAATTCAAAGTCAAAAATTTGCTTAAATCTAAGGACAAAAGTTATTAAGCCAGACTTCAATGTGAAAAAACATTTATCAATTGTTTTAAGTTTAATTATAGACATTAAGATTTATGTGTTAATTCGTTTGAATCATTTATTGCGAAAAAGAAAATAATTAATTTACAGGTAAATTTTAGAAATGGACATAACACGGTACTGACGTTTAAGTGATATACTGTACGTTTTGTCTGGACTGGAAGTTATATTACACAGAAAAAGGGATGAAATATGTGCGTGAGGATCGTATTAATAAAAAAAATTTATGAATACAATGTTATGGTATGTGAGAGTAAACAGTACAGGACATAAATTATTATCACTGTTAGAATAAAATCACCCATATTTCCATAAATAAATAATACTATAACAGAGTGAATGGGGTCGTCCCTCCCAACAAAATTTGACGAATTCAAAACGTGTTCTGTTGTTTAATAAAGTTGTTTTGTAGGATGACAGAGCGTATCAAAAATCGTAATTTCGGCTAGGATTTTCAAACGCTGTACATTTACCGCCTCTTGTGACGTCATTTCGGGGAAGCCTTCTCATTGGTTCATGTTCCTCTCATTAGTCTAGTAACTTTGAATTTTTGTCTGGTGAATTTTGCCTCGTGTTGACGTCACAGAAAGGCGCGCGTTTCAAATAAGACAAATGTTTCGATTGTTTTTTACCTAGTAAACGCGTGATTTCGAATAAACAAAAAAATAGGGGTATAATACTTTTCCGTTTAGTTTTTAGAAAAGCCGTTTTTGAAAATTGTGGGACGACCCCATTGTGTAAATGGACAATATTTTAAAAAGAATGGTTGATGTAGCGGATACTTTTTATTTGGATATAATATCCTCTTGATGAAGTAAAAGCTTGGTCGTTTGGATAAGAGCAGAGAAATGTCATTAATATAGTTTCTGGAGACTTTCTTCTTTGCCTTTTATTATGCTTTTTGTTATAAGTACACTTTATGTACAAACTTAGACCTTTATTTTGTCTAGACTATTAAATATAACTCACTGTGATAAACCCTCTCGTACAATCCCGACACTTTTTGAACAGGGAAATGAAAAGTAATATCAATGACGGCAACCAACGTCAAATTAAAAAAATTGAGTTTTGTTGATTGGGATCTTGAGATTGTGTACTGCGATTTTGTGTAGTGACTTTGTCGTTTTGACAATTTAATAACAATTTATAGCCAACAAATACCATCTTGCAATTTACAGTAATTTCATCAGGTTGACAATTTACTTCTCCAGAGAATAACATACATTAATAGAATTCAACAATTGATCTGTACACGATGAGTTAGGTTAAGTTATCAGATCACATTACCACTTTGAGGTTTTCAATTATTACAGCAATTCACATCAAACAGATACAATAGAATGACCCCTTGGTATACAGTCCAGAGGGTGCATATTCGAGACTGTGACAGGTGCAAGGATATTGAAAACCATGAAGTTATTTATAAGATATGACATAGACCGATTATTTATATCTGGTGAATCGACTAAAGCAAAGTTGCAAAAGCCAAAGTTACTAAAGTTCCACAACAACTGAATTGTTCTGTAAGGAAAACTGGCAATATGTTTATTTTTGACTAATCACTTTATTGATGTAAAATTTCCGATATGATTCCGAGTTGGACGTTGTAAATCCGGGAAAACTCTGTAACACTGGAATATCTGAAACGTTTACCCACGGAATAGAGCTATAACAAACCAAAACAATGTCCATCATAACACAAACGACAGCGACCACGGAACTAACATTTCCATAGTAACAAACGTTTGTCAAAAATGACAACGAAAAAACTGGGTCACCGTGAATGGTTTTGGATATTTTATTCGATTATTCCGTTTAAAATGGAGAAAATTGAGGTGCCTCAAGACATTGTAGATGAAGCAGATCACGTGAAGAACAATTTGATGCCACAAAAATCTCGGGAACAATGTAAGAACTGATTGACGTATAATTTTAAAGTACTAGGACTTTAAAATTTTTCTTTAAAGTATTAGGACGTTAATGTTTCACTTTTGGTATCAAAGATAATCCGAAAAATGTCACTTTAGATACAAGTATGAAATAAAGTAAATTTATTGAGGATTCGGTTCTTAAATTGAACACACGCAAACTGTAAACAACACAAAATCATATTTAACAAATTTTAAGAAAATGATAAGAGCTTGCTGCGAGGAACTCTCTGATATTTTTTCTCTGTATAACTATCTGTAACTTTCTGAACGTTTTTTTGCACTAACCTCCCACTTTCAGGTTTCCTGTGCTCTTTTATTCTCTTGATTCTTTTCTAGTATACACTCGTATCTCTTTTTTAAATATATTTTTGTTTTAGAGACTATTCAATTCATTTGTCAACCAACTTGACGCTCCCCTAATACGCTATTAATAGTGTTTCAAGAACTTAATATTTTTTTCTTAATGATTCTCTCTTGATGACCTAAATTTCCTTTTTTTCTTTGTAATTTTGCGATGCTTTATTAAGTTCTGTTCCAAGCTTCCATTTTTGGTTCTTAGTCTTTTAAGATTTTCTTATTATTTCTTATAATTTCCTTCATCTTCATCACATTTCTTGGTTCTTTATTTCTTTTACCTGGGGACCATTTAGCTAATTTTCTACTTCCAAATATACCCTCCCGTCTCTTTTCCTAGCACTATGACTGCAAAATTTTAACTTCTGAAATCACCAAACCTGAACGCTGACTTTTACTTAAGAAATATCTTGACTTGTATTGCTTCTTCACTACTAATAATTAAATTGTCTGAAATTGAAATTAGCTTCGCAGATAAAAATCTAATCCTAATAACGTAGAGTGCATTGAAGTAAATTAATGTACATTTCTGCGTATTATGGTTTATGAGGCGAAGCTCAGTCATTCATAACCTCTTTGGAGAACGGATTTATAAAACTAAATGCTCATCGTAAGACGGTATAAGGCTTAAAATCACTGGTACTCATGAACTAACACGACAGAGCAAAGTAGTGCGAATTAAGTGAAAAGCATTCACATCATTTCTTACATCGTACATACGTACAAACTTTATGGGATTGGATTAATTCTTTTAATTAATGGAGATACTGGTTTATTTAACTCAAATGGGAACTGGTTCCATAAAGATAATATAAACTTGTTATTTCGGTTATTCATATTTCATTGGTGAAATCGAAATATCACATGTAAATGAGTCTTAACCTTTTTCAAAGTTTTTTGTTTGAGCTTTTTAATAAAATCAATTTACATTTACATTAATTGAAATTTATTTTGAGATTACCATACTGTTCAGTACAAAAACATACATTTAAAAATATCAAAATAATCATTTGCAACTTCAAAAATCGATAAAAATCGTTAGTCAAAATAGGGACAGTAAAACACTAATAAGCAAAATAAACAAAATAAACACCGGTAGTGTCGGCATATAGAGCGGTACGTTAGCATGAAATGTTAGTTTATTCATCATTAATCGCCCCGATGATGCCAACATTGTTGGCGAAACGTGCGTCGGCTTAATAAATTTAGTTTTTGGTGTTTTAGGGGAAATTACTAATTAAAAGTAGTTTTTGTTAGCACAATCTGCTGAATTGCTAATCGGAGGGGACATTTTGCATTTATACTAAATGGATATTGTTTCCAGAGAATGTTGTCTCTTCACTACTGTGAAATCAGCACCCTAAATAACAATTCCCATAAAACTGATATTCTTGCTCGAAAGAAATAGCTTTTTTATACAGTGTCTAGATTTCTAAAAATCACTTCAACCCTCTACAGCACTTCACTTTATCAATATAAATGACTTTTATGGAGAGATCAATTATAATTATGTCGTCATCATTTGATATATCGCACTGTAGAAGAGACACCGACCACAGATCACGTTCTGGTTTTTCATCATTAACTGTCTCAATTTGAATACGTTGACAAAATTCAAATTCCGATGTTTTAGGTTTTAGACAGAATTATTTACTATAAATAAATGTGTTGGCATATTTATTCAAGCTCACCCATTTCTATCCGAATAACCGAATTTCTGTAGCCAGAGAGAGCTGCTAAGAGAGAATGGGAATGTCATAGTGTACCTCAAGAGAGCAACGTTTGTGGTTTGCCTCGCCAATCTAAGGTTTGAGCGAAGTTTCCCACAAGAAGCAGGAGACTCACACAATAGTGGAGTGTTCTTTAGATGTCGGCTCAAACACTAAAAAAATCCTAAAGTAAAATATATAGTTATTCGTGCTTTAGATAGACACAAAAAAGATGAGTGGGTAAGATCTTGTAACCAGTGCACTCATCTGTTGGGAACAATTGTTGCTATAGTTTTAATAAACGTATCTATGCAGTTATTTTTCAGTTAAAGTTAATCGATGTTGGTGAAACCGGCCCTTAAATCATTATGTAATCATATTTAATCAATATCAAACATATTATTTCATCAAAGAGAAAAGATAAAGGGAAGACTATTAAAATAAATGTATATAACAGGTACTCTTCAAAATTGGTTTGTAGTGTTTCATGAGTAGTTATCAACAGGTGGTTTGCAAAAAGAACTATAATTTTACACGTCCAGGTTCAAACTAATCATCAATTACCTTAAATGGAACATATTGAAATGATGAAAGCATCAAATTTTGATTAGTCACACGAACACTACAAATTCTTACTTACATTACACATTTATTGTTCGATTTTAACGCAATAATTCAAATGTTTGTTTAATGCTGGTTTTCCTAGGACGCGTGACGGGTTACTTCTAAAGAGACTCTAGGGCGCGCGTGACACCTGCGAGTCTCGAAAATCGCCCGCGTGGTTTCACGCAGTAGTTGACCGGCATCGGCAGGAAACTTCGGCGTTGTACAATATGTGTATTGTCTTCCAAAATGTCAACCTGTAAAGATGAGCTATTAATTGAATTAGTACAAAATGATGAAAAATATTTCTAGAAACAAGAATATATTCGAAACTTTTTCTCGTCTTCAAATAAATATTTTTTATCAAGAATTCGTAGCAGCCTTCCTTCTCTGTCCAGATATACGTGACACACCAGCTCATCAAACCTTCGATTACAATTTGTTACAATAAGGGCCTTTTCACCTCCCACTAAAGTAACAATTAGGGCTACTGTCGCTTTAGCGTCACTAACCGTATTTTCACTTCCATTTAGTAAGTATCAAGTCAATAATGTCACATTTAAGGCCACCTAATGGCAATATAACTTAACAGTTGGTTCGACCGATCTGTAACTTGGTAACAGAGAGATTCTAATCACAAAACTGTGTAAATCATAGTGGAAGATATATACAGGATGTTATGGAAGGAAGTCTTAGCAGAAAATTTAACCACAAGTAGAACTCGATTATTATTATTAAGTAGAACATTTTTTATCTATCTTGTTTCTCGTGACTTTCACTTTCACGCCCGATGGAATATCCACAATATAGTTACTAAATAACAATATAAAGGTTGTAAACCAGCAAACGTTACAACCGGGTTGTATATTTTAACCTTTTATAGTGATAGCTACTTTTAATCAGTTTTCCCCTAAAACACCAAAAACAATTTTATTATAACTGCCAACGCACGTTTCGCCAACAATGTTAAACTGAGTTTACTCATCGCCCTGATGATGCCAACATTGTTGGCGAAACGTGCGTTGGCAGTTATAATAAAATTGTTTTTGGTGTTTTAGGGGAAAACTGATTAAAAGTAGTTATCTACCACCAAAAGTGATCCAGACAATTGTTTTGTTTTTGACTTTTATAGTGATATTAAATTACTATTAAAGGGAAAAATCCAAGTATCACACAAAACAGCTGATGCAGAAAAATGTGCGCATTTCTGTATCACTATACTAACCGTATAAAACAACATATTTATCTGTCGCTTAGCTAACTGGCACTTTATTTTTTATGAAAAGACCAATGGGATAAGAAAACTTGTGAAATGATTCAATCTACGAAATAGGATTTTGTTGAAGGGATGCAACACAGAATCCGTTCAAGAATGGCTTATGCAGACAAACAATAATCTAGAGAATTTCCAGAAGTAAAGCAATCCGCCTTCTGGTTTACGAACTTACTATCACCGTTTTAAGCTCGATTTAGGCTATGTAGTAGCGAAGGGTGATAATTTTCATTTGAAATACTAATTACTCCTTTTGTAGGGATGACGAGAGGCGCCCTATTGTGGTTGTGTTAGCATAAAGGTTACAGATGTAGTCGCTGTCGCACTTTCTTAATCAATTTTTGTGTTAAATACGACGCTTCGAGTCAGTTATCGTGTTCTTTGAATGTAAGCGAAAAAAGTAACATTGTGATAATGTGTTCATGTATAAATATTGAAAATAAAACGAACTCGTATGCCGTTTCAATTAGTGTGAATTGGTTTAACCCACAAAATGTAATTTTTAATTTAATTTATTACTCCATAAATATGCAAAAATGGTCTAATGTAATTCAATACAATTTACATGTGTCTATCCTAAACCAAACAACGTATATTTTCTGATTCGATTTTGATTTGTCTGCATTAAACGAGTAAGCGCTTCTATTGGAAAATTAACAACTGTCAGTCTTTATCAACATACATTGGTGGGTTAAAAATGAGTAAACAAAGCTACATAAAGCATAATTATTATAGTGCATATTTTAGTTTTGTAAAGTGTTAGGTGGTCAATTCCAATTTCAGAGGTTTTTATTTTCTCAGTTTCTTACTTTCCAATTATCCAACCATTTCAGGTTCCCATTTCGACAATGTCTCAATCATAGAATCTTTCAGTAACTCAAATTTTGTCAAAAGTTTTTAGTTTGTCAAGTTTAGTACACGGATCCTCAGATTCTCAGTCTCACGTTCTTTTCGTTTTCCCAATTTTTCAGTCAGTGTCTCAATCTATCAATTTTTTCAGTTCTTTAAATTCAAGTCTTTAGTTTGTCAAGTGGTTTCTTAGGTTTTAAAGTTCTCAGATTTTCAATTCAATTTCAAAAACTTACATGTTTTCAGTGGTTTCCTAGTTTTTCCTCTGCTAAGTTCTCAATATCTTAATATTAGAGAATTAAGGGATTCCAGTTTCTCGGATCTTCAGTTTCGCAGTTTCTCATTTTTACAGTTTCTCATTCGGTTTTTCAGATGTCCCAAGTTTCAAGAAGTTGCATTTGTTTATTATTGTACACATATGGTCTGATCATTATTTAAACACTTCATTGCCAATCTATCTGTAATTATTGTAATATGTGACTTTAATGCCGCGAGAATGCACGATTTGCTGAAATTGCAACAAACATTTCATAAACAATTACAATTAAAGACTGGAAAAAAAATTGAATAGTTTTATAATAATCCTACAAAATTGTCTTGAATCATATTTGCCGTAATTTCATTCGTTTATAAGATATGAGCATTGTAAGAAGTAGAAAACATTTTTTTTTTATAAACAAATGCATATAAATAATGAAAGATGGTAGATACAAATTCGGTTCAAAAATTATTTGAAAGATTAACTAATGCTTTATAAAATCGACTTGAATTTTAAAAGTTACAGCAGTTTGTTACTTGAAAAATCAAGTGGCCACTGTAACTTTAGTGACATGCAATTTTATAAAATGCCATAAAGAATGCAAAAACAAGAAAATCCACACTGTTACATAAAATATGGTTGTTTTTGGAGTTTTTAGAAGTTATAGAAAAAAACATATTACAAATTTTGGAATTTGTACAAATTGCATTGTTAATAAACAATAAAATTTTTAATAATTTTTTTTTGGTATTTATTTAAAATATACAACAATTTTTACAATGCTTATAAACAGTTTATAAACAAATAACGTAAAAAAAATTGACCCACCGTTATTAAGCGCCTTTATTAGACGAATGAACAGCTATAGCATAAAATTTGTTGTATTTTTTTTTCAACTTTAAACAATAATTATAAACAAAATAATAAACTTTTAAAAACATTTAGAACATGAACTTCTTGAGTACATATACATAATATAAGAAAGGCTTCAAGAAGGGAAAAATTTATAGGTCAATTTAAAAAAAAAATTGTTGTCTTCAATGAAACCATAAAATTTTGTTAATTAACAATTGCCTAACTTATTAAAAACTGAAGTTAAATCGATTTTTCCACTGGGATCCCATTCCATCAAGTGTTAAGAACACACCATAATTCATTCAAATTTTTAAATTAATATTTAATACTATAAAAATATATATATTTTATGTGACGTACTATTTTCAGAGGGGGCACGCGCATCCCGTTACGGCTACGCGCAGCCCTATTTTCAGCGTTAAAAATTAAAATTATTGGTAATGGAGATAGAACTCCGAGTTTGCCATCGGAACTTTCCTCCTCTTTTTGAATATTTTTTCTGATTTTCGCTATCACTTATTAGTACGGCGGCGGAGAGAGCGAAATCGTTCATATTAAAGAGTAACCCACTACTTTGGTATAACTCAATAAGGCATATATAGATTTGTTTGTTAAGAAATTCTGCATTTAGAATGGAAATTGACGACAGTGTGGGTTAGTCACGAGAAAAGTTATTCCAAGAAAACCGTAAAAATTGGCAAAAATTATTATTATTATTATTATTATTGCCAAAGAACTAAACCCTTTATTTTTTTAGTTTTTTTGTCAATAACAATTGTAATTTTTATTTGCGGAACAAAAAAAAAACGACTCTCAGAATAAAAATCCGATTCGAATGAGCTGTCGCTCATATTTTTCGGATCCTTGTAACTATTTTTCGCAGGATTTCAACTTCTTGACTAGGCTATTTGTTCCCCCGTTAAACAAACAGCCATAACCCAGAGAAAAAGAAAACGACTTATTACTTTTAATAATCCATGGTTTTAGTCTTTAGTTCAACTACTGATGCATTATAAGAAAATATTACGGTGCTCTGCCCACAGCTATTTTTGCATGTAGGGTAATAGAAATATATTCCTTTTAAAATCAGTATAACAGGTGTATAAAAAGTACAAAAAGTTCTTCTCTTTAAATCATCAACTCTTTTTATATACAGGGTGTTTAAAAATTGCCGCACCAACACAATCGTACGTTATTTAGAACCATTTGGTAAGTCATTTCTTCTGTGTATGTGGGTTTCCTTTCGGGATCTTCTAATGTTGATTATAGCAAATTATTATCAATAAAGCACCCCCAAAATGCTGTTAAAGTATGCAAAACAAAATGTACATTAATAATTAATTGACGCAATGCCTTTGGTCTTTAACATAAATGTATTTAAACTCTTTTTAAATTATCGAGATTTATGCAAAAATCAATGCGGCAACATTGAAACATAACAATAGATATTTTTATGCAACAATGGGATTGTGTGCATAGTAACAAATTTTTCAGATTTATTTAAAAAAAAAGTGACACTGACATTGTGGGATGAAGTGCCTCTAAAACCTAGTCCAGACCCAAGGATGCTGAACTAGTAGAGGATCGCTCAATGCCTATCTCGCAATGTTATCCACGCCCAGCCGGCTGAGCTGGACTGCGTGACGTCAGCGGTGGTGCTAATTGCAGCGGCAGTATACGAGTTTATGCAGAAGAACGTTTATTGTCTGCCTGTTTAACCAAATTGTACATTTTCAAACAGTGGATTTATTTTGTGCTTTGTGTAAATAGTGTTATCAGTGTATTTATTAATTCAAATGCCCGGAAAATATTGTGGAGTGGCTATTTGTAAAAACAATTGGGTGAAGTCTAAGCGGGACAATGAAAATATTTCGTTTCATCGGTTTCCAAATGGAAAAGACCTAGTGTCCAAAACAATTAGAGACGAATGGGTGCGAAGATGCCGAAGGGCTGACAAATTCAATCCAAGCACAAGCTACATTTGTTCTATTCATTTTTGTGAGACCGATTATGAAAGGGATTTACAAAGTGAATTATTAAGTGAGTAATTAATTAATTAACTATGAAGCGGTTTTTAGTGTCTACACGTCAATAACTAAAAAAACATTTGTTTACAGATTTACCACCAAAGAAAAAATTAAAAAAAACCGCTGTTCCAACACTATTTCTAGGAACTGCAGAAAAAATAACTGATTCTGCAGTACAAAGAAAAGAACGTGCGGATGTTAAGCAACGAAAATTAATAGTAAATAAGTTATTGGCTTTAAATTCGGAGGTGCCTATTGAGACTGAGCCTCCTATTGAAATTGAACCATCTGTCGAAGCTGAGTCCCCTGGTAAAACTGAGCCCCCTATTGTAGATCAAGATTCTGTTGCATATTGGAAGAACAAATATGAACAGTTGCTGACCGCTTATCAGGAATTGAAAATATAATATGAGCAGGATCAAAATCGTTTACTGAAAAAACAAAAATCAATTAAATCACAAAATCTGTATTATAAAAATAAAATTTTGAAAATTAAATCCCCCAGCAAAGAAGACGTTCTTAACAAAGTGTTCAGTCCAAATCAAATAAACCTACTTTTGAAAAAGCGCAAAAGAGTAAATTGGACGGCAAGTGAGCTTTCGAATGCATTTACTTTGAGATATTATAGCCAAAAAGCTTATCTGTTTATAAGAACTGAGCTTAATATCCCTTGCCAGGATTATCATCATTGAGAAGATGGGCATGCAAAATTGATGTCCGCCATGGGATTTTGAATGATGTCTTAAAATTTATGCACCTCTTGGGGGAAAATATGTCCAATTTTGAAAAAACTGTGGTTCTGTCATTTGACGAGGTAAAGGTCAAATCAATTTTGGAGGATGACCCTACAGGAGACGAAGTTCTAGGCCCCCACAAATACATGCAGGTAATACTCCAAAATTCATAGGTATACTTTGTTTATTAGTTAAAATAATAATATTATAGGTCATTATGGCTAGAGGTCTTTTTGCCAGTTGGAAGCAACCCATTTTTGCTACCTTTGATGAAAAAATGGAGGTAGATGTATTATTTAAAATCGTTAGTTGTTTACACAACATTGACTACAACGTGATCGGGTGTGTCAGCGATTGTGGAGGCGGAAATATGGGCCTCTGGAAAAAATTGCAAATTAATACCCAAAATACTTCTTTTAAGCATCCAGTGACTGGAAAAGAAATTTTTATGTTTGCTGATGCACCGCATCTACTGAAACTTCTAAGAAACTGGCTGTTAGATACAGGTTTTATATTAAGTGATGGCACCGTAATAAACGAACAACCTTTGGAGGCATTAATTGATTTAACTGATAGTGAACTAAATGCTTGCTACAAAGTTTCGCGGAAACATTTGGAAGTTGAAGGACCGAAACGACAAAATGTTAGATTGGCTGCTCAGCTTCTTTCACACACAACAGCAACTGCATTACACCGTTATTCACCAGGAGGGGATACAATTTTAGCGGAAAATGTTGCTAATTTTATTGATGATGTCAATTCGTGGTTTGATATTTTCAATTCGTACACAGAAAAAGGAAAAATTAATTCTAAAAACGCATTTGGAACCAATCTTGAACAACAAACTTTACATTTAAACCGTATGATTGAAATAATAGAAGGCATGAGATGTAATGGCAAAAACGCTTTGCAAATTTTTCAGAAAGGTATGATCGTGTCTATGAAATCGCTTATGTCGTTGTATGATAGGGTCAAAACCGATTTCGACGCTAAGTACGTTTGTACACACAAATTAAATCAAGATTGCCTGGAAAACTTTTTTTTCCAAATTAGAAGTAGGGGTCCAAACGAACACCCCTCCCCCTTAGATGCGTTACAACGGGTTCGTATGATTATATTAGGAAAAAATCCAGGGATACTTGAAAGCAAAACGAATACAGAAGAACAATCAAAGGAGCAATATATTTGTGCCACTGTTCTGGAAAAAGCGAAAGTAAAAGTCACAAATGACTTGCCATCAACTTCAGGACATCTGTCAGAAAGTGGTTTGTCAGCTACTAGCTCAGAAAACAGCTTTAGTGAAGATTACACAGGACCCGAAACCAGCAAAGATTCTTTGGAGTATATTGCTGGGTATATTGCTTATAAATTTAAAAATACGCATCCAACATTAGGGAATCATACTTATAAAATAAAGCAAGATCTGCATTCCCTACCAAGTTGGGTCCAACAATTATCGTTTGGTGGGTTAATTAAACCATCAGACACTTGGTTGCAACAAGTATTTTTAATGGAAAGTACTTTTCAAAAATACCACAACGACTCTATTAAAAAAGGTCCAGGTGTTATAAAAAAGCTTGTCGAAAAAATATTTAAAAAATATGGTTTCCCATCCGAATTAATTACCACCTTTATTAAAGTTCGTACCATAATACGACTTAATCATTTAAATTTAAAAAGCACAACTGGATTTAAAAGAAAGTCTGGACAAAATATAGATGAAGAGCGGGTGGTTAAAAGAAAATTAAAAAAAATAGTTACTTGATTGTGATTTACGTAATTGTGATTAGAGAACTGTAACGCTGGAAAATAGCTAATTAATTTCAGAAGTGTTTTTGTATTACTTTTGTTTATTTTTAATAAATGTGTTACACAATAATTGCAGTTTGTTTTTATTTTGGAAAAAATATGTTGAAATTTTCTGGGAATTCCGGGAATTATTATTTTCATATAGGTAAAAGTTAATTCATTTACATTTTCATTCAGAATTGCAGGGTGACTTCAACAAAACGTTTAAGATATTTTTGGGTTAAATAATACATTACACTTTGTAAAAAAACTCGATTTGCTCGCGGTTAACTTTTTGTTCTTCTAATTTTTAATTAATAGGTATGTATTGCATTTTCTTGGTAGTATTGCTTTCTAAAATTGTAAATACCAGATATTTAATTATATTTTATTTAAAACAAATGATTTAGTATGGTGAGAGACCAATTCTTGGAAAATTGGTCATAGTTTCAATACATGCGGCGCGGCGAATAAATGTAATAAGGACCCCGGTCTACGTCACACGGCCTTCGGCCTTGGGCAAACGATTTCGCGCGATTGAGCAATCCTTCTCTCCGTCTATAATCATTGGTCCAGACCTACATACATTTTCCCGAAAACATTTAAACATTTGTATAAAAACTGTATAAAAACTGTTTAAAAGCTGTATAAAAACATTTGTTTAAAAACATTTATACAAATGCACCTATCTTTTTTGTTTTCCATCGAGGATGGAAAGCACGTGTTTTTATACAGAAAAACAGGCAAGCCTGGACGCGTCCAATATTTATGCTTTTGTTTCAGTGGCGGTGACAACAGCTGGCTAATTTATTAAAACATTTGATTATGTGGAACCAAGAAAAACCCCTTTCGAAATAAAATAAAAATGAAAATAAAAAAAATTGGTAAATGGATAATACCTACAAAAATAAAAGTAATTGGAATAGGTGCTTACTTTTATATACGACTAGCTGACCCGGTAAACTTCGTATCACGTACAATCGCGTTCTATTAAAAGTAATCCGAAGTAGCGATTTAAGAAGAAATGACAGTTTTGTATATCGTCTGATAGTTCCACCACGAACTCCATCTGGTAAATGTAGTCTGAAGTACCGATTCTCATACAAGATTACCGAAAAATCGGTCCAGCCCAATGGGGCCTCTTGTGCCCCCATGTCCATGTGAGAAATACTTTACCACCTATTTTCATACCTACCAAATATGTTTACAAAAAAAATCATAAAAATTGGTCGAGCCGAAAAATCGGTCCAGCCCAAGGGAGCCTCCTGTGCCCCCATGTCCATGTAAGAAATACTTTACTACCTATTTTCATACCTCCCAAATATGTATAAAAAAAAAAATTCATAAAAATTGGTCGAGCCGACAAAACGGTACAGCCCAAGGGGGCCTCCTGTGCCCCCATGTCCACGTGAAAAATACTTTACAACCTATTCTCATAGCTACCAAATATACAAAAAAAAAATCATAAAAATCGGTCGAGCCGAAAAGTCTGTCCAGCCCAAGGGGGGCCCCTGGGCCCTCATGTCCATGTGAAGAATAGTTTACCACCTATTCTCATACCCACCAAATATACAACAAAAAAATTAATAAAAATTGTCCGAGCCGTTTCGGAGGAGTTCGACCACAAACACCGTTTTACGACATTTTTATACAGTGTGGAAATTAAGTAAGGAATATACAGTAACTCCGTTAGTATTTGCAGTAGAAATAAAACTTAAAAAGCGTGTGGTAGTGTTAATTATAGCGTATCCGAGGAATGTATACTAATTTTTTTCATTAGTTTTTTTTTACAATTATGGAGTGATCAATATTTTTTTCTAATGACAGTCTATGTTGTTTATTTTACATTCGCGTAGAGGTTTTTATTCTGTTTTCAACGTCATCAAATACTTAATAGGTTACATGAGGAAAAAATGAATTAAAACGGCGCTAAAGTTCAAACTATTAAAATTTCAAAAAATTAACAGAGCTGTCTAATGTTATCGGAATTTAAGGAAAAACCATACACATACCAATACAATGTTGAAAAGTTCTGAATTGGTACAAAATAATTGTGTCTAAACTGTTTGCCTCTGATTACTAAACAAATAATAACATCTGGTTGCAACAGTATGGTGCTCCACCACACTAGGCTCCGTGCGGCGTTATTTGGAGTACTCCCAAGAAGATGGCTAGGAAGAAGAGGTCCAATAGAATGGCAGGCTAGGTTCACAGATCTAACCACATTAGATTTTTTCTAAAGGGGGCACTTAAAAAGCAAAGTGTATCAAAACCGACCCAACAATTTTGGATGATCTTAAAGCCAGAATTCGGCATGAGTGCAGTTTAATAACTCTCCAAACCATTCAAAACGTACTGGCTGCTTTTTATGATCGTCTTGGATTATGTCAGATGATGCAGGGTAATCAATTTGAACATTTGGTGTAATATCTTTAATTTATAACTCTCACATCAATAGTTTTTTTGTTAATTTTGTTGATTTGTTAGCCATACTTTGAAATTTAGGGTTGTTTTTTAATTTTTTCTCATGGTTCGGTTTTGTCAACTTTGTTTTGTTTGGATTTTTATATTTTTTTTCCCTAAATTCCGATAAAATTACACAGCTATGTTAATTTTTTGAAATTTTACTAATTTGAATTTTAGCGCCGTTTTTATTTATTCTTTCCTTATGTAACCTATTAAGTATTTGATATCGTTGAAATCAGAAAAACTCTAGGCGAATGTAAAATAAAAAACATAGGTTGCCATTAAAAAAATATTTATGACGTCATAACTGTCAATAAAAAAACGAATGAATTTTTTTTTATTGCTCATGTAGACAAATAGTGTCTTTGCAACCTTGGTTACGGTTACAAAGTAACGGTTCGCCCATTTATTAATTTGGGTGCGCAAAGTTTACTTGTCGCACGCAAATTATTCTTTGCACACGCAAATTCAGATCAACAAACTACAGAAAACTGAATTTGCCCCTGGAGTCCAATTTTATATTGGGATTTATTCCGCATTTGCAATAAAAAATAGTATGTCCAACTCGTGCGGCGTTGTCGATTGCCCACGAAAGCGAAGTTGAGCGCACGAACGAAGTGAGCCGCACTAGTTGCACAATATACTATGGTATACGTTCCTCGGATGCGCTATAAGTAACCCTACCATATGCTTTTTAGTTTTATTTCTAGTTCAGATACTAACGGTGTTACTGAATTTATTCCTTACTTAATTTCCACACTATATTAGATTAGATAATAGATATACAGGGTTTTCAAAAAGTATGGAACCGGCTTAATATCTTCAAAACTATTAGCCGGAATAGCTTGCAATTTGGGATATGAATTCAGCTAATTAATATCTATAACATCTACTTTTTTCAACTGTTTTACATTGTTACGTTATGAGATACACAACCAACTAGATATTTTTTAAATAGCAATAGGAATCAAATTTGACAAAATTCGAAAGCTTATTTTTTTCTGAATATCATCATGTAAAAAGCTGTAAAAAGATTAGAAATCTACCAACCATTTTTGATGATTAAAATGACAAAACCAGCTGTACGTTAACATTTTTAGAAGTCTTACTGAATGAAAACTGAATAAGCAATGGCTCTAAACATTTATTTCTTAAAAATGATTAATGCAAGAAGAAAAATAATCAAAACCAAAAAATAAATTTGGAAGCATTAATTTAGTGTTTTTTTTTCCTACAATAAATGTTCAGTGTCTTTCTGTCAGTAGTAAATCTGTTGGACTAAATTTTGCATTGCCTACTACAAAATTTCGGGTGTAAGTGTTAAAAAGAGCACATAACTTTGCATGTCATCAGGACCTCTATTCTCCCTTTTTCAGTTAATTTAACCATATTTGGCAAATTCAGTGCTTTCAATGTGTCACCTGTGATTTCAAAGCATTATGTTAGGGCACTAGATGTTTTCATTTTTAATTGATTTAACACTTCTGGTGGCAATGTTTAGACAAGAGTGACATTGTCTTGAATTCAGAGAACAATAAGCTCTCGAATGATATCAAATTTGACCCCTATTGCTATTTAACAAAATCTAGTTGGCTGTGTATTTCGGAAACTAACAATGTAAAACAGTTGAAAAAATTAGACAATTTATACCCAAAATATCAAGTTATTCCGCTTATTATGGTTTTGAAGATATTAAGCCGGTTCCATACTTTTTGAAAACACTGTATAGATTTTAAAGTCGTGATAATAGCTTCGCATACAGCGGGTACTATTACTGAAATTGATTGTTTTGAAATACAAAATGTGTACATCAAACTAGTGTGTGAATCCCCACTTTCTAGATGGATAATGATGTTAAGCAATAATGGTTTAAGCCACATCATTATAATTTTAAGATAATTGCTGTTAAAGTTTGTTTAATTAATTTAATTTCTTGCAGTTTGCATTTGTGGCTTGACAATACATCGCCCAAATGGCCCATTTTCGCCTTAAATCATTTTTAATAAATGCATAGAAGCTTTAAAACAACCCACACAGTTGGTTAACTCATTTTTTTAGGTTAACTCATTATTGCTCTATATTTTGTATCTTCTTTGCAAACGGTAAGACCAATCATTTGAATTAATATTTCAAAATCAGTTGGTATCATTCTGACAAAATTTTAAAATCCATATTATCCATCATTTAATTTTAAACGTCCCTTAACAAGTTTAAAGAATGTAGTATTCCGTTTTGTAAAAGTTCGCGTATCCACCACCGTTTTTTTTTTTTTTTCTTTGAGGTTAAAAACAGATAACCCGCACAAATTCTCGCCACTGCCACACTATCTAACGACATGTTTTTCTTCTTGTCTGCACGCAATTGCAAACTAGTGAAATCAAATGTTTTTCAAAACAAAACTTTTTGCCAAACAAATGTTTGTGCTTTGTTTGCGGGCAAATGTATAGAAACATTTGTTTACGGGCAAATGTATAAAAACATTTGTTTGTGGGTAAATGTATGTAGGTGTGGATTAGGCTTTAGACTTTATTAAGGGATATGTGAATTCAACTGGATGGAGCACGAGTTCATTACGCCAGCGCCGGTCCTGTGATGGCCTGACCATCCTCAGCGATGAATTTAATCGTTTAGATTTTTTTCTTTGCGGTCATTTTAAACCGTTGGTTTACGTAACACCACGTGAGAGTCGCGAAGACCTTCTCGCAAGAATTTTTGGAGCCACTGAAACTCTAACCAAACAAATACTTTAACGAGGACAGGCCAATATTGAGAGACGGGTAAACGCTTGTCTTAGTGCCAATGGTCGACAATTTGAGCATTTGCTGTAAATTGTATTTTAATGTTCTGTTAAATAATAAATTGTTCCTTCAGTTGTTATAAAAATGACAAAATTCAAAAATAATTGACAATTCTCAACAACTATCGTAACAATTAATTCCAGTACCTGAGAAAAACATTGCGTTGGTTACTTAACATGGCAGTACTTTAATTATTGTTCATCGAAATTTCCTCAGTTGCTAGATTTACCATAAAAGAAACCTTCAGCCACATGCGAATCTAACACCAATTTTTTTTTCTATTGCGTACTGTTTGCTTCTGATCACTGTACCATTAGTTTGGTGCGGCAATTTTTAAACACCCTGTATTTACAGAATCGGTTTACTACTTCAAATATATTGGAATATTATTACCATTATCAATAATATGAAGTTGAAGCATAGCACAATCGTTTGCATTGGTCAACTTAAAGTTAAAAAAAAAGTAAACTGGATCACTATGTTAGTAGTTTCTGAGAATATAAATAATGAAATTGCGGAGCCGAGACGCAATTAAATTAGATCAGTAAACTCTTGTTGTTACTAATACTTGAAGTTATGTTACATACATCATTACCCTTAACATTTAGGGGCACTTTATTTAATTGATGTGATTTATTATTGGTAGAGTTCGATTAAAGTAAACGCTCAGATGTTTCAGTTTTATGTTCAAAAAGTATAAAGTAAACATTTGGAGGCGACGTGACAAACAAAATGAAGTCAGTTAGATCCAGACGGGTTTACTTAATATCCACTTCTATAATAATATTGATTCATTCTTGTAATAATTTATTTTTGTAATATATAATTATAATCTTTATATAATTCAGCATTTATTTAGTTAAAGCTAAACACGTACTGAGTGATAATTAAATGTTACCCTTGAAGTGAAAAACAACAATAAAAGAAATTGGTGTAAAGAAGTCGAGCAAGTACACAAAAGAATTGAGTAAAATGTTCTTTAAAAGGGCTGCTTTTCAAGTTTTTCCTTTTGTTACACATATCAGCGTAATTGAAGTACTTAAATTAGAAACTTTACAAAGTGAATTAACCAAAGTACTCTGGCCATAAAGCCCCAAGCGTACACGTTCATATTTCATACATCCAGATCCTCAAGTTAAATGCGGCTTTCCCGGAGTACGAAGACTAATAAAAAGTTCCCCCGTGAATCATATCCGTAAAAAGCTCGGATTAGTTCACCCTATAGAACCTCGTAAAGCATTGTTGGCGTCCCACTCGCTATTAGCCCCATTCTTTCCCTGATTAGTAACACTCTGGTAAAACCGCACAAACAATAAAACGCTTTTTCTGGCTTATTGATAGCTTAACGACGATGTTCCAGATCGACCAGTGGCGTGTAGCGGGGGCGGTTAGATAGAGACGGCAAGATTTCCGAGTGCGGCAAGTACTGCGGCCCCACCGCAAACGGCCCCACCATTTCGTTCAGCAGCTTTAGACAGTCCTT
Organism: Diaperis boleti; assembly: GCA_963583935.1. NCBI lineage: Eukaryota > Metazoa > Arthropoda > Insecta > Coleoptera > Tenebrionidae > Diaperis > Diaperis boleti. The sequence goes on along the minus strand of OY757242.1, from coordinate 72,077,599 downwards.
CACCTCCAATGTCAATTACCTGAAACGACGCTTCAGCTCCGGGGATTTGTCCTCGGAGTGTGAAGATGGCGAGGCGCCAGTTGACCCCTATACGAAAGCACCTCCCGTCACCTCACAGCCACAGGTAAGAGAGAGATGATTTTTATTTGAAATAGCAATGCAGAAGAAAAACAGAATTGGACGAATTGACCTCGTGTGTGTTATTATTTGGGAAAAAAAAACGCAATTATTATATTCTCAAAGATGTAAGAGGCATACAATATTTTATTATTATATTAGATTATCTGAGATGCTCGAAAGTGAAAAGTGTCACGACAAAAGTTAACCTCAAATATGTTTTGAGATTTTCTGAACCATCCCTGTTTCCAAGTCGAAAATCACTACATGAACATTTAGGTATATAAAACCAAACTGCTTCCCGAAGAGAACTTTACAGATGCAATTATTATTATATCCTACTGTTACAATGTTTTGTATAGAACACACATAAAAAGTAGTAATTGCTTTTTCTCCATAAGTAATAATTACAGATCAATATTGCTTAAAAACGCAGTTAAAAGACAAAGTGCACAAAATAAAAAAATCATAATGTAACCAAACATTCCCATATATCGACCGTAATATACTAAATCATAAATGACTGGTATGAAAGACACTTATTTAATTTATGAGAAACATTAATCAGAAGTGGACAGGAGCTTTTTTAATATACCATAAACAGAAGGAGAAACAATAAAAGCATATTTATGTGTATGTAATTAGCTAATAGTGCTATATCACCCTTAGGTTGTTCTACAGGCTTTCCGATTCCTGTGATTAAATCAAATAACTCTTAACATAAATCATATTCTGTATTAATTTCAAAACAACGAATCTTCATTTCTCCTACACTTCTCTTTCTCTCTTTCATACATTTTATTTCCCCTTCACCTACATTCAGTATTTCCTCTCTTTCTTTTCTCTCTCGTTTTCTCATTCCACTGCACTCATTCTACACCTTCTTCATCCCTCTATCAACCAGTATCTATTCTCCCTTGCTTCATTTCCGCACATCTTATTTTCTCACACCCTCCTTCCCCAAAAACTTCTCAATCATACATCTTTCGTACTTCCACTTGTACCCTAACTCTCTGATTCTTTTCCTTCTTTGTTGTCTGTCTGTATCCTTGTCTCTTTCGCTCAGCTCTACATTAATCCAAATGTCTCTTTCTCGCAGTTACTCTATTTCCTTTCTCGCGTTCCCAGTCCTCTGGTAATATTTCTCCCTCTAGTTCTCCCCCGCGCTCGTCTTCTTTTCCCTCCGGCACTCATTCAGTATCCTGCATTCTCCCCTTCCTTTCATCCTGTCTTCGAACTTGGACGCTCTTTTTTCCGCATTCACTGTCAACTTGTGCCTCTTGTATTCTTCTCTCACTATGTACCCTGGTGTTTTTGTATCCCTAGCACCCATCTCAGACACTTCTTTTGCACCCATTTATTCTTTCCATTCTAAACCACTGCTCCGTCAAACAACATGCTCTCAATCAGCCTTTCAGACATCAGCATTCTCCTCATGAAATCGCCTCCCCACATTATCTCTCCTATATTCTCCATACACATCCTAACACTTTATTTACTTTTCTTATTTATTGTTCCCAATCTCCAATTCTCCCGTTAAAATCCTCCCAGAAGTATATGTTCTTCTTTATTATCTACTATTGTTCTATTTTGCTTATTGTTGTCTTCATCTTTTTGCTATAATATACTGTCACTATTTTCCACCATTTATTGGCTATATGTTTTTCACCAAATATTCTTCCTCTTCTCCCTTCTTTTGATGTTTCTCCTTTATTCGCCTTTTTACTCCAGTTCTTATTCCCCCTGCTACTCTTTCTTTCTTCTTTCCTCTTCTCGCCCTTAGACATTCCCACTTGAATTCTTTTGTTAGCAGTTTTTTATTTCTTTCTTCTATCCATGTTACTGTCAAACCCACTATATCGAATTGCCTCACATAGTCCCAGAAAACTCCTTTTTTTCTTAGTCCCGCTATATTCCAACATAGTGCCTTCGCCTTTGTATTTTCCGTTGCCTCTCTTCTTGCCCCTTGTTTTACTTTTCCCGTATCTTTGTTCTTTTTCCTTTGCCATCGTCTCCATTTTCGCAGTCAGCATTTTTTCTTCTTATTGGAAGAGCTCTAGTTTCTCTCTTGTTTCATTCCATCTCCATTGAACCCCATTGATTGTTAATTTCAGTAAACAACAAGCATTTTGTGACTGATAAGAAAACAGTGATTTTTTCTTCAATTCTTTGTGCCAAACTCGAAAATGATGAAAAAAATTCCCTAGCACGTCAGATTTCAAAGTTAGGCATTTTGTCCCTAAAATTATTTTTTAGGGGATGATTACGAAAAAGGTGATTTTACGGCCTCTTCTGGAGCCGTAAACTTCTACTTTTTTGTACACTAAGCATTGCACATTCAGCTGGGAGTATTAAAAATTTTTGTCAAGGCTTTGAGAAAAAAGAAAGTGTGGCTTTTCAATATCTTAGAAAAAAAAAAGGAATCTTTATTGGGCCGCAAATTCGAAAAAATGTAAAGGATCCTCATTTTGAATGACATTCTATTAAAGGCTTTGAGGTCTTTTACAAATGTAATAAGCCACTTTTTAGACAACAAAAGAGCCGAATTAGGAATAAATTGTAAAAGAAATTAAACTTATCACTTAAAATTCTCCATTCTCATTTGATCTCAGGGATTTTTTTTTCAAATGTATTAATTTAAAAGCATGTAAAAACACGTGTGAAATTTTTTATTTTAAAAAAGTTTTTTGGTTTTTGAGAAAAAGTGCTGTACTCAAATGAGTAGACGGTCATATTATGGGTACGGTACAAACTGGTGATGGTTTATTTTAGTTAAAAAAAAAAACAATTAAAAAAATTACGAGTGTGCTTTAGACCACACGACTGAAGTAAAACTTCAGTTCGCCATTGTGAAAGTGCTCTTAATTTATGTAAGTTTATAAATGGAGCTAGAAAATCCTGAATTAATACCGTCGGCAGTATTGGATAATGCATGTTTCAGTTTGTCGTCAGCGAAATATCGGCAATCATGTGTAGCGATTAAGATAAGTAGCGCAATTGCAGGCAAAATTGACACAGGCCAATGGCTCTGTCGTGAGCAGGGCGAATCCCGTTAAGGCAAACATTTATTCTATTAATTAATTATTCTGTTCGCTTCGCCCGATGACACTTTTTGTAACGCTCTCGTCAGACATTCACCAGCTTACTCCCCAAGTCAAGTGTCCGTAGAGAAGTTTTACTTCAAAAATACATCGACTAAGATTTTATGGTATTGTAAATCGTGAAATAATAAAAATATTGACAAAAAACATAATTTGATCAAGCAGTGTCCCAAGCATCCAAGCTGTCACTTTCACAGTTGGGTGATTCTATTTACAATTGATTTATTTTATTTTGAAACCCAGATGTAAAAATCGTTTTGGAATATATTTATATCATTGGTAACATTTTCATCTAGACTGATAACAAAATTACTTAAATATCTTTATGGTAACCAATAATAAAGTGTAGAAAATATACATACATATATTATACTATACTATATCCGAACACCAGGAAAAAGTTATTTTTTTAACGAATTTTTAGAAGGATGTCAGTTATTAAAAGCAACATTTAGTTTATGTTTTGTGATTATTGAAGCTAAATAACGTCAGATATAATTTATTTTTATTAATAATGGGTAGCTGTTTCTTGGAGCCCCACACACTCAGCAACACGTCGTGGCATGCTGCGAACCAGCCCATCAATGTCTTCTTGGGACCGACGATCCCAGGCAAGTTGAAGTTCCTGTCTTAATGCCGGTGTCTGTGTCTGCGGTGGTTGAGGCAAATTATTGAGTATTCGCGCGATTGTATCCCACACATGATCAATTGGCGAGAGGTCTGGGGAACGTGATGGCCAAGGCAGTATAGTGATGTCAGCTTAATCTAAACGTTCCAAGGACACATGTGCGATATGTGGTCGAGCGTTGTCCTGTTGAAACATGGACCCTCGAACGAAAACTAGAGGAGATCTGCTTCCATAACATATCGCCCCCCAAATCATAACTCCCACAGTTCGAGCCACGTGACGTTCAACATCAAATTGAGGATTTCGTTTTTCACCTCTTAGTCTTCTCACCCTCTGGCGACCATCATGCATTCCGAGACAAAAGCGCGATTTGTCAGAAAAAACAATAGTGCCCCATTCCTCATCCCAGTTTGCTCTTTCACGGCACCATTCAAAGCGTTAACGGCGATGTGCTGCCGTCAAAGGAAGTACTCAATGCGGACGGTAACTGTGCAGCCCCCAGGACCTCATTCTATGGTAAACAGTCGGCATTACAATGAGTCGACCCTCTACATTGTACCCAGCTGTTGCTACTGCCCTGTAGAGATGCGCCGATCTCGAAGTGCCAAAAGTCTTAGGCGATCTTGGCGGTCTGTAGTTCTTCTGGGACGGCCCAAACCCGAAGTTCGATGTTCTCGGTTGTCTACAGACCATGCATTCCAACACTGTAATAAACACTGTAATACAGTGGACACAGAACGATTCGCCCATCTGCCATATCTCGAAGACCGACAATGCGTCCTCGTTCAAATGAACTTAATTGCCGAAAACTTCTTAAAGGGGGCATCTTTCTTATCTCCTACACTTACAAACGACAACTGATACCGGACAAACTGTCTTCAATATTAACCAAAAAGGAAAAACAAAAATGCGATAATTTAGTGAAAAAAAACCTTATCTGTGAACCTATTTGCTTCAAATTGAAACCAAATGATACCCATGCTAATAGAACCTTATACCCAAAATTTCGTTGAAAAAAAATATTTTTTTCTTGGTGTTCGGATTTTTATAAGTAGTATATTTTTATATCACGTGAGCGATTGTAAATAAATGGTTATTTTTGTGAGACATACCAAGACTCATGATATAACTCAAAAAATGCGTTGTAATTATTATCGATTAGTTTGTCATCCGTTATGGTCACTTAGGAGCAACCTTTACCTTTTTTCGGATACACCTTGAACTCATTGTCGTCACAATGCGACTTGAATATCATGTTTCATTTCAATATTTTTACTATAACAACGAAGTTCCACCAGTTCTGGTATCTACGGGTAGATCTGTTGATTCCAGTTCGTCTTCATCAAAAATTTGGCAACCAAGATTCGAGGTATAAAAGACCATCGAGCAAATTTCTTCAAATTTTGAAATCGTTTAAGGTCCATATGCATTGAAAACAAAATATAAGTCCCCTAAATTTTTTGTAGAAACATAATCTAAGTACCCTCTTTGTCCCAGTGTACTCATTCGAGTACAGAAGCTTTCACACGAGATAACAATGAAAACATTGCTGTCCAAAATTATTTAAAATATCATGGGCCCTCCATACATACGTGGGTAACAAAATTTCAGGTCACATTCCCCAAAAAATAACCAGTGCCCATTTGTTTTCAACACAAACATGCGATTTTTGCGACGTATAACTGAAGCGTTAATTAACATGACTTTTTTAAAATATAAACAAATCAAATAAAATATAATCAAATCAAAATGCACATATGTATATACAGTTTTAGGACAAGAAAAATTCTTATCTTGTAATAAAAAAAACTATTTGGGGTGTACTCAAATGAGTACAGTAGTATCAAATGGGTTAAATTTTTTCCCCAAATTTGGATATCGTTAGTGACGCGAAAGGGGTGAGGTTTCATCAGGTCATATTGACGATAGAAAAGAGGTACCAAAGGGGATCGGATCCAGCCATGATGGGGGATTACTGCTGGTTTCTGACAAGAGAAGTTACAAAACAAAGTCATCTTTTGCAAAAAAATCATCGACAACAAATTTATGTTAGAATTTTACATATTTCAACATTTTTTATGTCTAATGAGTAGATTAATTTTTTCGTCATCTATTTAATTAATTTCTGTTTTAAGTGGATAATTTTTACAATAAAATGTAAAAAAAATCCTGTAACTTAAAATCTGTACGTGATGGAGAATCTTAATTAGTTAATGCACCCTAAAACAGGTATCAATAGATCAATCACATTTCAAAAATATGTACTTGTTGGGTAGTGTTTCCTATATAGCTCTTACGTCTTTCCCGTCTGCCCGTTCGTCCTTCGCTGTGCCTCTTAACTCTTTTTCTTGTTTTCTGAGGTCACAATCTATAAATTAATGTCATCTCTGTTTCGCTCTTTCCCCTTAGTTTTCTTTTTTGCTTCATTACTTTTTCCTTTCCCTCCTAATCTTCCATTTCTACTAGTACTTGATTTTGACTTCTCTTACATCTCAGAAAATCCTCTATCCCCTCTTTGACCTGCTGTTTACTTTACCTTTCCCACTCTCTCAACGTGTTTGTTTGTCCCTCCCAACTCTTCCCTTTCTCCTTAAATTCTGCACTTTGTCTTTCAATCTATCGTTATTTTGTGGTTCTCTCTTCGTATCTCCTCTATTTGTTCCTATAATACCCTTTTTATTTCTTCCAACTTATCGATGATTCTCTCCATTTCACTGTCAATTTTCTGATCTGCTTCTGGCTATCTTGTTGTTATATTACTTATTTTACATTATATACCTTCCCTTCTTCCTTTTCTTGTCTGCCTGTTTTCCCTACTCTGATCGTTTCCTTTGTTCTTTCCTTCCAGGGATTCAGATAAACTTCCCTGGATTAACGACCTGCTTTTACTTTTTTTGTTCATAGATCTCGCTCTTATTCTAATATTGATAAAAATATTGACTCGTCTTCTTCCCAAGGAATTTTTCTTTCTTTCTCCAACCCCTCCATCCTCTTCCTCCCTTTCGTTGGTATTTCTTTTCTCCTTTTTTTCTGTTGATTTTGAACCTTCCTTTAATTCAAGTTTCTCAATTGCTTAGGGTGCTCAAAAGGCTCAAAATTAGTAGCCTTCCGGTTTTGAATATCTGAGTCTCTCAAGTATCTCAACCAATTCAGTTTTTTTATTGTAAACCTTTCTTCAGTTCTTCAAGGTTCTCAATTGCTAAGGATTTGATAATGGCTCCATATTAACAGTTCCTGGGTTCTCAACATCTGAGGTTCTTATTTCAGGTGTTTCAGATTTTTTTGTTAATGAGACTTACTTTGATTCCTCAAATTTCTCAATTACTTAGGGTTCTTCTACATCTCTAAATTGGCACTTTCTGTGATATTCTGCTGAACACCTGACGTTCTTATTCAAAGATTCTCAAATTTCCCAACATTCTCAAGTGTCTCAATCTTTGTAGAATTTCCATATTTTGAACCTACTTCTTTTAGTTCCTCAAGTTTCTCGATTAATCACATTCTCGATTATTTTAGCTTTTAGCTTTCTTATTTCAGCTTTCTCAGATCACTCAAGAAACTTAAATGTGTCAACTGCTCAGGGATCTCAAATGTCTCCAGATTAGCATGTTTTCTGTTTCTGACTATATTTGAGGTTTATATTTCAAGTTTCCCAAATTTCTCAGAAAATCTAAAGGTTGGTATTGTATGATTAAGTGTTTCATAATAATTTATAACACTTTTATTAATTCCTCATTGTAACTCTCCAACAGTTATTGTTAATTTAAAATAACCCCACTGAGTGAGCAGAATTATTTACTTCCGTGCAACAAGCTTAAACAGTGTTAACAGAACAGTATCATTTTTATCTTCACCAGATCTTGTGGTTAGCCGGAAGGCAGCAGAACCTCCAGCAACATCGGTTACATTGACTGGAATTGGATCATGATTCCGTAAAACTGAGATTTAGTTTACCAAAAGGATGAAAGCAGTCTTGTCAGGCCGTTGGAATGCCACCCCATTATTAAACTTCTCTCCATTGTTTCCAAACCAACGCACCTACACGGACTGACCCCCGCGGAATAAATTTTGAAAGGGTGCCAAATTTCTGGAACTCTGCTCTCAGGATTGACAATTATTATCACACCATATCGGAATTTGGTGACATAGTTCTAGTCAATCCATCCGGTGACATAGTGTGACATGTCCAATTTATTATAATTTACATTAGATCGAAAATTTATGTGAAATAGTACTTAAATGATGTCCCAGAAATACTTTTCGCCTCTGTTCCACGACCCTAAGAGGACAGGATTTTTACCACCTATGGGTATTATACTGGCTAGAAGGAATTTCTCAGGGTTTGTTGCCTGGGTGTCGGTTAGAAGTTGTCGTATGCATGGAGGTACCATTGTACGCCCATCGACATAGCAAAAGCCTTAAAATTAGATACATTATTGTCGGCAGAAGTTTGAGCTTCGAATTGTCGGCCCAAAATTTTGGGAAATTCCTACAACAAGTTATTAGTAGGTACATGTTTTAAAATCGTGGAACTGATACCATCAACCATGAAGGCCACCCAACAACCTTTACAGTGTCAAAGGGATTGAAGGCTGGTCAACCCGAAGAACGTCTTTAGAAACCTGACCTGATAATCGGTCCATGATTGGAGTTTGACGAAGAAATCAGTAACCAGAATTCCCCGTTTGTTTTCATTCATCTGGGGGCCGGCCAAGCCTTAGCTACTAACTCCAACGGGCTGGTGCAAATTATCCTCTTAAAATGTCTTAAGAATTTAGTGTAACAATAATTATATAACCTTGACGCCAGTTTGAAGTTCACCAGCTATTGGTCTTCGGATCCATAGCCCATCATAACAGTAAGTGAAGAATTCGGAACCACCGATTAGTACTCTTCCCAAATTATACTGGACCACGTACTGATAGATTCTGTCGAAAGAAGTAATTAAATTTTTTAATTTTTTCAAGTCAAACTCCGCAAACTTTAATCAAATTAAATTACCTTTTAATTTAACTTTGCCTCTTGGTCATGATCTTGGGATGGTATCGATGTTATCCCACAGTAGGTGGACTTGCAAATGCAGACGGTGCCTCCGTTACCATACCACACCTCTGGTGACACAGCTTTGAGTGTTAGTAAAAGTTCAAGTTTTAATATAAGTCTTCCCAGTACCAATTGAGCCGATTGTTCATGCTGACAAACTGTTGAGGTTTTGCCAGCGGCTTTTACAGTTGTTACAATTGGGATGATTCAGATGAACATTGATCAAAGAGAGCTTTGGGAATTAAAAAGTTGTCTATATTTACACCATACAAGCATCACGTGTTACTGTTACTATTTGTTACTATTTATTCGTTTGTTTACAAAAATGCTCAAAATGTCCTCCGTTATGTTCTGGCAAAATCGAACTCGCCTCGTCTAATTTTTAAAATATTTGATAAATATTAGGGTGGAATGGGTTGACAAGCTTCTGTAATTGCATTCTTCAAATCATTCATGTTCCATTCTAACAGTACTATACAGACAACTATTACGACTATTATAACTTTTTGATAGAGTGAATTATTGGGCACTATTTTTATATAGCATTTTACATCATATTACTTGTTTCAACAGCTCTGGAAGTAATGTGCTTGTGACAATATTATGTAGATGTCCGTCACACGATGAAACCCGATTCTCCCCATAAAGATGTCGCTGCATGGTCTATTTTACACCTATTGCCCGACAAATGTCACTATAAAAGATTTCATTTGTGTGTTCTAAGTTGATTTACTGTTTTTAATTTAAAATCTACTTTGGTAATCGTACAGTATGTATTATAAATTCTTTTGAACCCAAATGCGATTCTTGAAGATTCAACAAGAGTTTGTAGCAAATGAGATTTGTTTTAGTGGGTGCATGAACGAATAATAACACAAGAGACTTCAATTTAAGCCCCTTTGAAGCAGTGCGCTGTCTGTGACATCTACACTGACGGTCCGTGATGCATGATAACCCTAAAATTGCACACTACTAACGAACCGATGCTCATTGCCGGAGTTGCAGTTATGCATATTCATGACGCATGTACTTTTCTTATTCGCATTGCATTAATTAAACGTAATTGCTAAATGTGTATTAATTTTCAAACCCCTCATCAATCATAACATTTACGTTGAACAAACCATAATTATATTAATTTTTTCATCCGCATTGTTTAATTGAATTTTAATTTCACAATTCGCTGAAAATTAGTATCTAATTAAATCTGACATGAGTTATGACGTCAAGAGCTGGTAGTGCAATTCGTAACACTTGCTGGTGAGGTTTGAAATGAAAGTTTACTTTCACTCACTTGCTTCTGGTTAGACTTGTTTCGACATAGGCGACCAAATATACACCGGGAGAAGATAATGTGAGGTAAATCTTGTTTAATTGATCTGAAGGAACGTGGACGTTCGATGTTATTTATGTATTTTGTATTACCTTCATTTCCATGCATTTTTAAATAGGAGTTACGTCGTTTCGAGTTACGTCGACCAATGTTTTGACACCAGTCCTCCATCTAACAATTTTTTCGAGATACGTCATGAACTCATGAGTTTATTCACTTGTCGTGCGATCGTAGCGTCACTTTATTATTATTCTTGTAAAGTGAATAAAGGTATAAAATATTGTAAGACAATATGGAAGAAATGAAGTGACGTTCACGTATCGTATTTTGGTAACTACCAACCTTTGATGAAATTAATGTTCAAAATATAATATCAATAGTGAAGTATCTTTCCAACAAAGTATTTATGTAATATAAGTAATATATATTTATGTTACACGATTTAATTATAATTTTATTTATTTATGTATAATATTTTATCAAGAGATTTTATTTACCCCGTTTGCCTCTTGTATATAACAGTAAACTCCAGTCGCGCGTCGGAGCTGACACGTACAATTTTTACATTATTATATGTTCTGATAGAACCTAACTCCTTTACTTTATATAGGAATGTATGAAAAAAAAAGTTTCGATTGACGTCATTTCGATTCTCGTCACATATTTCGAGAACCGAACATGCCGTAAGTACGAGGACTGCGTGTACTTCAAGTTTTCATGCACTTACTTAATACGATATTTGGTAAACATTCTCATTGTTATTAAATACTGTTGTAACAACATATTAGGTATATTAATTAACTACATTTCTTTGTATTCCGATTCCGCGCATATTTGATGTTCACACATCAAATTTAGTTCAAATTAATTTTGGTTTTGTACCACCAATTCAGCTGCTGTTGACGAAATAATTCACATAGAATAATTAACTTTTTGTATATATTATTGGCGATAATTTTATTTCATTGATAATTTCAACAAATTTGTTCAATTTCCATTTTACCGCAAAAAAAAAACAGAAATGCGCAGTTCGGGTCCGCGCCGTAGATTTTTCGTGAAAACGTATTGCCATCCAACGACGTCTGGACATAATCTGAGGATGTTTGGACTGTTTTTCATTTTCTTTTCGACGCTGTCGTAGCTGATGATAAATCTTTATTTGCCCTACGGGCTTTCTGATTCCTATACATATACAAGTAACTTAACAATTATAATAATAATAAAAAAAACTAAATAAAAGTCTCTATTTCTCTCCCCTCCCCTTTCCTCTTCTCCCTTCTCCCTCCTCTTTCATACCTCTTTCATCCATTTAATTTCCCTTCCATCTACATTCAGTATTTCCTCTCTTTATTTCATCTCACTGCACTCGTTCCACATATGCTCAATCGTCTCTCTTTCTTCATAGCACATTCTACACATTCTTCCTCCATCTTCTGCCCAATACCTATTTTCCCTCTCTTCATTTCCGCACCTAAACCTCACCATCATCTTTCTTTCTTTCTCGCTCTCCCTCCCCAAATACTTCGGTACTTCCTTGAGCATGCATCTTCCGTACTTCCCGTTGTATCTGGATTCTCTAATTCTTTCTCTCCTCTCTTGTCTATCCGTATCCTTATCTCTTTCACTTAGTTCTACATTCATCCACACGCCTCTTTCTCTCAGTCTCTCTATTTCTTTGCTTGCATACCAATTCCTCCTGTAGTAATTTTCCCTATCATTCTCCTCTGAATTCTTCTTTTTTTCTCTCCAGCACTCCTTTAGTATCCTACATTCTTTCCTCCCTTCCATCCTGTCTTCGAACTTGACCGCTCTTTTTCCCGCTTTCACTCTCAACCTATTGCTCTTGCATTCTTCTCTCACTATGTACCCTGGCGTTTCTCTCTCCACCCCTAGCACCCACCTCAGATATTTTTCTTGCACCCTCTCTATCTCCTCTTGTTCTTTCCATCCCCAGACCTCTGCTCCGTACAACAACACGCTTTCAATAGGACTTTCAAACATCATCATTCTCCTCTTAAAATCGCCTCCCCACCTTTTCTCTCCTATTCCCCATACACATCCTATCACCTTGTTCGCTTTTCTTGCCAGTTCTCTAATATGTGCCTTATCTGTGGCTCTTTCATTGAACACATACCCCAAGTATTTGAATTCTTTTACTTGTTCTATTACTTCTCCCTCCCACCTCCAATCACTCTCTTCGTTCTTCCTCTTTCTCTTATTGAACACCAGCATTTTTGTTTTCTCTACATTCACTTCTAGTCTTTTCTTCTTCACATATTTTCCTAAACTCTTTATCATTTCCTTCATTTCTCTTTCACTCTTTGCCACCATTACCATATCATCCGCAAACGCCAGGCTCCACACTTTTTTTCTACCTACCACACACCCCCCCGATTGTGCTCTCTCTAACATTCCGTCCATATCTGCCACATACATCGTGAACAACAAGGGGCTGAGCGGGCAACCTTGTCTCACTCCCTTTGTTGTCACAAACCATTCACTTTCCCTCTCCCCTACCTTCACTTTACTTTTTGTCTTCTCATATATCACCTCCACCTTTCTTACCAGCCATTCATTTACCCCTTTCTCCCTCAGGCACTCAAACATCCTCTCTCTGTCCACCTTGTCAAAAGCCGCTTTGAAGTCTACGAATAATGCATACACCCTCCCCCCTTTCTTCTTTAACAAACTCTTCGTCAAATGGTCCAGGTATACATTATCCATAGTTCCCCTCCCCTCTCTAAATCCTGCTTGGCTGTCTGGTAATGCTCCCTTTTCCTCTATCTCTCTGCTCATCCTTTCATTCAGAATTGATGCATACAACTTGTACCCTGTGTTTAGGAGAGTTATCCCTCGGTAATTTTCTATTTTATTTTTCTCCCCTTTTTTGTAAATGGGGTAAGTTACCCCCTCTCTCCACCATACCGGGAATCCTTCTCCTCTCCACACCCCATTCATTACCTCCACCAGCCTCTCTAGCACTCTTCTCGTCCCATACATCCACGACTCATTCTGTATTCTATCCCTCCCTGGTGCCTTCCCTTTCCTCAGTTTCTTCACATGCCTCTCCACCTCTTCCATTGTAATTTCTTCTCCTTCAGGTTCTACTCGGTTTCTCTTCGTGTCTATTTCCGTTTTCTTTTTTCCTTTTCTCCCTCCAGCAGCCTCCTGAAGTACTCCTCCCACTCATTCATCGTTAGCTCCTCGCTCACATTTTCTTTTTTCTTTCTCTCTCTATTAATATAGTTCCATACCTCCTTCTCTGTTCTTATTGCTTTTATCTCTTCCTCCTCTCTCTCCTTCTTCTGCCTCTTCTTCTCCCTGCATGTCTCTCTGTATCTTCTTTTCGCTTCTAAAAAGCCACTTTTGTTCCCTTTAGTCTTTCACCACTTTTTTAGTTCTTTTATTGCTTTCTTTTTACTTTGCTCACATTCTTTGTCCCACCATTTATTCTTTCTTTTTGTCCTCTACCTCTTACTGTTATTTCTCTTTTTGTCGCTCCTTTTTCCAATATTTCTACCAATTCTTTCTCCATTTTCCCTACTTCTTGTTCTCTAAATCTTGCTTTTTCCAGTCTTCTCTTATACTCTTCCACCCCTTGCCGTCCGTCCCATAATTTAATTATCACCTTCCGCATTTCCTCTATTTTTTTCTTCTCCTCCTCTCTTCTCTCTCCCCCTTCCTATACTTATCTCTATAGGCAGATGGTCTGACTCTACTCTTTTCCCTATTCTGAATTCTTCGACTTCTTCCCATGCTTCTTCGTTTACTATTCCGTAGTCTATCTCCGTCTCTCCTCTATACCGCCTATGTAGGTCCATTCTCCTTCTTCGTCCCCTGTCGTAGCTTTCGCATTTGTTCGGCCCTGGAATTTTTTGGTTCCTTAAATTCCTTTTGATGAGCTTTCTTCTAATTAGAGTTTTCTATTATTCCGAGCATATTTAGGACTGATAACCAGAGATTACTTATATTCCGACGAAAAATTGTATTATTTCACTTTGGCTCTTTGAATCAATGTCCTAGCTGAACGCGTTTTCACGCTACACTAATTTATAACTTCACACAAGGCTAATTCTAAACAGTCGCGAACATGCACTTACATTAGTCCGATGACGTCACAAGCTAAGCAAATGCTGCACGACGAACTTATACAGACATGCTCTACCTATTATTGTTAACGCATGATTAGTCTCGTAGTTATTAGCGCTTCAAATCTGACGATCTTTTGTAACACAAGAAATTTGACCGGCTATATCACTGTACTTGACGAGCGAATAGACGCTTTCACCTCAAAAAAAAAACACAAATATTTGACGAAGTTAGATACGATTATTTTAAACCCATTTAATACATGTCATCTTTCTTAAAGTCTCATTAAGGATTAATAAATTAATTCGATTAGCTCGAACCATATAGAGCTCGTTAGCTATATCTTCTTTCTACCATCATCATTATAACCTGTACTTATATTTGTAAATTTAAGTAAAATTATAGGAGATTTACGAGATTGTAACATACTTTACTGAATCGTTTTATTAATTTAAATACATAATTCAGTTTAACAGAGGTTAGACGGGTACAAAGCAACAGATATACTTACATAATAAGTGTACCTAATGACCCTTTGTTGTGCCACTCTCAAAACGAAATTAACTCCTTTCATATTTCGCAAAGAAAGTTAATTTATTTTTTAACTGTTTACATCTGTCTAATTATATTGTTACTGACTGCGAAGCTTTTACATTTTTTACAACCAAATACATAATTTCATCTGTTATTTCGTCGCATAAATTGAACTAAAAGACTGAAAGTAAAGCTTTCCTGCGTCAGTTATTAAAACAATGACCTGCATCTTACCGTATAAAGGTTAACCTAGGTCAAGTTCGAATGGAACACATGTTCTGCATGCTATTGTCTATTTATTTTCTTCACTGTCAACATAACAACACAAGAAGAAAACATGAAGTATTCTCATTAGTCTATTGTTCTACATTTTTGATGACCATTTGATGAATGCAATATTGTATGCAGAATTGTGCTCATGCAAACATTGTCATCAATGACTGATTTATCAATTACTCTATTACACCTCCGATAGCTTCTACACTATAATAGTATTCAGTGTAAAATGGTGGAATTAAAGTAGGTCGATGTAGCTCAATAGGATGAGTAGAAAATCAAACATAACGTTTGGTAGGTGCCGGTGAATTTTATACCTGTGTTACCAAACTAAAACATCGATATTTCCATGGTACTAAACTAAACTGTATGTAAACTTTCTTGTTAATTGAAAGTTAGAACAGCTGAACAAAGCCTTTGGCAAACGATTTGAATGCAAATTTTTCAATCTCCTGTTTTTATAACATCTTATAGTATCACAAAAAGCTTGTTTACATTAAAGCAGTGTAATTTATTAAAAGGAAAACCCCTACGTATATGTTCCCGCCATGTAATGTAATGCACATGTAATGTCAATGACGTCAACAAACGAACGTCAAATTCAAAAATTTTAAACAAACCGCTTCTTATTAAAAAGTTTAGGCAGTGATCATCCGACAAAAAAAGCAGAGCCCTATGCTGTGTTTTTTTTTGTGACAAAGCAGTGGCGGGAAATTTGAACCAACCCGAGACAAAACCAAACCCCAGGTTATTTGGATACATTATGTTGGTTGGCAACCGTTTCACAATTTAATACCAATTTACAGTCAACAAATTCTATCTTACGATTTGCAATATTTTAATCCGGTGGACAATTTAGTTTTCCAGAGAATAACACGCATTAATACAATTCAACAATTCAGGTGTACAATATGCGTTAGGTTAAGTTATCTGATGTCATTAAACAGATACAATGAAATTACTCCTTGGTGTAATGATTTGTAATGATTGATTGAATTACTGATTTAAATTTGTACCATGATTCCATGTACTTTTATATCGTCGTAAAAAACTTCCCTTTCCAACAACATTTAGGAACGAACAAAAAAGAGAAAGGTCTATGCACAGAAATAATATAATATGGACAGGATGTTGAAAGAGGTTTTTTTGAAGATTTTATCTCCGGTCTAATTTTTCGTTTTGTTTTGTTTTATTGCTATTACCGCGAGCTACTAACTAGGCTCTTCTAAAAACTCAAACTACTTCTACTATTATCTAACAACTGTATACGAATATTGATTGATTCAATCTCAATAGCAGCTACTGGAGCTTAAATAGCTTCGCTTTGGTTTAACTGATAATGTCGGCCATTTTTGATAGATTTCTGGTCCTAACTAAGTTCACTTGGTTATCATAACAAGAGGTTTGAGTTATCCAATAGGAGTACATGACAATATTTAAACAAACTCTAGCAAATAGTAAAGTCTCTGGTACGAACAGACAAGCAAGTTTTATAGAGGCAGGCCACAAACTATAAAGCGATGGCGGCTACGTTTATGACATGACGCTACCAGAACACATGGTCGGAACAAACGATAAAATTGGAATGACTTAGCGGCAAATCTCATATAATGGAATTGTCGACAGCTTTGGCAAAAGTGGTGCGAATAAAATTAGATTTAACAAATTAAGAGCTATTTCGGTGCCAGGTGGATGGGGACCATTCGATTTTTGTTAATGGGGTTATCTTCAAGATCGTGTGTACATAACACCACCAGAAAATGAACTTGGGTTAAGGGATAGAATTGTTGATGTTTGTCGGAAAATTACCTCTGAATTTGCTGTGTGACTTATGGAGTAACGAGAAGGTGTCGTCTGTGAATTGAACACGGTGGCGGTCATTTTGAGCAATATAATTAAGGAGACAGAATGTAAAATGAAATAAGGTATACAAAGTTAGCGGAAAAGCAACAAAGGCAAACCAAATGAAGAATACAGAATAAAGCCGGGATAAGAAACAAAGGGGAAGATTTTTGGAAGTATACAGGGTGTTATGGAAGTCCTAGCAGAAAATTTAACCACAAGTAGAACTGGTCAAAATATTTTTTTGAAGTAAATACTTCTTTACGGACACTTGACTTGGGGAGTAAGCTGGCGAATGTCTGACGAGAGCGTTACGAAAAGTGTGATCGGGCGAAGCGAACAGAAGTTTTAATAATAATTAATTCATAGAAAAAATGTTAGCCTTAACGGGATTGGAACCCGCGTCTTTCGGTTGTGAATTCTCGCTTCAGTCCATACAGCCATTTGCGTGTGTCAGTTTTGTATGCAATTGCGCTACTTATCTTAATCGCTACACATGATTGCCGACTTTTCGCTAACGACAAACTGAAACATGCATTATCCAATAGTGCAGACGGTTTTAATTCAGGACTCTCTAGCTCCATTTATAAACTTACATAAATTAAGAGCACTTTCACAATGGCGAAATGAAGTTTTACTTCAGTCGTGTGGTCTAAAGCACACTCGTATTTTTTTTATCTATAATTTTTTTCGCAAACGTCCTGACATCTCTGCAACCAATACCCGCCTATGGGTTCGATAAAGAGGATGCATAAAAAAGTTACCCGATAAACGAATCAAAATAAAAATGGAAACACGTACTAACCTACCATAATATGCACACGTTGAACTAGGTTACTAATAATAAATTCTATATCTTACAAATCCTTTTTCGTGTAACGTGCGGTAAACAATAAGTTGATACACCGACAAACTTAACACATCTTCGAATACTCAAGTTTTGCTCTTCCTCAATACTATCCAAAATTTCAGATTCAATTTCCATAACGCGATTACATCTGGGACGTCCGAAATCTGAAGTTGGAGAAGAAAATTTGCCATAATCACAAACGGTTGCATTGTTAACACAAAAGCACCTTTTTCGTTGGATTTTCGGGATTTGAAAAACGTTCCATGTACAGAGAACCGGCGGGCCTCGTGGGCATTACCTAACGCTTGATTAAAAATTATTATTAGTATTTGCTCAAGAATCGAGCGAAGCTATAACACGTATCCCCACCGACTAAAAACTGTTATCGAAACGACACATTTTTTGTCCCAAAAATGTTAGAAGGTGTTTACACCGATGGCACAAAATGGTGGAGGGTGAAATAAGGGGCTAGAAAAAAATTACGGATTTCAGCAAAGTGATAAATAGAAAAAATGTTTATTTTGACGAGCTCTACATGTGGTAAAAATTTTTGCTGAGACTTCCATAACAGCCTGGATAACAGAATTGGAACAGTATAAACGTGGGTAGATGAAAAGGAATGGAAGAAGATGGAAGAGAGAATGTCGAGAGAGTACGTATGGATATGTCAAGTAGCAGAAAGAAAAACAAGAAAGCAAGAGCGGAAGGAGGCATCATTACAGGAGCATGGAGAGAAATTAAAGAAAAATTAAAGATGAAACAAGAACTACAGAGGACTGGAATAGAAACTAGAAACAAAAAGAAAGTTAAAATAGTCACATTATACAGTAAAGAAATTAGCAAAACAAAACAAATCTTAGAAGAGTTAGAAAAAAGGAATGTAATCATTCCATAATTCATTCGATGTAGAATTGAAACAAGATCAGGAAATAAAAATAATGGTACAGAAGAAGCGAGAAAAGTATTGAAGGATAAAACAGAGTGGAATCAGACCACCAACTGTTAGAAATAGAACTCCTTGGAGAAGAAATAAAAATAACAAGACAAAGTAGAACACAAAAATACCGAAACAAGAATGAAACAACTCGAAAGAAGAAATAGAAGTAGAAGCAGGAGAAAGAATGGGGAGAAATAGATGGTGGGGCAAAGAATGCAAATAAATGAAAAGAACCATCAAGAAGGAAAAGGAGGAATCGAAATGGGACGAGATTAAGAGAAGAATACCGGGCGCAACTAAAAAAATACAATGACATTTGTAAGAAGGAGAAGGAAGAGAAGAAGAGAGAAGAAGAAGCGGAAATTAGTTCAATCAACTCAGAAGAGGTCTTAAAATACATAAACAGAGAACATAATACCTCATTGATTTCGCAAACCAATAGTCAGCGCTCACGTGCCGAACACGGGTCTTTACAACTCTCTGTCTTGAGCGGCTCTAGAATAATAGCGAAGAAGACCAAAGAGGTGAAGGGTAGAAAAGTAAGTGCAGGATGCAATAAGTCCATATTGGTTTAAAGGTCTGTTTGTACAGTAGTACGTGGATACCTTAACAGCTTCTTCCAAGGAACCGGTACATTTTTCTATATATTTAATTCCAACGACTTTTTGTTTCTTTTTGATATGACTCTCCCTTGCCGCAGATGGTATTTGTGTATCAGTAATTCTAACAGGGATGTACTCCATATTTTTATTATTTATTTTCGTTCAGTTCGATTCTCCATACTACAATCCAGTCATTTATTTGGTTTATAAAGAAAGTATTGCAGTATTCTAGTTGCTTCATCGCTTTCGTTGCTCACTGCTAATATGGCAGTATCGTCAGCAACAATTGTTTGATGTTTATTTTTCTGTATATTATACAAGATATAGAACAGGCACACTCCCTTGTGGAACTCCCGCCTTGATTTCTTTTATCTCTGCGTAGACTTCATGATGGTTTATTCTAAAATATCTATCCGAGATATGATTCTAGTAGTTGAGAAAATTGTCTAGGTAGGAGCAATTTAAGTTCGTAATGATAAATGGTAATGATAAAATATGCGATACCAAGAAATTTTCTAATATAGTTTCTACAAAATTCATCACAGAAAATCTAGCTAAAACTCGACCTTAGCACCATAATGGGGACCAATGATAATGGAGCAGCTGACATCTGGCAACGCTGCTAAACTGATGGCTTAACATGTGACTGTGTTTACGTTATTTAGACCGTCATTTTCTGCTTTTTCTTCGTATTAAAATTCGAACTACAACAGACCCAACAAAATGGTGAATCGCAGCAGTACATCACAGACTTTTAGAAAACCGAGTTCCCATGGCTAGACATTACCCATTTTTTTCTCGTCTCGTAGTCCTTTATAACGGTTAAGAATAGTTTATTTGTGACTCTTTCTAAGGAATTTCCACCATTCGCTTTTTCTTTCTGTTTCTAATTTACTGATAATCGTAACCGTCTCATCGTTGTGATCGCACTTTAGCTTCCTAACCTCAACAATTGACGTTTCGTATGGTTCCCTCGGCCGCGGCCGGTATCGTATGCCTTGGGCACAGGTATCGTAGGTTCATTATTCGTGCATCATGCGGCGTTGCCAGATTGAAAAAACTACGTCACAAACCTTTATTTTCACGGGGGGGTGGAGCTAAGTTTAAATTTCAAAATTTTATTTTCATTAAAATTTAAATATATCTATGTCGAACTCCACAAACTTTAATAACTGTAAGATTACTAATGGTACATGTTTCGGCAGAATACTTCTGCCATCATCAGCCCTAATTTAACAAGAGATTAATGATACAATTGATGAATTACAAGATGGGTTCTTACCTTAAAGAATATAAAAAATTATGACATTGACGTAATTTTGAATTAAATTTGACGTTTTCAAAGGGTTACATGATTTTTAAAAGATTTCGTAAAAACAACATTTTATAAATGTAAAAATTAAAAATGGATCAAAGAGAATCTGGTAAGTTTGTTTGAGTGAAAAAATTAAAATAGTGAATTAATAATGGGATTATTGAAGTTATTCTGTTCATTTAAACAAGATCTGTTTTCCAGTTTCAAGGCTTTCCTTATTTCCAAAGTCTCGAGAAAATCTAATTTCCGGCCTTTATTGCATTTATGAATCAATTTGGAATTTGATGGTGAAAAACTATGTTTCGTTATTAATATATGATTGGCGAAAGAAGAAGGTGTTGATGGTGGAGGATCAAGATCTGTGTTGTTATAGATGTGCCTGAAATGTTCTTTAATACGGTCTGATATTTTGCGACCTGTCTGACCTATGTAGAATGACTCACAAGTAGAGCAGCTTAATTTGTATACACCTGATGATGATTTGTAATCTAATGGATCTTTATTTTTAATAAAAAATCTGGATAAGTTGTTATCTGTTTTAAATGAAACTTTAAAACCGTTTTTCTTAAGTATTTTAGAACATTTCTCTGAGACGACGCCAAAATATGTTAATGAATTTGAAAAGGAAATTGTTTCTGAAGGATTTTTAACCAAGTAGTGTGTGTATTTGAATTTGTTACAGTATCTATAGTATAATTTATTTATAGTTTTTAAAGAATATCCATTATTTGAAGCGATTTGTTTAATGTTATTAAGTTCTGTTTGAAAAGATGAATCTGATAGTGGTATAGAAAATAATCGGTGGAAAAAGGAATGAAAAGCTGCAAATTTATGGGAAACAGGGTGACAAGAGTCAAAAGGTATTACGCAATCTGTGATACTAGGTTTTCTATAAATGTCAAATTCAAAAGTATTATTATTTCTAGTGATTAACAAGTCTAAAAAGGGGATTTGGGAATTGATTTCAATTTCAACGGTGAATTTAATGGATTGGTTTAAAGAATTTAAGTTGCTGAGTGCGTTATCAAGTTCAGAATCAGATCCTTTGAATAAAACAATTATGTCATCTACATATCTGTACCAAAAGAGAAAATGATCTTTAAAAGGTGAAGAAGTTAAAAACTGATCTTCCAAGTTATTCATGAATATTTCTGCTAAAAGAGGTGACAAATTAGAGCCCATTGCTAAGCCTGAGTCTTGTGAATAAAAATTATTATTAAATTGAAAGAAATTTTGATCTAGGACAGTCTCACAAAGTGAATGTAAATTTAGTGCATGTATGGTTGGCATATTAGAATTAAATAGTAGGTTTTTTAAAATTAATAAGCAAGATTTGGGTGGGATGCTGGGGAATAAATTAACTACGTCAAATGAAACAAGTCTAGTGTCTGATGGAATTTATCTAAAGACCCCCACAATATCACAAAGAACATTTCAGATTCAAACATGATTAAAAGCTTAAAAACAAAAATTAAAGAAAACAACATTTGTATTAGTAAAGCTGACAAGGGTAATTGTTTGGTAATACTTAACAAACAAGATTACTTAAACAAAGTAGAGAATTTCTTAAAATCTGGTGACTTTACAAAACTCAAAAAAGATCCTACTTCAAAATTTGTTTCCAACCTTAAATCTACGCTCAAAGACCTTTCAGAAACTGTTAAATATTTTGACCCAAAAGCTTTCACACTAATACCCATGAATCCTTGCATACCTAGACTATACGGTCTACCTAAAATACATAAAACTCAACCTTTTCCCATTAGACCAGTAGTTTCTTTTGTTAATTCACCTGTATCAATACTTTCAAAATGGCTTAATACAATTCTTAGACAACATTTAGATTTTAATAACAAATTTGCAATAAAAAACTCAATAGATCTTTGCTCCAAAATTAGAAATTTCCAAATTCCATCAGACACTAGACTTGTTTCATTTGACGTAGTTAATTTATTCCCCAGCATCCCACCCAAATCTTGCTTATTAATTTTAAAAAACCTACTATTTAATTCTAATATGCCAACCATACATGCACTAAATTTACATTCACTTTGTGAGACTGTCCTAGATCAAAATTTCTTTCAATTTAATAATAATTTTTATTCACAAGACTCAGGCTTAGCAATGGGCTCTAATTTGTCACCTCTTTTAGCAGAAATATTCATGAATAACTTGGAAGATCAGTTTTTAACTTCTTCACCTTTTAAAGATCATTTTCTCTTTTGGTACAGATATGTAGATGACATAATTGTTTTATTCAAAGGATCTGATTCTGAACTTGATAACGCACTCAGCAACTTAAATTCTTTAAACCAATCCATTAAATTCACCGTTGAAATTGAAATCAATTCCCAAATCCCCTTTTTAGACTTGTTAATCACTAGAAATAATAATACTTTTGAATTTGACATTTATAGAAAACCTAGTATCACAGATTGCGTAATACCTTTTGACTCTTGTCACCCTGTTTCCCATAAATTTGCAGCTTTTCATTCCTTTTTCCACCGATTATTTTCTATACCACTATCAGATTCATCTTTTCAAACAGAACTTAATAACATTAAACAAATCGCTTCAAATAATGGATATTCTTTAAAAACTATAAATAAATTATACTATAGATACTGTAACAAATTCAAATACACACACTACTTGGTTAAAAATCCTTCAGAAACAATTTCCTTTTCAAATTCATTAACATATTTTGGCGTCGTCTCAGAGAAATGTTCTAAAATACTTAAGAAAAACGGTTTTAAAGTTTCATTTAAAACAGATAACAACTTATCCAGATTTTTTATTAAAAATAAAGATCCATTAGATTACAAATCATCATCAGGTGTATACAAATTAAGCTGCTCTACTTGTGAGTCATTCTACATAGGTCAGACAGGTCGCAAAATATCAGACCGTATTAAAGAACATTTCAGGCACATCTATAACAACACAGATCTTGATCCTCCACCATCAACACCTTCTTCTTTCGCCAATCATATATTAATAACGAAACATAGTTTTTCACCATCAAATTCCAAATTGATTCATAAATGCAATAAAGGCCGGAAATTAGATTTTCTCGAGACTTTGTAAATAAGGAAAGCCTTGAAACTGGAAAACAGATCTTGTTTAAATGAACAGAATAACTTCAATAATCCCATTATTAATTCACTATTTTAATTTTTTCACTCAAACAAACTTACCAGATTCTCTTTGATCCATTTTTAATTTTTACATTTATAAAATGTTGTTTTTACGAAATCTTTTAAAAATCATGTAACCCTTTGAAAACGTCAAATTTAATTCAAAATTACGTCAATGTCATAATTTTTTATATTCTTTAAGGTAAGAACCCCTCTTGTAATTCATCAATTGTATCATTAATCTCTTGTTAAATTAGGGCTGATGATGGCAGAAGTATTCTGCCGAAACATGTACCATTAGTAATCTTACAGTTATTAAAGTTTGTGGAGTTTGACATAGATATATTTAAATTTTAATTTAAATTTACTCCACTTGGATTTAAGAACATTCTTCTTGTTTATTTTATTTTCAGTTTATTGCGACCTTTACACATCAACTGATTTCACCACATTATACAATATATCGCCTACATCAATATGCAGTCCTATAAAATCACATGTATACTACCCCATTGTTTGATTCTTTTTTCTGTTCTGTATTTGCTGGCTTCCTTTATTTTTTTACAATTTTGTTATCTCTTAAATGCAATTATTTAAGTTATGTTTTTTGTGGTTTTCTATAACGAAATTTAAAATTATTGTGATGGTGATCTTGAAATGTCTTTCATTATTCTGTCTGTGTGCACCAATCAGAGAAGCTAAATTTCATTATGCATCATGTGTCAGCTATAATTATTTAATAGAATCGGCGAAGTTACCGTTCAATTATAAGGTTGAATTAAGTGCATTGGTATGTTCATTCATATCTTATTGGTATTGAGTAGTAGTAGATGGGTCCCCACTAGGATTTTAGTGCTATATTTGAGTTAGTGTTTGATTAATTTGGTAAAGCTCAAATATATGTTTAATGGATGGTTCAGATTTTGGATCACCGTATATTTTAGCGCTTCCATTGTTCCTTCAAGTTGAACTTGTAGAAACAGAAACAGTTCGTTTATAACAGCGTTTAAGTTAGTTGAGAAAATAAATAATTGAGATATGTGATGAGGATGTTAGAAATTATGTCATATCATTCTGTGACAAAGAAAGGTAATTTTCAATTAATCAATTGCATTCTTAAAATCCTGTTCTATTTTAATCACATTTCATTACCTTCATACACGTGGTGTAACTGGTATCGGTCTAAACCGGAACGATCAGATAACGGCCCTAGTGGCACCATGAAGTAATTATTAACGCAAATATTTGTTTGCACGTATCACTGAACTCGAACAGCATTAGTTCCACAGTTCATACAGTATACGTTACGTAAACTCAATTCTACATATTAATAGATAACAACATCAAAGGAACGGTATGCAGGATAGATATAACACACTTTTCCTAACTTTTGTTCACTAAAATTTATGAAGCTGTTAAAACTAGGCAATTTGCTAAGTTGCGTCTGCTTATAATCCACCCTTGGCACATAATTCATATTGTTTGGGTAACTGGAGTTGGAATACAGTTTATTCCACAAGAATATGCAACAGGGAGCCTTAATTTGTAAAATAAAAGTGCTGTTTACAGAAGAGGAAGAAAATTATTCCAATAAATCACCCTTTTTGTTGAAATTACGACATTCGACTCCCTAGAGAATTGTCATTTGACATCGAATTTAAGGAAGTAAGAATAACAAAATCATGGAACACTTATATTAATTTTTCAAATAACAATAATGTAATTATTTTTTTGTCTCTTGTCAGTATGCCTCTTTCTCCGCTCAGATTTACCTTTTTTTCCTACATATTTATCTCTTTGCTGTTTCCAAACTCACTCTGTGTTCAATCTCCTCATATGTCTTCAATTTCTATTACCCTACACTTTATGTCTACCTGAATTCAATCTGTCTTTCTTTGTTTCAACATCTTCCTTCCTCCTCTTCCCTCCTTAAACTCCCACCCTTCCTCTCAATTTGTTCCCTTCGCTGTAATCAATTATTTCTCTTTTCCTGCTCATTGTAGATATATCCTGCTCATTGCGCTACCTTTCTCTGTCTCTCTAGTCAATTTCTCAAAATAACGATCAATAACTTCAATTTCTTTTTCTCTTCTCAACCCCTGTTTTCTCATTTTTTTCCTTCCTCAACGTCCCTTTCTATATTCCTCTTTTCTTAATCTCTATCCGCGATAAGATAATGTAATATACAGTGAGCCACAAAAGTATGGAATAAGTTCATTAAAGATGAAAAAAAAAAATTAAATTTTTTTTTAGGCGGGTTTAGTTTATAAAAATACATACATACTTTTATACCGAATAAAATTCCAAGCAGTCATCGATATATTTTTTTCTTGATTCTGACAGCCGCTTTAATTGTCAAAAATTAAATTTTGTTATCTTACATAAAGAAAGTTTTGAGAAAAAAAAATGCAAAAAAAGTTTATAACGAACAAAAACAACTCAAAAACTGTATTACTAAGTACTTAAAATTATCGAATTGCCATCCCCCAGCATGTTGACAATAAGCAAGTCACGGGGTGTGTGATCTGGAGACCTTACAGACCACTCTGTCGGTCCTCGTTTCCCAATCCACCTCCTAGGAAACCAATTGTTCAAGTAATGGCGAACAGGAAGTGCAAAGTGTGGGGGTGCGCCGTCTTGCTGGAACCACAAATCATAATTTACTGAGGTCTGATCATTGTCATTTGGAAAATTTTCTACAAATACATAATATCTATCCCCTGTTAGGGTTTCCTCAAAGAAAAAAGGACCTACGATCTTATTGTTGACTATGTCTGCCCACACTTTCTGACGATGTTGAGTATGAGAATTTTCTCTGCTCCAGTATCTGCAGTTTTGTCGGTTAACTGTGCCATTAGGACAAAACGTGGCTTCATCCGAGAAAAGTATTCCACGTACGAAGCGTGGATTGGCGTAGCATAAATCCATCACATTTTCGCAAAACTGCATTCGGTGATCGGGGTCATCCTCGTTAAGTTCTTGCACTAGTACTGTACTTTTCGTTTTTAAGTAAACGGAATACTAAACGCTCCTCAGAAGTACTATGAGGATTTTCTTCTATATTATTTAGCAAAATGTCGATTCTCGTATGTTAATTTTTGGAGGACCCGTTCTTCGAATCGCTTTAACATGCCCGGTTCTTCTAAATTTATTTTCAATTTTACTGACTGTAGATTGGCTGATGAGTCTATGTGGATACTTTGCATTGAACAAATTGCAAACTTCTTGTTGGGTTCTAGTTTTATCCCCGCACCCAATAAAAATTAAAATTTCTCTACTTTGTGTTTCTGCTAAATGAACCATTGTCGAAAACGTTTTGTAAAACAATTTACACATATAAATGAAACTGACAGTACCATTTGACTGTTTGATTTAGCTACTTGATTTTTTAACTTGTTTTTGTTTGTTATAAAAAAAATCCAATTATATTTTTTTTTCTCAAAACTTTCATTATGTTAGATAACAAAATTTTTATACTGTCGTTTAGACAATTAAAAGGGCTATCTGAATCAAGAAAAAAATAGGAAGTTTCTATTTAAAAATAAATATCGAAAACAAATGAATTTTATTTGGGATAAAAATATTCGTTTTTTTAAACCAAAATTGACCCGTCCAAATATTTTTTTGAAAACAAATAATTTTTAATGTATTTATTCCATACTTTTGCCGCTCACTGTATAGATGTAAGCGAAATATGTAAAGAAATGTATGAAATAGTTGAGAAAGCTAATAAACTTTAATCAATCAATCAATCCCTCCCTTCTCTCTCTCTCTCTCTCTCTCTCTCGTTCTGTCCTCAATCTCCCTCTTTTTTCCTCAAAATCAACTTTACTTTACTCTGTCTTTTCAATATTTCCCTCACCACTCAAGCCCTCCTTTCTCGCCCACATTCATACTTTTTCTCAATAGGTCTGCTTACATTCTCTTAATCTCTCTGTTGCTCCACTTAACACATCTCTTTATCTCTCCCTAATTTTATCTTTCCTTTCCCAAAAAACCTCCCTTTCTCTGTCTCCTAAATGCCTCCCCCTCCCGCCACAGTTTTTATTGCGTCAAGCTCTCTGCCTCGATTCGATCTTTTTTTTCCTTTGACTCTCAAAGTTTGTCTTTCTCTCCTTCTTTCTGATCTCGTTTTTTAGCTAAGCTCCATTTTCCTTTAATCTCTGCTGCTTTGGTTCGTTTGTTCAATTCCCTTTCTCTCCTCATTCTCAATTTTTCGCTCCTTGTCTCCTCAATATATCTCCTCAATCTCTACCAACTTCGCTTTAATTCCTCTCTCTTCAGTCTTTCTCTCACTCTCTCTCTCTCATAGACACCCCATCTGCTCTCAGTGAAATTATTTTTCCTCTTAATCTCTGATTCCCTTTCACATTTCTGCAGTACCTATTTCTTTCTTTTTTCTATCTCTCTTCCAACTGTCCTTCAATCCCCAATTTTCTTTTTTCTCATACTTCCTCCCACGCTTCTCGATGGGTCAATCTGCAATCGGGTTCTAAGATTTTTTTTGAATTTTTCTTTCAAATTTTTCGCATATCAGAACATAATCCAGACTCACTGTTCCTATCTTTATTAATATCACTACATGTTTCTCTATATCAATTTGACTATCATTTTAATTTCTGTTCATCTCTCCTCAAAGTGTCTCTCCATCAATCCATTCGCTCTCGTTTGCACATCGTCCTTTATTTTTCACTCTTTTGCCACACTCTTTCTAAATTTTTCAATATATTTATTTGTTTTCCCTTCTCATTCTCTTTGCTTTTCTCTCACAGTAATTTCTCGCTCAATTTTCTCTCTGCTCGACGTCTCTCTCTCTCTCTCTCTCACTCTCTGCCTCTAATTTCCATCCTTCTCTCCTCAATCACTACTTTTCTTTATTCAACACGTCACCCTATAGTCCCTTTTTCTAAATGTTCGACTTTTCAATTTCTCCCCCTACTTCCACTTTCTCTTTCCTTAATGTCCCAACTAAAATTTGTACCCCCCAACAATTCCAATTTCGAAAGACTCAGAAGAAAACGCTCAAACAGGTCAAGTTTGTTATCAAGGGGGACCAAACTGTACCAAACTTTCATGTCTTAGATCTCGCCCCTTTAGCCAGGGGAGCCACCCCCTTAAAAAAATTAAGTGGCATGGGGGGTCGTGTGATACATCATTTTAAAGCTTATTCAATTCTCTATCCAGACCTACATTTATCGATGCCTTTCCACAAATAAAAAACATGAAAGCGATATTTTCCAAATCCACACATAAAATCCTCAACTAAAATTTGTACCCCCCAACCATTTTAATTTCGAAACACTTAGAAGAAAACACTCGAACAGGTCAATTTTGTTATCAAGGTGGGCCAAATTGTACCAAACTTTCAAGTCTTAGATCTCGCCCCTTTAGCCAGGGGAGCCACCCCCTTAAAAAATTTAAATGGCATGGGGGGTCATGTAATACATCATTTTAAAGCTTATTCAATTCTCTATTCAAACCTACTTTTATTGATTCGCTTCTACAAAAAAGAGCGTAAGAATTTGTTATTTTCCAAATCTACATAAAATACTCTTGTAGAAACAAATCGACAAAAGTATATTTAGATAGAGAATTGAATAAGCTTTAAAAAGATGTATCACACGACCCCCCATGCCATTTAATTTTTTTAAGAGGGTGGCTCCCCTGGTTCAAGGAGTGAAATGTAAGACTTGAGAGTATGGTACAATTAGGTCCCCCTTGATAACAAAATTGACCCGTTTGAGTGTTTTCTTCTAAGTCTTTCGAAATTGGAAATGTTGAGGAGTACAAATTTTAGTTGGGACACCCGATATATCTCTTTCTATCTGTTGACCTAATGTCACTATCCCCGTTCAATGCCTCTCTTTCTCTCCTTATTCCTTCCTTTCCCTTCCCCAAAATCTCCATTTTTCTTCTTCCTTTCTCCTCGGATGGTTTCTAACTCTCCTCATTCTTGTCAATTTTTGTGTAATACATCTTTCTTGTCCAATGTTCTATGGGAAAGGATTGACATTTATTTAGCTTCAAAGCTCATGATTCTAAAATTTATTGTCAATTATGGCTCATATTTTCTTTATTAATAATAGTACGCAAAAAATTAAAGAGAAAAGTTGTACGGGCTTGATTCCCTACAATAGAATCATTTTAAAAAATGACGATCTGAACGCATAATAATTACATCAAATAATAAACTGAGCGTTTTGTTTAGTTGTTGTGGATTTAAACAAAATGTTGGAATATTATTTCAATTAAAGTGCTCTTTAAATAGGCAACATTGCAACGCATTGAAAACGGTTTTTTGTAATAAAATTGAGTTGAAGCTTTTAACCTCAATTTAGTTAATTAAAAAAAAAATTGAATACAAAGACATTATTTAAAAATGGGTATAATATAATATAATCTTCTAACCCGGATTACTTCTGCGCATACTCTCTATTAAATTTCTAGTCCTTTCTTGAGGCAGCTGTTCCCACTTCTGGATAAGAAATTCTTCGACCTGCTGGAGATTCTGTATGGGTTGGTACTCCCGTATTCGTCTTTCCAATTCGTCCCAGAGATGTTCTATCTGATTCAGGTCCGGACTGTTAGCTGGCCATTCCATCACCTGAATATTGTGGTCGTTAAAGAAATTGTGATTTTGTAATTTCGATAATACTCTCGTTGTAGAGAAAATAATTAATTTATCATTGGCACGTCCACCAATGTTGCCATGAGAATAATTTGACTTGAGTTGACTGTTTTTATAGATGTAATTATCATAACGTCAGTAAAATTTGTGCAACTGATGCTTTTGTGCTTTACAATTTTGAGTTTTGAATGTTAAATGGATGCGACGCTTCACAAAAAAAAACGATAATTAAAATTGTGACTGCGCCTACGAAATAGAACACTTTAATTTGCTAATAGCCACAACCTAGTTAAAATTAAAGGTTAGTCTGTGTACGGAACGCACCACATACTCTCGTACCGTAACAAATAAACATCCAGGCGTCTTTAGTTATTTTCATGTTTGGCATACGGAATGAGTCAATTAAGTAGAACATTGTAATCTGTTTCAAAAGTAAAGATAGAATGTTTATGCATACCCGACTGACTTTATTTCCGTCGACGAATGAGTCTTTAATTTGGAATTAATCCAAATACAGAAAAAATATTATTACTAAACGATTACAGGCTAAATGCATTCAGAAGTCTATTTTGGTTGGAAGTGTTTTCGTCCAGCAGAAAAAATCGTCGTCCATTATGGTATTTTGTTTGGCTCATATAAAAAGCACTTTAATCCTACGTTGACTCGGTTTGCCAAAGTCGAAAACCTACTCTTGGGCGTTAAAAAAAGTTAAGAGGCGTAATTCATTTCTCACGTGAAACCATAAATACACAGTGGTAATTTTATCTCTAAAGTTGTCGTCGAGTCTCCACCGAAGCATTAAAATTCATTTGTGATTTATAATTGAAACGCTTCCATTTTTGGTGCTTTATTGATGAGAAATGCTATTCATAATTCACTGGAAAGCACACGGCAAAATCGATGAAATGGAAAGCTTGTTCGTTTTTGTGGGTGAAATACTAAAAAATACAAGCCAATGACATGAAAAAGCCGCTTAAAAGTACATCGAATGTCGCGTCGATACAATTTTAACGTACTGGTAAATTACTTCGAAGAGCCAACAAGTTGTGAACGATGTTAAACAAAAAGTTTGTAACAGAATAAAGGTTACAGTAAATGTGAAAAGGGCTTTATTAACAATTTATTATGTTAAATTTATTCAATTGATAGTACACCAGAAGCCAAACTTGGAGCACATTAAAATAGTTATTAAGACCTTGTTCTTCAATAAGCACAACTATACTTTTAATACTGAAATTTAATGTAAAACATTAAGTCAATACGAAGTAGCAGTTTGTGAATTTCCAATACAATTTTTACGTATTTCTGGGGCTAAAATCCTTGTTTCTTTTTATGTCCCTATATCTTTTCGGGACGCTATCCATTTCTGATAAATTCTCATACTTATCTCACACTGTCGTCAAAAGCCTCAAATTGTCTCCATTCTGTTTTTATCTTTCTGTCCCATTTTCAGGAGCCTCTCCAATACCGTATTCTTGTAAATAAATCAATACATACTAACTTGTTCTAATACATTATTCTACAGCAATAATGATAACTTTCAAAATGCCTGCAAATACATATTAATTTCTAGATATATCATCTACCTAAAGCATAATTACAATAAACTGTTATTATGTCTCTAGGATTCTCATAATTAAGAACACTCCTTCATTTAGATTAATTAGTACAGCGTTGCTTAATGACATTACTACTATTTACTTTACTATAAAGTGTTAAATCACTTTAATGGATTAGATAAAATTGTCAAAGGCGGCAACGCGACCCACAGAATTAAATTCAAACCCTTGGGTGGGTCCACACATGAACATTGCTAATAAATGGCGATTGACTATGGCGATATTCAAAAACTGTATGTATACCAACTATATCCGATATAGTGAAAAGTTTTCCACATTAGGAATCAATATTATCTGATTTGTACACCAGGTTGTTCACATATACAGCTGTATCAGAAATAAGTGCAATAATTCAAACTAGTCGTAGAACTCACCAAAAACAACAACTTTTCCCCCTACAAATTCACGAGCCACATATTATGGAAAAACTTGGCCTGCTTATGAACCTTCTAATTTTTTTTTAACTTCCATTGGTATACTTGATGTCAGTTTGTCGACACTGAGGGTGGCCGCCGGTAACTTGTTATTGTATTTCACTTTCGCTTTTTTAAAGTTATTCATTATAAAGACTTGTGTTTGCGTTATGCAAAATGGTGAAAACCGTCCACCAAAGATTAGCAAATCAGTTTGAAATATCGGATTATACCATTTGGAAAATTTTGAAAGAGCAACAATTGTATCCCTATCACGTACAGAAAGTCCAATTTTTACAGCATGGGGATTCATCTGAGAATTTAATAATAAAAAACTGAAGCACCAGACAGAGAAGGTTTTTTCAACTTAAATAATACGTACGTATGGGCAGAAAATCCGCATGCTATCATTTGCATTTTTAATCACTAATAGCATTGTATGTTGAAGTAAGACGTTTAGTAATTATTTACGTCGACCGGCTTAGATTGTTTCCCAATGTTTTTTGTCGTGTTTTATCATCATCGTTCAGAGGTTAAGTGGCGGGTAACTAAATTAACGTCAAAACTTCCACTAATTTTAACTTGATAACTACGGGATTTAAAGCAAAATTTTATTAAGAAAAATTCTTTTCTGATGAGTTCTATTACTGATTAAATTTATTGCACTTATTTCTGAAACATCCTGTATGTAGTTTGTAATCAATCAAGATTTTATTGAGACTTCTATCAAGAATGTCTTTATATCAAAATGATTTATTGAAGATGGAATAGATATTACTGAAGCTTACTATTTAAGATATCGCTTGGATAAAAAATATCACTTGAGCAATTTGAAGATTTTTGGAAACATCAGCTATTCAACACCCAATTCTGGTTTAAATATCTATGCGTTGCAAAGGTAGCACAAGTTCTTAGATTTCTTAATTCTCAAAGATTTATTGAATTCTTAAGTTTCATTACTCAATTATCAGGTGCTTATGTTAATAAAGTTCTCAAGTTCCCCAACATCTCAGGTTTTCCAAGATTTCAGGTTGCTCACGTTTTCAGATTTCTTCAGTTCTCAAATTATCAGGTTCTTGTGTTCCTAAAGTCCTGAAGATCTTAGGTTCTCAAAAATTCAGATTGCTCAAGTTCCCAGATATATCCAGTTCTCAAAATTTAATTTCTCAAGCTATCAGGTTCTTAGGTTAATAAAATTCTCAAGTTTGCCAAGATTTCAGGTTGCTTAAGTTCTCAGATTTTTTCAGTCTCAAATTATCAGGTTCTTAGGTTTTTAAAGTTCTGAAACCTGAAACTTTGGAAAACCTGAGATCTTGGAGAACTTGAGAATTTTATTAACCTAAGAACCTGATAACCTGAGAAATGTTCCCTAAGATCTCAGGTTTTCAAGATTTCATGTTCCTCAAGTTCTCAGATTTATCCAGTTCCATTTCTCAATTCTTCAGGTTCTTGAGTTCCTAAAGTTCTCAGGTTTCCCCAGATCTCAGGTTCCCTAAGATTTTAGGTACTTCAAACTGCACCTTTCGAATGCCGCATTCAAAATTTTAATGGAAGTTTCTCATGCTACGGAAATTCTTCAAGTTCTAATATTCTCTATACTCCACTTATCTATTACTGATTAAATTTATTGCACTTATTTCTGAAACATCCTGTATGTAGTTTGTAATCAATCAAGAATGTCTTTATATCAAAATCATTTATTGAAGATGGAATAGATATTACTGAAGCTTACTATTTAAGGTATCGCTTGGATAAAAAATGCTCTTGTATGTTCTTCACTTGAGCAATTTGAAGATTTTTGGAAACATCAGCTATTCAACACCCAATTTGTTTAAATATCTATGCGTTGCAAAGGTAGCATTAGAGTCGGCTAATTGAGTACAAATTTGAATTAAATGAGGACGATATAATTAGGTCTAGTTGTAAACTTTAGTACTTCGTCCTTATTTCATTAATTTCATATTCTTTATATTTTTTGGTGTACATACTAATATTTTTAATTGATGCACTGTTTGAATCGATATTTATTTCATGTACCAAGTGTACAATTATGTTCCACGACTCATTTTAAGTGTTAGGCGCTGGAAATATCTACAGCGTGTCCCAACTAAAATTTGTACCCCCCAACAATTCCAATTTTGAAAGACTCAGAAGAAAACGCTCGAACAGGTCAATTTTGTTATCAAGGGGGACCAAATTGTAGCAAACTTTGTTTTAGATTTCACTCCTTTAGCCAGGGGAGCTACTCCCTTAAAAATTTAAATAGTATGGGGGATCGTGTGATACATCATTTTAAAGCTTATTTAATTCTTTTTGAATGAAAAATGAATGAAATGGGGGCGTGGCTTAAGGGTGAACTTTGAAATTAAAAAAAGCTACCCATCGCAACTCAAAATCTTTTGCAAAAAAGTGTGTTAAACGTATACAACCGTGACAAGTTCTTCACATACACATTATAATGAATTCACGTGGTCCTTCGAGGCGGACAGCATTCACGGAAAATTGACATAGCATTCCTAAAGTCGTGTCATAGAAACATCTAAATCTGCGTCAAGCATGTCCAGTTTCGATCATTGTGGTAAGTTGCAGAAGCTAGGGTTGCTGACTGAAATTCGCACGAGTATAGTGAGTTTCTTTTTTCCATTTCATTGTCCTGTTAGAATTGTTTTGATTTCCGCTAGGTAAAATTGCTTTCATTCGTTAATCATTAGTTTTATAAACACCATTTCAAGCCTCAATTCAAAGAATACGCGATTGACGTGTTTTATCAAACACATCGATGCTTTCAAACGTGAATCACAAATTGGACTTTTGGCTCTAAATTTAAAAATGAGGGATTCCGAGTCTAGTTTGGCGAATTTTAGAGATGTTCAGGTCCAAATTGAAATACTTATTGACGAAAATCAGTTTGAAGTCGAGTTACAGACGGGAGTAGATTTCCAAAGTTTATACTTCGACGCAATAGCAGACACAGCACATATTTTGACCATTCACAATTTCCAATCGAAAGATTTGACAAGTAATAATTCATAGAATCAAAATGAGAATTTGTTGCAAAATGTTAAGCGTCCAACAATCACATCACCAGTTTTTGGGAACTTACGACAGCTAGTTAGAATTAAGAGATACTTATATACAGGGTTAAAAACAAAAATAGACATGTTTCAGGAATTTTTCGCAAAATCAATGGCAGTGAAAATAGTGAATTTATTCCAGTTAAACTTTCCACCCTGCATATTACATACTAAGCGAGATTGTGTTGTTTTCGACGGTGTTACTTCACATGCCAGATAATTTTGGTAAATTGCAAACCGTGAGAGTTCTTAGATTCAGGGCCTCAAGGATCTTTCATTACTTGGGTCTCGAAATCGTCCGACATCGTCAGAAAGAGAAAGAAAAGCAAAGCGAAACGTTGTGTTTTTAAAGGGAGAGCGTAAATGTATAACACAAAATTATGGTGCTTTAAATGTTTATTGGCTTCAACAATTTTGTTGATTTAACTTTTGAGACTGTGTACTTTGATTAACAAGTGACTTTGTTCGATACAGAATGGTATTGCAATATTTAAACAGTCTCTAGTGAATAATCCAAGTCTCAAATAAAAGGTACAAATAAACAAGCAAGTTTTATAGAGACAGGTTTATAAAATAAAAAGATGGCCGTTACGTTTACAACATGACGCCACTAGAACACATGGTGGGAACAAGAGGTAAAGTTTCAATGATTTTATTGAAAATTTTATGTCCGAACAGAAAAACTATCGTCTGCAATTTACATTTATTTACGTGTACTTACGATGGATTTGGCAGAAATATAAATATAGAGATTACCTATATTTCCGGTTATTCAAACACGTGGTACGTGGTTTATTTGATGCTGTTTTCAACCCCTCACAGTAATTAAACACCCTCAATTTTGAACAAAATGAAAAACTCGTGGTTAGAATAAAATCAGATTTTACACATTTTTAAGAAAATTATACGAGCTTGCTGCTGAGTTCTGGATGATTAAACGGTCAGGAAGCAGAGGGTCGATCTCTTCCTTCCGCACGATATCCCTCCTCTGAATCAGCGCCCTCTACAGCAAGTCGAGTAGGCAATTCGCATTTCCGCTTAGTGCATTACAAGTTCCGTACTTCAACGGGGAACTAAAAAAATTGAGATTCACTTGTTCAATCAAGTGTAAGTACCTTAAAACGCCATAACTCCAAAGAGGTTAGAGATGTATCGTTGGGTTGAGGAGGTCGAGTTCTATCATACATTCAACATTTTCAAAAAACGTTCAAAAATTCGAAAACGACTAAATAAGATAGTGATAGTTTGGAAGCGTTTTGGAACGAAAAGTTGTCTGAAAATTTCAAATTTTTATAATTTTTTTTAATCCTCTCCTACTCACAAACTATTCGACTTATTAGGACGTTGTCCCGAACATAAATAAATTTTTGGTGTTCTCTTTCGGTCGGCGCACGCAGAAATTTCCTTCACGTTTCGTTCGTTAGAAAATTACACGAAGTTTTTAGTCTGTGGGTCTTAGCCTCCTCAAATCAAGCACTACAGCACATTTTATATACTTAAATGAAAGATATTAGATATAGTTTACGAGATATGAGCGAAAATGTTTTCGGATATTCACGATCTTCACGAAATTGCTCGGGCGCCAAAACTTTAAAACGCCAGATCTCCGAAACGGTAAGAGATATCGAGGTAGAAGTTGCGCCATTGCATCGAATATCAACACTCTAGAGTGTTGATATTCAATGGCCAATGGTTTCAGGAGGTCGAGTCTTAAGGCTAAAGGCGACGAAATTTGATTACCAAGTGTGCGGCAGAGAGAAAACATGTCTAAAGTAATCCCGCTTTCTTTCAGAAACGGTTCAACCGATTTGAAATCTACAAATGGGGGTTGTACTCAAGGTCATATGCTGATTCACGCTATAGTGCTAAAATTTTAGATTTCATTTTTGTTTGGAAATTTTTGAAAATCTTTTTGGTATTTTCAAGAATTCCAAAAATTAATCCGTTTTTAAAATTCCAAAGAGCGCCGGCCGAAAAAGGTTTTGAAAATTTCCCCTTGTTCTTTGCCGACGCGACGTCCCGCTGCAACTGCTGCATGGTGAAAGGAGTCGGACAGTAAAACTGACTGGGGGCATACTGACATATTGTTATCATTGTTATTCAGCCACTTATGTTACAACAAACAATCCAAGAAATAAAAACAAGTTATCTGAAAGTTTATTATAATAATTTGCCTGGACTACTATAGTAGTCCAGGCAAATTAGACTTTTTAGAAGAAATAATTTATAAAGTTTTGAAATTTTGGTTATGAACTCCTAGCAGCGACCCAAATAAAGATCCGAAGAGTTCCCACCCCCCGAGCTTTTGTCCAAAAAACCGCCCCTGAGCGTTACGACATGAAACTATTCTGCATTTTTCTCTTAAACTGTAACTCCGACGAAAAAATGTTGTTATGTTATGTTAAGAGGTTATTATGCTCTCCACTAAATTCTGCATAAAATTGGTCTCGGTCTCATGAAGTTTTTTTCTATTTATCCTATAAAATGAGTATCGTTTTCAGCGCGACGGCAAATATTAGTTCACCCCCGTTTTTTACGCCGATTATCTCGAAAACCATTAGTGGGAGCAAGCCTAAAATCACAGTCTAAATTAAAAAAAAATCATTTTTGTTCTTACTTTTGTGTTCAAAAAATCATAAGATCATGCTGTCCAAAAAAAAAAAAAAAAAATGAAAATTTTACAGGACAACGTCTGTCGGGTCAACTAGTAAAATAATAATTATACAGTCCGCACCAACCAGTAAGGATGTATTGTTTATGAAATTCGTAATTCTGTAAAGTGGTCGTTATGAACTTGGACCTACAGTTTCTGAGATACCGATTTTTAAACTTCGGCTTTACCAATTCCAGTAAGATTTTGCCTGTTGATCCGCGGCCAAAATCCTAGGCCATGTCATACAAAGTATTTGATAAGCGCGTATTATTACTTGACTTGGAAAGGTCTTGTAAGATTTAAAAAAATGTAGATCCAGAGTTAATAATTTCTGAGTTAAGAACTTCGTAACTGATACAAATATGACAAAGAAATAGCGGATTTTCATTAAAAAATAATGTCAATGACGTCATTGAGGCAAAGAGTGTGGGTAACACAAAAAATGACAAAAATTGCTTCAGTTTTATTGAATTTATGCCTTATTTTTGGTGCGGACTGTATATAGGTAATAATAAAAATTATAATACAGGCTGTCCTAACTAAAATTTGTAAAAAAACAAACAAAATTGACCTATTCGAGCGTTTTATCGAGTCTTTCGAAAGTGGAATTGTTGAGGGGTACAAATTTTAGTTGGGGCACTCTGTATTTTATGATACAAGCGCTACGACTTTCCTAATACGGCTATGATCCGAGCGGAAGTGAGTGTTGCTGGAACCGGTTCTGCAGTTCAAGCTTTAGAACCTTCACCCGTCTTAGGTTCTTGGCGGGGCGGTAAACAACAAAGGAAAATTTTCAAAATCGTTTGCCGCCGGCACCATTTGTGATATTAAAATTCTGAAAACACTAAAAGTTTTGATATTTACAGCACATAAAAATGTATAGCCCAGATTTAAAAAAAAAATGTAAAGTTAAGCAAAAAAAAAGTTGAATTGAACAATTAGTTTCACTTTAAATGCTAAGGTCACTAGATGAAAAATTCTCTTTTTAAAGGTACCGCCATCAGTTATTTTTCATGGGAATTAAAAGAGATAGACATCGGATGAGATGAATCTAGGGATTTTTATCGATTCGTCAAGAATTTTAATGACATAATCCGGATTTAAGGTTAGGGTTTCAATATTAATTTGCTGATTATATGAATTTATACCAACTAATCTTAGCAAAATAGTAAGAAAACGATGGGTTAGACCGAAGAAATTATCAAGGCTCTAAAGCCTAATGCAGGCAGCCCTCGATCGAGCCCTTTTTCCAAAATCATCAACGACTCGTCAACCGTGTATTTACCAATCTTCAACCTCCGAGTCTTCAATTGACAAACAAAATAACTACATAATAATAACAAGCGGTATTTTAGTGTTATTTATTCAATTATTTTTGTCTAAATAATATTTTGTATAGCCCTCTACTTCCACATCTCGTTGATTATGGTTTCTTTAATTCCTTCTTTATTAACTTCTTTAAGCTTGAGCCTTCAAAGATTGGCTCCAAATGTAAGGAAGGCTTCTTTAACACTATGCTTACAACTCACTATAAAATCTTCTGAACAGAAGTGCCTGTGAAATAATTAATATTCATATAATTATAATTGCGGGTGTTTACAACTATTGTCGTCTACCTCATCTTAGTCTCCATATAAATCGATTTGTTTCATCTTCTTCCTGCAGGTTTCTTTCTAACATTGTCTGTTCTACGGTCTTCTTGGTCTACCCCTACGTCTTCTTTCCAAAGGCTCCCATCCCAACATTTTCTTTGGCCATCTGTAACAGTCTATACGACTGACATGTCCGTACCACCGTAGACTTTTTGTTTCTACTGTGTCTAATATTATAGTATCGATTCCCATGCGTACTTCTGTATTTCGGATTCGATCTCGAAAAGTTAGCCTGGACCATCTACGCCAGAAGCCCATTTCTACTGTGGACAAACTTTCCTTTGTCTTTCACTAATGCTCCAAACTTCTATAATTAATATTCTGGGAGTGGAAATTTACATACCAATCTATACCCACACACTTCATCTAATTTATTGTAAACGAAAGCTCACACTTTATCAACTCAAAATTTTGAACTTTTTAAATTCCTACATAATCCTTTTCAAGTACATATCCCCATTCTACGGTATGTGTAGTACTTGTATGTATGTATAATGTTTTATGGTACTTGGTTTTTTTAGGACTTTCAAACAAATTTTTCGAATTACCATTTTCTTCTCGCCTAAAAATTTGAGGAGGTTAACAAGTGCCTACACTCTAACAAGGTTTTTACCTGTGGGACAACTGAAAAGGCTTAACATCTGTACTTGATTGTGCTTTGCAGCCTTGAACTTCACATAGTCGCACCATATTTATCGAAAAATCA
Organism: Diaperis boleti; assembly: GCA_963583935.1. Lineage (NCBI taxonomy): Eukaryota > Metazoa > Arthropoda > Insecta > Coleoptera > Tenebrionidae > Diaperis > Diaperis boleti. The sequence continues at coordinate 72,037,050 of OY757242.1, read as the reverse complement.
AAAAACTCCCTCCTCCTGACTTAAAAATTAAAAAAGACAGAATGATATAATATGTCGCAACCGTTGGCGTTACCTTTAGAAAGAGAATTTTTCATCTAGTGACCTTATTAAATGCGGGATTTCAGCGCCATCTCGCGTGCCAGATACACACTATTTTATCGTCACCTTTAGCCTTAACAATTACAGCAATTCTATATTAAATTATTCTGATCGAAAATCATTCATAGTCGTCAAATCTCGATATTCCACTTTAGATGGAAAAACTACGTCTGGTTTTGATCCATACTGGGTAGGAACATTAATTTTTATACAGGTTGTTGAGTGAATTCAATTCGTTTTAGAACTACTAATCATATTATTGTCATAAAAAGGGCCAATTCTCAAGCTATGCTTTAATTCTCATGATATTTAATCGAATTGAAAAGTTTGCGGGAAAGGTGTGCTTCGAAGCTGTTGTGCTAGCGATAAATCTCCCAACTAAGTCTGACTTGAACTTTTGTCAGATTTGATTGACATCATGATCCATGCACGAAGCTGCTACACTTTTGTAAGCGGCTCAGAATTCTTTGTGACTGTCAAGTTTCTTTACATAAAGATCTTGACGTCAGGGGCTAAAAATTCACGACTTTAAAACTCACAAAGCAATATGTATCTACAGTGAGAGACGGTAATTTAAAAAATGTTATACACTTTTTGTACAACCCAAAGGAAACTTTAATTGATAAGTAATTTTTTGGGTACTATTCGTATTCGTATTTTTTTAGAATAGGTTTCAATAGACTCTGTGTAAGATAATGTGTAAGCGCTTAGAAACTAAAGAAAATAACTTGAAGCTATTAAAAATATTATGCTTAATAGATAATTGTCGTGATATTGTTTTCAACCCCTCGTTTTAAATTCTCTATTCATTTGGCATTTTATGTTTTTGGTAAAATGGATGTCACCAGAGCTCCAATAGAGTGAGGTATTTTATTGTGCTAGATGTCACTGCTCATTCCAGTCATTACCTCATTGAAACAATACACAATCCATCTCCATTCAAAAGCATTCCCAATTTAATTTTTATATAAAAAATATGATTTTACTGCGACCTGTTGTATTTTAATTACGTACAATTTCAGAATACATAATAGTATTTGTCAAAATAAAATTATGTCGGGGTAGCATTTTGTAACATTGAACTACTCAACTCCGTACACGTATTTTGCTAAATTGAGTTTCAAGGTGCATTTTTCGATCTGTTGCATATTTTTGTTGAATAAATTTATCTTAAGGAAAATAATCATAATACCCAGATGCTGATGCAGACTGACAATTTGCATTCCAAAGCAGAAATCCAAATGTAGCAAACGAGATAAAAGTAAAATTTTATTTATTTCAACATCGATGAGAGTGGCAGAGATACTGTTATCTGAAATGTAAAACTACGACACCAGATTAGGCAAATGTATTATTATTCGAAGAATTACATGAATTTATAATCATTAAAATATTAGATGCATCTGTTCTTCAAAAACACTTTTTAAGCACTAATTACTAATTAAAATTTGAATACTTTGGCAACTCTTCAGTAATAAAATAACAGTAATATCGGTATGTAAGATCTCAAGTCTATTTACAAAAGACAAGCTGTAAAATTAATTTTGATTACAAACCACTGTCTAATTAGAAGTGTCTACATTTTAATTTTAACAAAAACGATTTTGTAACCTCGGTGTGTAAAATTCCGTAATTAGCAACCACGTTCCATTGTAGCTGTGAATTTATACAAACGTATTTGTTTTTCTGACATTTTAATGATCAGAGATGTTTTTCTCGCAGCGACTGACCACTAATTAAGTCTAGTAATTTGTGCTACACGGCACCAAACTATTAATCAAGTACTGAAGAATTCGCGAATGTACGTAGGTACTGTTTTCCCACAAATCTGGCTTAATTTTGGCGACAACGAATAGTTAAGTACTTCTTGAACGATCAATATATCGTATCAGCTCAGGCAGAAGAATCCTTTAAAACTGGAAAAATCCAAATCGGTCTTTTATGTCGTGTCTTAGCCTAAAGTGCGCCATTCTCAGCATTAATGGCTTGTCCGCTTTAGCCAAAATCCACCCTCCACCCTTGCGTGCCACCGTCTAGGCGATTGAAAACCTAGATAAATTAGACGCCGCACGCTTTCATGTACTTACTGTCGCTTTTGTTCTCAAGTTGTAATAAAAAATGCATTTTTTAAAATTACACACGAGGGAAGTAATTAGCAGCAGTTATTGTCGCATATTTAAAACAATACGTCAATTTTTGATGACTTTGTGTTGGGAATAACTATGCAAATTTGCAAGAAATATTGTGCAGTACTCAAGACACGTTTTCTGAAATAAGGTGTCGGATTTTCATATGAGCACTCTCTTTTCCTGAGTAGTAGTTAGGAAAGTAAATAAGCAAGGCTACGTGACACTATACAAATATGTCAATATATATGTATAGCGCATTTTTATGAGGCTCTTATTCTGGAAGTAGGGAGAAGGCATCTCCAGCGAACTCAAATGCTTAACTACTGTTGTAAACTACTGTCGCTACTGCCATTTTGGAGATCTACAGCATCAACAAAGACACGTCAACTTTTCCCACTGTTTCAGTCTGTTGGTTCGGTTTTATAGAGCGGCAGCAGAAATGTAGAGTTATCATCCTGTTGTGGATATTACAAAAATCGACATGCACTTCTTGTTAGAAAAGCTTTCAAAGCTCGTTTCAAATGAGACCTTTAGATTCTGCACAGGTCTGTAAATTCAATGTAAATTTCTTTTTAATGAGGCTCTTATTGTTCGAATAGCGTGTCTCAAGTAAACTAATCGCAACATATACGAGATTGGAAATTATTTCTGCATTTCCATGCGTAGTAAATTGGGTTATCGATATCTAATTACCGATTGCAGCGCCACCTGCCGGCTCCAATTGTAAATCTAAACCAGCCCTGGACCTACTCTAACAAACACAAACTTTGATCAAAATCTGTATTGTCTGGACATATCAATAAATTAATTATAATTCGTTGGTAAAAAAATTTACCTCAATTTTTCTATTAACAATGCATTTGTTAATTACGGTAATAATTGTTCTTGTTAAAAGTTAACATACAAACCCTGATAATTGTTAAACTAAAATCCTAGAATTATTTTCCCTTCTTGGAGCTGTTAGAATAGATCCCCGTTGGAAAAAAAATAAATGAATTTTTACTTTTTTTATTAACAATCAAAGGCTTAACAAAATTACAAATATAAATAAAACAATGAAAGAAATTTTTCGACAGTCGAACTTCACACACTATTTTTATGGATTTTAAGTAATTTAAAGGCTTGCCGAGGTTGTGTCGAACTATAAAACGTTGTATTACACTCGTTCCTGTGTAAATTGGATGATTTTTAGCACTCGGGGCTTAAACCCCTAGTGCCGGAAAACTTCCAATTTATACAGGAACTCGTATAATAATATACTATTTTTAATTATCTCTACTGATATATTTTGTTATTGCTGAAAGCAATATAAAAGTTTTTTTTTTATTTTTAACTCCTATTGTTTAAAAAATTGTTATGAACAAATTAATGAATTTTTCGGCTATATTTTCTCTTAATTCTTTGAAAAATACTGAAAACAACCATGAATCGTTTGTTATGAAAAACAATTGTTTAGATTTTTCAGATTTTCGTGCACTTTGACTTGTCGTTTTCTTTCAGTTTTTCATCATTATTCTTCAAATAACTTATAAACTATTGACGATACGACAAGAACACTTGAAACTTTTTCATTCTTCGTTAATCAGTGAACAAATTGCACTTTAAACCGAAGCTCTAACTCTATTATTTATTAACTTTTGTTTATTATTTATTTTTGTTATTCATTGCGTTGGTCATAAATTATACGACAAATTTAAATTATTATTAAAGTTGAGAACTATTCATTAAAAACTCATTATTTTCTTATTTGAAAATCTAAAAAATTAAATAAAAAATAGAAAACTTCTTTTTCATAACAAACGATGATGGTTGCTTTCAGTATTTTAAAAAGAATTAAGAAAAAATATAACCGAAAAATTCATTTTTTTTAAATAAATAAATTAAAAGTAACAAAAATAAATAAATTTCTTCCATAATATAAAATAACAATGTAAATAATCATTAAAAAAACGGTTTCCTAATTGTAATATTTAGCAACAAAGGGGTTTTTTACCAATATTTTTTTTTAAGAAACGATTTTTTTTTAGATAATTCCATTACGGATTAGATTTAAAAAAATTAAAATCAAACTGCATTTGTTTATAACAATGTTTTAAACAATAGGAGTTAAAAATTAAAAAGAATATATTGCTTTTAGCAAAAACAAAACATCATTAGGTAGAGATAATTAAAAAAAAAAATCCTTTAATTGTCTTGTAGGGCTGTCAAGACACTTGGACGAAGTAACACTACATTCACAAAATACGTACCTGCAGAGGTTTTAAAAAGCAGACTTTTAGAGATTGGTCTCTTCCGGCTAACGGTCCTCACCCAGAGGACGCAGAAGCTAGAGTTGAGAGGAGCTCTCGTTCTGATCTTGAAAGGCCAGCGCACGTCTTTTTATCGGCGCGTCCAGGTAGTCAGTAAGGGTTGAGGGTGCGCGCAATGGGTGAGAGTACCGAGTGGGGGAGCCGATCCGTGTGGGGTTGGGGTCAGCAACAAGGGCGCTAGTCTGGTGGACGCGTGGAGAACTATGATGCTACAGTTTTATTTGTTTTTAATTTTGTTAAGCCTTTGAATGTTAATAAAAAATGAAAAATCATTTTTTTTTCCAACGGGAATCTTTTATAAAGCCTCCAAGAAACAGTTATAAGAAGAAAAAAAATTCCAGTATTTTAGTTTAACAATTATCAGGGTTTGTATGTTAACTGTTAACAAGAACAATTACCGCAATTAAAAAATAATGCATTGTTAATAGAAAAATTAAGGTAAAATTTGTTTACCGACGGATTATTGTTTATTGATATATCCAGATAATATCAAAATTTGTTTATTCCTTAATATTAATATTTACTCGGTAAAATTATTTATTTTTTTTTTGTTCAGACGTCAGATTCGGTCGGAGCGGACGGGAGCTGAGCCGCACGTTTTTGCCTTGTTTCGCCGCTAAATTAAAATTATATATATTGCCGGGACAATTCCCAGAGGTAGGACCTTTTTTGGAAATTTCCTGCTCTTTAAGGATCTTTTTTAAAATTTCGGAAATCTCAAATAGTTTTTGAAATATTTGCAAAAAACGTAACCACCTTTTTATTGTTAACTTAATTGTTTGTAACTTTTGTAATTTTGAATTGCGGATATTGATTTTCAACTAAAAAATTCTTGCTGCAATTATGAATCGAATGACACCTCAATCATAATTTTTGGTGCCTCTTAACTTGAATTTCGGGAAAAGGGACTTGTGAACCAGACTATTACACTCACTTAAATTGCGGGAAAATCCACCCCAAATAGGACCCTAACAACATGTAATGTAAGGCATTTATTTGCTTATTAGGATGACTGTTGTGCCTTGTAAGTGTAAAAAGAGATATTTTGAAAAAAAATATAAATTTGATTAAAATGTAAGAACAAATCCTCTTTCTTTTCTTAAGTAGGTATTATGCTTATTTTCTTGTCAAAAATAAATTTACATTTTATCACCTAGATTACAATTACATATTATGTTTTTAAAATTTTGCAGGGTCCGCCACCACCACCGCCACCTTCGCAGACCTCGACCGTCACGGACCTCTCCCTCAATCTACGACCCGGTTCCAAAACAACAAGCGCCCCTAGCAGTCCTGCGAAATCTAGAGAATCTCTGTTACAAAGAGTTCAGTCGTTGACAGGACAAGCGAGGGACCAAGGAGCCTCTATTTTGGGGGCGGCTGTCTCGAGTGCGACAAGAGTTACGTCGTCAGTGTCGGGAAGATATCTAACTTTGCTCGTAATCGACGATCAGAACACGGATTGGTCGAAATATTTTCGGGGGAAGAGAATCGGTGATTATGACATCAGAGTGGAGCAGGCCGAATTTAAAGAAATTACGGTTACCGCCAACTCGGAAGGCGCCAGCGTCTCCATGGCCGTGTTCAGGGGCGGCACGAGGGTTGGTAGATCCTTCCGGCCGGATTTCTTGCTGGTAAGTTGCAAAACTGTAAATACTGCAAAATCACAGAATTAGGATATGGATTTGTTTCACTCTTATCAATCAAATTTTTCAATTTCGTAAGTGCGACACTGCAACAGTAAGATCTGCAAGTCGTTAACAGAGCTATGTTGGGCTGTACATTTACCGCCTCTTGTGAGCCTTCTCATTTGTCCGCCCATCTAGTAACTTTGAATTTTGTTTGGTGAATTTTTTTCCCGTATTGACGTCACAGAAAGGCGCGCGTTTCAAATAAGACAAATGTTTCGGATTTTATTTTACTTAGTAAACACACTTAGATTTAGAATGAACAAAAAAATAGGGGTATAATATTTTTCAGTTTAGTTTCTAGAAAAGCTTTTTTTGAATATTGTGGGACGACCCCCTTGCATAATTCATGAACATGAAAAACGTTTGATGTTATTTGATTGAATATACATAATTAATTTTTTATCGACATTTGAAATGCGTTTGGTATCGATCTTTCTGAATTATTTATTATTATACAGTGTGTTGAAACAATCCCACACAAAATTTATATATGTAATGCCATATAATGACGTTTTCTTAGAAGATCGGAGAGGTCAATTTTAATTTTTAAAATGACACTTTTTAGAATATAACAATGTTTTGTTTGTAACCAGCCGTTTTTGTACAGTAACGTGATCAACGTTTTTTTTTTTTTTAATGGCAACGGATTCTGGTAAACTTTTTTATTAGTTAAGTAATCGTAGGAAGAAGTAGGGGCGTTAAATAAAATAGGGTCCTATCAGATGAGTGCCTAACTATGGCCATTTACTGTTCCGTTCAAAATAAACGCAGCTTCATTGAAAAGAGAATATTAGTTAGAAAATTGGGCTTTTCATCACAACGTAACATCAACTGTTCGCAAAATTCTAACCGCCGATCGCAAAAATATCACAATATGTATACCCAAAGGTCTATGGACCATCACTTACGCCCTTATTTTGAAAGATATCAAAATGGGGTTTTCGGGAGACGATAGCCCCACGATACCTTCACAATTTAAAATTATTAAAAATCATATACAGAGTCTTCTAATATTAGTAATATACCAAAGTTATGTTTTTTTTTTTAATGGAATGCCTGTATATTAGTGCGTGAATTGAAAGAGCAATTAATGCTGAGCAAAATAATATAAGGTATGTACTTATATAAGAATTTTAGGTCAAAATTGGCGCTTCTTTAAAAATTTGCAGAGCTCATTCCAAGAGAGACAACTGAATACTTTCCTGTAAATAATTGTTTATAGACCCAAACTTTAATACACACTGATTGAAAGTCATCTAAATGGATATTTCTATACAGGTTGTACGGTTTCACAAAATGTATAATAACTTTTCTTTTTCAAATGGAATACCCTACATTCCACTATACCACCAAATAGCATTTTTAATAAGCTTTCTGTCAATACATAGTTTGCCTCGGCAAATGTTAGTACTTTAGATAATTTTTACAAAATATCTAGAAAACTTTACCAAATTGATGAAATCGTGTATGGAGATCATATCATCTTAGACTGGTTACCATGGAGCCGTTTATTCTTGTTGACAGTTATCCTGTAACAAATAGTTTCATTTTTGTAATTCTTTTTACAAAATAAATTTTACGAAAGAAGAAATGATGAATATGGTGTAATGCGTCAGGAGCCGAAAGAAATTGCTTTTTGGCCATAAGAATTTACAACGTTTTGAAAACACTGGAAACGTGGCCTACAAGAAAAAACAATTAATTGGTAGAAGAGTAGGTGAAAACACTGGGCTAGAAGTTTTACTAATGTTAGAAGAAAATCTTCACTCCAGTACAAAAGAAATTGCTGCCCAATCTGATATTTCGAAATCTTCAGTAAACCGTGTGATCAAAAAACATCGGTTTCATCCATACCATATTGAACTGAATCAAGAATTGCAATAAGATTTTTTTGCAAAAAGATTTTTTTTGCAAAAAAAGTGGAATTCTGACAGACAATCTTCTAGAAACGAATAGAAATATTTTAAACAGAATTTTTGTTCAAGGATGAGGCGACCTTTAAATGTAATGGGCATGTCAAGAGGCATAACATGCACTATTATGCCACTGAAAATCCCCACTGGATGCGGACGAATGATTATTATTATTATCAGAATCAGTGGTCCTTAATGTGGTTGCAACGCGATGGAGCACCTGTACAGTTCTATAGGAATATAAGAACTAGAAGATATTTCAATGACTGGTTGCTGAGACGTTGAATTGATGGGGGCGGTCCTGTCAAATGGCCAGCAAGATCACCCAATTTAACGCCTCTAGATTTTAAGAAATTATACAATAAACGACTATATCCATGGCAACAGGTCCAAGGCGATCTGATCTTATACGCGATTTATAAAAAATATTGACACAAAAGTATTCAGTTATCTCTGTTGGAATCGTCTCTGTAATTTAAAAAAAAAAGCACTAATTTTGCCCAAAAATTCTTCATAACTCAAGAACTATTCATAATGAACCTGTAGTACCTTATATCATCTTGCTCAGCATTAATTGCTCTTTCAATTCACCAACTAATATACAGGGCATCCCATTAAAAAAAACATAACTTTAGTATATTACTAATATTAGGACACTGTATATAATTTCTAATAATTTTTAATTGTGGAGGTATCGTCCCCCGAAAACCCCGTTTTGATATATTTCAAAATAAGGGCGAAAATGATGGTCCACACACCTCTGGGACACCCGGTATATATCGCTTTACAATTATTCCTAAAATCTAATATGTAATTTTAGTCTCTAAAGAGATCTATTTTAAATCTTGGATCAATTTTCATCACGATCAAGATCATTTTTGTGTTCAAGAAAATTATTCAAAATTGTGATACAAAATTAAATCAACTTTGAAGCCAGTTTGACTTTGATCTCCATTGACAAAAGGTTTCACTACATAGAAGACACACATAACTTCAGAATTACTGCCTTTTTGTACCCATTGCCTGGACCATAGACTTTTTAGAAGAAATAATTTATAAAATTTTGAAATTTTTGTTATGAACTCCCAGCGGGCACCCAAACAAAAATCCGAAGAGTTCTCACTCCCCCGGGGGATCTTCATCACCTTTTGTCCAAAAAACCGCTTCCGAACGTGACGTCATGAAGCCTCTCTGTCTTTTTCTCGTAAACGGTAACTCCGATGAGAAAATGTTTTAGAACCCATATTCTCCATTAAATTCTGCATAAAAATGCTCTTATGAAGTTTTTGCTTATCTCCCACCCACCGCTCATCAATGACATTGGAAAATGACTATTGTTTTCAGCGGAAAGGTAAAAATTTGTCCACCCCCGTTTTTTGACCAATAACAATTGGTTGCAAATATTTTATTCAATATGGACCTTGTACAGAAAAAACTGCTTTACAATTCTGTATGTATAAATTTTTTGCTACTACTAGTGGTTTTCCAGATAATCGCCGCTAAAGACGGGGTTGCCTTCACACTGAAAACTAAACTCATTTTCCAACGTCATTGATGAGCGGTGGCTGGGAAATGAGCAAAAATTTCATGAGACTAATTTTATGCAGAATTTAATGGAGAACATAAGTCCTGTAACATTTTTTCTCATCGGAGTTACCGTTTACGAGAAAAAGGCAGAAAGGCTTCATGATGTCAAATTTTTTTTATTGTTACGAGCTTTTGTTGCGTAGCAATTTATCGAGTGACATTGTTATTTGTTTTTGATCAATGTCACGAGATAAATTAGTCACGTCAATCAAGTCTTTTTCTCGGAAGTCCTCAGACTTTAATGTTTTTTTTTAATATTTGCTTTTTTTATATTATTTATAATCAGAAACCTTTTGGAGCGGGGACATAACTATTAATATGATTTAAACAATATTTTAACAGACTTCAAATAAGGAGGAAGTTATCAATTCGGTTGTATTTTTCTTTTAATGCTTGCTCAAAAAGTCAAGATCTGGTCAGGGAATCCCATGGAAATCGAGAAAAATCCTCAAATTTTCGCTCCCTTTTATTGACCGACTTCATCATGTATGTTCACCGATTTCTTCGTCAATTGTGGACCAATTTTTAATTATTTTATTTATAAATGTCTAAAATAAATAATCCACAATTCATAATAATTTTATAATTTACTTTCGTATATTATTTGTAGAATAAGTATTGAAAAACTATTTTTTTATATAAAAATAATAAATAGTGTTTAAACAATATAAATAATTATTTCCCCACTTCAAAAGGTTTCTGATTTTGAATAATATATAAAAACAAACATTCACAAAAAAAAAAACATTAAAATCGAAGCTGTTCTTGAGGACTTCCGAAGATTGCCTGTTTTATATATTTATTGACGCGACTAAATTGGCAACAAACTCGAGTAAATCAATTTTGATTTTTGAAATATTGTTTATTTCGTTGTTATCACATAAATTTTGCCATTTAAAAACTCTCTAGCTTCGAGATTTCATTGGAGCATACGGTCTGGCAAAATTTTCATTAGATTAGTTTTTCCAGTTTAAATTTAGTATTCATTGTTGAGTGACGGAATATGATTGGTTCAAACAACTATGAATGAAATAGTCAACGCAAAATTATAATTGGAACATGTTTCGGCAGAACACTACTGGCATCATCAGCCCAATCATAATTTTAAATGTATTTCTACTATAATGTCTTCTCCCTTTATAGCATAGGCCTCTGTTATCTTCCTTTTGTTTTCAACTCCTCTTCAAGCCTCTTCTTGATTTTTCTGCTCATGCTCCCCCTTTGTCATCTTCGTCTCCATTTGTGCTATATTCTTTTTTAGGAAGATTTTCTCTTCTCTCCATTTTTTGTCTTTTTCTTCCCTCTTCTTCTTCAGTAGGTCCATTTCTCTCTTCAGTTCGTCCATATTTTCCGTGAGCTGTCTGTTGTCGTTCTTCTTCTTGCATTCCTGGTTTGACTTGTATCTTCTTTTACTTGTTTTAGGTCATCTATCGTTCTTCCATTTTCAGCCCCATTTTTTCCTGACTTCTTCTTTGCTGTGGGTGATCTTACTGTTTTCTTGATTCTTTTGGATGCTTCTGAGCTTTCTTCTAGCTCTCTTTTCTAGTAGTTTCCTTGTCTTATTCCTGTTAGTAACCCTCTACACTGTGTTGTGTATTGTTGGTTACCAACATTTATTTACTTTATTTTTATCAATTTTTTTTTCTCGTCACTTCTCTCCACGTGTTCTTGTGTCGAATCCAATAAAAATATCAAATGAAGGAAAATTCAAATTTAACAGCATTTAATCCAAACAATGGAAAATTAACGACTTTCCACTTCCGAGAGATAGTAAATTAGCGAAACAGCAAATGAAATTAAAGAAATTATACCTCTACGTACATATAAAATTGAAATGTCAATTGACGGATATTAAGGAATGCAATCCAACTAAATAGGAAAACGTAACATTAACGAAATATTAAAATACCAAACTGAAAGTACAAATTAACGAAAAATAACTTCAACGAGTATGGATGAAATTTACAAAGTGGCAAAATACCGAATTAGCGAAATGTAAAATTTACGAAATACATAAAAAAAAATCAAATTCACAAAATAGTAAGAATGAGACAAAAAGAAAAGGGTTCCAATAAAAATTCAGTCGGAGAGTGCCATCGAAATTTTTGTAGCAAGAAATGCATGTCTGTACCTATAACATCCATTTGACAGGACGTACATTTCAGCTCCAAGAAACAGACCAACTTAAAATGGTAAACAACAAAACTTTAAGGAAATACTGCAGTAAACAACAAACAAATTTCAATATCAGCATTGCACAAACTCTCGGTTTTAGTTGTCCTGTCCTGTTGGAAAACTACTAAATTTTGATTTGAACAGCAGGTAAAAAGTTTTAGTCTCATTATCTCCTTTGTGTATTTTACTAGCTTTGCAAACATTGCAACCATGAAATAACCTCTCTCGGATGCGGACACCACGATTTGAAACCAGAATAATAATTTATGTTTTAAGTTCATTGAGGTTACGGAGGAAGAACCGAGCCGGGAGTATCTCAACCGGCATCGACTGCCGTTACAAACAACTATTAGCGCAATGGACGAAAAGAACTCTGAAACTTGAAAGTCTAGTAGTAGCTTTACCATTAAAAGAATCTGCAGAGATACGTCTTTCGAACTCTACAGATAAGATAGTCAAGACCGATAGATGATAATTTTAATTTCTTTATCTATATTACCTCAAATCATATTCGAACTAGTTAAGGTAATAACTACTAAATTGATAGACAGCACCAAGCCGATCAATTCATCCCTTCTCACAAAGGATAGATAATTACACCAAACTTTATATGGTACAGAAACACCTCGTGCTTTATCTCCTGCCAGGGACGCTCTTGCACGTGTAATTAAACTCAGTTTAATAACTCAACTTGTTGTAGTGGCTTTCAGCAGTTTAGGAAGCTGATTTCTTTTCTGATCCATATCACGAACTTGCTTTCAGACCTCAGGGAGGTTGAAGTGTATCTCTTGCACCATAACATAACACCTGAATAACGGATTAACTTAAAAATAAAATCGAGTACTTTTACGTCCGAATACACTACATTTGATTTAGAACCGTAAAAAGTACACAGTATTCTCCATACACAGATAGACACTAGAATAACGCAGATAGTTAATAACTCATTTAGACCACACATGCGTGGCGGCGTTTGAGTAATAAATTTCAGAATGCACGGCTAGTTCCAATCTGGTATTGTAATTGAGCAGGTAACAATTTCCTCTTATTTTGCAGGCTTAGAAACAACGAACACCGTGTTATTCCTTACTGAAAGTGCCATAAAACACAACTAATGGTTGTTGTCTTTGTATATGGGTCAGAAGCAACAAAATATTTTCCATGCTCTCAAAATTTATTCCGTTTTATATCCAATATCCGGAAAACTGTAAAGTTTTTTTGGTATGGTCGTAACTGTTAGTGCTGTCTTTGTTGAAGTACTTCCTTCACCTCTCTGGACGACCTGGAGATCGCCAAAGACGTTACTGTATGACTCGAGTTCCGTTATGGGTGATTGCAACTTTCTAGTAAGAAGCGTGTAGGTACTTTTAAAGTTTAAAACATTTACTGATTTGACTGAATTATTGGGACACTTAATTGTTCTTTCAGCACCTCGGCAGCTTAGATTAACTGTATAAAGAATTGTGCGTTTTGCTAATTAACTTTGATATCGCTATTTATTGACCTCGCATTACCGGTAAGTTGATTTCAATTATTACCTATGCACATGCATTAATAGTTCTGTGGTTGCAAACAACGTGGGTATACACAATCAACGCAACATTAATTTAGGTGCTAAACTATTGTGTATACAGTAGATGTAGAAGTGAGAACTTATATATTAATTGGCCATAAACTTAATTCTATTGTTGCTTTAAGATATTTTAAAAGTTGTAAAAGAAATAGTATGATAGTTGGCACAAAGAGGTAATTTAAATGTTGAGGCAATACTGCAATGAGAAGGTAACATCAATCAATAAACAAGTAATAAAATTGTCGTTAAAATATAACTCATCGGCATGAAAATAGATTTCTGGTACATTACCAATAAAATACACGATTTTCAAAGCAGAGGATTGAATTATTAAAAAAATATGATATCTTCTGGATCAATAATGCGACAAACATGTTTATTAAGAATTTAATAACTCAAAAAGTCTTGCTTGAGACTAAATAAATTATAACTAATCTTCTTGTCAAGTACCGCCCAAGCATCAATTCCTCACGTGAAAATTACTGTGTAACGTGTCATGTTCAGACACAAACACCAATAATAAGTTGTTGCTTTTGATCCAAAATCCAATACATTGTCAGCACACAAGAATTTAGATCTGTTAATTACGCGACTAAAAATACATCCAGACACCTAGCCAGCCCCATTCAAAAATAATGTCTGCACAATAATTAAAGAGCCGTAAAACAACTATAAGTTATTTTGTCACGTAAGTGAAACGTTTCAGAATTTCCTGGCAGGAACAGCTACGCTAACAGAAATATTGTAGTCTCAAGGATGACAATTTGTGTTGATGCACTATTTGCAGACAAGCGAGGAAGACTGTGTAATTTAATTTTAATAAAAATGCAGCAATTGTTCCGAGGTTCTGTTGTACGTGTATTTTATTAAAAACCACCGTAATTGGTTCTAGCAGCACTGGCTGGTAAATATTTTTATTTCGTATTTATGACGGAGCTCATTTTGTGTACTATGTGTTTCATTCTGAATTGAAAATGCTGTCCAATTTAAAAAAGAAAATTGTAATATGTAGAAGAAAATCGCGTTGTGAGGCAAGTGGTTACTGTAAGAGTCATGGTGAAAACTGATCCATTTGATTTACTGAAATTCATTAAAAAAATTATGTAATGGAGGACCGTGGCACAACAAACACCTAAACAAACGTATTTCGTAACTTCCGTCTACGTTTAGATTACTCAGATCGGTGTGTCATTTGTCAGTAAATTTCACCACTATGTTTGCTCCAAGTTTTCGTTTACTTGCTTACTTTATTTATCCTCGACCTCTTCTACCATGGGTGTAGAGATTATTGTTCTTGTCTATTTGTTCCTTTTAACTTCTCGTTTTGTTTGAGTTTCTTTCCTTCTTAGTATGTCTATTATCTCACCATTCCACATCCTTTTTCACTTCTCACTTTGTCCATTCTCGCCACCGGATTTTTTCTTAAGATTTTCATTTCACACCGTAAGCCTCTCATATACTTTAATGGCCGAGGTTAGTAGTGATACTCCTCTGTAGTTATTACAGTTAATGCAACTTGCTTTTAAATGATTATGTATTTTATTACAGCAGTCTTCAATCTTGGTGGGATTTTATTTTGTTCGCGATGCTGTTTTCAATATATTATGTAATAAGTTCTTTTTTTCACTACTAGCTCCAAGAAAACATCATTAGTTAAATTCGTTCCGACCTAGCTTTCGCATTATCATGCTTATTATCATTTGAAGAAAATTTAAATCAATGTGCTAGTAGTGAAAAAAATAGTATATAAACCACGGTTGAGAAGCCTTTTCTTAGCCACGCATTATTATTGTCCGCGATGCTTCGCATCTTAGGCAATTAAATAGGTCGGCTAAGAAAAATGTCTTCTCAACCTTGGTGTATAATTACTATTTCTCCTATGATTTTATCATTTCTGCTGTCATATTATCTATTTATCTTTTACTATCCCACTTCGTTCAATTTCTCTTTCTTCGTATGAAATGATTTGTTGTATTATTTATTCAATTATACAAAATATTCTTTCCATCTTTCCCATGGATAACCTATGATACAACGATTTAAAAGATATGATATTGCGCGTTTATTATCGTGGTGCCCGTAATATCTCTGGGTGCGGCCAGAAGAAATAATTCTCTAAATTAGAACTACACATGCGTATAATATTTTTGTGAGTGTACATTTATTAAAAAAGTACACCGTTAACATAATTATAGTAATTTATTATACAAGACGATAAAATTTTAGTTTATCTTTGAGAGTTTAATTAAGCTCGAGAAGATAATTAAATTTATCGTCGTGTATAATATTCTATTTTTTCTGTAGCAATGGGGTCGTCCCACAAATTTCACAAACAGCTTTTCTAGGAACTAGACGAAAAAATATTATACTTTTTTGTTTATTCGAAATCACGCGTTTAGTAGGTAAAAAAAATCCGAAACATTTGTCTTATTTGAAACGCGCGCCTTTCTGTGACGTCAACACGGGAAAAAATTCACCAGACTAAATTCAAAGTTACTAGATGGGCGGACTAATGAGAAGCGCACTAACCAATTTCGGGGGAAATGACGTCACAAGAGGCGGTAAATGTACAGCGTTTGAAAATGCAAGTCGAAATTGTGATTTTTGATACGCTTTGTTATCTCACAAAACAACTTTCTTAAAGAACAGAACAGGTTTTAGGGCTTCATGTTATATAGTCTATGAGATGCTATAGGCGAATTCGTCAAATTCAGTTGAGGGGGACGACCCCATTGTATGTGTGTATTTTTGTGTATTTTATTAATGAAAAACATTATGAATCGTGTCAGGTTTTAAAGTCTAATTAGTATCAGAGTTGTTATTTAAAATAAAGAAAATCTACCACCAGACGTGGAAGAAGAGACATCAGAGGTCGTGGGAGCAAGAGGATATAACAAAATTTTTACAAGAAGATGACGAGTATTTGTTTCTAAAGGTTGTTGCGATAATGGGCTTATATGGAGCGTGTCGATCTAATGAATTATACAATTTAGAAACATCGAAAATCGGCCATAATTGTTTCGCTAATGGACACCAAAAAAACTGACAGTAAAAGTGGTGTGAGTGTTTTAAGTATTGTGAGAAAATACGTCACATTACGCCCTCAAAACGTACCTCACCAGAAGTTTTTTATTAACTACCGACAAGGAAAATGCACCATCCGCAGAAAATTGCTGTTTTTTGGGTTTAACGGATACAGAAAGTTACACAGGCCATTGTTTCTGACGCTCTGCAGCCACAATGTTAGCAAATTCTGGCGCCGATCTGGTAACAGTCAAAAGTGCTGGAGGGTGGAAATCATCTTCAATTGCTGAATCTTATATTGAAAACTCGAGGTATCGAAGAAATTACTCTGTGGAAATTAAAATTCTTGCAGTTCTAGTTCTGGCTTTGCTTCTGTTCAGTTAACACAGTTCCACGACTTAATATTGTTGGAAATGTAAATTGTTCAATTAATGTTGTTTTAGATCAAGATCTTAATCAAAAATTGTAAAATAAATAAATAAATAAATAACTTTATCTACCCTTGCGGTTAAAGTGCTCCTTGACGTTTTGATTTGAATAGATCGAAGGAGACTTTAACATCTGCTATAGAAAAAAGTATTTTAATTTCAAATTCTTAGGTATTCCTGTAATTATCGGGAAATGAACGCAATAGATTTTTTGTATGCATATATTCTTCTTGTATCAATAATAATTAAGGTGTGATGTGAAGTAAGTAATTGAGTCTAATTTTAATGTGTTATGGAACTGATGTAAAACATAATTTTGTGAAATCAAGAGTATTTTATGTACATTTGGGAAATAACAAATTCACGCTTTTTTCTGAAGAAACGAATGGTTAAAAGTAGTTCTGGATAGAGAATTCAATAAACTTTAATAGTAATTTGTGTACCTAGGCCGTAAAGGTTAGTTTTTTTGGACGCATCTGCTGTTTGTGGCCGAGGCGTGAGCCGAAGACATAATGCAGATAAGGCCAAAAAAGCACTTTTGGCCGAGGTGCACACGACGCTTTTTAGGCGATGATCACAAGAGAATTCAAATATTTGGTCATAATTGTATGTCCTCTTTCTTGGAGCCGTAAAGTTTTACTTTTTTGTACACATCTGTCAAATTCTGACAGATCAGTCCCAGAAAAGTGGAATTTGACAGATCAGTCCCAAAAAAGTAGAGTTTATAAGGTGCGTACAAAAAAGTTAAACTTTTCGGCTCCAAAAGAGGCCGTAAAATCACCATTTTTGTAATCATCGCCTAAAAAATGATGTATCACACGACCTCCCATATCATTTAAATTTTTTAAGTGGGTGGCTCCTCTTATTAAAGGGGTCATATCTACGACTTAAAAGTTTGGTACAATTTGGTCCCCCTTGATATCTAAATTGACCTGTTCGAGCGTTTTCTTTCGAAATTGGAATTGTTGTGTGGTATAAATTTTAGTTGGGACACCATGTATGTGTGTTATGCCCACTGTTGACTCCACTAGAGAACTGTATTTCTCTATCTATTTTGCCAATCGCTAACTCCTCTAGGATGGCCTCTCTTTATCTATTATTACTCCCATCGTTCATTTCTGTGTACTGTAGTACTGTCCCTCTCTATATATAATGTGAATGCTGACTATTCCAGAGAACTGTATTTCTCTATCTATTATGCCCATTGCTGATTACTTTGAGGACTGTCCCTTTTTCTTGACTATGCCCACCGGTCACTCCTCTAGTGATTGTCTTTCTCCATATCTACTCTTTAAGAACTCTCCATCTTTTATGCCCATCTTTTCTAGAAAACTGATTTTCTCTATAGATTTCAAGTATTTTTTTATCTCTCTATGCACTCCATTAAGTAATGTCTCTCTCTGTATCTATTATACCCCTCACAGACTCATAAAGAACTATCTTTCTCTATGTATTATGCCCATCACTGACTTCTTTAGAGAACTGTTTTTCTATATATATGATCCCTCTCTATATTTTTATCTCTCTATGCTTATAATGCACTATTATGCAGAATGCTGATTCTGCTAGAGAACTACATATATATTTCTCTATCTATTTTGCCCATCGCTGTCTTTTTTTTATCTACTGTGCCCATCGCTGACTACTGTGTGGACTGTTCCTCATTATCTATGTCCACAGCTAACTCCTATAGGAACTGTATTTTTCTAACTATTATGTCCGTCGCTAACTCATATAAGGACTGACTCTCTCTAAATATTATTCCGAATGACAACTCTTCTAGAGAATTGTTTTTTCTTATCTATTATGCCCATCGTTGACTACTATGAATACGGTCGTTCCTTATCTATTATGCCCACCGCAGACTCCTCTAAGGACTGTCTCTCTCTATTTATTATGCCCAATGTTGACTTTTCTAGGGAACTATCTTTCTCTATCTATTATGCCCATTGCCAACTTCTCTAAGGACTGTCTCTGTTTGTCTGCTTTGCCCAACGCTGCCGCCTCTGAGAGCTGTCTCTCTTTATTTATTACGTCTATTATGTTCTATAGAGAAGTGATTGCTGTGAGAACGCTCCTTCCTTATCTATTATGCCCACCGCTCACTCGTCTAGAGAACTGTCTTTTTTTGTCTATTATGCCCATCGGTGTGACAGGGGTTGTAGAAAAAAGATTTTTTTGTCTTATTTCATACCTTAAAATTCATGAACTGAACATATTAATTGCTTTATTATGTTTGTGCTCCTACTATTTTCGCAAGAATCTTGCTTCATATATACCGGGTGTCCCAGAGGACCATTATTTACGCCTTTATTTTGAAAGATATCAAAACGGGGTGTTCGGGGGACGATAGCCACACGATACCTTCACAATTTAATTTAACTTAGAAATCATATACAGAGTGTCCTAATGTTAGTAATATACCAAACTTATATTTTTTAATATAATGCCCTGTATATTAGTTGGTGAATTGAAAGAGCAATTAATGCTGAGCAAAACGATATCAGGTACTATAGGTTTATTATGGATGGTTCTTGAGTTATGAAAAATATTAGGTCAAGATTACTGCCTTTTAAAGAAATTACCATTCCAACAGAGATAACTGAATACTTTTTTGTCAATATTTTTTTTTAAACCCAAACTTAACAAATACACACTGATTGAAAGTCATCTAAATTGATATTTCTACACAGGGGGTGTACGGTTTCGCAATATAATAATATAATATAATTAACATAATTTGAATAATATAATTTGTATAATAACTTTTTTTTTAATGGAACATCCTATATTCCGACATTTGCCGAGGCAAACCGTATACTGACAGAAAGCTTATTAAAAATGCTATTTGGTGCACCCTGTATAGAAATATCCATTTAGATGAGTCTTTTAATCAGTGTGTATTAAAGTTTTGGTCTTTAAAAAATTATTGACAGAAAAATATTCAGTGATCTCTGTTGGAATGGTCCCTGCAAATTTTTAAAAATTTTGACCTAAAATTCTTATAACTCAAGAACCATCCATAATAAACCTGTAGTACCTTATATCGTGTGGCTATCGTCCCCCGAAAACCCCGTTTTGATATCTTTCAAAATAAGGGCGTAAATGAATGTCCTGAACACCTCTGGGACACCCGGTATAATATAAGTTCTTCACTAGATATAATAATTTATTCGGCATAAAACAATGTTGAAAAACTTACCTATTATAGTGATGTCATCGTTTTTCTTGTTACTTAGCTATTTCTTCTGTACAATTTTTATTTCTTTTGACTTCCTGCATTTCTTCATTGTTCCACCATGCTGTTTGTTTCTTTCTCCGATTCAGTAACTATTATACAGCCCGATTTCATGTTGGATTGCGACGGTCTTAAGCTCCGCTTGCAGTAAGGATCAATGTTACATTTCATTTCACATGAAATTGGTCCTTTTGCATTTAAGACCGTCACAACTCAACATGAAATCGGGCTGATAGTTTTCAACGTTTCCCATAATTCGATCAAATCTATTTTACATATTCGGTCCTCGTTGCCTCTTTTTCTTTCTTTGTAAGGTCATTTATGTATATTCTTGCTTCAGTCATGTCTTTACCTTTAGCATCAGCTGCTCGATACCTTTAGTATTTTGGTCTTTTCTTCCCAATTTTCTATTACGAATGTATGTCACCAACTTTCTTTGCATTTCTAACTTTTGTTGCAGGTCTGAACTTTACGCCTGTTTCAGTTCTTTATTATTATTCGAGTCCGGTGATTGTTATCAATTTATATCTCTGGATCTCTCTATATCTCTGGATTTGGACCTCATTTCTCAGATCTCTGTTTTTTCTTCTGCATTTGCTACA
The DNA here is from genome assembly GCA_963583935.1 of Diaperis boleti. NCBI lineage: Eukaryota > Metazoa > Arthropoda > Insecta > Coleoptera > Tenebrionidae > Diaperis > Diaperis boleti. Next base: position 72,016,282 of record OY757242.1, on the reverse strand, counting down.
TTTTTCCATTTGGTTCCTCTGTGTTACTTATATGTTGCTTTCTATCAGGCGGTGGCGTTTTTCTGGTTATTGTACTTCTTCCAAAAATATTTCCGAGGTTGCCCTCTTCTCTTTTTTACATCCCTCGCTTTATGTCTCACTTTCGTCTGTATCACTTATTAATCGTTCTCATCTACCTGGCTACTTCGTATACAGGGTGACTCTATACATCTGTCAATACTTGAAACCACACATTTTACATCGTTACAAAGCGAGCGCGGCTTTTTCGTGAATTGTGCAACATCTTCGAGACTCGGCGGGCGTCAGCGACGTTGGAAAATAATCTTAAAAATTGAAAAATTAGGTACTGACGTCACTTGACGCTAGCGAAATTTAGAACACTTTTTGTTGTTATTTTAGGTAGCCATTGTAATGATGGCTGGGTTACGGTCAATCTAAATTCTGTTTTCTAGTGCTTTTTCTAGAATTTGACGATGAAAAACCAAACGTGAGCTAAACCGTCTGTAATAATTCGTCGTACTTATATCGTCGTTTTCAATGGTCATGTACACTACGAGTCACCCTGTATAATCCGGCCCTCTACCTAATTAAGTTTTTGTTATTGATTTTAATGACTATAAATCTAAAATTATCTCAAATGGATCTTACAAGCAGTAATATTGTCATTCATGTTTTGAAATAAACTGGAACTACTAATTGTCATCTAACAGTCTGTTCTTGCAGTTAGTTTCAAAGAAATAGTACTTACGTGGTTTTATGTTTTGATGTAAGGTGTTTTATTGCCACCGTATCAGCCTTATCGACCCGATAAAAGACACAGTTGCAAGTAAGCTAGGATAGTATTTACGAGTTTTCTCAAGACATTCGGATCTAGCGACTTTGTAACCAAATTTCGGGATCCAATCTTGTAACGGATATTTACTGCAGCAGCCACACGGTCAAGAAAGAAAGAAATTTCCTTATTATTCTCGAGGCAAATATAAGAATTTATTCGTGTTGTCCTGAGGATTACGCTTAATTAAAGGTTTTAAGACACACAAGGGCTTCAAAGAAGACGACACCGTTCCGGAAAATAGTTTTTATTATATAAAATATGTAGTTTACATTACGTAACAGATGAAGGTACAAAAATAATAAGTAAAAAATCCTAGCATGTACGTATCGCGTGACTGGGCGCGTCGTAGTCCCTAGTCGAATTCTCATCGATGTTGAACGAAACTTCAATTTTCAGGTTAGACAAAATCTGAAGGACGCGGGAGAAAATTACAAGAGGCTGCTGCTGGCACTGAAATTTGGTGGTGTTCCAAGCATCAATAATCTAAACTCAATTTACAACTTCCAGGTGAGTCGATAAAAAATATAGATTCAGTCAAGTGTAACGTAACTTTTCAACTTGTACTAAAATTATTAAAAATAAATAACAAAAATACAACACTCAACAACTCTTTGTTTAGGACAAGCCGTGGGTCTTCGGGCATTTGGTCCAGCTCCAGAGAAGACTTGGAAAAGACAGCTTCCCTCTCATCGATCAGACCTTCTATCCAGACCATCGAGAAATGGTGAGTGGTGACGTCTTTAGGCAGCTTTGTAGGGCTTGGTTTCGCGTCCACATGCATTTCATGCTGTTCTGGCGCAGGCAGATGCCCTGGAAAAGGATAGCGAGTAAAATAGTGCGGTGGAAAAGCTGAGACAGTCTGTACAATAATTTCTTTTCGCTACAAGATACGAAATTCCACCCAACTCAAATTCAAAACTAATTGACATGATGTAAATGCACGTGAGATTTTCACTCTGAAATGGGTCGTATAATTTGGAAGATTGCCCAAAACGTCGGACCATTTACATTCTAGGGTAAATACCGGAGTGTTATTCCTACTTAGCATTCCCACTAAGATTTTGTGTTAACGACCATAATCACCTGACTAAGTGGAAGTTTCGCAACGCAGATGCAATAACATAACAGAAAGGGCTTGTACAAATCACCAATATATCAATTAAAATAGGAGAGGGGCGTAAGAACCAAATCATAACATTTTACAGGAGACACGAAAAACGTATACCAAAAAATCATTTAAATAATTGCGTTAAAGTTTACTTACTAAAAGTATTTAAATGCTTGATTTCTTGGTATACGTTTTTCCTATCTCGTGTAAAATTTTATGATCTGGTTCATAGTCGTTTTAGACCACAAAATATTTGGTTCTGGTTCTATGAGACTGGTCCACTTTCAAATTGGGTTGGTTCTTAGATTGT